>CM040423.1:102891226-103496745 GCA_022702705.1 Papilionanthe hookeriana x Papilionanthe teres
GGAATAATAGTAATGCTAATGTTAACCTGCATTGGGCTAATAATTCTATGAATCCAATTGAAAATTCGAACAATCAAGGAAATATTAATTTTATACCACTTATCCTCCTGGATTTAATAGTAACCAAATATTTAAGGATAAGAAGTTATCTACAAAGAAATGATTCTGAATATGAGAAATCAATTACAAGCTCAAGGTGTTGCTATGAAAAATATTAAAAATCAGTTAGGACATATTTTCACTGCACTTAATAATAGACCTTCTGTAACACTTCCAAGTAATGTGGAGATCAATCCAAAAGATCAAAACAAGTAACAACTTAAGTCTATTCAATTAAGGAGTGGAAAAGAATTAGAAACTAGAGTGCAAGAAGTAGTTGAAATAGAAATGGAGAAGGTGGAAATTGAAAAAGGTTCAAAGAAGATTTATCCAGACTTGGACTATCCTCTTGAGCTAATGAAGATAACTGTTGAAAAGCCACCACCTCCATTTTCTCAAAGATTGAAGAAACAAAATAGGGATAACAGATTTGAAAAATTTTTGGAGATCCTTAAAAAATTAACTATAAATATTCTTTTTGTTGAAGCATTGGAACAGATGCCTGACTATGCCAAGTTTATGAAGGATATTCTGAGAAAGAAAAGAAAGTTTACAGATCATGAAATTGTTGCACTTAGTGAAGAGTGTAGTGAAATTATTCAGAAGAAGCTTCCGGAAAAACTTAAAGATCCTGGTAGTTTCACTATTTTGTGTGCTGTAGGTGAGAAATTTTTCAGAAAAGCTTTATGTGATATGGGAGCTAGTATTAATCTTATGCCTTTATCAACTTTCAAAAGGTTGGGAATAGGAGAAATTTTTCCTACATCTGTGACTCTTAGTTGGCCGATCGTTCCATTACTTATCCTAAAGTAGTGGTGGAAGGTGTGTTAGTGAAAGTGGATAAATTTATCTTTCCTGTGGATTTCATTGTACTTGATATAGAGGATGTTAAAGAAATTCCAATCATTTTGGGAAGACCATTCCTTGCTACTGGAAGGGCGGTAATTGATGTTCAAAAAGGAGAATTAACTATGAGAGTTAATGATCAAGAGGTGACCTTTAATATTTTAAAATCTATGAAGTATCCCTTAATGGAAAAAGATAATGAATGTTTTAGGATGAAGGTCTGTGATTACTTAAGAAATAATCATTTTGAAAATATATTTCAAAAGAATAAGAATATAAAAATATGTTTGAAGAAGAAAGTGAAAATAAAGAAAATTCAGATAGTAAAAAGAATGAAGTATTGTATTATGTTCAGGAGAGGTTTGAAGTATTATACCTTATGGAAGGTGGAAATAAAAGCATAATTCCATCTATTATAAAGCCTCCTGAACTTGAGATGAAAATTCTCCCTAATCATCTAAAGTATATGTTTTTAGGAGAATCATCTACCTTGCCCGTTATTGTATCTTCGGAGTTGAACGAATACCAAGAACAGAAGTTGTTGGAAACTTTAAAAAGATACAAGAAAGCTTTTGGATGGACTTTGGTAGATATTAAAGGAGGTAGTCCGTCGATTTGTATGCATAGAATTTTATTAGATGAAGAACATAAATTGAGAGTTGATCCGCAAAGGAGATTAAATCCTATAATGAAAGAAGTAGTTAAGAAAGAGATTTTAAAATGGCTGGATGCTGGAATTATTTATCCTATTTCGGATAGTGCTTGGGTGAGTTCAATACATTGTGTACCAAAAAAAGGAGGAGTGACTGACGAAGTGAATGAATATAATGAAATCATACTCACGAGATAAATTAATGGATGGTGAATCTGTATTGACTATAAGAAATTAAATGTCGCCACCTGAAATTAAATGTCTTCCTTTTCTCGATCAAATGCTAGATAGACTTGCTGGACACAAATACTACTATTTTCTGGATGGATATACTGGTTACCACCAAATACCTATTGCTCCTGAGGATCAAGAAAATACAACATTTACTATCCCTTATGGAACCTTTGCTTTTCGAAGAATGCTTTTTGGACTGTGTAACTCACCTGCAACATTTCAGAGATGTATGATGTCTATCTTCAATAGTATTATAGATAATGGAATAAAAGTTTTTATGGATGATTTCTTTGTATTTGGGACTTTATTTGAAATTTTCTTGGAAAACTTAGCAAAATTTTTGGAGCTTTATGAGAAAACAAATCTAGTTCTGAATTGGGAGAAATGTCAATTTATGGTTGTAGGAGGAATTGTGCTTGGGCATAAAATTTCTGAACATGGTATGGAGATCGATCCTGCTAAAATTATAGTGATTGACAGATTTCCGCCACCCACTACTGTGAGAGAGGTGAGGAGTTTCTTAGGACACGCTGGATTTTACCGGCGATATATTAAAGATTTTTCTAAAATTACTAAACCTTTGTGCCGAATTTTAGAAAATGATCAAAAATTTGATTTTAATGATGACTTCTTGAGTGCTTTTGAATTATTGAAAGAGAAATTAATCACTGCACCTATAATTGTTCACCTGATAGGGAGAAACCATTTAAACTTATGTGTGATGCAAGTGATTATGCAATCGGAGTAGCATTGTGGCAAAGGCATGATAAAGTTTTCAAAGTCATTTACTATGCTAGTAAAACTCTTAATGAGGCTCAAATTAATTATACCACTACTGAAAGAGAGTTATTAGCGATAGTATTTTCTTTTGAAAAATTTAAACCTTATTTAATTGGAACTAAAAGTATTGTGCATACAGACCATTCAACTATCAAATATTTTATGCAAAAGAAAGATGCGAAACCTAGACTCATTAGATGGATACTTCTTCTGCAAGAATTTGATTTTATGATAGTTGATAGGAAGGGAGCTGATAATCAAATAGCTGATCATCTGTCAAGAATAGACTATGATAAATTATCCGAATTTGAAAAGGAAATTACTGAAATTTTTCCTGATGAGCTACTCTATACTATTATGGGAAGCAATTTGCCTTGGTATGCTGATATTTTGAATTATATTGTAAGTGATATTGTATCACCTGATTTAACAGGCAACAACAAAAGGAGTTTAAATATGATGCAAAATTTTATTTTTGGGATGAGCCCTATCTATATAAACAGTGTAAGGATCTGATTATTAGAAAATATGTGCCACAAGAAGAAACAAATTTGATTATTCAAAGATGTCATGATTTTGAATTTGGAGGTCATTTTGGTGTTGATAAAACTGCTTTTAAGATTCTACAATCTGGATTTTATTGGCCTACTCTATTTAGAGATGTTTATAGATATATTAAATCAAGTGATCGATGTTAGAGAGTAGGTAATATTTCTAGATGAAATGAAATGCCACTAAATTATAATTTGGAAGTTGAAATTTTTGATGTATAGGGATTAGATTTTATGGGACCATTTATTCTTTCATTTAAAAAATTATATATATTGTTTGTCGTTGATTATGTCTTGAAATGGATTGAAGCTATTGCTTTACCTAGATGTGATGCTTATAATGTTTCAAAATTTTTAAAGAAAAATATATTTACAAGATATGGAATGCCGAGAGTGATTATAACTGATGGTGGATCCCATTTTAGGAATAATCGAATTAAGAGATTAATTGAGAAATATAATATTATTCATAGAATCTCTACTGCTTATCATCCCCAAACTAGTGGTTTAGCAGAAGTGTCTAATCGTGAAATTAAAAGAATTTTGGAGAAAATTGTGGATAATCATAAATTAGGTTGGTCTGCTCGATTAGATACTGCTTTATGGGCTTATAGGACTGCTTTTTAAAACTCTTATTGGAATGTCTCCTTATAGACTAGTGTTTGGTAAGACTTACCATTTACCAGTTGAATGGGTGAAAGCATCACTCTATCTCAGGATATTCCCGGCTCTTGAGTAGCATTGAGGCAGCTGCATATGCTTTAAATGTGCCTATTCTTCAAGCTGTAAAACATGACATTTTGGGCATTCTAAAAATACCCCTGACACTGTAGGCAATCTAGGTAAACCCGAGTTGCAAGTCGGATACCCAGTCAAAATTTTTTCCATTGGATTAAATGTCGGCACGGGATCCTCAATAGTCTCCAGCTCGGTATCGGTGCGTGGTGCACTATCGTCAGTTTCTCTCATTTCAGGATTGTAATAATCTTCTGGAATGGGTGAAAGCTCGGCAGCTAGCTCCCGAGCCTGTCTCCTCTCTATCCTGTCTAAGGGGCGACGCATACGGCGATTTGCATTTCTTCTTTTTGTACGCGTCAATGGTTCATCTGGAACTCTCTCGGCTGAAGCAGCAACAAGACCACCTTCTGGAGTAGTGATCATGTATGGAACCTTAGTATATCTCGCGTCGAGGAGGTATAAGTCGATGAATCCCCCAATTCCTCCGTATCCTGACATATGTCCGGTCTCTCTGCCATCACTCTTCTTCATCGACTACATATCTGTAGTCTCCTTTTGTGTGTTTCTTTTTCAAGCTGCGAAGTCCAAACCATTTACGGAAGCAAATACCAACTCGCAACCCGACACTGCGTGTACAAGTAAACAGGGGAAATGTCAGTGGGTGGTGTTGTGCACGAACAAGAACGAGGACGAAAATCATTATCTTTCAAGCTTTAAAAAGTTTCATAATTGTTTTGATGTAAACATCTTATTTAATGTAGTTTTATGAGATTTCAATTTAGAAACTTCAACAAGCATATTTTATTATGTGAGAAAATTTATTTTATTACAGGATTTGGACCCAGTCACAGACGCTGGGCCTATTTTTCATCAGAATGAAATCTTCTCCATATTCCTCATGTCGCATAGTATTTATTGAGATATTGTCCATTTATCAACAACATGGGTCTTTCCCCTTGAGAATCTACCAACTGGTACGATCCTCCTGAGTAAACCTTTTCTACTACGAATGATCCTTCCTAGGTCAGTTTAAATTTTCCACCTATCTTGTTGTGTGCAAGGATAGACCTTTTTAGAACGAGCATGAGCTCACCAATTTTGAACGACCTCGGGTGGACCAACTTATCATGAGCTTGAATCATCTTTGCTTGGTAGAGTTCCAAATTCTGCTGTGCAAGCAATCTTTTCCTTTCAAAATTTTCCAGTTTTGCTAGTTGTAATTTGGCGTTTTCTTCTGTTGTAATTTGATTGGCAACAGTGATCCAGAGCGACGATAACTAAACTTCTGGTGGAAGGACTGCCTGAGACCCGTACACAAGTGCATATGGTGTAGATTGTGTCGGATTTCTGACTATCATCCTGTAGGCCCACAAAGTTTCTAGCAATTTCTCATGCCACGCTCTTTGGTTGTCGTTGAGCGTCTTCTTTAGAATTTGAACAAGCATCTTGTTGAAGGCTTTTGCCAAGTCATTTTCTTTGGGGTAGTAGATTGTCGAGTATCTCCAATATATCCAATGTCTTCTGACAAAGTTGTTGATTTTTGTGTTTTTGAAGGCAGACACATTGTCAGAGATGATCCTTCGCAGCACACCAAAGTGGCAGACAACCTGATTCTTGAAGAATTGTAGAACTTGTTGTGCTGTAACTTCCCGTAGCGAAATTGCCTCTGCCCACTTAGAGAAGTAGTCTGTAGCAGCGAGTATGAATCTATGTCCTTTTGAAGACGGAGGGTCTATCAAACCCACTATATCCGTGCCACAACACTCGAATGGCCACGAGGCAATGGTGGGGTGTAAAAAATTCAGAGATTGGTGCAAGACCACTCCGTGTACTTGGCATTAATGACATTTCTTTGTTGTGTTCATGCAGTCTATCATCATTGACGACAAATAGTATCCGAGTCTTTTGATTTTCATCTTCATCTTTGGTCCCGACTGGTGAGTTCCACATAATCCATCATGTACTTCTTTGATGATTTTCTATGCTTCTACTCTTTTGAGGCATCTGAGCCGCATCTGATCAAAGGATCTTATGTACAGAACACTGTCAATTATGGCATATCAGAGAGATCTCTTTTGAATCTGATGCGCTGCTGACTTATCTTCTGACAACCTTCCTTTTTGCAAATATTATACCAATGGCTGACGCCAATCTTCTGTATCATCTGCCACTGTGGCTGCTATCTCTTATTTTCCAATCTTGTGTAGACTTTCGAGGTTGACCTTATCTATAGAACCTTTGGGTGGACAAGCCACTTCTTTAGCGAGTTTAGTTAAAGCGTCCGCGTGGGCGTTGTCTGCTCGAGGAACTCTATAGAATATTACACTCATAATTTGCTAGATTAATTTCATCATGTACCAGTGGTATTCTTCTAATATCAGTTTCAGAATTTTATATTGTCCTGCCACTTGTTGAATGGCGAGTTGTGAGTTGTTGTAAATGGCAATGTCTATTATTTCCATTAGTATTTCTAATTCCAAACCAGTGATTAGAGCTTCGTATTCTGCTTCGTTATTGGTAAACAACTCTGACAAGTGGTAGGAGAATCTCAGCATTGCTTGATTCGGAGTCACGAAGATTAAATTGATTCTTTCTTTACCGGGTATCACTGTCTGTTGTCCTTTGTCTCTTCGGGCTGATGACGATCCGTCGAAGTACATTTCCCAACGTCTGGCACTGGGCTGCTCTATTTATAGTATTTTTTTGTCTGGTAGTTCATTATTGAGCGAGGACCCAACTGGCAGTGGGTGTGCTGCAAGAAAATCCGTGAGAATCTGCCCTTTGATAGCGCGAAGGGGCACAAAAGTTATGTCAAATTGCAATAATATCATTCACCACCTTACTAAGCATCTGGAAAGTGTTGGCGAGTCTTCAAATATTGCAATGGATTAAGTTTCGAGATTAGGCTGACCTTATGAGACAATATGTAATGTCTAAGCTTTTGAGCGGCAAAAATTAAAGCTAGACAAAGCTTCTCAATAGGACGATACTTTACCTCTGCCGGTATTAGACGTTGACTCAGGTAGTAGAGTGCGTTCTCTTTATCCTCATCATTGACTTGGGCAAGTAGTGCCCCGAGAGACTCGTCTAAAGCTGCAGTATAAAGTATCAACGGTCTACCCAGGATAGGGGCTGCTAAAATAGGAGGTGTCATTAGATATCGATTAATATCTTCGAAAGCTCGTTGACATGGCTACCCCCAAACAAATGTGACATCTTTTTGAAGTAAGTTCAAAAAGGGGAGACACCTTCTTGACAAATTAGATATGAAGCATCTTACATATGCCAATTTCCCTTGAAAAGAACGTAATTATTTCAAGGTTTTGGGGGGAGGCCTTTCTAATATCACTTTAATTATTTCTGGGTCAATTTTGATTCCCCAATGATGGACAAAAAATCCTAGAAATTTCCTAGAGGTAATGCCAAAAGCGCACTTTAAGGGATTCATCTTTAGATTGTATCGCCGTAATCGTTCAAATACGATCCTCAAATCATTTAGGTGATTTTTCTTTACTTTGCTCTTGATGACCAAATCATCAACGTAACATTCCACTTGGTTGTGAATGAGTTCATCGAAGATCTTCGTCATTGCTTTTTGGTATGTTGCACCTGCGTTCTTCAATCTGAATGGCATCACGATGCATCAGTAAATCCCGATCGAAGTTCTGAATGTTGTAAGCGTTGCATCTTCTGGAGCCATCTTGATTTGATTATAACCTGATGATCCATCCATAAAGGAGAAAATTTCGTGTGAGGACGCAATATCCTCCATTAATTCTGGTATTGGCAATGGAAACTCGTCTGTAGGACATGCTTTATTTAAATCCCTGAAGTCGACACAAACATAGATTTGTCCATTTTTCTTCTTTACTGACACGAAGTTAGCTAGCCATGTAGGATATTGTTCTTCTCGGATAAAGTTAGCGCCTATTAATTTTTTTATTTCTGTTGTAACTTGCTGTTTGATTTCGAGGCGCATTATTCTGGGAGCTTGCTTTGCTGATGTTGTACTCTGATCCTCTCATAGTTGGTGAACTGCAACCTCTGGAGGCAGTCTAGCGATTTCATCATAGTTCCAAGTGAAGCAATCTTTGAATTCTGACAGTAAACTGACCAAGTCTGTAACCTCTTCTTTATTGATCAGCGAACTTATGAAAGTATGTCGGGGTTGCTCTTCAATCCCGAGATTAATTTCTTTTAATTCGTCCATAGTTGATTTGATTTCTTCTTCAAATTCTGGTGGAGCCTCCTCTATCGGTTAATCTTTGTATTTATTTTGGATGTCTAGGCAATCTTACACTAGATAAATAGTAACAACCATGAAAAATCCTGAGTCATAGATGGGTCCAATCGTACCGAACCCAAGACCTTCTTTTGAGTTGAGTTTCTTTCCTTTTTTATTCCATAATTTTTCAAACGATTGTAACATTTCTTTTGACATTTTCTTCGACACATATCCTTGTTGAATTAACTTTTGTACACATGATGAAATGTAACCAAAAGGTAATTCCATTAATTCATTAGAATCGTTTTGTTCAAGAGTTATACAAGGTTCAAAAGTAGAAGGAGAAGCTTTATAAAACTTGATCAGTTTAAAACCATCATTATGGGCTTCCTTAATTTCCATACTCTCGATCTTTTAAGGATGGATCAGAGTTAGAGTCATGGCTTGAACATAATGATTAATTCGATCATACATGGATTCATATTCATCTCTTTCTGTGTCATCCATAAAAATCTCGAATTGAGGCTTCCTTTGACTTATCATCATTTTTTTTTATCTTTTTTGGAGCTTCCTTTTACTTCAGTGCTGATCGACAGCTTTGTCTGTTCAATAATCTAGTGAGTTCTTCCTCGACCACGTCCCCGGACCCAACCTCGGATGCGTGAGCTAAAAGAACCTCCACCAACTCATTGCGAAAAAGTGGCGGGAGATCATTGAACTGGAGCTGTATGGTCACGTTCTCGTAATTCTTCTGAATCTTCTACTTTACTTGTCATAATTTCTCTTGAAAGTATTGTTCTCTTTGGGGGAGCGTAGTAGGCGGCGTCATCGTGAATGCCTACTTCATTTATTGAAAATGGTTCTAAATCTCCCTTAAGCAATGTTCTTGTCTATCCTTGTAGTACTTGATGCATTAGTAAAGTGACGACGGGACCATATTGTACTCATGAAGCCACAACCTACTAAGCATGGTATTGAACGATGTATTAGCATCGATGACATGGAATTTTACAGTTGTTACTAGATTTTCAACTTACATTTGTAGCGTTATAGATCCGAGGGCTCTTTCTCCTTTCTGGTTCATTTTATTCATAGACAACTCTCGAGCGTCGATGTCCAAGTAAGCTAGCATTCGTAGACTCATTATGTTGAGTGACACTCCAGGATCTACCAACACTCTGGAAAGTATGAACCTGCCGATGATGACAGAAATGTAGAGTGGACGGTTGTGATCGGCTGTACCTAGTAGCAAATCTTCATCAGTGAAGGTTAGGCCAGGCTATTCTTTTAAAGTGCAAACTCCATCCGAGCATGCGCTAGCCAACTATGCTAAGCAAATATCCGGATCAAGAAGATCCTAGATCAAATTTTCCCTCATCTCCTTTGACAGGATCAGAGCGTCGTAAATGCTTAGTTTGGCTGACAACTTCCTAAGATGAGCTAGCACATTGAAATCCACTTTGTTTGAATTTTCAATTCCATTTCGAACTTGTACTTCTTCTGTTGCTGGAGATACTTCTTCTTGAGTAATTACCTATTTTCCTTTATCCATTGGGGCTTTGCTTGGCGGTAGCACCTTGCCACTTCTTAAATGTACTTATGTTATTTCTTCTTCTTCCAGACCCAGAGATCCTTCTATTACCTTATCTGGCTCTTCTGTATCTAAAAAAGTCCACGTTGATGGCAAGTAGAGCTCCTTTGCATTTGAGGACTGGATCTTCGCTTTCGGTGCTATCATAGCCAGTATTGTCGATATTTTCTTTATTTTTATGAACATCTTCGTCGGGAACACTCATGATTTGAGGATCATTTTTAGAATCGAAATCGGGGTTAGAGAGGTTATGATTAGTTACGTCATCACTAGAGATAGTAAGAACATAGCCAACATCATTTATATTATCATTATGAGACCTTGGAGGGGCATAATGACAATGGTACAAGGTCAGGGGTTCGAGGGGTTTCACCCCCGAATCCGAAACAACCAATCTAACAGGCGCAGCCTCTATCCTACCCTTCGCGCTATCGTCCTTAATTTCATTCACAATCCGCTTCTTCCTCCGTTCTTGTCATGGTGGTTTCCTTGGTGAAGCCTTCGTCTTAGACTGGGCTGACAGTAGATTCTGGACAGCGGCCTTATTTGGAATAGACTGGATCTGGTCCAGGAATTTCTTGAGCTCGTTCCAGATTGTGCTCCATCTGTCTTTGCCGGCATATGGATCAATCGGAGAGATTGGCTCGGTCAAAATCACATTTATAGAACCTCTTTCAAGTTTTTTTAAGTATTCCTTTGGTATCGTTATATCCCCTTCCTTGTAATTCTGTCGAGCCAATCCTTAAAACTGAAACAGCTTTCTATGGTGTGTCTGAGCATCCCGTGGTAGGGGCAGAAATTGGGCTGGTCCTTCTTATCCACCTCTTCTGGCATCTTCGGTTCGGGTAATCTGAACTCGAGTTTCTTCATTAGATTCCTAAACATCTTTGCTACATTGTCATCTTTAAAGGAGTAGTTTCTGCGCAACCGTTCTGACATTGTTGGACCCTGTCGTCCGTTTGTCCTGTATGACCTCTCGCTGTCGACCAGTGCGGTCGCTCTCGTCGTGCACAAGGCTAACCATACTGTCGAGGCCGACTGTAATGAGGGACCGATCGTGTCTTCGCTCGATGTTGAATCCTCATTGGCTGCTTTCCTTTGTTGACCGTTGCCATTATGCCCGACCTCTTCTCGTATGCTTTAGCTGGTTTTATCTTTTCTATCTTTTATGCAGGCTCCATATGCTTGACCTCTTCTTATAGGCTACTGGCTTTACTGAGTAGCTTCTCGAAGGACTTGATGGTGAGACCCTTAAGCATGAAGGCACCGTGGATAATCTTGAGTAGTATCTCGATCGTGTGTTGTTCTTGTAGCTGAAGCTTGCATTTTGTGCTTAAGTTTCTCCATCTGAGAATGTAGTCGACCAAAGTTTTGTCAGGTTTCCGCCGCTCCATGATGAGATCTCCTATGGAAACATGATGTCGGGAACCGACAAATCTTTTCACAAACATATTTTCCATTTATGCAAATGTCTTTATTGATCCATTGGGAAGCTCGACATACCAATCGAAAACTATTCCTGACAGGTTGCTAACAAACTGACAAAATAATAAAGCTTCACTTCCTCTTGTGTTGCAACAACTAGCTCTGAAATGTGCTATGTGTTGACGAGGATTCCCTGTACCGTTGAACGTCTTGAAAGTTGGGGGCATGAATCCTTTAGGGTAAGGAACGACATCGAACTCCTCCAAGTAGGGTATACCCTTTGAAACTGATGCACCTCCTTTGGACTCAGCCAAGGCCTCCCAAACTTACTGTTCTACCATCTGTTTATTATCTTTTTCTGGTAGATTCGAAGTTGGATCTCTTCTTGGTGGTTCGTCTTCATTGGCTGAAGTGACTTCCCTTCTTTCATTGGCGATGTATAATCTTAGGCTGGTTAACCTCTGGAGATGATGCTGGTCTTGCCTGTGACTATCCGTGGAGGGTAGCCATGGCTGTCATGGCGGCAGTCATATCCTCCATTCTCTTCTCTAGATGGCTAATCTGCTCATCTCTTGTTAGGATGGTCCTCCGCAGCTCATCTGCGGTGTTTTCCTCACTAGGAGCATCACGCGCAGATAACGTGGACCGAGTTTCAACCATATTGACTTCCATGAACTCGTCGTCCATGTAATCTGATAGGAAGTAATCCTCGCATCAATATCTAACCCTTGTTGTTTGGCTAACTCAGAAATTTCTGCCCGAAGCTTTTAAACTCTATCATCAACTGTTTTCTTCTTAGTCAGCTTTAAATCTGTAGGTTTCCCTATGCTATAACTCTTTTATACAACTGATTCAGAAGTAATGGCAGCAGTGGCAATGGGAACATCAGACTCGTATCCATTTGTGCTCAACAGAAATTTCACAATGTACTGGTGCAACACCCCTCGGTAACCACACTTTACTCTTAAAAGTTGACGTCTCGAGACGAGGTGTCTTGGCGAGGACATCGGGGTGACGAGGGGAAGTGTGCTCTCAGTGAGCAAACCAGTACATAGGGGAATAATCCTCTCTTATTCATTGTCTTTCGGGATTTCTTATGATCTCCGGCGATTGGTACTCTCGGACCCAGCCGGAACCTAACTGACTTGCTTATAGTAGTATCATCTGTAGCAGCTGCATCAATACATTTTCCCAAACGGTGTTTGACGGAAACTCAGATGGGTTTTTCCATTTCCAGAATTTTATACTTAATTTTAGGGGATATTGCACATCCCATCCTCTTGAGGAGTTTGGCGATAGAACAACCCTCTATTTCAGACAATCTTCGCAGAAGGGTGTGAGCTCGGGTGATAGGTGTAGGCCTTCCCCTCACCTTATCACGACCATGTGGAGTCAAAAGTGTAGCGGCAATCTTATGGAGGCTTTCATCTTCAGTAGTGCCAGCTAACGGGTGGAACTTGCTACCTCGAAGAAGAGGAGGGGTAAACGGTAAACCAAGTTCCTCCTCTTGAAGAATCTCATCAATTATTGGTCGATCTGTGACTTGTGCTCTAGCAACACTGTAAATCTTGCGGTTTCGATTTCTCCTTTGAGATTTGTTTAGCAGGGGAGGTCTAGAACTTGAGCCAACTTCGAAGAATAACGGAGGAGTAAGGAAGGTATCTTCAGAATCATCTTCTCAAAGAATCTTTTTCCCTTTGGCAGATGGGAAAGTAGGTACAGTGATGGCGAAGCCGGTGGTAGTAGAGGTGACAACTCTCCTTGGCTTGGAGACGGTTGACCTGACAGGAGTAGTGGTTATCTTCACCTTTTTAGCAGAAGGAAAATCTTCATGAGAGTTCAGGTCGAACTCAGCAGACGGTTCATGAATTTCTGGAGTGGCAACTTTCATAACCACAAACGGAGCTTTTCCAAGTACGATTTCAAACTCAATGAAGCCGGGCCCGAATTAAATCATTGGTGCTGATTGACGGGCCTCACGGGAGGAGAGCAAGTTGTAGGAGAAAGGCAGCGTAGGGTTTGACTTCTTTAACTTTCAAGTGAGGAATTCTGAAGGTTAGTGAGGGGCAAAAACCCTGTCATCATAGTGCAAACACTTCGAAAAAGGTTGTTCTGTGGACTGGGAAAATTTATTTCATTTTATTATCTTTTTTATTTCATTTTTTAGATTTTCACATATTGTTTAAAAGAAGTTTTAAGATTTAAAGAAGATTAGGTCAATCTGTCGAAGACAGGATTAAACCTGAAAGGCACAGAAAAGAGGTGAAGTACGGGGCCCCATTGGAGGTCCCTTTCACAACGCAGATTGCCCTAGCGAGATTTGCTCGCTGACACACCTATTGGGGGTCTGACCCCACAAGATCAAAAGGAAAACCTAGGGACTTCTGAACCCTTCTGTTTAGGAGTGACTAAACATATGGTCCTGAAATATAGAGGAGTTGGTCACACTTTCCCAAGAAGGAGATGGGTGAAGTATGTCAATGAAAGAATGGTAATTTGGCTCATGATGGACACGAGCACATTACCAATATATGAATATAGTATTTCCTAATCTTAATGAAGAGAAAAACACTCCCCAGCAGAGTCGCTAGAAAACTGTCTGCTGTTAAATTCCTTCTTCTTTGAGAAATATTTTTTTTGGGTGTTTTGTTTTGAAAAGGGTCTTAATTTTATAAAATAGAAATTTGATTTAATTTAATATATATATATATATATATATATATATATATATATGGATTTTGAAATTAATATTTTTATTTTGAAGAAAATGAAATCAAACCGATCTCATATAAACAATAGTTTAAATAATCAAGCATTTCACCGTGAAACATGTATTTATCCCGTAGAATAAGTACGTGGCTAGAGGTGAGGCTTGATCAAATAAACTAAAGGATTTATGACATCCGTTTGATCTATGAACCAATTTTGACCGACAATTTCCCCTACCTAATATGAAGGAATTAGATAGGGTTTATATTAATCTGGGGTCTTTAAGTTTCCTATAAGGGCAACCCTTATAGTTAATTACATCTTAGATAACCAAAGTCACCTAAGAAAACTCTTGATATAAACCAGGAAACATTATATTCACGATTTACAAAGGTAAGGTTACCAAAGAAAATTGGAAATTCAATAGGTGAATGGCTCGAATTTTGGAATATTTCATTTTATCAGAATCCGAAGGAGTGAAGGCTAGGGGAAGAACATAGATTCAAGAAAAATCTTGATGTCTTCCTAAACTATCCTATAGTTTGGCTTTAAATCTTGAAAATGAATTTATTTAAATTTTGATCCTGCCAATTAATTATAGGGATTATATTTACATAATATCCGATTATACAATTAACCTGGAGATGAGAGGATTTATGTCGTATCGGATGAAAACCTCAGAATCCTAAAGCGAAGTAGGGCTTATATTGCATAGCAGCACTGTGTAAAGGCCTAAAGAAATGGTGAGGATTTATGTTGCACTAGGCAAGCTACCTCAAAGTCCTATGGCTTGTTGTTTAAACTAATGAAAGGTTTTGCTGGTGTAGATAAGTTTTGCTGTTGAAGATGGTCGTGCTGCCCACTATGCATGCTCCAAGCTCCTCCTTGTAGCAGGTTTAGTGTAAATAAGTGTCAATTGAGGGGGAGAGAGGAGTCTCATGTTTTGGAAATATTTAAATTGAGAAGTCTTAGTATTTGTTTAGGGGAATTTTAAAGTTGATTATAGCAACACTGGTTAAGATCTCACAGTTCCATCATCCCGACACCACTGTTTTCATCGGATTCACTTAATCCAAATGAATTTACTAAACTCAACTTAATGAGTTCCATACTTTCATTTAGACCGTGGGAAAACCTTGTTAGCAACACGTGGGTTACCTCCTCCAAGGAATTCCTGATCATCCAACGAGACGTTTTAATTTGGTTACAATTGTAGTTTTTATTTTGTTTGTGATTAAATTTTGTGTTGTTTTATATTTTGAATGTTGTGGGGTGAATTTTATCTTGTTTTGTTTTAATTTATTTTTAGTTTCAGTTTTGTGGTTATCCTAAAGGTTTCAGTTTTCATGCAGGGTGGAAATGTTGTTTATCATGCAAATTGCAAGAAAAGTAAAATGCGGTAAAGAAAACACAGGAAAAGAAAGCGCTGAAAACTTATAAAAGTGTACCTGGTGAGTCTTCTAGTTCCTCTGCCTGAAACTTTAGTATTCTTTACAATAAAAATTTATATTTGCAGGGAAGTAACACCTTATGGATATGTTCGTCACAGGCCTACCAAGTCCTAGGTCATAACTCGGCGGGTCCTATTTGTTCATTTGAGAGAAATTTTCATTTAATAAATATGATATGTGCAGTAGTCCTGCAAGGTGTCCAAAAGACTTGTGAAGAGCCTCTAGGAGATACTTAGATGTTTCACAATTCTTTTGAGCTTCCTTGAGATTCTTTTGAACCTATCATAATTATTAAATAATCTATCTATTTTATACCCTTATGCTCAGCGAGTTGGTGTTTTTTAATTAACCCGAAAGACAGGGTAATTATCATTTGTTATTTCATTTAGAGATTATGTGGGTGAAAACCCCTTTAAACAAAGTTAATTTGTTTGGGAAAATTAACCAATTAGTTTCATAACTGGGCTTGTAGTGTTTTTCAGATATTTAGAATTTGATTATGTTTGCTTTTCTAAACTTTTTTTAGTTAGATTGATTAAACCTAGCTCACTACTAAGCCCTTAAACTTTTGATGGATACATTTGTATTTCTTATGAAAAAAGTTAAATGAGTTTAAATAATTTTTATTAAAATATTGGGCTATCATTTAATATATCAAATAGGGGTGTGAGTTAGTATATTATTAACCTCCAAGATTAACCCCTAACCCTAAGGATCATTTTGTTTAATTATCTTCCAAATTAAAACTAATTAAAAAAAATTCAAACATTTAGTTTTGATATGAAAAAAATGATGTTGGTTTCTACCATTTATCCCTTTAATGTCTTAAACATCCAAACATATTATTTAGGATCATTAATTGCCATTTTACCCTTTGATTAAGCCTAAATATTAATTAAGGCTAAAAACCCTTAAAATCAAAACTTTACCCTTGGGGCCTTATTACTCCATAATTTCTTAAATTCAGTTCAAATGACTTTGGAACTTTTATGCTACCTTACTAATGAGCTAATTAAAGCATCAGAGGAGAAAATGTGATTTTTCAAATTTTAATTTAATTTATAAATTTATTTTAATGCAAAAATAGAGGTTTTTAGTGAAAGTTCAATAACTTGATTAAAACAAAATATTTTACTTTAAAATTTTTTCTGGAGGTAATCCTAGACTAGAGGACCATTGAAAAAAATTTCATGATATTTAAAGGTTTATTTTAATTATTAGAGTTATTTTAATTTTTGGAGTTTTAATTAATTATAAAATATCTTAAAAGTAGAAAATTCAATTTTATATTTTTCTTAAGTCCCTCTGAGGTCAGGGAACCCAGAGAAACAAACTTCATATTTTTCTGATTTTTATTTTAATTTTTAGAATTATTTTACTGCAAAATTAAGGAAATTCATTTTTCAATTTTTTAAAAGTTCATTTAAGCCTTTAAAAATTAATATCTTGACGTAGGGACTTAGAAATATTATGGGAATGGTTCCTAAGTGATTAGGAGACCAAATGTGAAAATTTGATGATTTTTAATATTATTTAATTATTTAATTATTAAAATATGATTAACAATGAAAATTTTATAAAAACTCCAATTTTATTTTTAGAAAATTCCTATGATCACAGAGAACTCCCAAAATTAATTTTATAATTTTTTGTGTTATATTTTAATTATTAAAATTCATTTAAGTGCCAAAAATTCTATTGGACCTAGGAAAATCATTTAACTTATTAAATTAATTCCAAATGATTTCAAAATTTTTAGGGGAGTTCCTCTGTCCCTGAAGCACAGTGGAGAATCATTTTTAGGTTATTTTGAATTTTATCTTATCTTAATAATTTAAGAGTTTGTTTTTGTTCAAGTTGATAATTAGTGCATATCTTAGTGATTTAACCCATTAAATAATTATTCTAGGGTCCTCTAATTATAAGAGACCTACCAAAATTTACTTTGCATTTTTCTAAATATTATTTTAATTATTACAATTTTTATGCCAAAAGAGACACAATAATTTAAAAAAATAGAGATCTCCTCACAGAGGTCCCTCCTGACTTTGAAAAAATCAGGGAAGATCCCTTATAACAGATAGAATAAGACTCCCAAAGCTTAAGCCATGGTGAAATGTCTGAGACAGTGGAGAATTAAAAGACTGAAATCAGTATTTAAATAATTAAAAACAAAATATGCATAAATACTTCAAATCATTTCCACATTTTTCTCCTCTGTTCACTGAGTAACAAGATATTTTTCTTTTATTTGTCTAATTTTTCTAGGCCAAGATATGGGTTTTTGAAGTTCTAGTAATTTAAATAATTCAGAAAATATGGATTTTCCTACTTAACCACGCAGCGCTGACTGGATCCTTGGCAGCTCCAAAAGTCCACGGGGTGCGCTCCTATTCGACGCCACCGTCTGACTAAATATCCAAGCGGCCACGCTTTATGTACTCGATCTTCGTCCGACTCCATCCTAGCCATCCAAGCAATACACGCGCGATCCGACGGTGCTCCTTCATCGTCTTTGACTGGTTCATCCCGGAGCCGTCCACACTAAAACCCTAATATCTCAGCCTAGACTCAACCAAATCACTTTGCGTTTGATCTTATGGACCGTCTAAGCATTAAGAACACATCCATATGGCTAATCACAGTTTAAACTAACCCTAATTACATGGAGAATCTAGAAAAGCTCAGGAAGAAGAAGGATGCAATACCATGGCTCTGAGAAGTGAAGCTTCAATCGGAGATGCTCTACACCTTCATTGGAGTCCCAGGAGCTCAGGGATGAAGCCTCTTGGCTTGTTGAATTGCCTAGGTATGAAAGTGACCAAGCTCGATTTCGAGCTTTGGTGGAAGTCTGGTGCAGATGGCCTCTGTGCTGGGGTTTTGATGAAGGATCTTCTTCTCTCATTGCTGTGAAGGTGTGGGTGCAGTTAATTGAGATTTGGTGCTGTGTGGAGGTGTATTGGAAAATTTCCAGGTTTCTAGCCAAGCTTAAGCTCTGAAATTGAGCTAAGGCAATGGAGGCCAGAGGGAAAAATGGCTGGAATGATCATAGGGAGGTCTGGAGAGGCTCTGGTGAGATTTTAGTAGAGTTTCTTTAAGAAATATTTAGCACCTTTTTTTGGCCGTGAGAAGGTGATTTTATAGGAATGGCTGCTTGGTGGAGCTCAGTGCTTAGCTTTGGGTGCAAGGTGTTTGTCGGCATATTTTTAGGTTAGGTGTTTTGAAAAGGGGTCGCCTACAGAAATTGTCGGCGAATTTTCATATTTCGAATTTAATTTAAATATATATATAGTTTAGAAGATAACATTTGATTTTGAAAGTAATTTTAAGTTTAAAAGTTTTAAGATATGAAATCAAACCGATCTCACATCCCAAATAGTTTATATAAACGAGCGCCACACCACAAACCGTGTATCTATCCCGAAGAATAGACACATCTGCTTGATGATGGGGCTCGATTAAATAAACTAGGAGATTTGTGACATCCGTTTGGTCCGCGAACCAATTTTATAAGCCGACAAGTTCCCCGCTTAATATGAAAACATTAAACAGGGTTTATATTACATGGGTTCTTAAAATTCCTATAAGGGCAAGCCCCTATAGTTAATTACATCTTAAGTGATGGGAATCACCTAAGAAAACTCTCGATAATAATCAGTAGTTCTGCTCTCAAGAATTTCAAAGTTTAAGTTTTCAAAGGGATTGAATTTTGGAATTTCAATAGGGAATGGATCAAATTTGGAACATTTTATCTTGGGAATTCAAAGGAGGAAATGTAGGAGAAATCACAGATTCGAAGCGAACTTCGGTAATTTCCCGACTATCCTATTGTTTGGCTTGAATTTAAGAATGCCCTAATGTTTATTTAATATTTTGATCTTACCAATTTTAATTAATTAGGACTTATATTCGTATGATGCGATCACACAAATAGCCTTGAAGATGTGAGGGTTTATGTCGTATCGGACGACTACCTCGGAATCCTAAGACCGGTTAGGGCTTAATTTGCAATGCAAATGCCTAACGAAGAGTTGAGGATTTATGTTGCACTAGGCAAACTACCTCGAAGTCCTATGGCTTCGTTATTTAATTCTAGGAAAGTTTTGCTGAAGTAGACTCAGGTTTTGTTGATGACGATGGCCGTGCTTGCCCACCATGCTCCGAGCTCCTTGTTGTTGCGGAGATTTAGTTTTAGAAGTCATAAATCGGGAGATGAGAGAAGTGTTCAGTTTAGAGAAGGTCTTAATTTCCAAGTGTTTTTTATGTTTTAATTAAAACAAATCTTAAAATTGATTATAACAACACCGGTTAAGATCCCACGGTTCCATCCTTCCGGCATCGTTATTTTTATCGGATTCACTTAGTCCAGATGAATTTGCTAAACTCAATTGAATGAGTTCCACACTTTTATTTAGACCATGGGAAATCCCGTTAGCAACACGTAGGTTACATCATCCGAGGTATTCCCGATCATCCAACAAGACGTTTTAATTTAGTTGTAGTTGTAGTTTTGTTGTTTTGTTTGTGATTAAATTTTGAGTTGTTTTATATTTTGAAATGTTGTGGCGTTGAATTTTATCTTGTAATGACTTTTAATTTAGTTTTGGTTTCAGTTTTAGGGACTATCCTAAAGGTGTGGGTTTTCATGCAACAGTTGTTTATCATGCAAGAAAAATAATTGCGATGTGATTAAATAAATTGCAATAAGGTAAATTACAACAAAATAAAAGCGTACCTGGAGGGTCTTCCCGTCATCCCAAGCTGCACTTAAAACACAATTAGAATATTTAAGGTTTTAAAGCAAGTTCCTAAGTAAAGCTAAGGGAAGGGTTATGGTTTTCTACCAAGTTCCTAATCCTATAGCTAGTCATCTCCTTATGACGTCTAGGTTCTTGTATTTTGGTTTGAGGACGATTTTCTTCATCAAAGAACAATTAAGTTCAATTGTTCTTATAAATATCCTATCATATCGAGGAAGTGCTTAAGACGAGTCTTAAACATCTTTTCGATATTTCTAGGATTATTTTAAGTCCAAGAGAATTTAATTATACAAATGAATTAATCGTCCGGGAGTTCCAGTTTGTTATCTTGCTCAGTGAACTAGGACATTTGAATATCTTATGAATGAAGTAACACTTCACTTAACACTCCATTTAGGAGTTGTGACAATAAGAGCTTTCGAGGGCAAATGGATGTTCAAATGATTTATGATTTAACTTAATTTCAATTAATGGGTTTAAGTTTGGAATAGTGTTCAAGTTATTTTAGATTTATTTTTGAATTTTTTATGTCTTAGGTGATGTTATATTTAATTTAATTTAATTTAATTTAATTTAATTTAATTTAATTTAATTTAATGTGGTTTAATTTAATTTAATTTAATTTAAGTTAATTTAATATAACATGATTTAATTTAATTTAATTTAATTTGATTTAATTTAATTTGATTTAATTTAATTTAATTTAATTTAATTTAATTTAATTTAATTTGATTTAATTTGATTTTATTTAATATGTTTTAATTTAATTTTATTTAATTTAAATTTTAATTTAATTTTATTTTTAATTTTAATTTAATATTTTATTTTTTATGTTTTAAAGATGATTTAATTTTAATTGTTAAAGTATTAATTTAATTGAAATTTTAAAAGGATTTAATTTAAATAATTTAACTTTAATTTAATTTAATGATTAAGTCTTTTAGCGTTTTAAATTTTAAATTTGGATTATCATTTTAATTAGGAATTAAATATTATTGAGATTATTAATTTAGGGATTCTTAAATTAAAGAATAAATCTCTTCCTAATGACATCCCTATTTTAATAATTCCAAATTTATTATTCTTCCAAATTTAATTAATTATTTGATTAAGGTTTATTTTAATTATTTTTAAATTGTTTAGTAGGTTTCTACCCTTTAATTATTTAAATTTCAATCATCCAAATCAGATTAAGATCAAATATTTTACTTTTTCATTTTATTAAGCCTAAAGTTTTAATTAGGGGTTAAAATTTTAATTACCATTTTGCCCTTCAAGCTTAATAATTTCATAACTCACTAAATTGAGCTTAAATGAATTTGAAATTTTTATGTGACTTCACTCATATGTCAATAAAGACATTAGAGGAGAAAATGTGATTTTTCTGTATTTAATTTATTTATGTAATTATTTTTGGTGGAAAATAGGGATTTCCAAGGAAAATTTAATAATATGACCAAGAGATATTTTCTGTCCTTAAGAAAATTATGGGACATTCCTAAAGACAAGAGGACCACTTGGACCAATTTTGGTGATTTTTTGAATTACATTCTTTTTATTATAATTATTTTGAGTTTTGGAGTATTAATTAATTTAAAAATAAAATAAAGGTTGAAAAATGAATTATATATTTTTCAAAAATCTCTCTGATATCAAGGAAATCAGAGAACCAATTTTTACAATTTTCTGATTTTTGTTTGATTTATTAGAATTATTTTAGTGGAAATGCTAAAAAATACATTTTTTTTTTAATTTTAAAATTACCTTAAGGCTTTAAAATTTAATATCTCATCATATAGACTTAAAAAAAATATGGGGTTTGTTCCTAAGTGATTAAAATTCAAAATGTGACATTTTGGTGAATTTCATTATTTTTGTGATTTTTTTTATTTTTTAATTATTAAAAATATTAAAATAATGCAAAAAATTAACTTTTTTAGAAAATTGCAATTTTAATTTTCTTAAATTTCCTTGATATCAGAGAGGCTCCAAAACCAATTTGGTGAATTTTTGAAAAGTATTTTGAAAGTTATGAATTTTTTAAGTTTAATTTTCGCTAAATGGCTTAATCAACCCATTTGATTGGGCTAACCAAGTCCAATTGACTTCAAACTTTTATAGTGGGTTCCTCTAATCTTAACGGTCAGTGGAGAATTGATTTCAAGTCAATTTGATGTATGATTAGCTCTAATTAATTAAAACTCTATTTTGGGTGTTTAAGCCAATTAGGGTTATTCCAAGTGAGTTAACTCAAAACCTATTTTTCCTAGGGTCCTCTAGTCATAATAAACATCACAAAATTTTTCTAGAATTTACTTCACAATATGCTAATTATTGGAATTAAAATACTCAAACTAGCAACCTAGAGTTGAAAAATCAATAACTCTTCATAGGGATGGCCTCTGACTTTGGAAAATTCGGGGAATGTTCCCAAATTCGGAGGCTTCAAAAGCCCTATGGTCTCATGCCATGGTGAATTGTATACATGCATGGAGAATTGAAAATGTGCAGAGAGTAAATAAATTATTAAAAATCAAATACTCAATGAAATTGAATGATTTCTTTTCCACATTATTCTCCTCTGTTCACTGAGCAAGAGGGTATTTTAATTTTATTTTTCTGATTTTTCTACACAAAGTTATGCATTTTTGAAGTTTAGGGAATTAAATAAATAGAAAAATAACCTATTTTTCTACTTATCCACGCGGCGCCAACTCAACCTAGGCATCTCCGAAACGCAGCGTGTCGTCTTCTGATTCGGCGCCGCCGTCCAACTCGGCGCTCCGGGGCCCGCCGTATCGTTCGTCTCCTCATCCGGCGCGATCCTGGCCGTCTGTCCGCGCGTGTATTAAATGATCGGCATCCGTTCATCGTCCCCAAGCCTCCTAACCCGAGAACCGTCCACACTAAATCCCTAATATCTCACTCAATACTTAACGAATTTTCGTGTTCTTGTGCTCTATGGATTTGTCTTGAAGAGACGAATACATCTATACGGTGATCATGCATTGAAATTAAGGCATTTGAAATGGAGAATCTCCGAAGCTCGGGATAAAGAGTTAGCTCATACCTTTGCTCAGAGAAGTGTGGCTTCAATCTGAGGGTTGTGTCACCTTCGATTGCGTCCAAGCAAGCTCCAGATGAAGTCCCTTGGCCTGGCGAATTGTCTAGGTATGATTTCGACCAAGCCCGATCACAAAGCTTGGAGTCTGGAATAGATGGGTGGCCTGGAGAGGGGGATTTTGCTGGTGGACTTCTTCCCTTGGTCTAGTGAAGGTGTAGGATCAATCAATTTGGGGATTAGTCCACTGTGAAGAAGTGTCCTGGTTTTGTGCTGAAATTTAAACTCAAAATTGAGCTCAGCTGGAGGGAATTGGGGCTGGAATCCAGTGGGAATCAAATGCTCTATGTGTAGAGAGTGGTCTGGAATGATTTTGGCGAGTTTCCTTAAGGTTGGTTCAGCACCTCTCCCATGGCCGAGAGAGGGGTGTTTAAATAGGAGAGGGTGGAGGGCCTCCCGGGGGTTCAAGGCTTGGGATCAGGCTGCTTAGGTCAAGGGAAGAACAGCCATGGTGGCCATTGGGCATGGGGCGGCTCAAGAAGGTGGAATTTCAATGTTTGGCTCCTGCCCATGTCTCGGCCATGGTGTTTTCCGGCGGCCCGGTGGCCGGCCGCCGAGCACTCGGTCACCATCTTGTTCGGGTGGGTCGAGCCGGGGTTTAGTGTAGGCAATTGGCCATGGACATGTGTAAAGGGCTTGGATTAAAATGGTATGGGGAGAGGCTCATTTTGGGTCCAAATGGGTCAACCCACCATTTTTGGTTTGGTGCACCCTTCCAAGCTCGGTTTTGGGCGGGAGGATCATGTGAGTCAACCTACCAAAGGTAGTGAAGTCCACATTAAGGATTAGGTGGCAAAGTATGGTTTAGAGTGTATCATGTTTAAGGTAAAAAGGGCTTAAAAAAGGTTTAAGAAAGAGATCCCCTCTCTTGCCATTAATGGTTTGGTGAGGTGGAAAGTGGATTCCATGGCTCTCATGGCTTGCCTATGGCATGCACATAGCTTGGCTTACTTATATGAAAATGGATTTTGACATTTTTGATAAATGTATGAGAGGTTAACATGAAGCTTGATTTAGAATAAATTTATATTTGATTGGAACTTTAGGAATGGTTTTAATTAAAGTCATGATGAAGAAGAGTGTCATATGGGCTTTGTATGAATTTTGGGCCTTTAAAATTTAGTGAAGATGGGCTTTTAAAATGGTTTAGGGAAGTGGGCTTTTGGATTTTAAAATGGACTTTAGGATGAAAAGTTGGTAAAGGCTTGGGCCAAATAATTGTTGGGTTTGGTTTAGGGATGTTTCATGAGTGATTTGGAATAAATTTGAGGTGGTTTGGGCTTGAATTGGGTTGAATTTGGGTTGATTTGATAAATGGGCCTATGTAGGTCAAATTGGGCTAATTTGGGCCAATGTTGGGATAAGGTTGAAATTGATGTGAAATTGATGTTGGGAAAAGTTTATGGGAGTGTTTGAAAGAGGTTCCAACTTTGGTTGGATTTTGACTTTGGGATTTGGGCTCATTTGGGTTAGGGTTGGATTTAGGTCAAAATTGGGCCTTTTGGTTTTAGGTTGAATTTGAGTGGGGTTTGGATCCAAATTTTGGGCAAATCATGTTAGTGTTTTGTTTGTGGGGATGTTAGGGAAGGTTTAGAAAAGATTTGGGATTAATTGGAGTTAAATTGGTTTGGTTTGGGCTAGGTTTGGGTCATGGGTCCAAATTGGGCTTTAAGGTCAAAAGTGAAATTGGATTCAAATGTCAATCAAATTGGGCTTGGATTTGGTATAGATTGGTGTTGGGGATGTTGAATTGAAGTTTAGAATTGAATTGGACCAGAATTTTGGTCAATTGGGTTGGTTTGGTTTGACATTGGGTTCACTTTGGGTTAAAATGGGTCAAATTGGGGATTTTGACAAACGTGGGGTAAATTGACAAAATTGGCCCATGGTGTAGTTCAACAAAATAAAATTGGGAATATTTGGGATTTTCTGGAATTTTCTGGGAATTTTTGGAAATTTTTTGATTTTTGGGTCAAGAGGGGCATTTTGGTAATTTGGAGGGTATTGGGGGTATTTTTTGGAATTTTGGGTATTTTGGGTAAAAATGGTCAATTTGAGTGGTGGGAGAATGTTTAGTATTTATTTTGAGGAATTTGGGTGATTTTGGAGAATTTTGGAAAATTTGGGTAATTTCAAGGGTTTTGGGTAGGCTAGGCGGGTCTGGGGTCCCAGGGGTCAAAAATTGAAAATTTAGAAAATTGAAGATTGGGTAAATGTAAGTGAAATGAAATCATTTTGGTTCAGCCATGAAGCCATATCAAGCCCACATGAGCCATGAAGGGATTCATTTGAGGCATTCACTATGTTGTTCCTAACCCTCTTAGCCAAGGGCTTAGGGGTTAAGGACCATCCATGTGAATCACCTTCATGAGTCAGGAGGTCAAGTTGGGTATGGGTGTGGTTTTAGGAGGTGTGTGAAAGTGTAGTGTATAAGTGTAGTGTGTGTGTAAGTCAGCCCTCACCAGACCAGGCCACCCAGGGCAATCCTAAGGCCAAAGAGTCCTATGTGAACTCATCCTTTAAACTTCCACATTTTATTTCAACCCTCTAGGTGATTAGGGGTCTACAATCAAGTTAGTGGAGTTTGCAGGGAGTTAAGAAGTGGTTTGAATTTCTAAGTGGTGGGGTCCTAATTCTAATCCTCTAGGACAGTCAAAGGAAAAGCCTAAGGCTAGATCCTAAGTACTAAAGAGAAGAAGAGAAGACCTCATCAAAAATTAGGTAAACAGTGTTTCTTAGGTGGAGGGAAGAAGAGTTCTAGAGGCAATTTTAGGCTGAACTGGCCATGGGGTGGAATTTGGATTTGGCCAAGGGGGAGGTGGCTCTCAATTTTGGCATTTTCTGGCCACTAGGTCGGCCGGCCAGGCCAGGGGAGGTGGCTAGTGGGTCAGGTACACCAGTGGGCAAGCTATGAGTGCAATGGGTTTTAATGGTTATGGCATTATGGCAAACATCTCTTAGATTTAACAATTTAAGGGATGAGATCCCCTAATTTGGGGGACTTTTGGTCCATGGCTCCACTAGGATGGGCTAGGTGGGTTTAGCTCAGTCCTTAGGGTCAACCTAGTGGCTGTGGAGGATTTGGCTTGGTCACATTTGGTTCAATTTGGTTAAGTTAGGTCATGGGTTCATTTGGGTCACCTTAGGTTCAAATTGGGCTAACTTAGGTTTAAGCTTGAATGTAGCCCAAGTATCTTGAGAAATATTGTGTAGATGATTGTAATAAAGATTTTTCATGAAGACTTGGAGTGGTTTTGAGTTCATTTGGAGGTTCAATTTGGTGGATTTTGGGATTTTGTTTTATTTGGGCATGTTGGGCTAGACTTGGGTCTAGGTTGGTCTAGAATAGAGTATAAACCCAATTTAATGTCCCAAATGGTCTAGGGGAGTGTGATTAAGAGTTCTTAACATAAATTGGGTGTAAATTTGAAGTTTAGGTCAATCAATTTGAAAGATTTTAGAGAAGGGTTCAAATTAAGCTAGATTTGGGGATTTTGGTTCAAATGGGTTTGAATGGGGCTAAGGTCCAAACTTGGGGTAATTTAAGGTTTTATTTTGTCCATAGGAGTGTTATGAAGGGTTTTAGGATTGAAATTTGGGGGAATTAGTTAACCTTAGTTCAATTTGGGGATTTTCGATCATTTAGGTAAAATTAGGGATTTTCGATATCAAGTGGAATTGAATTAAAATGTGGGTCAATTTGGGCTTGGATTTGGTTTAGATTGGTATTATAGATGTTGAATTTTGGAATTAAAATTGGGCAAGATTGCGGTCAATTAGATAGACATTGGGTTTAATTTGGGAACTTTTGGGTTAGATGGGCCAAATTGAGACTTTTTGTTAAATTGGACTAAATTGGCCAAATTGGGTCATGTGGTAGTTGAGAGATATGAAATTGGGAATATTTGAGAGGTTTTAAGAATTTATAGGAATTTTTGGAAGTTTTGGAAATTTGAGCTAAGAGGGGCATTTTGGTCATTTTGGGGACTTCTGGGGGAAATTTTGTAATTTTGGGTAATTTTGGTTAATTTGAGTGGCAGGAAGTATTTTGGAATGATTTTTAGAGAAATAAGGATAATTTGGGTGAATTTGGAAATTTTGGAAGATTTTAGGGTTTTGGAGGCATTTTAGGTATTTTGGGTATTTTGGGACAAAGGGGTTAAAAATTTGGAATGTTTGGGAAACTTGAGGTTGGTTGAAAGTGAGTAGTATGGAATTGTTTAGGTTGAGCCATAGACCAAAGGTCATTTGGTCCTCTATGTGTTGGTACTAGCCAAACCCTAGTCTGAGGCTAAAGGCTTGGGAAAACTATCTACATGAGTTTCCAAAGAGTTAGGGGATCAAAATGCGGTGTGATTTGTTTAGGGTTGTGAGTGTGTAGTGTGAGTGTAGTGTAAGCTCCAGACCTCTCAGGGTAGATCCTATGGCCTGATCACCTATAGGAGACTTCACATGGGCTTCCTTATGCTTGGTCTCTTCCTCCAAAAAACTGGAGGTTAGGCCTTAAGCATATGAAAACTCCCAGTGAAGTAAGAAAAGTTTGAATTTCTATGGGGAGGGTTCCATGACTAGTCTTCTAAGAAATTCACCAGGAGAGTCTTATGGCAAGACCCTAGGCCAAAAGTGAGCTCAACACCTATACTTATAGAAACAATGTAAAGATCAAATTATGAGAAGATGTGTACCTTATGAAGGAACTGAACAAATTATTCAAAGATGTCATGATTCTGAGTTTGGAGGACATTTAGGAACTAATAAAACTAGCACATAAGATTTTTTAATTTGAATTTATTGACCTACTCTTTTTAAAGATGTAAATGAATATATTAAAACATGTGATCGATGTCAATGAGCAAGAAATACTTCTAGAAGAAATGAGATGCCTTTGAATTATACATTGAAAGTTGAAATTTTTGATGTACGGGGATTAGATTTTTTGAGACAATTTATTCCTTCATTTAGAAATTTATATATATTAATTGATGTTCATTATGTATCCAAATGAATTGAAGCAATATCTTTACCAAAATGTTATGCTCGGAGTGTTTCAAAACTTTTGATAAAGTATATTTTTACAAGATATGAAATGCCAAGAGTGACTATTACTGATGGAGATACCCATTTTAGGAATAAAAGAATTGACAAATTGGTTGGAAAATATAATATTAAGGATAAATTCTCAACTGTGTATCATCATCAGACTAGTGGTCTAGTAGAAGTATCAAATCATGAAATTAAACAAATATTAGGAAAATCTGTAAATCCCAATAATTGGATTGTCAGCTAGATTAAATACTGTATTATGGGATTATAGAACAACCTATAAAACTACTATAAAAATGTCGCCATATAGACTAATTTTTGGAAAAACTTGTCACTTACCAGTTGATTTGGAACATAAAGCATATTGGGCTATTAAACAATTTAATTTCAATTTAAAGGATGCTAGCGAGAAAAGCTTATTTCAATCTAATGAACTTGAAGAGATTTTAAATGAATCTTATGATAATGCTAAAATTTATAAAGAGAAAATAAAATTATGGCATGATCGGAAGATATTAAAAAAAAATTTGAACCTAGATAAGAAGTTTTATTGTTTAATACAAGATTGAGATTATTTCCAGGTAAATTGAAGTCTAGATGGTTAGGACAATTTCTGGTAATTAAATTCTAAAACTATGGAGTTTTTGAAATTGAAGATGCTAAAACTGGAAATATATTTAAAGTTAATGGACATAGATTAAAACCTTATTTTGAAGGGCATATACCACATTTTAAAGAGGTTTTGATGTTGGGCCATCCTGAGTGAACATTGGTGCGTTGGGCTGACAACGTTAAACCAAGCACTTTGTGGGAGGCAACCCATAGTTGTCTTATTTATTTTAGTATTTTGTGTTGTTTTAATCATCATTATTATTTTATTAGGAGTTAACACTACGCTAGAGTCCTACCCATTCATTTATGTCAAAAATCATGGAAATCATTTGATTTTATGGAAGATTTGGAATTTATTTGGACAAAAGAAAAGTGGTGAGTGAAACTGCTTTGGCACCGACAGTGCTAGAATGGGCACCGACGACGCCATTCACCAGAATCTTGGGTGCAAATAGTGCTCAAATGCAGCACCGACGATGTTGCATTTGCTGAAGCGGTTTGGATGATTCTTTGAACGGTTTGGCGGGTTTTGGACAAATTTTTCACCCAAATAACTCCCTAAACTTATTTTTAAATGGTAGTAGACTTGCCACTTTCGAATTCCAGAGCTTCCAACTCCAAGAAAACTTCAAGATATGAGATTTTTACAAGAGAAAGTTCATCAGTTTCAATGCACAGAGACTTTTTGATAAAGTTCTTCAGAAGAAGATTCTTATCAAAGAGAGGGGCTTTGAGAATAGAGGATTCAGTAATCCATGTTCTAAAGTGTAAGTGATCATTGTGCAGAGGCATTGGGAAGTGTTATGTTAACAACTGCTGCGGTAGTCGTTCCTGTGGTGAAGGAATTTTATGCCAATCTTCATGGAATCAACCAAGGAGTCATCTATGTTCGAGGTAGGTGGGTACCATTCACACCTTCTCAGATTAATGATATGTATATGATTGAATGTGTCCCAATCATCTACTACACAAATTTCTTCCCTACAAGAGATAATATGTACAATGTCTATTGATACTTAACTGATGAAGATTTCAAATAGGAGATAAGAGATGACGGGTATGTATGTTTTTTTTTGCTTCACTCTTAAATCCTGTATCGGAGCAATGCCATTAAATCATTTCAACAAAGTTACTCCCTACCATGAAACTAAGAAAAGTTACAAAGGAAAGTACTATCTTAAATTTTTACATTCAAACGGGACAACATATTGATGTGGGTTACATTTTTGTGAAATCTATTCTGGGATTAATTATGCATGGATTTACATATGGACTGGGGCATCCTTTTACCATTTTCTTGCTTTGTAGTCAATCACATATACCTTATAAGAATTAGGAAAAACTACTTTTACCCTGGAAGCCTATGGACCCAATTGATAATTCTAACATAGAAAATTGGGGTAGAAGTTGATATCAATATTCTTATGGATTAACCATCTCAAGAGTAATCATATGTAATGCCTATTATACCTGATAATTCACAAGTTATTATAAAGAGGATCAAGAGATTGGAGAATGAAATAAAGAATGTAATGAATGCAATTAATAATTTATCTGAACTATTTGATCATTTGGATTGGAGGTTGAAGGAGAATTTTGATCATACGTGGCGTATTGAAGAAGGTATGATACAAATGTTTAAGAGAAATGTTTGGATTGAAGAAGATTATACTGATCAATTTCTTTCTATAACTTGTATGTGCATCTTCAATTGATGGGAGACATTCGTGAAGAAGAGAGTACTGATGATGATGAGTAATATCGACTCTAATGTATAGATTATAGTAATTAAACTTTTATATGTTTGTGTATTGGATTTGGATTTGAATTTGCTTTGATTTTAGACTACTTATGCTTTGATTATGTGTTGTAGTAGTTTTGAGCATTAGGTTGTGGTTTGATTTTAAATGCTAAAATTTAATGTTGTGTGGCTTGAATTACTTTTATTATAGTGTTGTTTGAATTGTATGTTTGTAAGTGTTGGATTTTATATATAAATGTGAAGTTGTCTATTGTTTGTGTAAATTTGTGTTAGTACACCACTTAATTATATTTATTAATGCTTAATAAGGCTAACTAGAAGATGACGTGGCTTAAAAATGCTTAAAATTATGAAAGTTATTTAGACCCAAAAATTGAACTACGCTGAAGGCACCAAAATGGGTGTCGATGGCGCCCAAAAACAAAAAATAGATTTACGGCCTTAAGTATGGCGCCAATGGTGTCAGGATGGGTGTTGACAAAGCCCAAGTACAGAAACCAACCCGAACTCTCTTTATTTCATGAAATGGCCTCGATACTGCCATTTTTACCCCTGTAGTCATCTTCTACCTCTTGAACAACTGAAAATTCACAACTAGGGCTTCATAAAACTCGGATTTGAGTCGATTTGAAGAAGAAACGAGTTTGAATCTCATCTTCCCTTGGAAAGAGCTACACTTTAAATAAGAAATTTTTTATTTTCACCATGGATTTCTCTTGCATTTTGAAGATCCTAAAATTTTGATGTATTTGGAGAAAACTTTAAGAAAATCCTTGGGGAAAAGTTCGTACTTCATAGTTCAATTTTTGGAGTTTCCTACATTATTCATTTGGATTTATTTTGATTTATTTACCCATTTTTAGAATTTTCTATGGCTCCAAGAATGAGTATAGGGAAGATAAGAATTGCGTATGATGATAGGAAATTTGTGAACCTTAAGGCTCAGTATCAGTATAACACTCAACTAAGTACAAGGAAAATCATTCAGGATCGAGTATTTTAGAATCCCGGTGGAGACATGGAGAGCTTGATAGTTGCTCGACACTGGAAAAAATTCTGCTATTTCACTGTAGAGTCTGTTATTGCATAGTCTGAGAGTTCTATGCTAACCTGAAGGAGATTTCTGGTGATCAAGTGTTTATGCAGGGAAAAATGGTCAAGTTTACTCCTAGAGGGATCAATGATTTCTACCGGTTGAGAGGAGTATTCCACTATGAGTATAGTTATTTCTCTGCTGGTGATGCTGGCCTGGAGGGTTTATAGCTTTTCAGACTGATGGAAAAGGTAAATTTCTCTGCTACTACGCTGAATGCGCCATCTAAAGCCTCACACTATTTTATTTCTGGAAGATTATCTCCTACTTATCACCATAGCGAGGTGACAAAGGATAGAGCCATATTAAACTTCTGTATTCAACACATGAAGATGGTTGATATAGGCTTTATCATTTATAAGAAGTATTAGAACCATCAGTATGAGTGAGACTACTAGAGGATTGGGGCATCCTACCCCAATTTTAACTCTTTGTCAACTATTAGGAGTTTACTTTAGTATGGATGAAGAGAGGATTGGGCCCTTAAAGCATATAGGAAAAGAAAATATTAGAACGTATGAATCTCATGTTGGATGGAGACCAGGGAGTAGAATTAGTGATATCTCCTCTACTTCTACCACTTTTACTCTCTAGAGTCTTATGGAACTAATGATGATCCATCACAGGGATATATTGAAGATGGATAATAAGATTGAGAATATGGAAGCCAGAAATGCTCACAATGATGAACTTACAAAAAGGAAGTTTGAATATGATGCTACATATGATGAGGCTATGGTAGGATATATGAAGGGTGATCATTCAGTGCAATTCCCTACTCACCCCATTTTTACACCATATTAGCAGCAAGGATTAGATGTTGAAATAGAGGTAGAAGAAGAAGAATAAGAAGAAGAAGAAGAAGAAGAAGAAGAAGAAGAAGAAGAAGAAGAAGAAGAAGAAGAAGAAGAGGATAGGGGTGATGATTTTTAGATTTGTTGTATTTCATTTTTGATTGTTTGTTTTTTTTGTTATTTGATGTTGAATGTTGAATTATTGTAGTTGAACTTTGTTAAATTTAAATGTAACTCTGTTTAAAGGATTGAAATGTTTGTTTTTAAAACTTCCTGATAAAACTTAGATGTAAATTGTTTATTGTTTTAATGATTAATGTTGATTGTTTAAAGTTTATAATTTGAATACTCTTTATCCTGCAAATCTCTTATGTAAAATGTTTAGCAAATTCTCTTCACCGTTATATATCTGTTTGTGTACATTATTAACCAATACCTGCATATTATAAAAAGAAAGAATTGATGAAGTTAAAAACTCGGTACAGAAGTGTTATTTCTCCTTGTATTTTATATTATAATGCTTTATATATTGAAAAATTTAAGTTAGTGGGAAGGAAAAGCTAAACTTTATTTGTCCTCAATAACTATTTAACTTTAAAATAACATTAACATGACTTTGGCAGTAAAGCTTAACTATAGATGGCTATACATTTGGTTTTATTTAAATATGCTAGAAAACATAAGTAAAAGTTTTTAATAAAAAAGTTAAATTAAGGGTTAAGATATTTAGTATAGGAGTATTAGACTATAGTTTACAATTTAAAGTAAAAAAAAATTATTTTTGAAATATTAAAAATTTTAGAAATTTACATAAGAAGAAAGGATTTGAACCTTTGGTGAATCATTAAAAAGCTAATATACTTTTATAAATAAAGGAATGTAATAAGTTCCAAATTTAGGGAGAGGAAAATGAAGCTCAAAATCATTAAAGGATATTTAGATATAGTAATCCTCACATATATAAAAAAAGAAAAAAAAGGGGAAAGAAAAGAAAGGATTGAAAAAAAATCCATATATAAAAGAAAAAGAGAAAAAAAAAGAAAAAGAAAATAAGTGTGAGGAAAAGTTTGAGGAGATACCTAATCAAAAACTGGCTTTACTTGAATCAACTTGTAAAGAAAGAACTTATCTAAGTTCCTGAATTTATATTTATGTTTTAGCATCCTTAGTAAAAGGATTCTCATGAACTTCTCTCTTATGACTTTTCTAAGCATGCTTAATATGACAAATTATAATTATTATTGAAATGAATAGAAGACTAAAAATCTTAGACTTGATCACTAAAATATTTTTACGCGTGCAAATTTAACATAAGTCATTAAAAACTTTTCTAAAAGTGTTTCTATTTAAAGCAAAATCTATAGTAATCTTAGCTTAGTTTACTATCATTAGTCGTATCTTTTATGTAGTAAAAGACTTACTTGAGGATAAGTAACAATTAAGTTTAAGGGATTTTGTTGCACCAAAATTATGTTTGATTTTTTATATATATTTTATACTCATTTTTGTGATATTTCACTATAAAGTAAGATATTTTAATGTTTTGGAGAATGTATGATAATATTTGGCACTTGGAGCAAAAAGATGCAAAAACGAAGAAAAAAGGATGAAATTTAGAGTCAAAAGAAGAAAACAAATTTTTGAACTAGCACCAACAGCCCCATTTACAGAGAAAAGAAGTATTAAACTAGCTCTAGCATCGAAGATGCCAAAATGGGCGCCGAAGGTGCCAAGAGCAGTTATTGTGTGATTTTTAGAAGGATTCAATGTATTTGGAAATTTTTTGAAGGGTTGTTTGGGGCACCTCTTTGGAAATTTCTTCCTACAATATTTTAAAAAGGAAAAACAACCAGAAAAGTGTGTTTTGTCTAATTGTTGTTCAGTTTTAGTCCAGTTCTTTTCATTCTTAATGAGTCGAGTCTTTTGTTAAGTTTTGTTGAGTCTTGTGAGAGTTTATCTTGTGGTTGAGTCTTGTGAGAGTTTGTTCTCTAGAATTGTTGGAGAGGAAGTGATTTAAAGGAACTTCAAGGGGTATGCTTAAAGGTAGAGTTTCAGATAAGTTGCGTTTATTTTCTATTATTTTTATGAAATTTCTTTTATATATAAAATCCATTTTTTATTGTATCTTCCTCATGAGTTCTGAGTTGTTTTCTTGTCTTTCTCCGTACAATGAGATATGGTAAAATGACCAGATAGATTGAATATGCTATTTAAATGTTAAACACTTGTGATGATTTCTACTTCATTTACTTTTCAATCCGGCCAATTGAAATGTTAAAATTTGTTCTGAAACATATGATCCGAATGGGCTATAAGTTCTATAATAAAGTTAGAATCATATTCAAGTGCATGAAGGAGTATGTCATTCATGTGATTTAATGCAAATAAATAGAGAAATATACTTTGTTGGGCGTAGAATTGGAGTTTTTAGGGTGACAGACTAAAATCCCTATTTTGGTTCTAGTGTTTGGAAACTAAAGTGAGAGTTAGCCCTTAAGTGAGGGGGAGTGGGAGATTTGAGGGACTAAACCTAGAATTAGACAATGTTCTTTATACACTTGTTCGAGGGTAAAGAATAATACTGCTCCTATTTGACATAATACAAATTCCAACAATCTTATTCTTTCATTAACCATAAACTCATTGTAGAGGGATATATACTTTATCAAATTATAAATTTCTTTCATAAATATAAAATTTAGTCTAGAATAGGTTAACTTTATTTTAAAGTAAATTTAGTAGTTTGAAAAATTTAGTTCTGCTAAAAACATTTAAACACTTTCAAACTTGTGCTTTATACTTTCAGTTTTATAATTTGAATATTGTGTTTTGGATACAACCGTTATCAATTTACACCTTCCATATGAGATCGATAACCAGGACTCCACTAGAGCACTGTATTACTTGGGCGATAAGTATACCTGCATTTATTTATGTATAAAATTGATAAATTTCATTAATCGTTAAGAGTGCATTAACTTCACTAATCCATTCATATCTACAGATTAAATATCAATATCAAGTAATTGCATCAAGTTTTTGGCGTAGTTGCTTAGGGTTAAAATAACTGCTAGTCACTGGTCACGCATCACATCAATGCTTCAGAGGACCCTCTCACATAAATGATTAATTGCTTATGATACTGTCAACCTTTCTCATTGGTCAAATTATAGTCAAATTTTCTCTTTATGTTTTTTATGTTTGCAATTGGCTTAATGTTAGGATCATATCCTATGAACTTATTTTTATTATATATTTTATGATCCTAAATTGAGTTTATCGATGATCTTTTTATCTTGGATCTTGAGTGCAAGCATATTCTAATTCAAGCCTACTTTTCTTAAACATATTTGAGTTTTCCAACTTGTGCACTCACAAGCTTAATGAGCATGCATCAATCAAAATGAAAAAGCCAAAGTGGGAAGAGTGAGGTAGTGTTTCTTCTATACAATAATACATATCATTGCCAACATGGATAATGCTCACCATTACCACCAAAGTAATTACTTATCATTTCCGCTAAAATTGGCATTTATAGTCATCAACAATAATGATGTTAGTTGGTACTATAATGAACAAACCTGAGCCAAGCATGAGCTTTTTCAAGCTCTAGCTTGTTTATGAAGATTATGTTCTAGCTTAATTTAGGGATTTGTGATTGTGTTCAAGTTTATTTTTTTTAAGTCTAATTGTTTTTTAAGCTTGAATTTTTTGTGTTTAACTTGATTTTGATTTATATTGAGATTATTAAGCATACTAATGAGTATGTTATTTGGTAAAATAAATGAGTCTTGTTGAGAAAAAAATATCAAGCATTAAATCCATAATTCTTGATCTTAATTAGCTTAAATACTAAAGTTTAGATTTAATAATCCCTTTCAGGATAGAAATTAATTATGTTAAATATTTTTAATTAATTAAAATAAAGGTCTCACATGAGTACATGATCATGCAAATAAGCTTAGTACTAAGAATATTATGATTTAATTTGTATATAAGCAATATTACTTTTAACATCAAACTAATGCAAGGCAAGAAAAATAATGGGTTGTTTAGTAAGGGGGAAAAAGAATAAAAATTTAATTGATTTGTGAAAAATTATAAATTTTGCAACCAAATTTATCTACATCACCAAAAATCTCATGCTTTTAATTTAATGGTTAATATTCAATGTTATACAAATCCTTAATAATACTTCTTATTGAGCTTATTCAAAACCTTTAAGTGATACAATTACTTTTATCTTTCGACACAGAATTTTGAATGTCAGACATATCGAATATTTATTTATTTATTTAAATAATCAAGCACATAAAAAATAATATATTATCTCGAATGATAGAAATATCACTTTATGATGGGATTGATTATTTAAAACTAAATTTTGTATATCGCATTAGTCTGAAATTAAAACCGACAAAATCTTTTCCTATCAAAGCTGATGACTCAACAGAGTTTATATTAATATTGGGTCCTCACACATTCTATAAGGGCAAACCCTTATAGTAAACTACATCATAAGTAACCGAAGTTACTTAAGAAAACTCTCGATTAAGGCTGTTATTTTGCCTTCAACAAATCACTAAGTTTAGGATTCAATTATGATTATTATAAATTTGAAATAGGAAAGGTTAAAAGTTGGAATTGTTATTAACGAGATCAAATAGTTATAACAAATCACTAAGTTTAAGATAATGAGAGACACAGTTTTTTGACATAAGCTAAATTTACATGAATTTACTTAGATGTTACAATTATTTTTACCTATTATCTCTCCTCATTTATTATTATTTTATTCTTATGGAAGGATCTTTGTGCTAATTTATAGGCTATTGGTGTCAAACACATAAAGTAGAGTCAAAACCTATGAAATAGTGCTATTTGGCACAATCAAACCTGATCTGGGCATGGCCATGCCGATTTCGGTCTTGACCACACATGTTTCAGGTCTGGTCACACTGCTAGACTGCCAAATCCAATTTTAGAAAGTAATTTCATGTTGATTTTTGCTGCATATTTAAAAGGGGAAGATAAAGCATGAATAGAAGATCTCTTTTGGAAAAGGAGAATTGGAGATGGCTGGAGAAGAGGTTTGGGAGTTGTTCTTTTTTGTATTCTTTTCCTCCCTCAAGATTGAGGTGGGTGTTTTCCATCTTTTTTCCTTATTATGCAACCTAGAAATGGGATAAAAAAATATACAGGATGTTATTGGGAATGAGGAATGCTTAACCTCATCGATTCCGGGCTTCTTTTAATCTATACATAGACAAGGGTAAGATTTTCTATCCCTGTTAATAAATATCACGTAGGGAAAAGTTTAAAAAAATCATGAACCACACATCACATAAATCACTTGGGTTCTAGCCTTACATTCCTTGAGGAATCATTTGATTTTTCAGCTATTGTTTTTCAATTTTTTTTAAATTTTTTATCTTTTGTTTTTGTTTTAAATGAATTTTAGGAAGCCACCACTTGTTATGATCACATTAAAGTAGGTTTAGAAGTATAATAAGCTAGAGATTCGCAACACAGAATAATTCTTAACTCTTTCGTTATGGGATTGATACATGATACTCTTAAATTACATTTTTACTTGACATGTATACTTGTGTTGTGCGGCTGACCTAATTCGGTAAGTTTCAACACATCAACATCTCAACCATCCTTTTGTTTGGCTTCAATGATTTTAAAAGAGATTTATTCAATATTTCATATTGAAATTTTATTAGAATGCTAGGACTTAAAACATATATATGATCAGGAGAAAGCCTAGGAGGTGATAATTTATTTTGTAACTAGACGAAGTACCTCATAATTCAAAGATTGAAGATGAAGTTCATTAAAAATATGAAACTTCAAGACCTTAATCTAAAGGGAGAGAGAAAATAAAAACAAAATACGGTGGAATTACAACTCTGATTGGAAATGGCTACCATCTAAACCACCTAAGCACATTTAAATTAAAGCATGAATGGTCTCAATGATGCAAGATAAGGTTGGTTGTTATTTTATTAGGAGTAATCGGTCTTATGAATTCATTGTAAATCAATTTGCCAAGTATTATTGGTATGCATAATGCAATAAAAAATAAAGTTAATATATTTTTAGAGTTTAAAATTTAAACATATTAAGGCTCACCACACTCAAATGTTCTATTTTTTTGTTGTTGACTTTGTCTTGAGTAAACTAAAGTAGTTCATTATCGGTCTTTAAAAATTTAGAAGTTATCGGTCGTTGGAATAGGAATCCTATCGTTCACTTTAAAATATTTAATTTAATTTAGTATATATATATATATATATAATATAGAAAAATAAATTTTAATTGGAAAATATGAAATCAAACTAATATCATACATATGATAATTTAAATAAAAGAGCACAACATTACAAGCTATGCGTCCACCCCGAGGAATAGACACATTACTTGATGATGAGGCTCAATTAAATAAACTAAAGAATCTACGACATCCGTTTGGTCTATTAAACCTTTATGTTGACCAACAAGTTTTCCTACATAATATAAAAGATTAGATAGAGTTTATATTACCTGGGTTCTTAATGTTTTCTATATGGGCAAGCCCCTATAGTTAATTCCATCTTAGACAACCAAAGTCACCCAAGAAAACTCACAATTTAGATCAGGTAACATTGTCTTGATGAGTTCAAAAGTTTAGGATTTTCTAGGTTGGACATAGGAAATTCAAAAAGAGAATGTATAAAATTTGGAACAGTTCTTGTCGTATTGAATGGAAGAAAAGCTAAGGGATGTCATAGATCCTGAGGAGAACCTCGGTGACTTCCCAAACTATCCTAAGATTTGGTTCCATTTTTTAAGAGATTATTGGTTGTTTGATTATGCCAATTTTATTATTTAGGGCTTACATCTATATGATATCGGTCATACAAATAGCTTGGAAGATAGGAGGTTTATGTCGTATTGGATGTCAACTGATCTACCTAAAAAATACCCAATTTTATGCCTTATTTATGATTCAATTCTTAAAGATATTATGCTTTAATGAAAGGTATTTTCATGTTTTTGGATGTAGATGATTAAAAAAGAGTCCCAAAAGGAAAAAGAAGGAAAAAGAAGCAAAAAGGAGCAAAAATGGAGCTTATGGAGCAAAATATTGGAATTATTGGCCTGGCGCCTAGACGCCAGAATCTAGCGCCTAAGCGCCAGCTCGATACAGACATTGTTAAGATTTTTTGATGATTTTGGGGAGTTATTTTGACAAAATTAAGCAGTTATTGGAGCTTCTAGAAGACTGGAAGTTACTCCTAATATATAGGACATGTGATAAAACGCATTTGGACACAAGGAAAAGGTTTTAATCACGAAGAGGTGTGATCCAAAGTGAAGAGGTGTGAAGACCTGGTCACGGAGTCCGGCGCCTAGGTGCCAGATCCCGGCACCTAGGCGCGACAGTTACCTTCAAAAAGATGCATTGAATTTGGATGAATTTTGAAGAGGTTCCTTAAGGAACCCTTGGTCAAATTCAGAGCTCTATAAATAGGAGCCCATTCTACAGAGAAAATCGCCCCTTTTAGTACCCTATAGCCCCTTTTGCTCCTTTGGCCCCTTTTTGCATCCTATAGTCTCTTTCACCCCTTCTTGCATCTTTAGTCCCCAAGTATTATATTCCATCCAATTATTTTAGGGAGCCACCATCTTTATTATTATTTAGTGAGTTTATTTTGAGTATTTATTTTGTGTTGTTGCTGTTGGAGTCTTTCATTATTGCTTTAGAGTCAGTAGAAGTCAGTGGATCACTTGAAGGAACACTTCAGATAAGTATTTGTACCTTGGTTCAAAGTTTTATAAATATATTTTGATGTGTGATTTCAATGTGTTCCGAGTAGTTAGTTATCTTTCTCCTTTCAACTATGAAAATATAATAAATTAATTAAATTTTGTAGGAGAATTAAATTTAAAATATTTAAAACATTGTGATGATATTAATACCTGATCTTAGTTTACTTTTTAAATTGGCCATTTAAATTGTTAAAACCTGTTGAAAAAATTTGAGACCTATCCGGAGATAAATTCATAACTATTATATATCACATGAATCCTTTGGTAATCGCAGGCTATGCGCGGGTTATTTAAGGTGAAGTGCAAATAAATAGGAAGATATTATTTATTGGGCATAAAATTAATTAATTTTTAGAGCGACAGACTAAATTATAATAATTTAATTTATAGAAAGGGAACGAGTCACTGGTAGGGCCGACCATAGCTACCCTTGGACATCTAGTAGTATGAGCCTAGATTAATCCATTCTACTAATAAAACATCCTGAACCGATCTATAGATTAGTCAATGTTCTTTGCATCTGGACCAAAGGGTAAAGAATAGGAATGCTTCTATTTGGCACAATACCATAATCTAAATTCCCCACAAAAGATAATTATTCTAAAGATCTTTGATTAGTTGAAAAGGAGAAAGGTGTTTTTATACTTGCATTAAATTTTAATTACTGCTTACTTTACTTTATTACTACTTACTGCTTATTTTCTTATAGTAAAAATTGTTTGTAAATTAAATTTGAAAATAATATATATATATATATATATATATATATATATATATATATATATATATATATATATATATATATATATATATATATATATTACTTTTAATTTGATAAATTCCAAAATATTTCTTACATTTCTTAGTTCTTATAAAAACACTATCCCTGTGGGATCGATAACTAGGACTCCACTAGAGCCCTGTATTACTTGAACGATACGTATACTTGCGTTTAAAATTGTGACTTTTATAATAATTATTATAAAATCTAAATATAAATTCATAAGTAAAAGTAAACATCGCACATCAAGTTTTTTTGAAGGCATTTACCAGGAATTAAATATTCTAAAAAGTGGTATCAAATTATTGTATTTAAAAGCATATATAAAGTCGCATCACATCAAGTTTTTAGCGCATTTGCCGGGGATATAATAAAATAAAAAGTAAAAAGAAAGATAAGAAAAATAAAAACAGAATATAAAAACAAAACAAAAACAAAACAAAAATATTTTAAATTTTATGCGTAGTTCGGGATTTGAAGGATTACTACCTTTTGATTATGAATTAGAAAGAATAATTAAAAGATTTAAAAAAGGAAAAAAAATTTCAAAACATCAAAAAATGGCTAACTTACATAACAATAATCAAAATCCAGTCCAAATTAATGAACAAAATACTTATAAACCATTAAGGGAATATGCAAACCCTACAACTGATGAACTTCATGTTAGTATTCAAATGCCAGTTGTAGATGCTAATTCTTTTGAGCTTAAACCTTCTATTATTCAAATGGTTCAAAATAATCAATTTGGAGGAAAACCTAATGAGGATCCAAATTTACACCTTGCTAGTTTTTTATAACTTTGTGCTACCTTTAAATATAATAATGTTTCTGATGATGCTATTAGGCTTAGACACTTTTCTTTTTCCTTAAAAGATAAAGCAAAGATGTGGCTTAATTCATTAGCAAATTGTTCTATTAAAACATGGGCATATATGGCACAAAAATTCCTTGCTAAATATTTTCCTCCTTCTAAAACTGTTAAATTGAGAAATGATATTACTTCATTTACGCAATTTGATGGAGAAACAATTTATGAAGCTTGGTAAAGATTTAAAGAATTATTAAGAAAATGTCCTCATCATGCTTTACTAGTTTGGTTAATCATTCAAACATTTTATAATGGACTTATTGGATCACTTAGATCTATTATTAATGCTACTGCTGGTGGTTCTTTAATGGCTAAGACATTTAAAGTAGCCTACACTTTAATTGAAGAAATGGCTAACAATAATTTTCAATGGCCTTCTGAAAGGGTTAATCCTAAAAGAATGACCAGTATTCAAGATAGTGAAGCCTTTTCTATTTTAGCTTCACATGGCTGCGATATCTAAGAAATTAGATAATTTTGCTTTTAACATATCGAATGTAAGTAATGATAATTCTGCAAATTCTAATGATTCTCAAACAATGGATACTTTGCAAGCTATTGCTAGTAAAACTAATAACCCTTATTCTAATTATTATAATCCTGGTTGGAAAAATCATCTTAATTTTAATTGGAATAATGGACATCAACAATGTAATAATAATCAAGTTAATCAAAATTAGAACAATTAAGGAAATTCAAACTATAGACCAGCTTACCCTCCTGGTTATAACAATCAGTAGAAAAAGTTGTCCGTAAAAGAATTGATCTTGCAAGTAATCAATCAGCTACAAAGTCAAAACATTGCAATTCATAATATTGAGAATCAGATGAGTCAAATTACTAATTTCATTAATTACAGACCTCAAGGAACACTGCCTAGCAATGTTGAAATTAATTCTAAATAATATGGAAAAGAACATGAACAAGCAAAAGCTGTACAACTCAGAAGTGGAAAGGAATAAAAAGAGAAAACACAAATGAGATTGAAAATGAGAAAGAGGTTAAAGAGATTGAAAAACCTAAAGATACCCTTTCTCCAAGTAAAGATCAGACTGTAGTACCTATTGAAGTGGAAGTTGAAAGACCACCACCTTTTCATCAAAGACTAAAACAGTAGAAGCTTGAACATCACCTTTCTAAGTTCTTTGAAATGTTTAAGAAACTTACCATCAACATTCATTTTGCTGAAGCTTTGGAGCAAATGCCAAGCTATGCAAAATTTATGAAGGATATTTTAAGCAAGAAGAGAAAATTTGAAGCTTATGAAACTGTTGCATTAAGTGAAGAATGTAGCGTAATAATTCAGAAGAAATTACCTCCGAAACTTAAAGATCCTGGAAGTTTCACTATACCATGTGCTATTGGAGAAAAATTCTGTGGAAAAGCCTTATGTTATTTAGGAGCTAGTATTAATCTCATGTCATTTTCAATCTTTCGAAGGTTAGATCTAGGAGAGATTTCTCCTACCACTGTAACTCTTCAGTTAGCTGATCGATCGATCACTTATCCTAAAGGAGTTATAGAGGATGTTATTGTTAAGGTAGATAAATTTATCTTCCCTATGGATTTCATTGTTCTAGATTTGGAAGAAGATAAAGAAATACCTATCATTTTAGGGAGACCTTTTCTAGCTACCGGACGAGCTATGATTGATGTGCAAAAAGGAGAATTAATGATGAGAGTTAACGATCAAGAGATAACATTTAATGTTTTGAAATCAATGAGGTATCCTGATAAGAAAAACTGGTATCAGACGGATATTTTTGATTATATAATTGAAAAACAGTATCAAGAAAAATGTAAGGTCATTTCTGATGATAAAGATAAAGAATCTATGTTATATAATGAGTCATTAAATGAAGAAATTGAAAAATTAAAAGAAGAAAATTTATCTGAAGAAACTCATTATATTCATGAAAACTGGCAAATTTTAAACACAACTAAAAATGATATACTTTTACCCTCAATTGAAAAAGCCCCTGAACTGGAATTAAAAATGTTACTTGCACATTTAAAGTATGCATTTCTTGGAAATTCATTAACTTTACCTATAATTATATCTTCAGAATTAAACAAAGATCAAGAAGAAAAATTAATAGGAGTTCTGAAGAATTATAAGAAAGCTTTCGGTTGGACTATTGCAAATATAAAAGGAATAAGCCCTTTAATATGTATGCATAGGATTTTAATGGAAGAAAATTGAAAACCCACTATTGAACCCCGAAGAAGATTAAACCCAATTATGAAAGAGGTTGTTAAGAAAGAGATTTTGAAATGGTTAGATGCTGGAATTATTTATCCTATTTCAGACGTACCAATGGGTAAGTCCTATTCATTGTGTTCCGAAGAAAGGAGGAGTAACTGTCATTGTTAATGATAAAGATGAATTAATCCCAACAAAACAAGTTATTGGTTGGCGAATTTGCATTGACTATTGAAAATTAAATAACGCCATTAGAAAGGATCATTTTCCTTTACCTTTCTTGGATCAAATGTTGGATAAACTAGATGGACACTCATTTCTGTTTTCTGGATGGATATTCTGGTTATCATCAATTACCCGTTGCTCCTGAGGATCAAGAGAAGACAACATTTACAAGTCCTTATAGAACATTTGCCTTTAGAAGAATGCCATCGGTTTATGCAATGCATCTGCAACTTTTCAAAGATGTATGATGTCAATATTCTGTGCTTTAATCGATAAAGGAATTGAAGTATTTATGGATGATTTTTTAGTATTTGGAACTTCTTTTGAATCTTGCTTGGAAAATATAATGAAAGTTTTGAAGAGATGTGAAGAAACAAATTTAGTTCTAAACTGGAAAAAATTTAAATTTACGGTCACAGAAGGAATTGTACTTGGACATAAAGTTTCACAAATAGGGATGGAAGTTGATCAGGCAAAAGTGAAAATTATTACTAAACTTCAACCACCTAATACCGTACTGAAGTGAGAAGTTTTCTGGGTCATGCTAGATTTTATAGGAGATATATAAAGGATTTTTCTAAAATTGCCATTTATTAGAAAAAGAAGCTAAATTTGAATTTAATGAAGATTGTTTGAATGTGTTCAATAACCTAAAAGAAAAATTAATCACTGCACCTGTCATTGTTGCACCTGATTGGAATAAACCTTTTGAATTAATGTGTGATGCAAGTGATTATGCAATCGGAGCTGTATTAGGACAAAAATATGAGAAAATTTTCAAAGTTATATATTATGCTAGCAAAACTTTAAATGAAACTCAAATAAATTATACTACTACTGAAAAAGAGCTGTTAGCAATAGTATATGCCTTTGATAAATTTAGACCATATCTTCTTGGAATGAAATTTATCGTATATACTGATCATTCTGCAATTAAGTATTTAATATCTAAGAAAGATGCTAAACCTAGATTGATCAGATGGGTTTTATTTTTACAAGAATTTGACTTTGAAATAGTAAACAGAAAAGGAACTGACAACCAAATTGCTGATCATTTATCAAGAATTAAAAATAATAAAGTAAAGAATTATGAAGAAAATATAAATGAGAAATTCCCTGATGAACAGTTATGTCATTCAAGGATTGCAAATGCCCTGGTATGCTGATATAGTTAACTATTTGGTTAGCAATATTTTACCTTATGGGATGAATAAAAAATATATTAAGAAATTCAAGAATGAATGTAAATCATATATTTGGGAAGATCCTCATTTATTTAAAGTAGGAAGAGATTCTGTGATTCGAAGATGTGTACCATATGAAGAAACTTTTGCAATAATTCAAAAATGTCACGATTCTGAATTTGGAGGACACTTTGGAGTAGATAAAACTACATTTAAAATTTTAAATTCTGGATGTTATTGGCCTACCTTATTTAAAGATGTTGGACATTATGTGAAAACTTGTGATCAATGTAAAAGAATGGGAAAAATATCCAGAAAAGATGAAATGCCTCTAAACTTTATATTAGAAATCGAAATTTTCGATGTATGGGGTTTAGAATTTATGGGACTTTTCGTACCATCATATGGAAAAAATCATATTTTATTAGCAGTTGATTATATTTCAAAGTGGATCGAAGCTGTAGCTTTACCTAACTGTGATTCCAAAAGTGTTTAAAATTTTTTTTAAAAAATAATTTTTACAAGATTTTGAATGCCCAAGATAATTATCACAGATGGGGGAAGTCATTTCAGAAATATAAGAATTCAATCATTGCTGGAAATATTCAGAATTAAACATAGAATTACAACTGCTTTTCATCCTCAAATAAGTGGAATGGCTGAAGTATCAAATAATGAAATTAAAAGAATATTAGAGAAGACTGTTAATCCTAAAAGAACTGACTGGGTTGATAGACTTGATTCTGCATTATGGGCTTATAGAACACTTATAAGACACCTATCAGAATGTCACCTTATCGGTTAATTTATGGTAAACAATGTCACTTACCTGTTGAACTTGAACATAAAGCTTATTGGGCGATAAAGGAGTTCAATTATAATTTGAATACTGCAGGAGACAAATGATTATTACAACTAAATGAAATGGAAGAGATAAGAAATGAGTCTTATGAATATGCAAGGATTTATAAGGAAAGAATGAAGAAATTGCATGACAAAATGATTTCAAGGAAAATGTTTGAGCCTAGACAAAAAGTATTATTATTTAATGCTCATTTAAAACTTTTTCCTGGAAAATTACAATCTAAATTGATGGGACCATTTATAATTGAGAGAGTATACCCTTATGGAGCTGTGAATATTAAAGATCCCAAAACTGGAAAAGTATTTAAAGTTAACGGATTAAGACTCAAGCCTTATGTGGGAGAAATGAAATTAAATTACAAAGAGGCTTATGAGCTGAGTCTACCCGATTAATTCAATCAATTAGGTCAGACTGACGACGTTAAACCAAGCGCTTTGTGGGAGGCAACCCATATTAATTAGTGTGAGTTAAATTATTGCTGTAAGGTTATGCCTTGGTCTTGACTAAATTTGTATATAACTTCTGGAAATAGAAGGCTAACAACTCTGTATTGGCTTAAGCTAAACATTATTTTGAAGTATATAGAATTTGGACTTGGACCACTCCATGTCAAATGTGAGTAAAAAGGAGACCAAGTTAACCTTCGTTTATGATTGTTTGTGATTTAAATTTTTTGTAATTGTGTTTGTGTGTTGATCATACCCGTTTGTTGGACCTATTTTTATGACTGAAACTTGCAAAATTTGACGATAGGCGAATCAGAGTCGATTAAAGTTCCGGCGCCTAGGTGCTAAAAGTTGGCGCCTAAGCGCCATAATGGCCTGCGCATTGATGATTCGGCGCCTAGGCGCCAGATTTCGGCGCCTAAGCGCCACTGTTATAGATCGTGTAAAAACAAAAAATCTTCAGTTTTTCATATGAAATCTCTTTATATATTGCCTTATCTTCGTCTCCAATCCCACAAAAACCTTAATTTCAACCAGAGCAATCCATTTTGGAGGAGTTAAGAAGGATTTGGAGGTAATGGATAGAGGAAATCATGCAAATGAGGTAAGAGACAAATCTCCCAAAGATCCTCAGCCTTATTTTAATGGTTTTATTGCTGTTAGTATGGAGAAATTATTTAGTCGATTAGAGAAGATTGAAGCGGAACTTCAAAGTATTGGTAATCGTCTCCATGAGATGTATCACCAATACGAACACTTGGAATGGCAAACCAAACTTTAATCTGATCATATGGCAGCCTATCATGACGCTCAAGTAGAAATGTACATGAAGAATAAGTGGATCGATGAAAAGATGGCTTTGGAATTTCCAAGGGCGTTGGTGTTCTATCCCTTCGATCCTAGTGAAATTCATTGCGAAAGAGATGGTAATTGATGATCGATGTTAAATAGATCTTATATGTGTTTTAGGTGTGATCGAGTCATGTGTTAGTGTGTTGAATATCGAATTTGCGTGTTTTCTTAATTGTTCATTGTGTGTCGTTGGATTTGAATATTTTCTTTGAATATGCTGTTGTTTGTGTTATTTATAAAATGATGAACCTTGATACAGCTTGTACTGAAATTTATTGAATTTGGAATGGAGGTTATGGATTGGAATTGAAAATTTTGGATACATTTTTATGAATCTAAACTCTCATTATAAATTGATTGTGAAATTGTTTGGAGGATATAAATTGGATTAATACTCTCATAAGTGTAATTAGGAGTCAAATTTGATAAGATTTGGTGGAAAATATAAAATTTAAATCAAGTTTTTGGAAAGGTGAGTCTGGCACCTAAGCGCCGGTTCGGCCTGAACCCGAAAACTCATCTTCTTAAACACCCCCATGCCATTTTTGACGCCTAAGCTTCCTCTTCCACTATTTTCCATGAAAAAACCCTCTATATATCCCATTTAAAGCTGGATTTTTAAGTTTTTGAGCTTGAAATCACCCGATTTCTTCATCCCGAGGTCAGATCTACATTTTAAACTCATTATTTTCGATTTTCACCATGGATTTTGCTCTTATTGAGAAAAACGAAAATTTTGAGAAAAATTTTGATTTTTAAGGTTAAATACATGAAATTCTTAAGCTCTTTCAAGTTTGAAAAGCTTAAATTAGTTTATCTTCCTAGATTCGTTGAATTTATTTCACATTTTTATTTCACGTTTAGATGGCACCCAAATCTAAGCGAGGAAAGGAACGAGAAAATTTTGATCGTAGCAAGTTCGTCACTGCTGCTGCACACTTCTGATACAATGATTTTGCTATGACTCGGAAATTTATCTCGGAGCGAAGTTTTTATAATCCTGGAGGAAGAATTGAAGATACAATCGTTGCGCTCAACTGGCAACGATTCTACTATTTCACTGCTGTTGCTGTTATCCCGGTTGTTAGAGAGTTTTATGCCAATTTCATGGATGCTGAAGAATACGAGATTTTTGTTCGAGGAGTTGGAGTAGGATTCACTGCCGAACGTATCAACATTTTTATGGCCTGCTGCCAAACATTGAGTGCTATTACTCCAGATTATCTCCATCTGAGGGAGATTTGGATATGATCATTGCCTACCTAACTGATAGTACTGGAGTCTGGAAGATTCGGAATGGAAAAAGGGTAAATTTTTCATCTTCTAAGCTTAATGGTGTTTCAAAGGCATGACATTACTTTATTTCTACTCGTCTACTTCCATCCAATCATCTGAGCGAGGTTACCAAAGATAGAGCTATCCTCAACTATTGCATTCAAGAGAGGAAGCCTATTGATGTATGGAGCATTATTTATGATTCTGTAGAGGCTACTGCTCGTTCTAGCACTTCTATTGGACTTGGTTTTCCATCTCTAATCTATTCTCTATGTGAAAGTGCTGGAGTAGTTGCCGAGCTTTCTGAGGAAAAGCTCAAGTCGACAAAGCCTATAGGAAGAGAGAGCATCAGTATCTATGATCGACTTCGAGGTAAGAGTTCTACTGCAACTTCTGGTTCATTATCTACTTCAGGTAGAGCTTCTACTTCTAGACCATCTACTTCTGCTTAGCCATCATCTAGTTTCTGGGAGACTATGCATGATCAGTTTATAGAGCAACAGAATGAGTTATTCCTAACTCATTGTAGAGTAGATACGATCGATAAGAAGATCGATCATCTTTCTGAGTATACACAAAGAAAGAGTGATTACGATGCTGAGTATTCTGAGTCTTTAGTGAGATTTCTGAAGGGCGAGCACGAAGTTCAGTTCCCTACTTGTCCTAGATTTTCACCATATGTTGATCCGAAGGATATGGAGTTTTCTTTTGGTGATGATGATGACGAGGCTACAGACAGTGATTAGTAGCTTGACTTACCTCTGGAGATGTGTTGAATATGTTTTTAGTGTGTTTCTTGTTTCTTGTGTTGTTTAGTGTGATGTTATTTGTTAGTGTTGATGTGAATTTTTTATGTTGAAACTCTTTTTAGATTATCTGAATTGTGTTTAAGACAAAAATATGAATGAATTTTTATAAAAGTTTATTTCTGTTTCAGCCTACTGTTTAGTGTTCATGAATAGTTAGTAATTTTGCATGTTCAAAAATACAAAAATAAAAAAAAAGAATGATTTTTTAGAAATTAACTCTTGCTCTGCAAAACTTTCATATATATGCTTAATCAATTATGTTATATTCATATTAAAGCATTTGTAGAAGTAGAAGTTAGTTTTTCCTTACTACATCATTAATGTACTTAGATTAATTCCTATTTTTTTCTTTCTCTCATACATTAGAAAATTTCATGATTCATATTTATACTAAAGCTGAAGTTTGGGGGAAGGGAAAACATTTATCAAATTTAAATATTATTTGTCCTTAATGAACTAATATTTTCTTTAAAAATATATTAACATAACATAAGGAATGAAAAATCTGTTTAAGATTACCTAAATTTTTGAATTTATAAATAATTTAGTAAACTTAACTAAAATTTCAAAAATTTTGATTGATTTTAAGAATAAAATTATTTAACTTGAAGAATAATAAGATAAAATTTTTTCTATTTATAGTAAAGAGAATTGTATTTTTGAAATACTAAGGAATCAAGATTATTGCTTGAAAAAGAAAAGATTGAAATAAGTTTTGAAAAATAATTAATTATTAAAAATGTCATATTTATTAAGTAAGAATGTATAAGTTTTTGAAAATAAGTTAAGGATAGTGAAGTTCAAAATCATTAACAGGCTATCCAAAAATAGTAATCCTCACTTCAAAAAAAAAGAAGAAAAAAAGAAACAAAAAAAAAAAAGAATGTGAGGAGAAGCATGAGGAAATGCCTATTCAAAAATTGGCTTCACTTGAATTATCTTATAGGAAAAAAACTGATTACATTTTTAACTTAATTTCTATGTACAAATATTTTTACTAGAAAAATATTTCATGAAAATCTTTTTCTTGTAAATATTCTATGTGACTTTAATATGAAAAACTACAATTTTTCTTGAAATAAATGAAAAATGGGAAGTCTTATGATTTGGTAGTTAAATGTTCTTTAATTCTTAAAATTAAACTTAATTAATGAAATTTGGTTAATGATTTGCTAAAGCATTTATAAAACTAAAAATTATAAGGAATCTTAAATATTTTAACTTCATTCCAAATGTTATCTATTTTATGTAATTAAAAGGGATACTTGAGGACAAGTAACGTTTAAGTTTGGGGGAATTTGGTCTACCTAAAAAATACCATTTTTATGCCTTATTTATGATTCAATTCTTAATAATATTATGCTTTAATTAAAGGTATTTTCATGTTTTTGGATGTAGATGATTAAAAAAGAGTCCAAGAAGGAAAATGAAGGAAAAAGGAGCACAAAGGAGCAAAAATGGAGCTTATGGAGCAAAATATTGGAATTATTGGCCTGGTACCTAGGCGCCAGAATCCGGCGCCTAAGCGTAAGCTTGATACAGATGCTGTTAAGATTTTTTGATGATTTTGGGGAGTTATTTTGATGGAGTTAAGCAGTTATTGGAGTTTCTAGAAGACTGGAAGTTACTCCTAATATATAGGACATGTGATACAATGCATTTGAACCCAAGGAAATGGTTTTAATTGCGAAGAGGTGCGAAGACCTGGTCACGGAGTCCGGTGCCTAGGCGCCAGATCCCGGCGGCTAGGCACCAGATCCGGCTCCTAGGTGCCAGATGCCGGCGCCTAGGCGCGACATTTACCTTCTAGAAGATGCATTGAATTTGGACGAATTTTGAAAAGGTGCCTTAAGCAACCCCTAATCAAATTCAGAGCTCTATAAATAGGAGACCATTCTACATAGAAAATCGCCCCTTTTAGCACCCTATAGCCCCTTTTGCCCCTTTAGCCCCTTTTAGCACCCTATAGTCTCTTTCACCCTTTCTTGCATCTTTAGTCCCCAAGTATTATATTCCATCCAATTATTTTAGGGAGCCACCATCTTTATTATTATTTAGTGAGCTTATTTTGAGTATTTATTGTGTGTTGTTGCTGTTGGAGTCTTTCATTATTGCTTTTGAGTCAGTAAAAGTCAGCGGATCACTTAAAGGAACACTTCAGATAAGTATTTGTACCTTGGTTCAAAGTTTTATAAATATGTTTTGATGTGTGATTTCAATGTGTTCCGAGTAGTTAGTTATCTTTCTCCTTTCAACTATTAAAAGATAATAAATTAATTAAATTTTGTAGGAGAAATAAATTTAAAATATTTAAAACATTGTGATGATATTAATACCTGATCTTAGTTTACTTTTTAAATTGGCCATTTAAATTGTTAAAACCTGTTGAAGAATTTTGAGACCTATCCGGAGATAAATTCTTAACTAGTAGATATCAGATGAATCTTTAGGTAATCACAGGCTATACACGGGTTATTTAAGGTGAAGTACAAATAAATAGGAAGATATTATTTATTGGGCGTAAAATTAATTAGTTTTTAGAGTGACACACTAAATTATAATAATTTGGTTTATAGAAAAGGAACGGGTCACTGGTAGGGTCGACTATAGCCACCCTTGGACATCTAGTAGTGTGAGCCTAGATTAACCTATTCTACTAACAAAACATCCTTAACCGATCTACAGATTAGTCAATGTTCTTTGCACTTGGACCAAAGGGTAAAAAATTGGAATGCTTCTATTTGGCACAATACCATAATCTAAATTCCCCACAAAAGATAATTATTCTAAAAACCTTGGATCAGTTGAAAAGGAGAAAGTCATTTTTATACTTGCATTGAGTTTTAATTACTGCTTACTTTACTTTATTACTTCTTACTGCTTACTTGCTTATAGTGAAAATTGTTACATTTCTTAGTTTTTATAAAAACACTATCCCTGTGGGATCGATAACCAGGACTCCACTAGAGCCCTGTATTACTTGAACGATACGTATACTTGCGTTTAAAATTGTGACTTTTACAATAATTATTATAAAATCTAAATATAAATTCATAAGTAAAAGTAAACATCACACATCAAGTTTTTTTTGAAGCTATTTGCCAGGAATTAAATATTCTAAAAAGTAGTATCAAATTCTAGAATTTAAAAGCATATATAAAGTTGCCTCACATCATCAACTTTGTAATCCCAAGACTATTTAGGGCTTTTATTGCACGGTGGCAAAGGCCTAAAGATAAAGTGAGAATTTATATCACATTAGGTGGACAACCTTGAAGTCATATAGATTTTTTGTTTATTTCTTAGGAAAGGCTTTGCTGATGTTGACCCGTTTGCTCTCTCGAAGATGTTTTTCTGTACATCCTCATTATGCTGCCCATAAAGTTTGCTTTGAGCTCATCGTCGAAGTAGCAGTCCTAAATTCTAAGGTTCAAAAGGTATTACTATATATGTTTCAATGTTTTTGTTTGGTTGTTGTTCAGGTACATTATTTATGGGGGGGAGTTTAAGTTGAATAAGCGATACCAGTTAGGATTCCACGGTTCTCTCATTCTGGCACCACTATTTTCTTTTGAACTCACTTAGTTTAAATAAGTTCTTAAGCTCATTTAAACCGATGAAATCTCGTTGGCAGCTGTAGGTTACCTCATTTGAGGGAATTTTGATCATTCAAAAGGGTTGTATTAAATTTAGTTCATTTTTTTTGAAAAAGGTATTTAAATTTTAAAATTGTTTTGTTTGGTTTTGATTTTGCATGCAAATTTATTTTATGTTTTGCAGGTAACGTAAAAAAATGCAGGTAAGAAAGTGTGGTAAAGTAAAATGCAAGGAAATTACATTACTAAAAATGTAAATGCATACATATCATCTTCTCATGTACCCGCTGAAATGTTACCTTTTGCAGTGTATATAATTTTATAAGGAATTTAAATAAATTGCAAGAAAGGGAAGCAAGAAAATAGTTCGGGGTATTTCTACTGGGTTCCAGGCCATGTCATGGTGGCTTTCTATTTGTTTGTATTTTGAAGATATCCAAAAGACTGTAAAGTAGTGTGGGGCATAACCCCACACCTCTTTTAAACCCTTTGGAACGTGTAAAGTTCTTCTGAACTTATTATGTTGCTAAATCATTCATCCAAAAGTGAGTCAAAGTTTAATGAAAGTGTTTTAACCCGTGCTCAATCAATTTTGACATTATAATAATCCAGGGGGGGGGGTAATCATGCATTCACTTGATGTTTCATTTGGGAATTATGTAGGTGGAATCCCTTGGGGAAAAATGGAGTTATCTAAGAATCTTTACTCTTTTGATTTAAATATGGCTAGTAGTGTTTTTAAAGTGTTCACAATCAGCTATGTTTTCTAAACCTCATTAAGTAGATTCAAATTAAGCCTAGCTCACTACTAAGCCCTTAAGCTTATGGTTAAGTTTGTAATATTTAGAAACATCAAGTTAGGTGGCACTCAATTCTTTATTGAAGATTACACTGTCATTCAAACATTAACCTGGGGTTTTGAATTAGTAAATTATAACCTTCCAAAATCGAACTCCTCATCTTGGGATCATCTGATTTCAATTATCTTCTAAATTATAATCACTTAGGGAATTACAATTTTACCCTTGTTATGGAAAGGTGGTGAGTTGATTTCTACCTGAATCCCTCATATTTCAATCATCAAAAAATGCTTATTAAGATCATTTATTGCCCATTTACCCTTTAGCTTAACCTAAATTTTAATTGGAGCATAAAATTCCATAATTACCAATTTTCCCTTCAAGTCTTATCATTTTATAATTCCTTAAATTCAACTCAAATGACTTTGATATTGTTATGTTAACCCCACATAGGACAATTAAAATATTAGAGGAAAAAATGTGGATTTTCCAATTATATCTAATTTTTTATAATTATGTTAACTCAAAAATAAGAATTTAACTAACTTACCTTAGAAAAATTATTGGAGGTTTATCTAAATCAGAGGACCCCTAGGAATACATTTTATGAATGTTTGAATTATATTTAAATTATTATAATGATTTATTGATTTTAGGGATTAATTAAATATAAAATATAAATTAATTTCAAAACATACTCTATATATTTTTCTCTAATTCCCCCGAGTCTAGGGAACCCAGAGAATCAAATTTCATATTTTTGTGATTTATATTTTCTTTATTATAATTATTTTAATGCAAAATTAGGAAAAAAATCATTTTTAGCATTTAAAAATTCATAACTATTTTTATAAATTTAGAAAAAATGTTCTAATTGATCCCAAGTTATTAGGGAATAATTAGGAACACATTAGTGTATTTTTATATTTTTGTGATTTTTATTTATTTTTAATCATTTTTAATTATAGAGGAAGCTCATAAATGAAATATTTATTTTAATCATAGTTTTAATTTTCTTAAGTGCTCCTAATCACAAGAAACTCCCAAAACCATTTTTATAATTTTTTGAATTATATTTTAATTATTATAATTATTTTAGTAAAATAATCCTATTTTTCTTTGAAAATCAACTTTAGTGGTCAAACCAATTCATACTAATTTTAAATTCTTTTAGAGGATTTTTATGACTATTATCTTCATTGTGGATTAATTTTTATTATTCTTTTGTGATTGTATTTTAATTTCTTATTTTTTGTGGGTTTTAATGAATTAAATATGTAAAATAATATTTTTAATTGCTTAAACTAATTTTTTATTTTTTATGGACCTCTTATCTGAATGAATTTACCAAACTTATTTTATAATTTTCTTATATATATATATATATTTATAATTTTTTAATTAAAATAGAAATGATTTTACTAAAAACTAGGGCTTTCATACTTAGAGGTCTTATCTGGTCTTGGAAAAATTAGAATACATTCCTAAGTACATGAAGTTTAATCCCTCCAAATTTTATTTTATTGTGATTTTTATTTAATGATTTATGATTTATTGTAGGTTTAGAGTATTTAATTAATCTAAAAATAAATACAAGTCGAATAATTTTGATTTTTAGTCTAGATTATTCTCCTCTGTTCACTGAGCAACAAAATAATTTTATTATATTTTTATGATTTTTCAACACCAAGTTATGCATTTTCTAAGTTTTTTTAACTAATTAAATAAAAAATATGGCATTTTCCTACTTAAATTAGTCAGCGTCAACTCAACCTACGACAGCTCTAAAAGACCACGCCGCGCGCTCCTATTTGACATTGCCTTCTAGCTCAACTACGAAGTGTACACGCTTTATTGTTCCATCATCCCGTCAGTCACAATTTGATCCATCCAACTGATACATGCGCGATCCAACAACTTTCCATCTTCGTCCTAAACTGGTGTAACCCGTATTCCGTCCACCTTCTAGGCCTAAGATCTCGCTCGATACTCAACTAAATAAAATTGGTTTGTTTCTACACCTTCATCTAGTCTAGAAGAACACATCCATACGGTAACATGCACATGCATTGAAAATTTTCTTCATAAAAGCACAAACTAAGTTTGATTTGGGGGAAAACGGTGTATACCTGAGCTGAGGAGGTATAACTTCGATTTGGTGCTTTAAGAAGCTTTAGCGAAGTCTGAAAAACTTCCTTGAAGTGTTACTTTGCTCTGGGAATGGGCCTGAGTAAGAGTTCCTCCAACTGGTGGTTCAGCTTTGAATAAAATCTTGTTAGGGCTTAGGAGATGGGGGTTTTAATGGGGATCTTCCTCATTTGGTCTGGGGAAGCTCAGGGACAGATTAATTTGAAGGTTTGTGTAGCTAATTGGAGTGACAGAGAAAATCTTATTTTTGGGTTATTTTAGATGGAAAAATTGAGCAAAAGCAGTGAGGGAAGTGGCTGGAATTTGATTAAAATATGCCAAGGGAGGCTGCAATTATAGTCCGAAATGATTTTGACAAGGCTTCACCAAGGGTTTGAATAATCTCCCCATTAGCCATCATAGGAGGCTTTCATAGCCATGGCCAATGGGGAAGGCTCTGTCGGCATATTTTTAGGTTGTGTGATATTTTAAAAAGGGGTCGCCTAACAGAAGTTGTCGGCGAATTTTAAATTTAAATATAGATATAATTTAGAAAATAATATTTGATTTTGAAAATAATTTTAAATTTGAAGATTTTAAGATATGAAATCAAACCGATCTCACATCCCAAATAGTTTATATAAACGAGCACCGCATCACAAACCGTGTATCTATCCCTAAGGATAGACACACCGCTCGATGGTGGGGCTCTGCTAAATAAACTAGAAGATTTGTGACATCCGTTTGGTCCGCGAACCAATCTTATAAGCCGACAAATTCCCCGCTTAATATGAAAATATTAAACATGGTTTATATTACTCGGGTTCTTTAAAATTCCCTATAAGGGCAAGCCCCTATAGTTAATTACATCTTAAGTGACGGGAATCACCTAAGAAAACTCTCGATAATAATCAATAATTCCGCTCTCAAGAATTTCAAAGTTTAAGTTTTCAAGGGATTGAATTTTGGGTTTCAATAGGAATGGATCAAGTTTGGAACATTTTGTTTTGGAAATTCAAAGGAAGAAAAGTAGGAGAAATTACGGATTCGAAGCGAACTTCGGTAATTTCCCGACTATCCTATTGTTTCGGCTTGGATTTAGGAAAGTCCTAATGTTCATTTAATGTTTTAATCTTGCCAATTTTAATTAATTAGGGCTTATATTTATATGATAAAATCATACAAATAGCTCGGAAGATATGAGGGTTTATGTCGTATCGGACGACTACCTCGAATCCTAAGACCGGTTAGGGCTTAATTTGCAATGCAAATGCCTAACGAAGAGTTGAGGATTTATGTTGCACTAGTGCAAACTACCTCGAAGTCCTATGGCTTTGTTGTTTAATTCTAGGAAAGTTTTGCCGATGTAGGTTCAAGTTTTGCCGACGACGATGGCCGTGCCGCCCACCATGCTCCGAGCTCCTTGTTGTCGCAGAGGTTTAGTTTTAGAAATCATAAATCAAGGGATGAGAAAAGTGTTTTGGTTTAGAGAAGTCTTAATTTCCAAGTGTTTTTTTGTGTTTTAATTAAAACAAATCTTAAAGTCGATTATAACGACACCGGTTAAGATCCCACTGGCTCCATCCTTCCGCATCATTATTTTTATCGGATTCACTTAGTCCAGCATGAATTTGCTAAACTCAACCGAATGAGTTCCACACTTTCATTTAGACCGCTGGAAATCCCGTTAGCAACACGTAGGTTACATCATCCGAGGTATTCCCGATCATCCAACAAGACGTTTTAATTTAATTGTAATTGTAGTTTTGTGTTCTGTTTGTGATTAAATTTTGAGTTGTCTTATATTTTGAAATGTTGTGGAGGTGAATTTTATCTTGTAGTGTCTTTTAATTTAGTTATGGGTTTCAGTTTTTGGTTTCTGTCCTAAAGGTGTAGGTTTTCATGCAACCGTTGTTTATCATGCAAGAAAAATAAGTGCGATGCAATTAAATAAGTTGCCGTAAAGTAAATCGCAATAAAATAAAAGCGTACCCGGAGGGTCTTCCCGTCATCCCAAGCCGCACTTAAAACACAATTAGAATATTTAAGCAAGTTCCTAGGTAAAGCTAAGGGAAAGGGTTATGGTTTTCTACCAAATTCCTAATCCTATACGCTAGTCATTTCCTATGACGTCTAGGTTCTTTGTGTTTTTAGTTCAAGACGATTTTCTTCATCAAAGAACAACTAAGTTCAATTGTTCTTATAAATATCCTATCATATTGAGGAAGTGCTTAGGAAGAATCCTAAACATCTTTTCAATATTTCTAGGATTGTTTTAAGTCCAAATGAATTTAATCGTGTAAGTGAATCGATCGTCCGAGGTTTTCAAATTTTGTTAACTTGCTCAAGTGAACTAGTGACATTTGAATGTCCTATAAGTGAAGTAACATTTCATTTTATATTCGTTTAGGAGTTATGATAACTAAAGCTCTTGAGGGTAAATTGGTGTTCAAACGGTTTGCGATTCAAATTTAAGTTCAAATTAATGATTTAAGTTCGGAATAGTGTTCAAGTTATTTTAGATTTATTTTTGAGTTCTTTATGTCTTAGGTGATGTTATTTAATTCAACTTAATTCAATTTAATTTAATTTAATTTAATTTAATTCAATTTAATTCAATTTAGTTTGATTTGTTTAATTTAATTCAATTTAATTCATTTGATTTAATTTTAATTCAATTTAGTTTGATTTGATTTAATTTTTAATTTAATTTAATTTAATTTAATTTAATTTAATTTAATTTAATTTAATTTAATTTATTTAATTTAATTTAATTTAATTTAATTTATTTAATTTTATTTAATTTAATTTAATTTAATTTAATTTATTTAATTTAATTTATTTAATTCATGTAATTTAATTTAATTCAACTTTTTAATCTTAATTTAATTTAATTTAATTTTAATTTAATTTACTTAATTTAATTTAATTTTTAATTTAATTTAATTTAATTTTAATTGAAATTTTTGAAAGAGTTTAATGATTTAATTTTAGTTTAATGATTAAGTCTTTTAATATTTTAAATTTGAGTTATCATTTTAATTAAGAGTTGAATATTAATGAGATGATTAAATTTAGGGATTTTTTAAATTAAAGAATAAATCTCTTCCTAATAATATCCCTATTTTAATAATTCCAATTTTATTATTCTTCCAAATTTAATCAATTATTTAATTAAGGTTTAATCATTTTAAATTGCTTAATGGGTTTCTACCCTTTAATTATTTAAATTTCAATCATCCAAATCAGATTAGGATCAAATATTTTACTTGTTAATTTTTTATTAAACCTAAAGTTTTAATTAAGGGTTAAAATTTAATTACCATTTTACCCTTCAAGCCTAATAATTTCATAACTCACTAAATTGAACTCAAATGAACTTGAAATTTTTATGTGACTTCACTCATATGTCAATAAAGACATGAGAGGAGAAAATGTGATTTTTCTGTATTTAATTTATTTATATAATTATTTTTAGTAGAAAATAGAGATTTTCAAGGAAAATTTGATAACATGACCAAGGGAAAGTTTCTGTCCTTAAGAAAATTAGGGGACATTCCTAATGACCAGAGGACCACTTGGACTAATTTTTGTGATTTTTTTGAATTATATTATTATTTATTAGAATTATTTTAAGTTCTAGAGTATTAATTAATTTAAAAATAAAATAAATGTTGAAAAATGAATTTTATAATTTTTTAAAATTCTCTCTGATATCAAGGATTCCAGAGAACCAAATTTTACAATTTTCTGATTTTTCTTTGATTTATTATAATTATTTTGGTGAAAATGCTAGAAAATACATTTTTTAATTTTAAAATTACCCTAGAGCTTTAAAAATTAATATTTCACCAAATAGAGCCTAAGAAAAATATGGGGTTTGTTCCTAAGTGATTAAAATTCAAAATGTGACATTTTGGTGAATTTTATTATTTTTGTGATTTTTATTATTTTTTAATTATTTAAAAATATTAAAATAATACTAAAAATCAACTTTTTTAGAAAATTGAAATTTTAATTCTCTTAAACTCCCCTGATATCGGAGAGACTCCAAAACCAATTTGGTGAATTTTTGAAAGATATTTTGAAAGTTATGAATTTTTAAAGTTTAAAATGACTAAGTGGCTTAATCAACCCAATTAATGGGGCTAACCAAGTCCAATTGACCTCAAATTTTTATTGTGGGTTCCTCTGATCCTAAAGTTCAATGGAGAATTGATTTCAAGTCAATTTGATGTATGGTTAGCTCTAATTAATTAGAGACCTATTTTGGGTGTTTAAGCCAATTAGGGTTGTCTAAAATGAACTAACTCAAAACCTATTTTTCCTAGGGTTCTCTGGTCATAAGGAACATCACCAAATTTTCCTAGAATTTATTACACAACATGCTATTTATTGGAATTAAAATACTCAAAACAGTGACATGAATTTGAAAAATCAATAACTCTTCATAGGATGGCCTCTCGACTTTGGAAAATTCGAGGAATGTTCCCAAATTCAGAGGCTTCAAAAGCCCTATGGTCTCATGCCATGGTGAATTGTATATATGCATGGAGAATTAAATGAATGCAGAGGGTAAATAAATTACTAAAAATAAAATACTTGATGAAATTAAATGATTTCTTTTCCGCATTATTCTCCTCTGTTCACTGAGCAAGAGGGTATTTTTCTTTTATTTTTATGATTTTCCTACACAAAGTTATGAATTTTCCAAGTTTAGGGAATTAAATAAATAGAGAAATACCCTATTTTTCTATTTATCCACGCGCGCCGCCGCATCCTCGGCATCTCCGAACTCACACGCGTCGCGCTCCCATTCGACGCCGCCATCCGAGTCGCCAGCCCGGGCCCCGCGGTTCTCGTACCGTCTCCCGGTCCAACGCCATCCGAGCCGTCCGTCCGCGCGTGTATTAAATGGACGCGCATCCGTTCATCGTCCCCGAGCGTCCTCACCCGAGAGCCGTCCACACTAAATCCCTAAGATCTCACTCGATACTCAACGGATTTTTACGTTCTTATGCTCTACGGATTCGTCTCGAAGAGACGAACACATCTATACGGTTATCATGCATTGAAATTAAGGCATTTGAAATGGAGAATCTCCGTAAGCTCGGGATGAAGAATTAGTTCATACCTTTGCTTGAGAAGTGTGGCTTCGATCCGAGAGTTGTTGCACCTTCGATTGGATCCCGAGCAAGCTCCGCATGAAGTCTCCCGGTCCGGTGAATCGTCTAGATGTGATTTCGACCAAGCCCGATCACAAAGCTTCGGAGGCCGGAGCAACCGGGTGGCTCCGGAGATGGGGCTTTTGTTGGTGGACACCTTCCCTCGGTCCAGTGAAGGTGTAGAACCAATCAATTTGAGGATTGATCCACCGAGGAGAAGTGTCCTGGTTTTGGGTGGAATTTCGGCTGAGAAATCGGGCTCGCTGGTGGGGATTAGGGCAAATCGCACTCTGGGATCAACTCGCTCTAAATATGGAGAATGATCCGGAGCAATTTTGGCGCAGTTTCGTAAGGTCCGGTTCGGCTCCTCTCTTGGCCGCGAGGGTGAGGGGTTTAAGCAGGAGAGGGTGCGAGGGCCTCCCGTGGGGAGTTGAGGGCTTGGGATCGACTGCTTCGGTGAGGAGAAGAATGACCATGGTGACCACTAGGCATGGGGCGGCCTCAGCAAGGGAGAATTCCAAAGCTTGGCTCCTCCCAAGGTCTCGGCTATGGTGTTTTCCGACGACCTGTGCGGCCGGCCGGCAGCATGGGTCACCCTCAGTGTCCAGGTGGGTCGTGGTTAGAGGTTTGTGCAATCAATCGGCCATTGCCATGTGTAAAGTGGCTGAATTAAAATGGAATGGGGGAGAGGTCATTTTGGCTTCAATTTGGTCAACCCATTGGTTTGGGTTGGGTTCACCCTCCAAGGCCAATTTGGGCTGAAGGGAAAGTCACTTGGATCAGCTCGATTAGTGGGGTCAAGTCACAATCCAAGTACAATTAAGCTTAAGCAAGAGTTAGGGGAGACATGGGAGTGGTTAATCACTCTTAAGAGAATCATTAAAGGGTCCCCTCTTCTTGCCATTTTGGGCATGGTGACAAGTCAAACCCCCCATGGCTTCATGTGGCTTGTCTATGGCTTGCATGGCTTGCATTTGGCTTGAAAAAAGTCGACTTGTTTCATGAAAAAGGGTTTTAGAAATATTTGTCATTTAGGGGGTAATTTGGCATGAGGCTTAATTTGGAATTATTTGATGATGTGATTAGAACTTAGGGAATGGCTTTGATTAAATGGATGTCAAATGGAAATGTCATGTGGGCTTTAAGGCCAATTTTGGGCTTTTGTATTTGGTGGAAATGGGCTTTTAGGAAGGTTTAGGGAAGTGGGCTTTTAGGTTTGAAAATGAATTTATGGATAGAAATTTTGTAAAGAGGTTGGGCTAAATAATTGTTGAGTTTGGTTTAGGGATGTGTCATGAGTGGTTTGGGGTCAATTTGGTGTGATTTGGACTTGAATTGGTTTGAATTTGGGTTTAATTGGTAAGTGGGCCTATGTAGGTCAAATTGGGCTAACTTGGGCCAATGTTGGGCTAGAGTTGAAATTGATGTAAAATTAATGTTGGGAAATGTTTATGGGAGTGTTTCAAAGAGGTTTTGGCTTTGATGGGTTTTGATTTTGGGATTTGGGCTCATTCTGGGCTAGGTTTGGGTTTAGGTCAAAAATGGGCCTTTTAATTTTGGGTTGAATTTGAGTGGGGTTTGGGTCTAAATTTTGGGCAAATCATGTTAGTGTTTTGTTTATGGGGATGTCAAGGAAGGTTTAGAAAAGATTTGGGGTTAATTGGAGTTGAATTGGGTGAGTTTGGGTTAAGTTTGGGTCATGGGTCCAAATTGGGCTTTAAGGCCAAAAGTGAAATTGGATCCAAATGTCAATCAAATTAAGCTTGGATTTGGTCTAGATTGGTGTTGGGGATGTTGAATTGAAATTTAGAATTGAATTGGACCAGAATTTAGGTCAATTGGGTAGGTTAGGTTTGACATTGGGTTCACTTTGGGTTAAAATGGGTCAAATTGGGGGTTTTGATAAAAGTGGGGTAAATTGACAAAATTGGCCCATGGTGTAGTTGAAAAAAATGAAATTGGGAATATTTGGGATTTTCTGGAATTTTCTGGGAATTTTCTGAATTTTTGGATTTTTTGGCTAAGAGGGGTATTTTGGGTATTTGAAGGGTATTGGGAGGTATTTTTGGAATTTTTGGTATTTTTGGATATGGATGATCAGTTTGAGTGATGTGGAAATGTTTGGGAATGATTTTGGAGAATTTTGGGTGATTTGGAAATTTTTGAGAAATTTGGGTAGTTTCAGTGGCTTTGGGTAGCTAAGCGGGTGTAGGGTCCCGGGGGTCAAAAATTGAAAATTTGGAAAATTGAAGATTGGGTGGATGTAAGTGGAATAAAACCATTTTGGTTGAGCCATGAAGCCATATCAAGCCCACATGAGCCATGAAGGGACTCATTTGAGGCATTCACCATGTTGTTCCTAACCCTCTTGACCAAGGGCTTAGGGGTTAAGGACCATCCATGTGAATCACCTACATGAGTCGGAGGTCAAGCTCGGGTATGGGTGTGTTTTTAGGAAGCGTGTGAAAGTGTAGTGTGTAGGTGTAGTGTGTGTGCAAGTCAACCCTTCACCGGACCAGTGCCACCCAGTGAGCGGTCCTAAGGCCAAAGAGTCCTATGAGAACTCATCCTTTAAACTTCCATATTTGATTTCAACCCTCTAGGTGATTAGGGGTCTACGATCAAGTTTGTGGAGTTTGCAGGGAGTTAAGAAGTGGTTTGAATTTCTAAAAGGGTGGGTCCCAATTCTAATCCTCTAAGATAGTCAAAGGAAAAGCCTAAGGCTAGATCCTAAGTACTAAAGAGAAAAGAGAAGACCTCATCAAAAATGAGGTCAACAGGCTCAAGCTCTGATTGGCTAGTGCCAATAACTGATGTAGAGAGGAGTTCATCGCCAGCAACCAATCAAAAAATGCCACCAAGGATGGGCTCAATTTAAGGTTCAAATGTGGGGTGACCTCCTCAGTTTTTAGCTCTCTAGTGACTAGGGTAGCTGGCCAGAGCTGTGGTGGTTGCTAGCTGGGTCAGGGAGCTCAGAGGGAGGTTTAATGGTGATCAAGATGGAGGTTTAACAAGGGGTGCTATGCATGAGTCATTTAGCCAAATATGGGAAGAGGTTCTCCAATTTGAAAGATCCTTGGTCCATGGCTCATGTAGAGTGGGCTAGGAGGATCTTGGTTGGTCCCTAGAGTTCAAGGCTGCTGTGGTGGCCAAGGGTAGGCTAGACCAAGTGACATGGGGTGACATCTGGGTTTGGGCTCAAGGTAATAATTTTGACTTGGACTTTGCTTGGGTTTGTCTAGAGTTTGGATTTGGATTAATTAGTTGTTCAAATTGGTGTAGGATATTGTCATGAAGCAATTGTAAGTCAATTGGGTGGAGATTTGAGAAGTTATGGAGTTCAATTTGGTGAAATCTAGAATTTCGGGCAAAATTGGGGGTTCTGATTTGGGTTGGATTTGGGCTAGGTTTGAACTCGGTATAGTCCAACTGAAGGTTCAAATTGGTCTAGAGGGATGTTATGAAGAGTTTAGAATTCAAATATGGGGAATTTGGATTGGTTAAAGGGTTTAATTTGGTGGAATTTAGGGGAATGGTCAAATTGGAGGTTTTGGCTCAAATTTTAAATGAGGGTTTGGAATTAGTTCAATTGGGCTTCAATATGGTTTTAATAGGGATTAGAAATGATGAATTTTGATTTATAATTGAAACTGGGCAAGTTTGTAATATATTTGTGGAAATTAGGGGTGATTTTGGGATTTTGGGCCTTTATGGGCAATTTGGGGATATTGGTAATTGGTCAATTTAGGTGCAATTAGGTTTAAGGGGTGGTTCAAATTCATTTTTAGGACATTTGGAGTGATTTTGGAGATTTTGGGAATTTTTAGGGCATAAGGGCCATTTTGGTAATTTTGGTAATTTTGTTGGTATTTTGGAAATTTTGGGTATTTTGAGGTGTTTTGGTCAATTTGAATTGTTTGGAGTGGTTTGAAATGATTTTTAAAGAAAATTTAGGAATTTGGAAAATTTTGAAAAAAATTAGGGTTTCTGGGGTATTTTGATAATTTTGGGAAAGTTGCGGCTAAAAGGCTAAAGTTGGGAATTTTGGTAAAATTAGGATCAATTGAGAATGTTAATCATAAATTTACCCCTATTGAGATGTGAGACCAAGGGAATTCCCATTTTGGATCCTCTATGTGTTGGTCTTAGCCAAACCCTAGCCTAGGGCTAAGGATTTGGGGGGCCACCCATATGAGTTTCCAAAAGAGTGAGGAACCAGGTTAAAGATGATTGCTTTAGGTTTTTGGGTTGTGAGTGAAGGTAAAGGGTAGTGTGTGAAGGTAAAGGGTTGTGTGTGTGTGTACGAAAATGACAAAGGCCACAACACCCAATGGTCAACCCTAAGGTTAGACAATCCTATGAGAACCCTCTTGGCTCCATCCTACTAAGTACTAGAGGTTAGCACTAAACATGTGGAACTCCAAGAAGAGTAAAGATGTATTTAAAAGTTCTAATGGGGTAGGGTTCCAACACTAGTCCTCTAGGATAGTCAACAGAAAAGTATTATGGCTAGATCTTATGCTTCTAAAAAATAAAGTCTAGACCTCAACAAAAGTGAGGTTAAAAAATGGACCCCCATAGGTGTAGAGTGCCGATAAGCACACTGCACGTATTGGCATTGACCAAAGTGATCAAAAAAACCAACACAAATGTCTAAGCCAAATTGCTTTGAATAAAGTGTAGAACAATCGAGAATCACATTCGGGAGTATTTTCAAATTGTAGTTGTGAATTTAAGTTTTCAAATTTTAGAGACTTTCGTATTTTATGTTGTTATTTTCTTTTTTCATTTCTCTTTGTGAAGGGGTGTTTTACAAATTTATGGAGATAAACATCATGATTTCTCTTGAAAACCTGACAGTCAAGGTGAGCTTAATTTGTGGGGATTTTGCTTTTATTTCAATTTGGATTTAGGTTTAAATTTTAATTCACATTCTCCTGATTTTCCGAAGTTTAGATTTAAAAAGGTGCGGGGAATGAATGCAAAGTTTGGTAGGAAAAGTGTCGAGAAAAGAATCAGATGTCTTGCTCCATTTAAGGGGATCTTACACTGATCTCAGAATGCTGAGATGAGGACTAGGATGCCTTACTCCATTTAAGGGGGTCTTATACCTGCCTCGAAGTACTGAGAATGTCACATTAGAAAGTAAAGCTTAGGGATTCACATCCAACCTAAGAGGTGACAAGCTACATTGGGAAGAAAAGCTCAGGGACTCACATCCAACCCAAGAGGTAGCGAAGGGGAGCCAGAATTTAGTTAATGGTCCCAAAATTGGAATTGAAATTTAGGTACCAACCTTGAGATGAGAATTAAAATTTTGATATTGATCTCAAAATTTAGGATTGCAAAAAATTTGATGGATAGTATGGGGAAACTTATGGTACAAATATAAAAATAGGATGCCTTACTCCATTTAATGGGGCCTCACACTTATCTCGAAAGGAGGTGATGCACCAAAAATATATGTTTTTTTTGCTATATAATTTTACCCATTTTTGGTGATATTGGACTTTAAAGAAAGGTATTTTTCATGATTTGTTGTAGGTATGATGATTTTAGGTGATTACAGCGAAAGAAGCGAAAAGGAATGAATTTTGAGTAAAAAGGAGCAAAAAGGAGAAAAACAGATTCTGGCACTGCCGACGCCATTTTCTAGAAAACCCAGCAATTAATTCGATGATAGAGCGCTGCCAGCGCCCTATCAGGCGCCGCCGGTGCCCAATGTCAGTGGAATTCAAATTTGAAGTGTTTTGGCAACTTTTTGAAGGGATGCCTATGGAAAATCTTAGGATTTATTTTCTAACTTATAAGTAACTATTTTTGGACGAAAATGGTGTGTTTTTGAGTGTGTGTTATGAAGTTTTAGAGAGGGAGAGTGTGTGTTGAGTGTTAGGGCTTAGAAGAAAAGTGTGTAGAAGTTAGAATTTGAGAGGAATTCTTCTCTAAGGAGTGAAGGAAAAGAATTAAAGTGAGAGATTACTTCTTCCTTTCCATTCTAAAGAGGGAATTAAGTGTTGCAAAGATGAGAGAAAAGGATTCGAAAGAACTTCAAGGGAATTGCTTTGTGGAAGAAAAAGAGATAAGTTGTATTTTCTTTTGTGGTTTGTATGACTTTTCTTTTATATATAAAATCCAAGTTTTATTGTATCTTCTTCATGAATTCTGAGTAGTCTCTTTTGTCTTTCTTCTTGCATAGAGATGTGATGATGGGTTGATGTGAATTTGAAGTGCTTTTAATTTATTGAAGAAATTATTATGGTTTTTCATTTAGAACTTGGTTTACTTTTCGATCTGGCCAATTGAATTGTTAAAATATGTTATTAAACATTAATTCTGAAAGGATTTTGTGTCCTAAAACAATAATGAAGAATCCATTCAATTTCCATGGATGAATTGCGTAGTTCATGGGAATTAAGTGCAAATAAATAGGGAAATGTGTTTTGATGGACTTAAATTTGGAGGTTTCATGGTGACAGACTGAGATCCCTAATTTGGTCCTAAGATTAGTAACTAAACTCGAAGGTTAGTCTTTAGGTAAAGGGTGAGTGGGAGCTCCGTAGTGACAGCCGGTATCCTCCCCGCCTAGCCTTAGATTTAGTAACTAAACTTAGGATATGTCATTGTTCTTTTCATGCTTGGAAGAGGGGGTACTCTTTTAATGACAAAGAAACATTTATGCTCCTATTTGGCATAATAAAATAGATAATCGTTCCATATCATCCACACATCATATTCTCATTGCAAGAGAAAAGATACTTCTCTTATATATTAAAAACCTTTCAAATATATAGCTTAGTGTGTGTCTGTTTGATAATTCCGTTTTCAAAGTTTTTAGAAGTAATTGTAGTTTGATTAATTGTTACTGTTTATGCATAGTGGTAGTAGAAGTGAGCATTAAACTTTAAGTGCAATTTGAGTATCGGATTTCAGTGCTACATTACCTATTGTGAAACACTTTCTTCTACTTCATAGCTTCCCTGTGGGATAGATAACCAGGACTCCATTAGAGCCATGTATTACTTGATACGATACGTATACTTGCATTGAATGATTGGACTTTACAAAATCGTTATAAACATATATAAATTTGAGTTCATAAAGTCTGTAAATAGTCAGGTCAGGAGGGCATCAAAATTTATGTACTGAGCCCGAAATGAGAATCAGAATTTAGGTATGGATCTCAAAAGATGCGAATTAGAATTTAGGTACTGACCCTAAAATATAAGAACTGGAATTTATGTACCAGCCTCGGAAAGAGAATCAGAATTTAGGTACCGATCTCAAAATTTAGGAGTGCGGAAAATTTTGGTGGATAGGATACAGAAACTTATGGTGCAGAGATGAGAATAGGATGCCTTATTCCATTTAAAGGGGCCTCACACTTCTCGAAGGGAGGGCATTAGAATTTAAGTACTGACCCCAAAATGAGAATCAAAATTTTGGGACAGATCTCGAAAGATGGGAATCAAAATTTAATTACTGACCCTAAAGGATGAGAACTGGAATTTAGGCAACAACCTCGAAAAGAGAATCAGAATTTAGGTACCAATCTCAAAATTTAGGAGTGTGGAAAATTTGATGGATAAGATGCATAAACATATCTTTACGAGAGGTGAGAATAGGATGCCTTACTCCATTTAAGGGGACCTCACACCTAACTAGAAAAGAGGGCATCAGATTTTAAGTACTGCCCCTGAAAGGAGAATTGGATTTTAGGTACTGATCTTGAAATATGGGAATCATAATCTAGGTATTGAACCCGAAGGATGAGAACTAGAATTTATGTACTAGCCTCGGAAAGAGAATCAGAATTTAGGCATCAATCTCGAAATTTAGCATTGCATAAAATTTGTTGGATATGATGAAGAAACTTATGGTGCAGTGATGAGAATAAGATGCCTTACTCCATTTAGGGGGCCACACAACCATGTCAACGGGAGGTCATTAGTATTTAAGTACTGACCCAAAAATGAGAATCAGAATATAGGTACCAATTTCAAAAGATGGGAATTAGAATTTAGGTACAAATCCCGAAGGATGAGAAAGGAAATTTAGGTACCAGCCTCGGAAAGAGAATCAAAATTTTGGTACTGATATCGAAGTTTAGGAGTGTGGAAAATTTGGTGGATAAGATGTGGAAAATTATGGTATAGAGGTGAGAATAGGATTCTTTACTCCATTTAAGGGGGCCTCACACCTATCTCGGTATCCAAATTTAAGTACTAACCCTGAAATGAGAATCAGAATTTAGGTACCGATCTCGACAGATGGGAATCAAAATTTAGGTACTGACTCCGAAGGATGAGAACTAGAATTTTGGTACCAGGCTCATAAAGAGAATCAAGATTTAGGTACCAATCTCGAAATGTAGGAGTGCGGAAAGTTTAGTGGATAGGATGCAGTGGAATTATGGAATTTGCAACTTGTGGGAACTTTTCAAGGTGTTGTGACATTATGAAGTTTTGTAGAAGTTTGCGGGAAGTTTGCATTTGTAGGTAGTGGTGTTGTGAAAAATCAAAATGAATGAAAGATGTAGGACGTGTATTACAAGAAGAATGTAGAATTGCAGAACACAAGTAGAATTCGGGCTCGTGGAGGAATTTACTTATAGTTTGTTTTCTTGTTCGTTTTCTTTTTTATTAGTATATCATTTTTTGTCAAAATATTTCTCGATCTTGATTTTATTTTATCCATTTTTAATTTTGAACTTTAATTTTATTTATTTTTAGATTTTCCTTGTATCGTTTTTTGTTCGTTATAATTCGAGACCAACATATGGTCTTACAACTTTTTATCAATCGCATAAATCGTTGGCAATTCCAAGAACTCGTGTTGAAAAAAAACAAAAATAACTTTTTAAATTCTAGTTGGAATTCAATACAACTGATCATATGTTAAAATCATCAAAAGAATATCATGGATACATCGGAGTAGAAACTGTAATTTGTTATGTCATGGTCTTCCCCGGACGGGCGTAGTACAAAAATAACAAGCTATCTATCTGTCTTCTAAGGTCATCCATGATCAAGCTAACCTCCTAAGCTACGCTCTAGGACAAATACCCGCTTGCATAAACTTAGAGGTACAACTGTCTCACAGCTTAAGCGGCTGAAGCCCATCCAAGTCTGGGTCAGGCTGGTATCTGTGCGGCATTTTACAATCATCCATTCTTTGGAATGTAACTGAGACTCTGTGGCGTGTCATTACTAGAATGCAATGCTTCATCAAATTTGTTCCATTTCCCTTTAAAACAAGTATGTACCCAACCAGTAGCAGGATCTCTACAGAACCTCAGAAATCTCCAGAACCAACGATCTATATCTCTTTCTTAACAGAATGTTGCCCTTACTTAAGCATGAAATTGTACGGAAAGGCCTGACGAAGTCATGGTGATCTATGTAAGGGGGAATGCAGTCTCCTTCTTCAAAATTATTGATGATACAACTATTGGGGATCCAATCCGCCGGTAATGAACGACACCCCACCGTTATTCTAATCATTTTTATTATCCTATATAGCATGGGGTCCACCTCATCATTCTTCAAAATTCTTGGGGGGTTCCCTTTCCTTGTCCTTTGCAAAATTATAGAAACAACCACACTGAATAGTGATCTTGCCCTTCCCCCTCTTCCATTTATGGGGCTCTGAATACATCTTCTCCCTCAAATGGCCAACTTGACCCAAGCTCTGAGGCTGAACACACAATCTAAAAGTTTTTTTTCATCATTCTTCAAAACTATGTTAGTGTATAGTTTCCGACCTTTAGGATATTAACAATCCATCCTTGAATGTCTACATAGTGCTCAAATTCTTGTTTATGGACCCTTTGTATCTTTGCAATCACATAATTTGAAACGACCCGTGGTCATCGAGGCTTAACAAACTGTGGTATTTAGAGCTCTACATTAGGATGTTCTTGGTTCCTGAACATCATTGAAGCTACTGTATATTCCTCGAATGTCCCGTAAAGCTCTAAATGGTGAACATTACATTTTGGGCATTCTGTGAACGATTTACCTGATGACGTCCTTCTTGGTATTTCTGCATTGCATGTCTGGCACCCTGTGAAAAATTCCTCAAACGGACCTTGTAGCATCATAGGCTTTTTAGTAACTTTTGGCTCATCCTCCGTAGTTGAGGGACTGATGGAAGTCTCCTTCGTGTATCGATCATAATCTCCTTCCTCAGAAATCGGAGTAAGCTTTGCAACTATCTCCCTGGCATGTCTCCTTTTAAGTCTATCCAATGATATGCATTTGCGACGATTGACATTTCAACACTACGTACACATCAATGGAGCATCCAAAAATTTCTTCACAAATAGTACTAACTTGGCCCCTTTCTTGTGTGGTGATCATCGATAATATCTATTTATTTCTTTCTGCCAAGTGGTGTACATCTGAAACTTCCTCTGTGTCCTTCTCTTTTTGATGATTCTTCTTCCTCTCTATGGCTGATTCTCATTACGGTTTTAGTCTTGTAGTTTCTCCATGGCTGACCAGGTTCATTAGTGGGCCTTCATAAGCCACATTGACTTCCGTAAAGTCTATGTCAAAGTTTATGACTCCTTCTTTTGAGACTTCTTCCTCATTTATTGTGAGATTCAAGCCGCCTTGAAAGTGAAGATCAACTTCTAACTTGACATTTTTCCTGCAAAAGATAGGGTAAACATCAGCGCGCTGAAATTTCAAACGAAAATGAACAAGAAAAATTTTAAAATTTATGTAAATATTAAATTATACATTTGTCAATATCTTATTTAATATGATTTTATGAAATCCAAAGTTTGAATAAGAAATTTCAACATGCACATTTTATTGCACAAAAAATTTGTCTTGTTTTTATCTAATTTATTACAAATTTTCCATTTTAGGACCCGGTCATAGCACTGGCCATATAGCTTTTCTTGAACTTTGTCTTTCGAACTCATCATGTCGCATAGTAATTCTATAAATATCTTTCACTGATCGGTAACATGGTTCTTTAATCTTAGGAATCGACTAACTGGTACGATCCTCCTGAGTAAACCTTCTCCACCACAAATAGTCCCTCCTAGTCTTGTTCAAAATTTCGACCTATCTTGAGATGTGCAAGAATATGCCTTTTAAGGACAAGTACGAGGTCATTGACTTTTAACGTCCTCGGGCAGACTAGTTTATCATGGGCTTGAACCATCTTTGCTTGATAAAGTTCCAAGTTCTGCTGCGCGAGCAATCATTTCCCTTCGAGGCTTTCCAATTCGGCAGGTCGAATTCTGACATTGTCTTCTATTGTAGTTTGGTTAGTGATGGTAATTCTGAGAGAAGGTAGCTGAATTTCCAATGAAATTTCTACTTATGACCCCTACATGAGGGCGTATGGCATAGATCGCATCGGCGTCCTAACTGTCGTTCGGTATGTGATATACTGGTGCAACTTTTTTAAATTGCTAAAATTTTATGAACTCAGATTTATATATATATATATATATTGATTTAGTTTTCTATTGAGTCACACAATTAAACGCAAGTGTACATATCGCTCAAGTAATACAGGGCTCTAGTGGAGTTCTGGATATTAATCCCACAGGGAGGCAATTAATTTTATTCTGTAGCATAGTAATCACTTCTCGAATCACATCACAATTGCAAGTAATTACAAATCATAAAATAGAAACAAACAGTTGTAGTTACTAATTCTACCAACGTACGTTCTAACTTTCTTGTAAGTTTAACTAACATAAGACTAAATTTATAACAATGTTCAGTTGTAAGAAAAAATCTTCCTCCTCTCCAATAATAATATGATAATTTTTGTGACATAGATCAGTGATGCAAATGTATTGTGCAAAATAGGAGCATTCCTATTCTTTACCCTTTCCAAGAGCACAAAGAACATTGGCTAATCCTAAGTTCAGTCCCCAAATCCGTGGTTAGGCTGGGAGGATACTGGGACTCACTCAGAGCTCCCACTTTCCTTCCCTTGAAGGCTAACTCTCGCTTTGGTTTCCAATCCCTAGGACCAAATTGAGGATTTCAGCTTGTCACTTTGAAATCTCCAATTCTATGCCCATCAAAGTATATTTTCTGATTTATTTGCACTCAACCCCTATGAACTACGTCACTCATTCATGGATATTGAATGTGACCTTCACTTTTATTGTGGAACTCATAATCCTTTTAGAACATATGTTTTCCAATAAGTTTTAACAATTTAATTGGCCAGATCAATAAGTAAATGAAGTACGAAGTGAAAAGGTCATCAAAAATTCTCCATAATAAATCGACACATCATTTCCTTATCACAACATCAACACATCACATGAAAAGGAGGAAGGAAAAGAAATCTACTCAAGACTCATGAGGAAAGGATGACAAAATATAGATTTTATATATAAAAGTTATGTCATTCAAACAAAGTAAAGAAAAGACAACTTATCTCAAACTCTTCCCCAAGAGAATCTCAAAGAATTCATTTAAATCCTCTTCTTTCTTCACAATAACACACAATTCTCTCTTTAGATAAGTAAGGAAGAAGAAATCTCTCACTCTCCGTCTCCTCCTACTCTCCTTAGAAGAGAACATACAAACCCTAGATTTCCTAAACAAAATGAAGAGACACACTTACTCTTCACTCCCTCACACTCTAAACTCTATCCCCCTCACTAAATTTGGCTCCAAAATAGTTTAAATCTGGCCATAACTAATTCCCCAAGATTTTCTTTAAGCATCCCTCCAAAATACAACCAAATTCATTGAATCTAGTTTGAAATTGGGATAGAGCGGGGTCCGACGCAAAATAGGGCGTTGTTTGGCGCTATTTTCCACCTTCTGATCCAAAGTTTCTGTAAATTGGCGCAGTCCAGCGCTGGTGATAGCACTGTTCATTGTTAGTTCAATAAAATATAATTTTTCTCTATTTTGCTCCAAATTTGTTCCTTTTCACTTTTTTTTTACTTTAAAGGCCTAAAATCTTTGTACTTGCATGAAATCATGAAAAATACATTTCTTTAAAGTTCAATATCATCAAGAACTGGTATGAAGTGGACATTGAAAAGCTATCAAATTTTCAGTGGATCAAGATCCCCAAACTTAATTATTACTTATCCTCAAGTAATTTTAGTTATTACATAAAATAATGATCCACTGCAATGAACTTTTCTTTCTAAAATACCATAATTTTGACTTAGATAAATACAATAGTGAAATTTTCAGAAGGTTCTTTGAATAATTCAAGTAAATTTTGCAAGTGTAAGACTATCTAGTAATCAAGTCTAACAGTTCTAGCCTTCTATTTATTTCAAAAATTATTGTAGATTTTCCTATTAAGGCACTTTCAAAGGATTACATGAAAATACTATTATGAAAATATTTTGATTTAATTTAATGATATGGATTTTGAAAATATTATTTTAAAAATATGAAATCAAACCGATCTCATATAATCAATAGTTTAAAAGAATCAAGCACTTCACCACAAGACATATATCTATCCTAAAAAAGTTACAAAGCTTGGGTGAGGCTTGATCAAATAAACTAAAAAGATCATGACATCTGTTTAGTCTGCGAACCATTATTGACTGACAATTTCTCCTATCTAATATAAAGAAATTAAATAGGGTTTATATTAATCTGGGGTCTCTAGGTTTCCTATAAGGGCAAGCCCCTATAGTTAACTATATCTTAGATAACTGAAGTCACCTAAGAAAACTCTTGATATAGATCAGAAAATTTTTATATTCATGAATTCCAAAAGGGTAAGGTTGTTCAAGATAATGTGGCAATAGGAGATCGAATAGGTGAATGGCTCAAACTTTGAAACAATTTTTGTAGGAATCTAAATGAAGGGAAGACTAGGGGAAAGACATAAATCCAAGAGAGATCTTCATTTTTTCTCGAACTATCTTATGGTTTGGCTTCAAATATTTATTTAATGTTTCATCCTGCCAATTTCATTATTTAAGACTTATGTTCACTAGATACCAATCATGTGAATAGCCTGGAAGATAGGAGGATTTATGTCATATTCGTTGACAACCTTGAAATCCTAAAATGAGTTAGGGCTTATATTGCACAACATGGTTATGCAAGGCCTAAAAGAAAAAGGGGAGGATTTATGTCGGACTAGGCGGACTACCTCAAAGTCCTATGACTTTTTATTTAGACTAAAGAAATATTTTGTTGATGTAGACAAGTTTTGCTATTAAAGATGGCCATGCTTCCCACTACGGATGCTCCAAGCTCTTTGTCTTAGCAGGTTTAGTTTAAAGAAGTGTCAGTTGTAAGAAAAGAGTCATGTTTTGGAAACATTTAAGTTGAGGTAGGTGAATATTAAAGTTGGTTATAGTGACACCGGTTAAGATCCCACAGTTCCATCATCCTGACACCACTACTTTCATCAGATTCACTTAGTCCAAATGAATTTGCTAAATTCAACTGAAGTGAGATCCACACTTTCATTTAGACCATGAGAAATCTCATTAGCAACACGCAGGTTACCTCCTATGAGGGATTCTTGATCATCCAACGAAACATTTTAATTTAATTACAATTATGATTTTTGTTTTGTTTGTGATTAAATTTTAAGTTGTTTTATATTTTGACTGTTGTGGCGGTGAATTTTATTATGTTTAGATTTTTAATTTTCAATTTTTGGTTTTAGATTTGTGGCTATCCTAAAAGTTTTGGTTTTCATGCAGATCATTGTTTAACATGCAAGCTCGCAAGCAAGAAATAACAGGTAAAGGAAGTGCGGGAAAAGAAAGCACTGCAAACTTGTAAAAGGTTTACCTGGCGAGTCTTCTTGTTCCTCCACCTGAAACTTTAGTATCTTTTGCAATGAACATGTATATTTTCAGGAAAGTAAAACCTTATGGATAGGTTTGTCAAAGGCCTACCAAATCCTATGTCATAACGTGGTGGATCCAATTCATTTAGGAGATTGTTTCATTTAACAAAATATGATAGGTTCAGTTGTTCTCCAAGGTATCCAGAAGATTTTTAAAGAAAGTACCTAAGAGATACCTAGAAATTTCACAATTCTTTTGAGCTTCCTTGAGTACATTCCAAACTTATAATGATTATTTGACGATACATCTATTCCATACCCTCATGCTTAGTGGACTTAATGCTTTAATTTTTCCCATTAAATGAGGTAATTATCAATTGTTAATTCATTTAGGAGTTATGTAGGTGGATATCCTTTGGGAAGAAGTTAATCTATTTAGAAAAGTTATCCAATTAATTTTAGAATTGGGCTTGTAGTGTTTTAAAATGTTTAAAGCTCGATTATTTTTGCTTTTCTAGACTTCTTTTAACAAAGTTTGATCAGGCCTACTCACTACCAAGCCCTTAAGATTTAGTGAATAAGTTTGTAATTAATCTTATGTGAATCTAGTTTTTGTCAAAACATTAGATTATCATTTATACACCAAATAGGGGTGAGAATTAGTGGATTTATAGCTTCCAAAATCAACCCCTAATCTTTAGAATCATTCAGTTTGATGGTCTTCGAAATTCGCATAATTAGGAAATTATTAATTTATTATTTTTTATGTCAAAAAAATTAAAGTGGGTTTCTACCATTCATCCCTTGATGTTTCAATTTTCTAAACATGTTATTTAAGATTATCAATTGCCCATCTCACCATTCATATATTCACTAAATTTAATTCAAATGGCTTTAGAATTTTGTCTTACCTCACTTATAGGTCAATTAAGACACCAGAGGAGAAAAATATGAGTTTTCAATATTTAATTTAATTGGAATAATTATTTGCATGCAAAAATTGGATTTTTCAAAGAAAATTCAATACTATGACCAAGTCAAAGCCTAATCCTTTGAAATTTTTATTTGAGGTATCCCTAGACAAGAGAACCACTTTGACTAAATTTCATGATTTTTGGAATTTTAAATTATTTTCTAAAATTATTTTTATTTCTGGAGTATTAATTAATTATAAAATAAATCTTTAGTTGAAAATTAAGTTTTGTATTTTTCAAAAATCTCTCTAAGGTCAGGGAACTCAAAGAAACAAAATTCATATTTTTCTAATTTTTATTTTAATTTTTAGAATTATTTTGGTGAGAAATTAAGAAAAATCCATTTTTAGCCCTTTAAAAATTATTTTATGCCCTTGAAAATTAATATCTTTATTTAGAAAGCTAGGAAAAATATTCCAATTGTTTCTAAGTGCTTAGGAGGCCATTCAAACATTTTCATGAATTTTATTAATTTTGTGATTTTTATTATTTTTTAATTTTTTAAATATTTAAAATATGGTTAAAAATGAAAATTTTATTAAAATTTCAATTTTATTTTTATAAATTTCCACTGATCTCAGTGAACTCCCAAAATTCAATTTAATAATTTTTTATTTCTATTTTAATTGTTATGATTATTTGAAACCTTAAAATTGTCATTTTCACTTAAAAAATTCATTTAGGTGGCTAGATGAACTCCAAATGTCCTGAAATATTTTATGAGAGTTCTTTGACCATTAAAGTACAATGGAGAATTATTTTTAAGCCATTTACACATTTAATTTATTCTAATTAATTAAAAATCACTTTTTAGTTAGGTTGATAATTAAGTTTATTTTTAGTGTTTTAACTCATGATAAATTTTTCCTTAAGGTTCTTTGTGATGGGGCTTTGATGGGGATCTTCTTCTTTTAATGTTGTGATGGTAAGGGTGCAATTAGTTGAGTTTGATGCATTGTGGAGCTGTGGTGGTGTTTTCCTGGTTCTGGCTGAGATTTCAGTGTGGAATTTGCTCTCAGGCAGGGGGAATCAGTGGCTGAAGACAATGGGATCACACTTAGGACCTCTCATGAAGCTCTGGAAGAAATTTCGTAGGGTTTCCTTGAGAAAAGGTCAGCACCTTTTTTTGGCTGTGGAGAACTCCATTTATGGCCATAGAAATTGAGCTGAGCTCAGGGGACTAATGTGGGTGAAATTGTCTGTTTATGTGGAGTGATGAAGAGCTGTGATGGCCAATCATAGCTAGACAGGTTGGGGGGTGAGTTTGGGTTTCATTTAGTGTAGGGTGGATCTCAGTTTGAACTCCTCTGGCAACAAGGCTGGCCAGCCAGGCCAAGAGAGGTGGCCAGTGGGTTAGGTGGGTGATCTACTTTAAAAATACCTATTTTTATGCCTTATTTATGATTTAATTCTTAAGGATATTATGCTTTAATGAAAGGTATTTTTATGTTTTTGGATGTAGGTGATAAAAAAAGAGTTCAAGAAGGAAAAAGGAGCAAAAAGGAGCAAAATGGAGCTTAAAGAGCAAAGTTGTCGAAATTATAGGCCTGACGCTAGAATCCGTCGCCTAAGCGCCAGTTCGATACAGACGCAGACAAGATTTTTGACGACTTTGGGCAGTTATTTTGACTGTGCTAAGCGGTTATCAGAGCTTCTAGAAGACTGAAAGTTACTCCTAATATATAGGACATGTGATACAATGCATCTGGACACAGGGAAACGATTTTAATTGCGAAGAGGTGCGATCCAAAGTGAAGAGGTGTGAAGACCTGGTCACGGAGCCCGGCACCTAACGCTAGATCCCGGCACCTAAGAGCGACAGTTACCTTCTAGAAGATACATTGTATTTGGACAAATTTTGAAGAGGTGCCTTAAGCAACCCCTGGTCAAATTCAGAGCTTTATAAATAGGAGCCCATTCTATAGAGAAAATCGCACCCTATAGTCCCCAAGCACCATATAACCATTTTATCCCCCCACTAGCATCCAATTATTTTAGGGCGCCACCTTCTTTAGTATTTAGTGAGTTAATTTTTAGTTTATTTTGAGTATTTAGTGTGAGTTTATTAGTGTGTTGTTGTTGAAGTCTTTCATCATTGCATTGGAGTCAATAGGAGTCAGCGGATCACTTGAAGGAACATTCCAGATAAGTATTTGTAACTTGGTTTAAAGTTTTATAAATATGTTTTGTTGTGTGATTCAATGTATTATGAGTAGTTAGTTTTCTTTCTCCTTTCAACTTTGAAAAGATAATAAGATAATTAAATTTTTTTGGAGAATTTAACTTAAAATATTTATAAAAATTGTGATGATATTAATACCTGATCTTAGTTTACTTTTTAAACTGTCAATTTAAATTGTTAAAACCTGTTGAAGAATTTTGAGACCTATCCGGAGATGAGTTCTTAACTAGTAGATATCACATGAATCCTTGGGTAATCGAAGGCTTTATGCGGGTTATTCAAGGTGAAGTGCAAATAAATAGAAAGATATGATTTATTGGGCATAGAATTAATTAGTTTTTAGAGTGACAAATTAAATTCTAATAATTTGGTTTATAGAAAGGGAACGGGTCACTCGTAGGGCCGACCATAGCCACCCTTGGACATCTAGTAGTGTGAGCCTAGATTAACCCATTCTACCAATAAAATATCCTGAACCGATCTATAGATTAGTCTATGTTTTTTATGCCTAGACCAAAGGGTAAAGAATAGGAATGCTTCTATTTGGCACAATACCATAATCTAAATTCTCCACAAATGATAATTATTCTAAAAATCTTGGATTAGTTGAAAAGGAGAAAGTTGTTTTATTTATACCTGCATTAATCTTTATTTTATTACTGCTTACTTTCTTTTAGTAGAAATTTTAGTAAAAACTTTGTTTAAAATCTAAACTTTGTAAAGAAATAAAAATAATAATTACTTTTAATTTGAAAAATCTAAAAATATATCTTAATTTTCTCAAAATCTTCCCTGTGGGATCGATAACCAGGACTCCACTAGAGCCCTGTATTACTTGAAATAATACATATACTTGCGTTTGAAATTGTGACTTTAGAATAATTATTATAAAAATCTAAATATAAATTCATAAATTCTTACATAAGTAAAAGTCAGGTCACATCAAGTTTTTGACGCCGTTTACGGGGATTAAATCTTCTAGTCGTGGTATCGAATTCTTGCATTTGAAAGTATATATAAAGCCCCGATAGGCAGTTATCAAGTTTTTGGCGCTGTTTCCGAGAAAGATAAGGAAAATAAGTAAGAAAGTTAAAAAGTCAATTTTTTACATTTTTTTAAATTAAAAATAATTTATACACTTTTATTTTTTTTAAAAAATATAAAACATAAAAAATAAAAAAAATACAAAAATACAAAAAAGATTTTAATTTATTTTTATGCGTAGTTCTGGATCTAAAGGATTATTACCTTTTGATTCTGAATTAGAAAGAACAGTTAAAATTAAAAAGGAAAACAAATTCAAAAATATCAGGAAATGACTAACTCACAAAAAATAATCAACATCCAATAGAAATCAATGAATAAAATGTTTATAAACCATTAAGAGATTATGCAAACCCTACAGCTGATGAACTTCATATTAGTATTCAAATGCCAGCTGTAGATGCTAATTCTTTTGAGTTTAAACCTTCTATTAATCAAATGGTTCAAAATAATAAATTTGGAGGAACACCAAATGAGGATTCGAATTTACACCTTCTTAGTTTCTTAGAACTTTGTGCTACCTTTAAATATAATAATGTTTCTGATGATGCTATTAGGCTTAGTCTCTTTCCTTTTTCCTTAAAAGATAAAGCAAACATGTGGCTTAATTCATTAGCAACTTATTCTATTAAAACTTAGGCATATATGGCTCAAAAATTCCTTGCAAAATATTTTCCTCCTTCTAAAAATGCTAAATTAAGAAATGATATAACTTCATTTACTTAATTTGATGGAGAAACAATTTATGAAGCTTGGGAAAGATTTAAAGAACTATTAAGAAAATTTTCTCATCATGCTTTGCCAGATTGGTTAAATATTCAAACATTTTATAATGGACTTATTGGATCACATAGATTTATTATAGATGCTACTGCTGGTGGTTATTTAATGGCTAAGACATTTGAAGAAACTTATACTTTAATTGAAGAAATGGCTAATAATAATTTTCAATGGCCTTCCGAAAGAGTTAATCCTAAAAGAATGGCAATTATTCAAGGTAATGAAGCCTTTTCTGTTTTAGCTTCACAAGTGGCTGCGATATCTAAGAAATTACATAATTTTGCTATATCGCGTGTAAGTAATGATAATTCTACAAATATTGATGATTCTCAAATAATGGAAACTTTGCAAGCTATTGTTAGTAAAACTAATAACCCTTATTCTAATTATTATAATTTAGGTTGAAAAAATCATCTTAATTTTAATTGGAATAATGGACATAAAAAATGGAGTAATAATCAAGTTAATCCAAATTGGAACAATCAAGGAAATTCAAACTTTAGACCAACTTACCCTCCTAGTTTTAAAAATCAGCAGAAAAAGTTATCTATAAAAGAATTAATCATGCAACTAAGTAATCATCTACAAAGTCAAAACACTGCTATTCATAATATTAAGAATCAGATGGGTCAAATTGCTAATTTTATTAATTACAGACCTCAAGGAACACTATCTAGCAATGTCGAAATTAATCCTAAAGAAACTGGGAAAGAACATGAACAAGAAAAAGTTGTACAACGTAGAAGTTGAAAGGAATTAAAAGAGAAAATTCAGAATGAAACTGAAAAAGAGAGAGAGGTAGAAGAGATTGAAAAACCTAAAGATACTCTTTCTCCAAGTAAAGATGAGACTGTAATTCCTATTGAAGTGGAAGTTGAAAGACCACCACCACCTTTTCCTCAAAGATTAAAACAACAGAAGCTTGACCATCAATTTTCTAAGTTCTTTTAGATTTTTAAGAAAATTACCATCAACATTACTTTTGCTGAAGCTTTGGAACAAATGCCAAGCAATGCAAAAGTTATGAAGGATATTTTAAGCAAGAAAAGAAAATTTGAAGCTTATGAAACTGTTGCATTCAGTGAAGAATGTAGTGCAATAATTTAGAAGAAATTACCTCAGAAACTTAAAGATCCTGGAAGTTTCACTATACCATGTGCTATTGGAGAAAAATTTTATGGAAAAGCCTTATGTGATTTAGGAGTAAGTATTAATATGATGCCATTTTCAAGATATCTCCCACCACTGTAACCCTTCAGTTAGCTGATCGATCTATCACTTATCCTAAAGGAGTTATAGAGGATGTTCTTGTTAAGGTTGATAAATTTATCTTTCCTGTGGATTTCATTGTACTAGATATGAAAGAAGATAAAGAAATACCTATTATTTTAGGGAGACCTTTTCTAGCTACCGGATGTACTATGATTAACGTGCAACAAGGAGAATTAACGATGAGAGTTAATGATCAAGAGATAACATTTAATGTTCTAAAATCAATGAGGTATCCTGATAAAGAAAAATGCTATCGGATGGATACTTTTGATTATATAATTGAAAAACATTATCAAGAAAAATGTAAGGTCATTTCTGAAGATAAAAATGATGAATCTGTAATATCTAATGAGTCATTAACTGAAGAAATTTAAAAAGTAAATGAAGAAAAATTATATGAAGAAACTCATTATATTCATGAAAATTGGGAAATTTTAGACACAACTAAAAATGATATACTTTTACCCTCAATTGAAAAAGCCTCTGAACTGGAATTAAAAATGTTACTCGCACATATAAAGTATGTATTTCATGGAAATTCATTAACTTTACTCGTAATTATATCTTCGTAACTAAGTAAAGATCAAGAAGAAAAATTAATAGGAGTTCTGAAGAACTATAAGAAAGCTTTTGGTTGGATACGTTGCAGATATAAAAGTAATAAGCCCTTCAATCTGTATACATAGGATTTTAATGGAAGGAAATTGTAAACCCACTATCGAACCTCAAAGAGGATTGAACACAATTATGAAAGAGGTTGTTAAGAAAGAGATTTTTAAATGTTTAGATGCTGGAATTATTTATCCAATTTCGGATAGCCAATGGGTAAGTCCTATTCATTGTGTTCCTAAGAAAGGAGGAGTAACTGTCATTGTTAATGAAAAAAATGAATTAATCCCAACAGGACAAGTTACTGGATGGCGAATTTGCATTGACTATCAAAAATTAACATCGCCACATGAAATGATCATTTTCCTTTACCATTCTTGGATCAGATGTTGAATAAATTAGCTGGGCACTCATATTTCTATTTTTTGGATGGATATTCTGGTTATCATCAATTACCTGTTACTCCTGAGGACCCAGAGAAAACAACATTTACAAGTCCTTATGGAACATTTGCCTTTAGAAGAATGTCTTTCGGTTTATGCAATGCACCTGCAACTTTTCAAAGATGTATGATGTCAATATTATGTCATTTAATTGATAATGGAATTGAAGTATTTATGGATGATTTTTCAGTATTTGGAAATTCTTTTGAGTCTTGCTTGGAAAATATAACGAAAGTTTTGAGGAGATGTGAAGAAACAAATTTGGTTCTAAACTGGGAAAAATGTCAATTTATGGTCACAGAAGGAATTATACTTGGACATAAAATATCACAAATAGGTATGGAAGTTGATCAGACAAAAGTGAAAATTATTACTGAACTTCAACCACCTACTACCGTTACTAATGTGAGAAGTTTTCTAAATCATGCTGGATTTTATAGAAGATATATAAAGGATTTTTCTAAAATTGCTAAACCTCTTTGTCATTTATTGGAAAAGGAAGCTAAATTCAAATTTAATGAAGATTGTCTGAATGCGTTCAATATTTTAAAAGAAAAATTAATCACTGCACCTGTTATTGTTGCACCTGATTGGAGTAAATCTTTTGAATTAATGTGTGATGCAAGTGATTATGCAATTGGAGCTGTATTGGGACAAAAATATGAGAAAAATTTCAATGTTATGTATTATGTTAGCAAAACTCTAAATGAAACTCAAATAAATTACACTGCTACTGAAAAAAAGTTTTTAACAATAGTTTTTGCATTTGATAAATTTAGACCATATCTTCTTGGGACTAAATGTATCGTATATACTGATCATTCTGCTATTAAGTATTTAATGTCTAAAAAGGATGCTAAACTAAGATTGATTAGATGGGTTTTACTTTTACAAGAATCTAATTTTGAAATTGTGAGCAGAAAAGGAGCTGACAACCAAATTGCTGATCATTTATCAAGAATCAAAAATAACAAAGAGAAGATTTATGATAAAAATATAAATGAGAAATTCCATGATGAACAATTATATGTTATTCAAGGATTACAAATGCCTTGGTATGCAGATATAGTTAACTAATTGGTTAGCAATATTTTACCATATGGGTTGAATAACAAATATATTAAGAAATTTATAAATGATTGTAAATCATATATTTGGAAAGATCCTCATTTATTTAAAATAGGAAGAGATTCTGTGAATCGAAGATGTGTACCTTATGAAGAAACTTTTGCAATTATTAAAAAATGTCACGATTATGAATTTGGAGGGCACTTTGGAGTGGATAAGACTGCGTTTAAAATTTTAAATTATGGATTCTATTGGCCTACATTATTTAATGATGTTGGACATTAGTGAAAACTTGTGATCGATGTCAAAGAATAGGAAATATATCCAGAAAAGATAAAATGCCTCTGAACTATATATCAAAAATTGAAATTTTTGATGCATGGGGTTTAGACTTTATGGGACCTTTCGTACCATCATCTGGAAAGATTTATATTTTATTAGCAGTTGATTAAGTTTCAAAGTGGATCGAAGCTGTAGCTTTACCTAACTGTGATTCCAAAAGTGTTTCTAAATTTTTAAAGAAGATGATTTTTATAAGATTTGGAATGCCCAGGGTAATTATCACAGATGGGGAAGTCATTTCGTAAATATAAGAATTCAATCATTACTGGAAAAATTCGGAATTAAACATAGAATTGTAACTGCTTATCACCCGCAAACAAGTGGAATGATTGAAGTATCAAACAAAGAAATTAAAAGAATATTAGAAAAGACTATTAATCCTAAAAGAATTGACTAGATTGATAGACTTGATTCTGCATTATGGGCTTATATAACAGCTTATAATACCCCTATCGGAATGTCACCTTATCGGTTAGTTTATGGTAAACATTGTCACTTACCTGTTGAACTGGAACATAAAGTTTACTGGGTGATAAAGGAGTTCAATTATGATTTGAATGCTACAGGAGAGAAACAATTATTACAACTGAATGAAATGGAAGAGATAAGAAATGAGACCTATAAAAATGCAAAGATTTATAACGAAAGAATGAAGAAATATCATGACAAAAAAATTTCAAGAAAAATTTTTGAGCCTGGACAAGAAGTGTTATTATTTAATGCTCGTTTAAAACTTTTTCCTAGAAAATTAAGATTTAAATGGATGGGACCATTTATTATTGAGAAATTATACCCTTTTGGAGCCGGGGATATTAAAGATCCCAAAAATGGAAAAGTATTTAAAGTTAAACAATTAAGACTGAAGCCTTATATGGGAGAAATGAAACCAAATTACAAAGAGGCTTACGAACTAAGTCTACCTAATTAATTCAATTGATTAGGTCAGACTGACGACGTTAAACCAAGCACTTTGTGGGAGGCAACCCATTTATTATCAGTGTGAATGTTTGTGATTTGAATTTATCTTAATCGTATTTGTATGTGGATCACACCCTTTTATTAGACCTATTTTTAAGACCAAAACTTTGTAAATTTGACGATAGGCGAATCAGAGTCAATCGAGGTTCCAGCGCCTAGGCGCCAAAAGTTGGCCCCTAAGCGCCAGAATAGCCTACGCGTATCGATGATCCGACGCCTAGGCGCCAGATTCTGGTGCCTAAGCGCCACAATTATAGGTTGTGTAAAAACTGAAAATCTTTAGTTTTTCACACGAAACCTCTTTTTAAATTGCCCTATCTTCGTCCCCAATCACATAAAAACCTTAATTTCGACCAGAGCAATCCATTTTGGAGGAGTTAAGAGGAGTTTGGAAGTAATGGATAGAGGAAATCATGGAAATGAGGTAAGAGACAAATCCTCTAAAGATCCTCAACCTTATTTTAATGGTTTTATTACATTTAGTATGGAGAGATTGTTTAGTCGATTGGAAAAGATTGAAGTGGAACTTCAAAGCATTTGGAATCATTTGAATGAAATGTATCATCAAATTAGCACATGGAATGACAAACGAAACTTCAATTTGATCATATGGCGGCCTATCTAGACTCTCAAGTAGCAATGTACGCAAAGAACAAGTGGATCGATGAAAAGACGGCTTTGAAATTTCCAAGGGCATTGGTTTTCTATCCCTTCGGTCCAAGCGAAATTCATTGCGAAAGAGATGGAAATTGAAGATCGGTGTTGAATAGATCTCTTATGTGTTCTAGGTGTGATTGAGTCAAGTTCTAGTATGTCGATTATCTAGTTTGTGTGTTTGCTTAATTGTTCAATGTGTGTTGTTGGATTGGAAATTTGCTTTGAATTTATGTTGTTTGTGTTGTTTATAGAATGATGAACTTTGTTATAGTCTTGTTTTGGAATTTATTGAGTTTGGAATGAAAATTATGAATTGGAATTGAAGAGTTTGGATATATTTTGAGTTTAAAATGTGGATCTAAGTTATCATTTTAATTTGATTATGGAAATGTTTGGAGGATATAAATTGGATTAATACTCTCATAAGAGTAATTAGGAGTCGAATTTGACAAGTTTTGGTGAAAAATATAAAATTTAAATTAAATTTTTGAAACGGCGAGTCTGGTTCCTAGGAGCCAAAATTGCACCAAAATTTGGCGCCTAGGTGTCGGTTTGGCCTGAACCCGAAACTTCATCTTCTTTAACACCTCCACACCATTTTTGATGCCCAATCTTCCCTTTCCTCTGGTTTTCACAAAAATAAACCCTAGAGATCCCATTTGAGGTCGGATTACTAAGTTTTTGAGCTTGAAATCACTCGATTTCTTCATCCCAAGGTCAAATCTACATTTTAAACCAATTATTTTTTATTTTCAACATGGATTTTGATCTCATTGAAGAAAACCAAAATTTTGAAAAAAATTTGATTTTTAGTATTAAATCCATGGATTTTTAAGCTCTTTCAAGTTTGAAAAGCTTAAATTAGTTTATTTCCTTTGATCCTATGATTTATTTTGCGTTTTTATTTCACGTTTAGATGGCACCCAATTCTACGCGAGGAAAGGAACGAGAAAAATTTGATCATAGCAAGTTTGTCACTACTGCTGTGCATTTTCGGTACAATGATTTTGCTATGAATCGGAAGTTTATCTCAGAAGGAAGTTTTTACAATCCGGGAGGAAGGATTGAAGATACGATCGTTGCACTCAACTGACAATGATTCTGCTATTTTACTGCTGTTTCTGTTATCCCTGTCGTTAGGGAGTTTTATGCCAATTTCGTGGATGCTGAAGAGTACGAGATTTTCGGAAGAGGAGTTGGAGTAGGATTCACTCCAGAGCATATCAACATTTTTTACAGCCTGCCACCTAACATCGAGTGCTATTACTCCAGATTATCTCCATTTGAGGGAGATTTAGATATGATTATTGCTTACTCGATCGATGATACCGGAGCTTGGAAGATCTGGAACAAAAAAAGGGTAAATTTTTCATCTTCTAAGCTTAATGGTGTTTCAAAGGCATGGTACTACTTTATTTCTGCTCGTCTCCTTCCATCCAATCATTTGAGTGAGGTTACCAAGGACAGAGCTATCCTCAACTACTGCATACAAGAGAGTAAGCCGATTGATGTAGGGATTATCATTTATGATTTTGTAGAGGCCACGGCTCGTTCTAGCACTTCTGTTGGACTTGGATTTCTAACTTTGATTTACTCTCTGCGTGAAAGTGCTAGGTTGGTTACTAAGCTTTTTGAGGAAAAGCTCAAGTCTACAAAGCCCATAAGAGGAAAAAATGTTAGTATCTATGATCAACTTCGAGGTAAGAGTTCTACTGCACCTTCTGGTTCATTACCTACTTCTGGTAGAGCTTCTACTTATAGACCTTCTACTTCTGCTGCTGAACCATCATCCAGTTTCTGGGATTCCATGCATGATCAGTTTATGGGGCAGCAGAATGAGTTATTTCTAACTCGTTGTAGAGTAGATACGATCGATAAGAAGATCGATCATCTTTCTGAGTATATCCAAAGGAATAGTGATTATGATGCTGAGTATTATGAGTCTTTAGTTAGATTCCAGAAGGGTGAGCATGATGTTCAGTTCCCTACCTGTCCTAGATTTTAACCGTATGTTGATCCGAAGGATATGGAATTTTCTTTTGGTGATGACGATGATGAGGCTACAGACAGTGATTGGTAGCTTGATTTACCTCTTGATATGTGTTGATTCTGTTTTTAGTATTTCTTGTTTGTTAGTACTGATTAGTGTGATTTTAATATTTTTTGTTAGTGTCAATTTGTTTAATTAACTTTGTGTGGACTTTTAAAGTTGAGACTATTTTAGAGCATATGATGTGTTATGTGTTTAAGACTGAAATATGGATGAATTTTTATTTTCTATGATAAATGTTTATTTCTGTTTCAGCCTACTGTTTAGTATTCCTGAATAGTTTGTAATTTTGTATGTTTTAAATTAAAATTTAAATTAAAATAAAATATAATAAAAAAATTAAATTAAAAAAATTGTAGAAATTAACTCCTGCTCTACAAACTTTTCTATATATGCTTAATTATTTCTGTTATATACCTATTAAAGCTTCTGTAGGATTAGAAATGAGTTTTTCCTTTCTACATCATCATTGTACCTAGATAAATTCTTGTATATTTCTTTCTTTCATGCTTTAGAAAATTTTATGATTCATTTATATACAAAAGCTGAAGTTTGGGGGAAGGGAAAACATATTTCAAATTTAAATATTATTTGTCCTTAATGAACTAATATTTTCTTTAAAAATATTAACATAACATAAGGAATGAAAAATCTATTTAAGATTACTTAAATTTTTTGAATTTATAAATAATTTAGTAAACTTAACTAAAATTTCAATAAATTTGATTGATTTTAAGAATAGAATTATTTAACTTAAAGAATAATAAGATTAAGAATTTTTCTATTTATAGTAAAGAGAATTGTATTTTAGAAATACTAAGGAATCAAGATTATTACTAGAAAAAGAAAAGATTGAAAGAATTTTTTTTTAAAAAAAGATACTTATTAAGAATGTCAGATTTATTAAGTAAAAAAATTTATACGTTTTTAAATATAAGTTAAGGATAGTGAAGTTCAAAATCATTAACAGACTATCCAAAAATAGTAATCCTCACAAATAAATAAAAATAAAAAAATAGAGGATTGAAAAATATCCTTATATATTAAAAAAAAGGGAAAGAAAAGAAAAAATCAGAAGAAACAAGAAGAAATGTGAGGAAAAGATTGAGGAAATGCCTAATAAAAAATTGGCTTCACTTGAATTATCTTATAGGAAGAAAATGAATTACATTTTTAACTTAATTTTTATGTACAATTATTGTTACTAGAAAAATGTTTCATGAAAATCTTTTTCTTGTAAATATTCTATGTGATCTTAATATGATAAATTACAATTATTCTTGATATAAATGAAAAATTAAAAGTCTTATGATTTGATAGTTAAGTATTCTTTAAATTCTTAAAATTAAAATTAATTAGTGAAATTTGGTTAATGATTTGTTAAAGCTTTTATAAAACCAAAAATTTAAAAAAATCTTAAATATTTAAACTTCATTCCAAATGTTATACATTTTATGTAATAAGGGTTACTTGAGGACAAGTAACATTTAAGTTTGGGGGAATTTGATCTACTTTAAAAATACCTATTTTTATGCCTTATTTATGATTCAATTTTTAAGGATATTATGCTTTAATTAAAGGTTTTTTTATGTTCTTGGATGTAAGTGATAAAAAAAGAGTTCAAGAAGGAAAAAGGAGCAAAAAGGAGCAAAAATGGAGCTTAAAGAGCAAAGTTGTCGAAATTATAGGCCTGGTGCCTAGGCGCAAGAATCCGACGCCTAAGCGCCAGTTCGATATAGACACAAACAAGATTTTTAAAAAATTTGGGCAGTTATTTTGACGGTGTTAAGTGGTTATCAGAGCTTCTAGAAGACTGGATGTTACTCCTAATATATAGGACATGTGATACAATGCATTTGGACACAATGAAACAGTTTTAATCGTGAAGAGGTGCGATCCAAAGTGAAGAGGTATGAAGACTGGTCACCGAGTCCGGTGCCTAGGCACGACAGTTAGAAGATACATTATATTTGGATGAGTTTTGAAGAGGTGCCTTAAGCAACCCCTGGTCAAATTCAGAGCTCTATAAATATGTGCCCATTCTACAGAGAAAATCGCACCCTATAGTCCCCAAGCACCATATAGCCATTCTATCCCCCCACTAGCATCCAATTATTTTAGGGAGCCACCTTCTTTAGTATTTAATTAGTTTATTTTTAGTTTATTTTGATTATTGAGTGTGAGTTTACTAGTGTGTTGCTGTTGAAGTCTTTCATCGTTGCATTGGAGTCAGTAGGAGTCAGCAGATCACTCGAAGGAACATTCTAGATAAGTATTTGTAACTTGGTTCAAAGTTTTATAAATATGTTTTGTTGTGTGAATTCAATGTGTTCTGAGTAGTTAGTTTTCTTTCTCCTTTCAACTATGAAAAAATAATAAGATAATTAAATTTAGTTAGAGAATTTAACTTAAAATATTTATAAAAATTGTGATGATATTAATACCTAATTTTAGTTTACTTTTTAAACTGCCCATTTAAATTATTAAAACCCGTTGAAGAATTTTGAGACATATCCGGAGATGAGTTCTTAACTAGTAGATATCACATGAATCCTTGGGTAATCGAAGGCTTTATGCGGGTTATTCAAGGTGAAGTGCAAATAAATAGGAAGATATGATTTGTTGGGCGTAGAATTAATTAGTTTTTAGAGTGACGGACTAAATTCTAATAATTTGGTTTTTAGAAAGGGAACGGGTCACTGGTAGGGCCGACCATAGCTACCCTTGGACATTTAGTAGTGTGAGCCTAGATTAACCCATTCTACTAATAAAACATCCTGAACCGATCTATAGATTAGTCAATGTTCTTTATGCCTAGACCAAAGGGTAAAGAATAGGAATGCTTCTATTTGACACAATACCATTATCTAAGTTCTCCACAAATGATTATTATTCTAAAAATCTTGGATTAGTTGAAAAGGTGAAAGTTGCTTTATTTATACCTGCATTAATCTTTATTTTATTACTCCTTACTTGCTTTTAGTAGAAATGTATTAAAAACTTTGTTTAAAATCTAAACTTTGAAAAGAAATAAAAATAATAATTACTTTTAATTTGAAAAATCTAAAAATATATCTTAATTTTCTCAAAATCTTCCCTGTGGGATCGATAACCAGGACTCTACTAGAGCCCTATATTACTTGAAACGATATGTATACTTGCGTTTGAAATTGTGACTTTTACAATAATTATTATAAAAATCTAAATATAAAATCATAAATTCTTATATAGGTCAAAGTTGGGTCACATCAAGTTTTTGACGCCATTTGTCGGGAATTAAATCTTCTAGCAGTGGTATCAAATTCTTGCATTTGAAAGTATATATAAAGCTCCGATAGGCAGTTATCAGTGGGTTAGTGGTGAGACCATCATGTGGTGAGCTTAAGTGGTCAAAGCATTATGACAAATCTCCATTAGGTTTATTCATAGATGGTGCCCGACTTTATGGGACCTTTGATCCATGGCTCCACTAGGTTGGGCTATGGGCATTTAGGTCAGTCCCTAGGATCCATTTGGTGGCAGTAGAAAGCTTAGGTTGGTCACATTTAGTTTAATTTAATGAATTTGTGGCATGGGTTCACTTGGGTCACTTTGGGTTCAAATTGATCTAACTTGGGTTTGAGCTTAAATTCAGCCAAAATGATTGAGCAATATTGTGTATATGACTGTCATTAATGGTTTAGAGAAGGCTTGTAGTGATTTTGATGTGGCTTAGAGGTTCAATTTGGCTTAGTTTTGGATTTTGGCCAATTTGGGAAAAGTTGGGTTAGCTTGAGTTTAGGATAGGCTAGGATTGGCTCCAAGGCTAATTAAAGGTTCCTAATGGTCTAGGGGGATGTTACAAAGAGTTTTCAACATAAATTGGGTGCCAATTTTTGGATTGGGGCAATCAATTTGGAAAAAATTGGTCATATGTTCAATTTGGGTTAAAATTGGGGGAGCTTGGTACAAATGGATTTGGGTGGAGCTTAGGTTCAAATTTGGGAAGAATGAATGTTGCATTTGGCCTAGGGGAGTATCATGAGAAGTTTAGAATTTAAGATGAGGGGAAATTGATGGACATTGGTCCAATTTGTATGAAATGTGTCACTTGGTCAAAATTAGGGGTTTTATGTTTATGTTAAAATTGAACTCCAATGTGGGTCAAATTTAGCTTGGATTTGGCTTAGATTGGTATTGGAGATGTTGAATTTTGGTTTGGGATTGAATTTGGGCAAGATTGGGATCAATTGGGTGGACATTGGGTTTAATTTGGGCATTTTTGGGTTAAATGGGTCAAATTGGGGCTTTTGGTTAAATTGGGCTAAATTGATCAAATTGGGTCATGTAGCAATTGAGAGAAATGAAATTGGTAATATTCTGGAGGTTTTAGGAATTTTTGGAATTTTTAGATTTTTTGGAATTTTGGGCTAAGAGGGGCAGTTTGGTAATTTTGCAAAATTTTGGGCTATTTTGGAAATTCTGGTAAATTTCGGTGATTTTAGTCAATTTGAGTGGTAGGGAATATTTTAAAATAATTTTTTGAGAAATATGGGTAATTTTGGAAATTTGGGGGGATTTTAGGGATTTAGGGGTATTTTGGGTAGATTTTGGGGCAAGGGGTCAAAAATTGAAATTTTAGAAAAATTGAGGTTTGTTAAAGGTGAGCAATATGAGATTGTTCAGATTGAGACATGGACCAAAGGCAACCCTCCTTTGGTTCTCTATGTTTTGGTACTAACTAAACCTTTAGCGTGGGGCTAAGAGGTTGGGAGAACCACACACATGAGTTTCCAAAGAGTTAGGGGGTCAAAGAGAAATGTGCTTTGTCTAGAGTTGTGAGTGTAAAGTGTGTGTATTGTGTAAGCTCCAGACCTCTAGGATAAATCCTAAGGTCTGACCACTTATAAGAGACTTCCCGTAGGCTTCCTTATGCTTGGTCTCTTCCTCCCAAAACCGGGAGGTTAGGCCTTAAGCATATGAAAACTCCCAGTGAAGTGAGAAAGGTTTCAATTTCTAAGGGGGAGGGTTCCAAGACTAGTCTTCTATGAAAATCACTAGGAGAGTCCTATGGCTAGTCTCTAGGCTACTTTAAAGAAATACTAGACCTCAACCAAAAGTGAGGTCAACAAATGGACCCCATAGGTGTGGTGTGTTGGGCAAGCACACTACACGTATTGGTGTTAACCAGCTAGATCAAAAAAACCAACACAATTGTTTGAGTCAAAAATCAAGGCAAAACATAGAATTTAGCAAGGATGTTTCCGTTAGAGATTATTTGGTTGAAACCTCAAGTCCTGGGAAGCCTTGCTGGGGAAGGAAAATGGAATATCTTCATGAGAGAAGCTATGGATTTTAAGCCTCCAAACTCTGAAGGAGTCCGATCCGAATCGATTATGAAGTTGGAATTTAGATTTAGAGTTTGGATTTGATTTTAATTTTGAATTTTGAGTTTTAATTTTGTGTTTTATGGAATTTATGGAAATTTCAGGATTTGTGGAATTTTGAATTTTTAGAACATTTTTAATCTCTTAAGAAACTTTGAATTTTAAGTGAGTGCAGATGGGAAATCAGAATTTTAGTACCGATCTTGGAACGAGGGAATTTGAGTTTAAGTACTGAGTCCAAAGGATGAGAACTGAAATTTAGGTACCAGTCACACAAATGAGAATCAAAATTTCGGTACCGACCTCGGAATCTTACGAATGTGGAAATTTAGGAATTTTGAAGGAATCAGACGACTGTGTTCCGATCTCAGAATATCATGGAAGGCGAAAAAATTTCTCAGAAGGGAAATAGAAATATAGGGAATTTTGGGTAATCAGACGACTGACCTTCAATCCCAGAATTTCATGGAGGGAGAAAAAAATTCTCAGAAAGGAAATGGAAATATATGGAATTTTGGGGAATCGGATGACTGAGCTCCGATCCCGGAATTTCATGGAGGGCGAAAAAATTTCTCAAAAGAGAAATGTAGATATAGGGAATTTTGGGGAATCGGACGGCTGAGCTCCGATCCCGGAATTTCATGGAAGGCAGAAAATTTCTCAGATAGGAAATAGAAATATAGAGAATTTCGGAGAATCGGATGACTGAGCTCTGAACTTGGAATTTCATGGAAGGCGGAAAATTTCTTAGATAGGAAATGGAAATATAGGGAATTTTGGGGAATCAGACGACTGAGCTCCGATCCCAGAATTTCATGGAGGGCGGAAAAATTTCTCAGAAGGGAAATGGAAATATAAGGAATTTAGGGAATCAGACGACTGAGCTCCGATCTCGGAATTTCATGGAGGACGGAAAAATCCCTCCGAAGGGAAATGAAATTGTAGAGAATTTAGGGAATCAGACGACTGAGCTCCGATCCTGGAATTTCTTGGAGGGCGAAAAAATTTCTCGGAAGTGAAATGGAAATATAAGGAATTTAGGGAATTGAACGACTGAGCTTTGATTCCAAAATTTCATGAAGGGCAGAAAATTTTCTCGGAAGGGAAATGGAAATGTAGGGAATTTAGGGAATCAGATGACTGAGCTCCGATCCTGGAATTTCATGGAGGGAAGAAAAATTTCTTGGAACAAAAATAGAAATATAGGGAATTTAGGGAATCAGACAACTGAGCTCCGATCATGAAATTTCATGGAGGGCTGAAAAATTTCTCAGGAAGGAATTATAAATATAAGGAATTTAGGGAATCAGAAGACTGAGCTTCGATCCCAGAATTTCATGGAGGGCAGAAAATTTCTCGGATAGGAAACGAAAATATAGGGAATTTTGGGTAATCCTTCACCATATTGAGGAGGAATGCTCAGGGACTCATATCCAAATCAAGAAGTAGCATAGTGTCACATTAGGAATGAAAGTTCAGGGACTCACATCCAACCCAAGAAGTGATAGAAAGGAAATAGAATTTAAGTACTGCCCCCGAGATTTCAAAGATTTGGAGAAAACTTGATCTTGGCTTTTGGGAGAAAGACTGGTAGCCATAGGAAGATTTCCAAAATTTCATGACTTTTCAAATTTGTGAGAAGTGACACTGTGTCAATCGTAAAATTCCGCGGAATGCTTTCAGAAATAAAGGATTTTAAGGGTGAGTGCAAGGACTCGGAATCTCGAGAAAGAGTTAGTTCATCATTTACTTTCAATTTATAACCATCTTCAAATTTGTTTTGTTAAATTTCATTTGATTTTGTTTTGTTTAAATTGATTTAAAATTTAATTTTCTTTCAATTTCATTTAATTTTATCGGATTTTGTTTTAACCTTTCAAGTTGTTATCACTTTTATTATTTTATCCTTTTTCTTTTGTATCGTTCTTTGTTTGTTTTAATTCGAGACTGATGTACGGTCATGCGGCTCTCGACCTTCATGTCAAAAAGAGATATTTCTGACAAATCTGGAAACTGAAATAGAAATCTTCATTAATTCTTGCCAAAGGCAGTAGTACAACTGATCATATGCTGACAAACATACAAAAGTAGATCAAGCGTACAAGGTTGAACAAATCCATCATATCATATCCTACTGACATAAAAATAGGGATGACTACTGTATCTCGTCGTAGAGGTAGTATATTTCTGGTGTCTGAGGCTGTTCTGTGAACAAGCTAACCTACCAAGGCAACGCTCCGGAATAAAAGTCCCCTTGCGAACACTTAGAGGTACTGTTGTCATAGTAGAAAAGGACGGAGGTTCTCCAATTCTGGATCCGGCTCGTAGTAAAATCGTGCTTTGTCCTCATCCATTCTCCTGAAGGTAACTGATAACCTTTGTCCTTTAACTTCTGGGATGCAATGCTCTGTAAGATCTGCCCCGTTTCCTTTCAGCAACAACACTGATCCGACTTGTAGAGGGATTTCAACAGAGCCTCAGAACTCTCCCGTTCTGACTATCTGAAGTTCTAGTCCAAACAAAATATTAATTTCACCTACAAATAAGTTAGTGCAGAAGGGCCTCACAAAGTCATGGTGATCTATATGAGGTGGGATACAGTCCCCATCCTTAGAAATATTTATAATGCAGTTGTTAGGAATATAGTCTGCAGGCAACACGTGCCACTCGACCATCCTAATTAACATCTTCTTAATCTGTGGTGGCATCGGAACCACCTCATCATGCTATAAAATCCCTGGGAAATTACCCTGTTGATCCTTGGTGAAATTGTAGTAGCAGCCACACTGAATCGTGACTCTGCCCTTTCCTCGTTTCCATTTGGTCAGCTCCGTATATGTCCTCGACCTCAGACGTCCCACTCTGCCCATGTCTTGGAGAGCGAAGACAAAATCCAGAGTCTTTTCTTGATCATTCTTCGAAAACATGTCCGTATATAGCTCGAGGCCTTCCAAGATGTTGACGAATTTCCCTTGTATTTCTTCATAATGTTGAAATTCCTTCTTTCTGATTCTTTTAATCTTTGCCATCACATAGTCTGGAACTCATCGCTGTTGCTGTGGTAGAATAAACTATGGTACATATGGCTCTACATAAGGATTCCCCCAGATCTTGAGTAGCATCGAGGTGGTTCCACATGCCTCAAACGTGCCATACTCCTCCAGCTGTAGAACATGACACTGCAGACACTTTGAAAATGCATTTGTCACTGAAGGCTACCTGGGTAAATCCAAGTTTCAAGTCGGACACCCAGTAAAAATTTCTTTCATCAGATCCAATGTCGGTGCGGGATCCTCAGTGGTCTCTGGTTCAGTATCGGTGTGTGGTGCGCTGTCATCAGTTTCTTTCATTTCAAGGTCATAAAACTCTTCTGCAATGGGTGGTAGCTCAACGGCTAACTCTCGAGCCTGTCTCCTCTCCATCCTGACTAAGAGACGATGCTTATGGTGATTTGCATTTCTTCGTTTAGTGCGTGCCAACGGCGTAACTAGTACTCTCTCAGCTGAAACATCAACAAGATCACCCGATAGAGTAGTGATCATGGACAGAACCTGACTGTGTCTCCTGGCGAGGAGGTGTGAGTCAACGAAACCTCCACTACCTTCATGTCCTGACATCTGTCCAGTCTTTCTGCGATCACTTTTCATCATTGACCTCATAGCTCAATCTTGAAGTATGTATTCTTTTCTCTTCAAGACGCAAGTTCCAAGCCGTCTTTTAAAGCAAATGCCACATGACCTGACACTTCCTGCATAAGAAGACAAGAAAAATGCTAGTAGCTGATGCTTTGCATGAACAAGAACAATAACAAGGTCATTCTTATCATTTATTAACAATTCTTTCACAATTGTTTTGATGCCATTATCTTATTTAATATGATTTTATAAAATTTAGAATTAGAAATTTAACAAGCGTGCTTTATTTTGTGAGAAACTTTATTTTATTACAACAATTGGACCCAGTCAGAGATACTAGCCGCATGGCTACATCAAAATTTATATCCTACTTCAGACATATCATGTCACGTAATACTTCTCTAGATATTGTCCATTTATTGGCACATGGGTCTATTTCCTTGAGAATCCACCAGCTGGTACGATCCTCCTGAGTAAACTTGTTCTACCATGAATGGCCCTTCCCAGGTCGATTCAAATTTTTCACCTATCTTGTGGTGTGCAAGAATAAGTCTTCTAAGAACAAGATTGAGGTCACCGATTTTGAACGACCTCGGGCGGACCAATTTATCGTGGGCTAGAATTATCTTTACTTGGTAGAGTTTTAAATTTTGTTGTGCAAGTAATCTTTTTTTCTTCAAGACTTTCCAATTCTACAAGTCGTAATTTGACATTTACTTCTGTTGTGATTTGATTAGCGACGACGACCCGGAGCGACGGTAGTTAAACTTCTAGCAGAAGAACTACCTCAGATCCATACACAAGTGCGTAAGGTGTAGACTGCGTCAGTGTACTGACTATCGTCCTGTAAGCCCTTAACGCTTTTTGTAACTTCTCGTGCCATCCTCTTTTGTTCTCATTGAGTGTCTTCTTTAAGATCTTCATGAGTGCCTTGTTGAAGGCTTCTGCCAAGCCATTTTCTTTAGGGTAAGAGATTGTAGAGTATCTCTAATCTATCCCTTATCTTCTGACAAAGTTATTGATCGTTGTGCTCTTGAAAGTGGACTCATTATTTGAGATGATCCTTCGTGACACACCGAAGAGGTAGATGACCTGATTCGTGAAGAATTGTAAAAACTGTTCTGCTGTGACTTCTCGTCGCGACACTACCTCTATTTATTTTGAGAAGTAATCCATAGCAGCGAGTATAAATCTGTATCCTCTTGAAGATGGAGGGTCTATCGAACTTACTATATCCATGCCTCAACACTCGAATGGCCATGAGGCAATCGTAGGGTGTAGAACATTCGGAGGTTGGTGCAAGACCATTCCGTGTACTTGGCACTGATGACATTTCTTAGCTTTATCCATACAGTCAGTCATTATCACCGGCTAAAAATAATTGATTCTCTTAATCTTCATCTTCATTTTTGGTCTTAACTAATGAGTGCCACATAATCTAACATGTACTTCTTTAACGATATTCTATGCTTCTGCTTTACTGAGACATCTGAGCTACATCTTATTAAAGGATCTTCTGTATAGAAAAATATCAATTAAGGCGTACGACAAGGCCCTCTTCTGAATCTGATGAGCTGTTGACTTATCTGCTGGTAATCTTACAGTTTGCAAATATTCCATTAACAGCTGGCGCTAATCTTCCATATCTTCTGACACAGCAGTTACTATTTCTCCTTTTCCAAGCTCGTGCAAGCTGTCGACGTCGATTTGTAACAAAACTTGAGTCCCTTGTACGGAAATAACTATAGAATTTTCAGGTGGAAAAACCAATGCTTTATTAAGCTTTGCTAGAGCGTCAACATTGGCATTGTCTGCTCGAGGGATCCTATAGAATGACGGACTTAGAATCTGGTCTAGCAATTTGATCGTGTACCATTGGTATTCTTCTAATCTTGGTTTCAGAATTTTATACTATCCTCCACTTGCTGTATGACGAGTTGTGAGTCGCCATAAATGGCAAGGTCTGTTATTTCTATTAAAATTGCAAATTTCAAATTGGTGATCAGAGCTTCGTATTCTTCTTCATTATTGGTAAACGGCTCTATCAAGTGGTAGGAGAATCTCAGCATCACCTGATCTGGAGTTACGAAGACCAAACCGATTCCTGCTTTGCCGGGTATCACTATCTATTGTTCTTTGTTTCTACTGGATGACGATGCCACATCGAAATACATCTCCCAATGTTTGGCTTTGGGCTGATATACCTGTAGTATCTGTTCATCTGGCAGTTCATCGTTAAGCGGGAACCAAGCTGGTAGTGGGTGTGCTGCGAGAAAGTCTGCTAGAATTTGCCCTTTGATAGCACGAAGGGGCACAAAAGTTATATCAAATTGCAATAATATCATCGACCACCTTGCTAAGAATCCAAAAAGTGTTGGTCGGGTCATTAAATATTGCAATTGATTAACTTTTTGAGATCAAGTTGACCTTACGAGACAACATGTAGTGTCTAAACTTTTAAGCGGGAAAAACTAAATCTTGACACTGCTTCTCAATAGGAGGATACTTTACTTCTGTAGGTATTTGATGTTGACTCAGGTGGTAGAGTGCATTCTCTTTACCCTCATCATTGATTTGGGCAAGTAAGACTTCGAGGGACTCTTCTAAAGCCGCAGTATAAAGTATCAACAGTCTACCCGAGATAGGGGCTCCCAAAATAGAAGGTGTCATTAAATATCGTTTACTATCTTTGAAAGCTCATTGACCCGGCTCTCCCCAAATGAATGTGACTTTTTTCCGAAGTAAGTTCAAAAAGGGTAGACACCTTCCTGACAAATTAGACATAAAGCATCTCAAGTATTTCAATTTTCCTTGAAAAGAACATAGTTGTCTCAAGGTTTTGGGAGGAGGCATTTTTAAGATAGGTTTAATCTTCATAGGGTTGATTTTGATTCCTTGATGACGGAAAAAAACCCTAGAAATTTCCTAGAAGTAACGCCAAAAGTGCACTTTAAAGGATTCATCTTTAGATTATATTACCGTAATCGTTCAAATACGATCCTCAAATCATATATGTGATTTTCCTTCATTTTTCTCTTGATGAGAAAATCGTCCATGTAGCATTCTACATAGTTGTGGATGAGGTCATCAAAGATATTGGTCATCACTCTTTGGTAAGTAGCTCCGACGTTCTTTAAATCAAAAAACATTACGGTGTAACAGTAGATCCTAATTAGAGTTCTGAAAGCTGTAAGTGTTGCATCTTCTGGAGCTATCTTAATTTAATTGTAACCTGACGATCCAATCATGAAGGAGAAAATTTCATGTGACGACGCAATGTCCACCATTAATTCTGGTATCAACAAAGGAAATTCATCTTTTAGACATGATTATTTAAATCCCTGAAGACGACACATACTCGTATTTGTTCAATTTTCTTCTTAACCAGCACGACGTTAGCCAACCATGTCCAATACTATTCTTCTCAGATAAAGTTAGCATCTATTAATTTCTTTATTTCTGTCGTAACTTGCTGTTCTATTTAGAGGGACACTCATCTGGAAGCTTGTTTTACTGGTGTTGTACTTCGATCCACTCATAGTCGGTGAACTGCAACCTCCGGGGATAGTCCTGGCATTTTGTCATAGCTCCAAATGAAGTAATCCTTGAATTGCAATAGTAACTTTATGATCACAGAAAAATACATCAAGAAATTCATATCTATTTTTGATGAAATTTCACTTTAAAGAAAGGTATTTTTTTTATTTTATTGCAGGAATAAAGATTTATAAGTGATGGAAGCAAAAAGCATGAAATGGAGCAAATTTGGATCAAAAAGGAGGAAATTCATGCAAATATAGCTGCTTCGCCGACGGCGAGATCGTGAGGAGAAATTTATGAAGGAATTATAACTACCTCACCGACAGCGAGCCCGAGCCCGCCGACAGCGAGATCGCGAGGTTTGAAGACCTTCTAGAAGCCCCGCTGACGGCAAGGTCGTTTCCCGCCGAAGGCGAGCTAGTTTAAAATGCATATACATTGAACCTGGACACTTTTTGAAGAGGTGTTTAAGTACCCCTTGGACCTTTGCCTGCCTCTATAAATAGAGGACGAATTTTAGTCATTTTTGTGTGTCTCTTGAGTCTTCTGTGTGTCCATTTCTAGTGTCTTAAGTGTCATTTGTGTGAGTTTAATTTAGTTTGAGTGAGTTTAGTGAGTTTATTAGTTTAATTGAGTGTTATTTAGTTTGCTGTACTAGAAGGAAAAGTCAAAGGAACTTCAAGGAGTCTCGCATGGGAGGAAATTAAGATAAGTATCTTTGTTTATTGTTGTTAACTTTAAATGAAATCCATGCTTTGTTTTATTCCCATGCATTCTGAGTAGTTTTCTTAGTCTTTCTCCTTGTTTATGAAAATTATGCTGATTGATGAAATTAAATAGAAACACCTAATATAATATAAATAAATTGTGATAATTTTTACTTAAAAATTAATTTACTTTCAATCTGGCCAATTGAGTAGTTAAAATATGTTGAATTATCAACTATAGTAAAAATTATATCCAATATTCAGGAAAGTCAAAAGCCTTGGAAGGCGGGTGCAAATAAATAGGGAAATATTAATTATCGGGCGTAGAATTGGATATTTTAGTGTGACAGACTAAAATACTCAATTTGGTCCTACTGTTTCGAGAGTCGAAGTGTAGATGTTAACCCTCGGGTAAGGGGAACGTGGGAGCTCGAAGTGGCGACGCATCCTCCCGACCCAGCCGCGATTCGGCAATCAAACATAGGATTAGTCAATGTTCTTTGCACCTCGATGTTGACCTCATTTTTGATGAGGTATTCTCTTCTTCTCTTTAGTACTTAGGATCTAGCCTTAGGCTTTTCCTTTGACTATCCTAGAGGATTAGAATTGGGACCCATCACTTAGAAATTCAAACCACTTCTTAACTCCCCGCAAACTCCACAAACTTGATTGTAGACCCCTAATCACCTAGAGGGTTGAAATCAAATGTGGAAGTTTAAAGGATGAGTTCCTATGGGACTCTTTGGCCTTAGGACCGCCCTGCAGGGTCTCGGTCCGGTGAAGGGTCGACTTACACACACACTACACCTATACACTACACTTTCACACACCTCCTAAAACCACACCCATACCCAACCGGACCTCCCGACTCATGAAGGTGATTCACATGGATGGTCCTTAACCCCTAAGCCCTCGGCTAAGAGGTTAGGAACAACATAATGGATGCCTCAAATGAGTTCCTTCATGGCTCATGTGGGCTTGATATGGCTTCATGGCTCAACCAAAATGATTTCATTCCACTTACATTCACCCAAGCTTCAATTTTCCAAATTTTCAATTTTCGACCCCTGGACCCTACACCCGCTAACTCTACCCAAAACCCTCGAAACCACCCAAAATTCGCAAAATCACCTAAATTACCCAAAATTCCTCAAAATCAATCCCAAACATTCCCACATTACTCAAATTAATCATCCATACCCAAAAATACCAAAATTCCAAAAATACCTCTCAATACCCTCCAAATACCCAAAATGCCCCTCTTAGCCAAAAAATCCAAAAATTCAGAAAATTCCCAGAAATTTCCAGAAAATCCCAAATATTCCCAATTTCATTTTGTTCAACTACACCATGGGCCAATTTTGTCAATTTACCCCACTTTTATCAAAACCCCCAATTTGACCCATTTTAACCCAAAATGAACCAAATGTCAAACCAAACCTACCCAATTGACTCAAATTCTGGTCCAATTGAATTCTAAACTTCAATTCAACATTCCCAACACCAATCTAGAACAAATTCAAGTCCAATTTGATTGACATTTGGATCCAATTTCACTTTTGGCCTTAAAGCCCAATTTGGACCCATGACCCAAACTTAGCCCAAACTCACCCAATTCAACTCCAATTAACCCCAAATCTTTTCTAAACCTTCCTTAACATCCCCATAAGCAAAACACTAACATGATTTGCCCAAAGTTTAGACCCAAACCCCACTCAAATTCAACCAAAAGCTAAAAGGCCCAATTTCGACCTAAACCTAAACCTAGCCCAAATAATCCCAAACCCCAAAATCAAAACCCAACCAAAGCCAAAACCTCTTTGAAACACTCCCATAAACATTTCCCAACATTAATTTTACATCAATTTCAACCCTAGCCCAACATTAGCCCAAGTTAGCCCAATTTGACCTACATCGGCCCACTTACCAAATGAACCCAAATTCAAACCAATTCAATTCCAAATCACACCAAATCGACTCCAAACCATTCATGAAACATCCCTAAACCAATTGTAACATTTATTTGACATGGTCCTTCACAAAATTTTCACCCAAATGCCCATCCTAAAATCAAAAAGCCCACTTCCCTTAAACCTTCCTAAAAGCCCACTTCCTTCAAATTCAAAAGCCCAAATTCATCCAAAGCCCACATGACACTTCCCCTCATCATCCATTTAATCAAAATCACCCCTAAGTTTCAAAATCATCAATTAAACAATTCCAAATCAAGCCCCATACAAATTCCCATCAAAATACCAAAATTTTCTTAAATCCATTTCCATGAAATCGACTTAACTTTTCCCAAGCCAAAGGTGAGCCATGAAGTCATGCATGAGCCACATGTGAGCCATGAAAGCCTCGGACACTTCACCATACCCAAAATGGCAAGAAGAGGGGACCCTTTAATGATTCTCTTAAGAGTGATTAACCACTCCCATGTCTCCCCTAACTCTCGCTTAAGCTTAATCGTACTTGGATCGTGACTCGACCCCACTAATCAAGCTGATCCAAGTGACTTTCCCTTCACCCAAATTAGCCTCGGAGGGTGAACCTAACCCAAAACCAAGGGTTGACCCATTTAGACCCAAAACTAGCCTCTTTCCCATTCCACTTCGATTCAAACCCTTTACACATGTCCATGGCTAATCTGATCGCACAAACCTCCAGCCCCGACCCACCCGGACTCGAGAGTGACCCATGCCTCGCCGGCCACCGCCCGGGTCGCCGGAAAACACCATGGCCGAGACCTCGGGAGGAGCCAAATTTTGGAATTCCACCTCGTCGAGCCGCCTCACTCCAACTGGCCATCGCAGCATGTTCTTCTCCTCACTAGCAGCAACTCGATCCCAACCATTAAACCCCCCGGAGGCCCTCCACCCTCTCCTATTTAAACACCACCTCCTCTCGGCCATGAGGGGTGCTGAAACAAACCTTAAGGAAACTCGCCAAAATTGTTCTGCACTACTCCCCACACATAGAGAACTTGATCCCCACCGAAATCCCCCCGCCATTTCCTCTCCGCGAGCTCAATTTCGTAGTCGAAATCCAAGCCCAAAACCAGGACACTTCTCCACAGCGAGCCAATCCCCAAATTGATTGGTCCTACACATTCACCGTACCAAGGGAAGAAGTCCACCAACGAAAGCCCCCTCTCCGAGCCACCCATCCGTTCCGCACTCCAAGCTTTGTGATCGGCCGGGGTCACTTTCATAGCTAGACAATTCACTGTGCCAAGGGACTTCATCCGGAGCTTACTCGACCCAATCGAAGGCGACACAACTCTCGCATCGAAGCTTCACTTCTCCGAGCAAAGGTATGGACTCACTCTTCTTCCCGAGCTTACAGAGATTCTCCATTTAATTTGAGTCAATTTAAATACATGTTTACCGTATGTGATGTGTTCATCTCCTCAAGATGAATCCATAGAGCATAAGAACACAAAAATCCATCGAGAATCGAGCGAGAATTTAGGGTTAGAAGGTCGACGGTCACGGTGCACACCCGCCGTAGACGATGACCGGAGCCGCTCTGGATCGAGCGTGTATCGAGCGGACGGTCCGGATCGAGCCGGACAGCCGCAATGGTGCATGAACCGCGGGCCCCCGGAACGCCGAGCCTGATGGCGCGCCGAATCGGGAGACAACGCGCGGCCTTTCGGAGCCGCCGAGGATGGCGCGGCGCCGCGTGGATAAGTAGGAAATTAGGGCTATTTTCTATTTATTTAATTACCGTAACTTTGAAAATTCATAACTTTGTGTAGAAAAATCCTAAAAATAAAATAAAAATACCCTCTCGCTCAAGTGAACGTAGGAGAATAATGTGGAAAAGAAATCATTTAATTTCATCAAGTATTTTATTTTTAATGATTTATTTATCTGTTCGCATTGTTTTAATTCTCCATGCATATAGAAAATTCACCATGGTACGAGACCATAGGAGCTTTCAAGCCTCCGAACTCGGGAACATTCCCTGAATTTTCCAAAGTCGAGGCCATCCCTATGAGAAGTTATCGATTTTTCAAGTTCATGTTACTATTTTGATGTATTTTAAATCTAATAATTAGCATGTTGTGAAATAAATTCTAGGAAAATTTGGTGATGTTTCTTATGACTGTAGGACCCAGGAAAAATAGGTTTTGAATTAATTCACTTGAATGACCCTAATCGCTTAAACACCCAAAATAGGTCTTTAATTAATTAGTAGCTAACCATACATCAAATCGACTTGAAATCAATTCTCCACCGACCTTTAGGATCAGAGGAACCCACCATAAAAGTTCGAGTTAATTCGACTTCGTTAGACTCTACTAAATGGGTCGATTAAGCCATTTAGCCAATTTAAACTTTTAAAAATTCATAACTTTCAAAATGCTTTTCAAAAATTCACCAAATTGCGTTTTGGAGCCTCTCCGATATTAGGGAATTTAAGAAAATTAAAATTGCAATTTTCTAAAAAAGTTGATTTTTTGTATTATTTTAATATTTTAATAATTAATAAAATAATAAAAATCACAAAAATAATAAAATTCACCAAAATGTCACATTTTGAATTTTAATCACTTAGGAACAAATCCCATATTTTTCTTAAGTCTCTATGATGAGATATTAAATTTTAAAGCCCTAAGGTAATTTTAAAATTAAAAAAATGTATTTTCTAAGCATTTCCATTAAAATAATTCTAATAAATCAAAGAAAAATCAGAAAATTATAAAAATTGATTCTCTGATTTCCTTGATATCAGAGAGATTTTTGAAAAATATAAAATTCATTTTTCAAACTTTATTTTATTTTTAAATTAATTAATACCCCAAAACTCAAAATAATTATAATAAAAATAATATAATTCAAAAAATCACCAAAATTGGTCCAAGTGGTCCTCTCGTCATTAGAAATGTCCCATAATTTTCTTAAGGACAGAAACTTTCACTTTGGTCATATTATTAAATTTTCCTCGGAAATCCTTATTTTCCACCAAAAATAATTACATAAATAAATTAAATACGTAAAAATCACATTTTCTCCTCTAATGTCTTTATCGACATATGAGTGAAGTCACATAAAAATTTCAAATTCATTTGAGCTCAATTTAGTGAGTTATGAAATTATTAAGCTTGAAGGGCAAAATGGTAATTAAAATTTTAACCCTTAATTAAAACTTTAGGCTTAATAAAATGAAAGAGTAAAATATTTGATTCTAATCTGATTTGGATGATTGAAATTTAAATAATTAAAGGGTAGAAACCTATTAAACAATTCAAAAATAATTAAAATGAACTTTAATTAAAATAATTAATTAAATTTGGAAGAATAATAAATTAGAATTATTAAAATAAGGATGTCATTAGGAAGAAATTTATTCTTTAATTTAAGAATCCCTAAATTAATCATCTCAATAATATTTAAATTACTAATTAAAATGATAATTCAAACTTAAGATTTAAAATGCTAAAAGACTTAATCATTAAATTAAATTAAAGTTAAATTATTTAAATCAAACCCTTTTAAAATAAAATATTAAATTAAAATTAAAAATTAAATCAAATTAAAATTTAAATTAAATTAGATTAAATTAAATTAAATTAAAACATATTAAATTAAATTAAATTAAAATATATTAAATTAAATTAAATTAAATCAAATTAAAATTTAAATTAAATTAAATTAAATTAAATTAAATTAAATTAAATTAAATTAAATTAAAACATATTAATTAAATTAAATTAAATCAAATTAAATTAAATTAAATTAAAATCAAAATTAAATTAAAATTAAATTAAAATTAAATTAAATTGAATTAAAATTAAATTGGATTAATTTAAATTAAAATCATTTAACAACAAACCTAAATGAAATCATTAAAAAATAAATCTAAAACAACTCGAATACTATTCCAAACTTAAATCCATCAACTAAAATTAAATCATAAACCATTCAACATCCATTCGCCTTCGAAAGCTTTTGTTGTCATAATTCCTAACGGAACATTAAGTGAAGTGTTACTTCACTTATAGTGATATTCAAATGTCCTAGTTCACCGAGCAAGACAACAAACTCAACTCCTGGACGATTAATTCATTTGTATAATTAAATTCATTTAGATTTTGAATAATCCTAAAAATATCGAAAAGATGTTTAAGATTCGTCTTAAGCACTTCCTCGATATGATAGGATATTTATAAGAACGATCGAACTTAATTGTTCTTCGATGAAGAAAATCGTCCTCAAACCAAAATACAAGAACCTAGACGTCATAGGAAATAACTAGCTATAGGATTAGAACTCGGTAGAAAACCATAACCCTTCCCTTAAGCTTTACCTAGGAACTTACTTTAAATGCTTAAATATTCTAACCGTGTTTTAAGTGCAACTTCGATGACTGGAAGACCCTCCGTGTACGCTTTTATTTTATCGCAATTTACTTTATCAGCAATTTATTTAATCGCATCGCACTTACTTTTCTCGCATGATAAACAACCGTCGCATGAAAACCCACACCTTTAGGATAGTCCCTAAAACCGAAACCAAAATTAAATTAAAAGTCATTACAAGATAAAATTCACCGCCACAACATTTCAAAATATAAGACAACTCAAAATTTAATCACAAACAGTAACAACAAAACTACAACTACAACTAAATTAAAACGTCTTGTCGGATGATCGTGAATACCTCGAATGATGTAACCTACGTGTCGCTAACTGGATTTCCCACTGTCTAAATGAAAGTGTGGAACTCATTCAACCGAGTTTAGCAAATTCATCTCGACTAAGTGAATCCGATAAAAATAACGATGCCGAAGGATGGAACCGCGGATCTTAACCGGTGTTGTTATAATCAACTTTAAGATTTGTTTAATCAAAATATTAAAAACACCTGACTTTAAGATTTTCTCTAAACCAGTAACACTTTTCTCATCTCCCCGATTTATGACTTCTAAAACTAAAACCACTACAACAACAAGGAGCTCGGAGCATGGTAGGCAAGACGTGCCATCGTCTTCAAAGAAACCGAAATCTACATCGCAAAACTTTCCTTAGAACTAAATAACCAAGCCATAGGACTTCGAGGTAGTTTGCCTAAGTGCAACATAAATCCTCAACCTTCGTTGTGCATTCGTATTGCAAATTAAGCCCTAACCTGGCCTTAGACTCCGAGGTAGCCGTCCGATACGACATAAACCCTCACATCTTCGAGGCTATTTCGTATGATTTTATCATACAAATATAAGTCCTAACTAATTAAAATCGCCAAGATCAAAACATTAAATAAACATTAGGACTTTCCTAAATTCAAGCCAAACAATAGGATAGCTGGAAATTACCGAAGTTCGCTTCGAATCCGTGATTTCTCCTACCTCTCTTCCTTTGAATTCCCAAAATAAAATGTTCCAAATTTGATCCATTCCCTATCAAATTTCCAAAATTCAATCCATCGAAAACTTAAACTTTCAAATTCTCGAGAGCAGTAACTACCGATTATTATCGAGAGTTTTCTTAAGTGATTCCCGTCACTTAAGATGTAATTAACTATAGGGCTTCGCCCTTATATGGAATTTTAAGAACCTGTGTAATATAAACCCCGTTTAATGTTTTCATATTAAACGTAGGAATTTGTCTGCTTATAAAATTGGTTCGCAGTACCAAACGAATGTCACAAACTTCTCTAGTTTATTTAATCGAGCCTCATTATCAAGCAAGTGTGTCTATTCTTCTGGATGTATACACGGCTTATAGTGCGATGCTCGTTTATATAAACTATTCGAATGCGAGATCAGCTTGATTTCATATCTTAAAATTTTCAAATTTAAAATTATTTTTAAAATCAAATACTACTTTTCAAATTATTTATTTAAATTAAATTAAAAATTCGCCGACAATTTCTGTAGGCGACCTCTTTTCAAAAATACAACACCACATAACTAAAAAATAAGCCGCACAATTTCTGGCGACTCCGCTGGGGATGAATTCCTCTCACCATTTTTTCAGATAGTTCTCGTTTTCAAAAATCGGTAGTGTATCCATGTCCCTAATGAATCAAACTACTCCTTCTTTCCGTTGGAATACTATGTTCATTCCTACCTCGAACAAGTATAGCCAACATTCTCTCGGATTTAGGAGCCACCGTTTAGACACCCCTAAACGCAGAGGTTCCGAGATCCTTTTACCTCATTTCGAGGTGGGGTGGACCCCCAATAAGTGTTAGTTTCAGAGTGATCCTTCGAGTCGAGAAGTCTTGCATAAGACTTTCTTTTCCTTTCCAACTCGAATCAAATTCATTACCTTCTCTACACCTTCGAACATTCCGTTCTAAATAAACAAACCCTCTAATGAATGACTCTTTTAACAAATATACATGAACAAGAATGTGTTCTGACTCTTTTCGATTCCTTTCTTTTCGTCCCGATGAGAAGAAGCATAACTCGGACCGACAATCGAATCTACCCCGCGAAATGGAAGCCCCAAAGCCGATTTTCTCCTTCACCAACGGACCGGACTTCGTCGTTTACAAGGATGAGCCGCCCGACAATGGGATCATCCGGCTTCGACAAGGATTCGAGAACACAAATGTCAAGTTCGCCGACGTTACTCTCTTCGTACTAATGGACAAAGTGCCGAAACCGAGAAACCCATGATCGAGTTCAACCATAAGTCAACTCAAGAATTTCCTCCCCGCAAAGGGTTCCAACTCGAGAGGAATACCGCTGCTCCAAAGGAGGATCGTTATCTCTACCCCCACCGGTCTAGTCGCTCTCTCGCACCTACCCCGGCTCCCGCCAAACCGAAGGGGAAGGAAGTTCAAATTTGTGACGAGCATGTTACCGCGGAGGGTACAGATTTCCGTGCAAGACCTTCGTGTTCGAGGTTGGGTCCAATCTCAAGGGTTCCACCCCTAACACTGGACTCGCAGAAGAAACAGAGGTAGGAAGATCGCTGTGAAGCGCCGTAGCCGCCGAAGTCGCTTTCTGAAGAGATCCCCGAGTACACACCACTACCCGAATACATACCATCGCTCGAATATACACCCCTCTTGGAAGGAAGTAGATTCCATCCCCTCTCCGCCGCAGTACTCGACGAGGAAAATGTCCGCAGGATCGCTTCTACATTACCTCGACCCGCATACTATAGCGACAACAGAAAGAAAAGGGCTAGGATTACACCATTCGCCCGACTACGTACCGTGATCGAGAAGTTAGCAAAGAAAGAAAAATGCCCCGTATCGGAAATTTTAAGAAGGATATGGCGGGTGCCGGCCAAATCCCGTCTCGGGCCGCGAGTAGAATCTCGCTATCGCCGCGAAGGGCCAAATAAGAAGATGAAGGCTAGTCCACCCGTTGTTGTTTCGTGTTTACGTATCAGTGAGGATACCACCTTCCAAAGATTCGACTCGACGTACCATCCTGGCCCCAGCCTTCGCCGCTGAAGGATGGTATGGCGTCCCACTACCGCCAATTAAGACCAAAACAACAACCCGAGAAGGAAAGTCTCGTCAGAGACTCGAGTCCGAAGAAAGTGCTACCGCAAGAAAGGGACTCATGAGAAAGAAACCCGACAATTATCACATGACAACCGCAAGGATGTACAGTAAAAGACCACCGGAAGATGCTATGGAAAAGCTAAGAACCGATATTCGGCGATTAGCAAGAGAAAGAGAAGAGAAGTTCGGAGATGAAGTCGACTCGTCGTAGTTCATGGATGATGAATATGCGTAAATTAACATGGTCGAAACACGAGCTTCGCCACTTCACAAGGTGCTCCTCGCAGCACGCAGAAGAGAAGAACCGGAAGTGATGAGGAGGCAACTTCAAGAGAAAGATGATACGATCGCCCAAATGGCAAAAGGATGGAAGAGATGGCCGTAGCCCTAGCCACTCTCCAAAGTCGTGTTCAACCCCAAAGAGAAACACCCCCGAAGTTATTCACATCATAGACGGAGGAAAGGAGATTACATCCGTCAACGGGGATGATCAATTAAAGAAGGATGCAACACAAAGTATGATTCCGAAAAGGATATCAAGAGCTTGGTGGAACAAGCAGAGTGCGAGAAGCCTCGGCACAATCAAAGAGCGGGACATCCATTCGGACGGCAGACCTTACCCCGAAGAATTCGACGCCGTCCAATATCCGAAAGGCTTTGTACCACCTCTATTCAAGACCTTCGATGGAACCGAAACCCTCGGCAAAGATGTCGAACATTTTCGTGCCGCTTGTTGCAATGCCGACTGAAGTGATGCTTTACTCTTCCGACAATTTGTCGCTGCACTCGTCGAGAATCGCCTTGATTGGTATGCGGAATTACCGAACGGATCGATAAAGACATTTTCGAAATTAGAGAACCTCTTCATCAAGCGATTTGTCGGAGCTCAGCACCACATCACTATAGGTGATTTAGTGGTAGAGAAGCGTAAGCCGAATGAAACCTCGGTGGACTACATACTTCGATGGAGGAACCTAAGTATGAAGTGTGAGCCACGCTATAAGAACAAAGATGCAACATGCATTTTACTTAAAAGCATCCATGGCCCGATAAGCACTTCTCCTCAAGGGATTTACTATTAAGACTTTCGAGAAGTTGTTAAGCAAGACCGGAAGCTTGCAAGAGGAGGCAAAGCAACTAAGTTTCACCGATAAAACAGACAAACAGAAGCCCGTGAAAACTTTTGAAAAGAAGTTCGGGATCGTCGCAGCAGTCGATAAAGGCAAGCAACCGATACAAATATTGTCAGAACGGCCGCAGCAACCTCAACCGTAATTACCAAGAACCCCGACCCGACCTATCACCATCTCAACAAGCATGAACAACCGCCTCGTCCACAACGTACGTTTAGGGAGTTCCCGAGCAGGGAGTATCCGTTCAAGAATGAGGCAAAGGCCGAAAATGTTCCGCAGACTCGATGAAGACTCCGCATTTCCAACCGCCGCAGCCTAAAAGACCGAAGAAGTCGACAAGAAAGGAGATCCCAACTTTCGCCCTTACCACCGGATGCTTGACACAAGATGAAGATTGTATTACCTTCAAAAGTCGGCTCAACGACAATCTTCTGAAAGGGAATATAACGATCCCGAAAGAATACATGAAGGAACCCCGTAAAGGAGGTTCCGTCAATGTTATCTCGATGGATTTCATTGTTCCGATAGATCCCTATGCGACTGACGATGGATGGACTACCGCTTGGACAAAGTCTTCGAAGAAGGTTTTGGATCACATCCAAACCGCTTCGGTGCGAGCCTCATTCGTAGTTCAAAACCGTCAAGTCGGCGCTATCACTCGCGATGAAGAACCACCTCAACAAGAGACGACCGAAGAAAAGAAGAAAATCGACGAAGAAGAGAAGACCGAGGCTCCTAAGGCTGGACTAGTGGCCGCTTATCCTAAGATAGTCTGTTTCCGATTCGGGGAGAAATCCCTCGAACCTCCGACTCGTATGATTATTTCGCTCACTCCGTGAGATCTTATAATGATGAGGGTTACGGCGTCGGCTACGTTTCGATCGTTTCTAACGATTACGTAACTAGCGACAATCAACCTAATCCGACGTCGATTCCGATACAAATAACAATTCTCAAATCATACACAATCTCGACGATCACAACGACAAAGAAGACATCCACCAGGGAGGCTACGAGAGTTCAACAAGCAACAAATCTATTTGCGAGTTTCGAGGAGCTCCAAATCACACAGAGTTAGAGCCTTCGTACTCCGAAGCTAATCCCGAAGAATCTGTCATTCCAATTCGAAGGAGACACCAAAGAACTCAATGCTAAATTCGAAGAAATCACCGAAGTCAACTTAAGAAGTGGAAGAGTTCTACCTCCGAGAATGGGTCCAAAGGACAAAGGAAAGTAGGTGGTTGTTCAGGAAGAACTAACCCCGGCAGAAGAAATACCCATTCGAGAAGAAAACGAGGCACATGAAAACAAAGTGGTCTACAACATGCTAGCCCATCTTAGGAAACTACCAGCCAAACTGAGCATCTACGACGTTCTCATCTTATCAAAGGAGATGAGAGAAGCTCCGATCAAGGCCTTACTCGATCCGTAAATTCGCTTAGCTCAAATGGCCGGAGATTCCTTAGATGAGGTTTGCTCGTTAAAGGAACAACGAGGTGTTACCTTCACTGGACAATGACTTACTACTTGGGATGCACAGACCACAACCGACCGTTGTACATTTCGAGCTATAATCGGGAAGTTTACACTCTCCGCAGTATTGGTGGATCCAGGAGCATCAATCAATATAATGAATCTCCGAACGCTAAGATACTTGAAATCGATGCTCGCGAGCTCGAAGCGGACAAAATGTTATTAAGAGGATTCAACCGTAAAGGAGAAAGAGCCCTCGGATCAATAACACCGCTAATGAAGACCGGTGACTTAGCAAAGACGACCGCGAAATTTCACATAATCGATTCGTAAACGTCGTTCAACGCTCTACTGGGCCGACCGTGGATACATGAAAATCGGATGGTACCATCATCTCTACATCAATGCATCAAATACTACGATGGAGGGGAACAGTGCATCAAAGGTGACTTACTACCATTCTCCGTACATGAAATTGGAATCCATGAAGATGCAGCTTATTATGCACCTCCGAAGAAAACAATCTTCTCCAGAGATACCATAACAAATAAAGCAAAGGAAATTCGGGACAACGAAGAACCTCGAAATTCTAGTCCAACAGCCACTCACCACTCCCTTACGGCGAGATGGTGAAGGTTTCTCCACAACTCGCATCCGAGGTCGAGGCCGAGGACGAGGTCGTGCGCAGACGTTAGGACGATCGGGACGTAGGAAACCAACCATCAATGTTGATCGGGAAGATAGTTCCGAAGAAGAAAAAGAAATCAAACAAGAAGCAACTGACAATAAGTCGAAAGAAGCCGCAATTCGAATCCCTCTCAAGATGAAAGAAACGAAGAATATAAATCGATGTACGAGAAGATTAACCACTATGTACATACTATGACCCCGACCCCGATCCATTCTAATAAGATCGAGGGTATGGAGGTCAAAGAGGTACGTAGCGGTGGTGCAAAGCCAATCAAATTCTACCGTGGTACTCCTTCCTCCAAAACCGAAAATAATATACAATCTCAAGATGCTACTTCATCGAATTAATGGAATCGCCTTTCGAGTGGTACTCTCCCCGTGTTCAAAATTTAATTCAGCCGTGGTTTCTTACCTCGACAATGGACAAAAGGTCAATCACAACGTTTTGAAAATTTATGGAATAACTCCAGCCGTCCACCCAATTCAAAACATGGTCTCGGATTCTGAACAAGCAGATCGCCGACGATACTAAATTTTGCATGGTTGTCACTTGCAAGTCTAATGAAGACCGCATGAAAACTACGAAGAACTCGAAGATTTACAAATCGGAGACGCTCCACCGTAATTCGAAGAAGAGATCAAATCTACAATAGATGAGTTAACTGGAAGTTAACTTAGGTACTAAAGAAAAACCTAGACCTACCTTTGTTAGCTCCTTACTCAATAAAGAAGACTCCGAAGAAATAATTAAGTTGTTAATGGAATTTAAAGATCGTTTTGATTGGAGCTACGATGAGATGCCGTGTTTAGCTCTGCGAGGTCGCAGTCCATAAGCTAGTGGGTGGATCCCGCTTCGTTCCAACCGACAAGGTCCCCGAAGAATGCGTCTAGAAATAGAACAACAAGTCATAGCCGAAGTTAAAAAGCTAATAGACGCTAAATTTGTCCGTGAAGAACAATACCCGACTTGGCTAGCCAATGTGGTACCACATGAAGAAGAATGGTCGATCGTAATTTGTGTGGATTTCGTAGATTTAAACAAGTCATGTCCAAAAGATGAATTTCCTCTACCGATCCCGCAATTAATGATCGATATCGCTTCAACAAATGAAATATTCTCATTCATGGATGGATCTTCGTGATACAACCAGATAAAGATGGCTCCGTAAGATGAAAAACTTACAAGCATTCGTAACGCCGATCGGAGTATATTGCTACGCATGGATGCCATTCGGATCGAAGAACGCAGGAGCAACCTACCGTAGAGCGATGACAAGAATTTTTGATGATCTCATCCACAATCAAGTCGAATGCTACGTGGATGATGTGGTCATCAAAAGCAAATTAAAGGAAAACCACCCGTATGATTCGAGAATTGTTTTCGAACGATTAAGGCAATTTAACCTTAAGATGAATCCCTTAAAATGCGCCTTCGGCGTCACCTCCGGAAATTCTTAGATTCGTCGTCCGCATCGTGGAAATAAAATCGACTCCGGAAAAGATTAAAGCTATCTTAGAAATGCCGCCTCCCAAAACCTTAAAACAACTACGATCTTTTCAAGGAAGCCGGCATATCTTCGACGCTTTATCTCAAACTTGTCGTAGGTGTCACCTTTCTCGCACTAGTTAAAAAGGACGCCAAATTTATTTGGGAAGAGAAATGCCGTAGGGCCTTCGAGGACATTAAGCAATATTTAATGACACCTCCCGTCTTAGCAACCCTGGCCTCGTGTAGACCGCCGATACTTTATACCGCGGCTTTAGACGACTCACTCTGAGCCCCGTTAGCCTGTGTCAATGATGAGGGTAAAGAAAATTCTCTTTACTATCTAAGCCGTCGTTTACTTCCGACGGAAATAAGGTATCCCGCAATCGAAAAGCACCGTTTAGCCCCGATCTTCGCCGCTCAAAAGCTCGTGCATTACATGCTTTCTCATAAGGTCAACCCGATTTCGAAATTTAATCCATCGCAATACTCGATGACCCGTCCGACGCTTTTCGCGTACTTGCCGATGGTCAATGATATTATTGCAATTCGATATAACTTTCGTGCCTCTTCGTGCCGTAAAGGACAAGTCTTAGCAGACTTCCTCGCAAAGACACCCTTTGCCAGCAGAATCTCCTCTCAACGACGATTTGCCGTATGAACAAATAATGAACCTAGAAGACCCCGATGATCGACGTTGGGAATTATATTTCGACGGAGCATCTTCAAGCACACAAAGATGAAGAATCGCAAGTGATAAGTGCCCGATAAGGCAGAATCGACTAATCTTTATAACACCTGAGCGGGGATGTTAAGATACTCCTACCACTCGACGTAACCGTGTACAAACAACGAAGCGTAATACGAAGCCCTCATAACAGGATCGGAATTAACTATTCAAACGGGTATAACAGACATCAACATCTACTGGGATTCGCAGCTAATCATTCAACGTATCACGGACAATACAGAATTTTAAAACCAAGACTCGAGCAATACTTCCAAGATGCCATACAAACTGTTGGAACAGCATTCCGAATGTGACGATCTACAAAATTCCCGTAAAAGAAAACGCTTTAGCGGATGCGCTAGTCCGTCTCGCAAAAGAATTTGCCTCGTTTGCAAGATGAATCAGCGGAAGTGTCGGTTCATGGACGCCAGTCCTATCACAAACTCGACATGGACACAATACACAAATCGAAAAGGAAAAAGGATCAATCGCGAAGCAAGGATGTAAAACACGTAAGATCGGCGACAACCATTACAGTACTACCCGCAAACAAAGAAAACTACCAGACGATAGGTCGTTAGCCCATCGTATCAAGAAAAGAACTCTGTCCTACGCATTAATAAACAATACATTATACAGAAGGTCTTTCGATCAAATGTGGCTAAGGTGCCTAAGCGGGTCCGAGGCTCGTGAAATTGTTAAAGAGGTGCATTCAGACTCCGTGGCGCTCACCGACGGTCCAAAGATGAAAATGAAAATTAAAAGACTAGGGTACTACCGGCCCTCGATGATGACCGACCGCATGAAAATCGCCAAGAGCCGTCACCAATGCCAAGTACACGGAGTGGTTCTACACCAACCCCCAAATGTGCTACATCCGACAATCGCGTCGCGGCCATTCGAATGTCGGAGCACGGATATAGTGGGTCCAATAGAACCACCATCTTCAAAAGGACATCACTTCATTCTTGCGGCTACAGCATTACTTTTCCAAGCGGACAGAGGCGGCTCCACTCGTAGAAGTGAAAGCACACCACGTGCTGCGCTTTTCAAGAACCAAGTTGTCTACCGTTTCGGGTGCCGCGCAGATCATCTCGTATAACGGGTCAGCATTCGAAGCACGCAAATCAACAATTTTGTCGTGAGACACGGAATCGACCGGCGGTATTCAACAATTTACTACCCAAGAGCAAACGGCCTCGCCGAGGCTTTTAATAAAACTCTCGTTCAAATTTTAAAGAAGACTTTGGACGATAATAAGAGAAATTGGCACGAGAAATTGTTAGAAGCCTTATGGGCTCTACCGGACAACCTTCGTAACTCCTATTCAAGCTACACCTTACGCTCCGGTGTATGGGTCCGAGGCAAGTGTTACCCTTAGAGGTCCAAGCCTTCCTTCACTCGTAATCGTAGCTTACAAACAAAATCACGACGAAGAGAATGCCAAATTACGACTAGAGGAATTAGAAAACCTAGAAGGAAAAAGACTTGCAGCGCAGCAAGCAGAATTTAGAACTATACCAAGCTAAGATGGTTCAAGCCCATGACAGACTAGTCCGCCCAAGAACCTTCAAAGTTGGTGACTTAGTTCTCGTTCTCAAGAGACCTATCATTGCACACCGCAAGATAAGAGGAAAATTTGAACCCACTTGGGAAGGACCGTTTCGTGGTCGAGGCAGCTTACTCGGAGGCTCCTACCAGCCTAGTGAATCGCCAAGGAGAACGACATATGCTTCCGATTAACTCGACGATACTTAAAAAAGTATTACGCTACCCGATGTTTCGAAGGAATGAATTCTTCATCCCTAGAAGCACGGGCGAAGTAGTTACTTATGACTGGGTCCGAACCCAAAAATAATAAAAAATGTACTAAAATAAATAAAATCATGATAATAAAGTTTTCCTTGTTTCCTCTTCCATGTCAAAATCTCTTTCCCGATCTTATCCCACTTCATTCCCGTTAAATTGAAAATACAAAAGGAATAAAAAAAAACTCGTCTTCAATAAACATTTTCTTAATGTTCTTGTTCTTAGACAACCCCCGATCCTTTTCCTCGTCTTTTCGTCAGGAAATGTCGAACGGCGGTCGGTCCCGAACTTTAGAAATGGCGTAAGCCTCGCACTCGACGAAAAGAGGGTGAAAGATGGAGCGATAATAGAGATCGACTCGTACTTCGCACCGCAGGCCCGCAATACGAGGAAAGTGACCGGGTCCCACCGACCGAGACGAACCGCCCGCCGACAAGACGAAAGTGGGTGGCCCAAGCCACCAATCCAACAAGCAAGAAAAGAAAAACAAACACCGAAGAGGACAAGAGAATCAAGTCCGTAGTCGCTACAACAGAGGGCGTGCTTGCCGCCGCGCGCCACGTAAACTCGGAAATACGAAGAGCTACTCTCACAAAGAACTCAACGAAGAAACAAAAATCGCCGAATCCGCAAGATTTTAACTAAATTAGCAAATGGACCAAAGACGACGAGCCAGCTGCTACCGCCAAGCACATACACTTCAAGGACACCAGCTCACCAGAACTCGAAGAAAGGAGACCAGCCTCCGAGGATAACGTAAGAGACTAGTGGAAATCTCAAGAAGAACGAAGAAAGAAGGCTACTACACCACCGGATAAAGTCACCGCAATGCATGACCTTGTTGCAGTAGTAACCCCGAGGATGTCCCGACTGACATCATCCCCGAGGAGCCGAGGTATGCGGAGAACGTGAAGGGATCGAGCCATATATCCCACAAGACGTCACTGTGCCTCGCCATTTGTAAATTATCCTGCAATACGAGCTAGAAAGAATACGAAGGTCGAGAAGAAAACTTTCGAATACTTCGAGAGAATCGCAGGCAGGAGGATCAATATACTCAAGGCCTCGAGCTACATACGTACGTGTTCTCGTAATACGAACAACAACAAATCGTGGACCGCATGCGGGATTTGAAAAGATGGGCCGAGCAGTGTCGCTTAAGAGAAAACACTTACTCGAACCCGAGATGGATGCCGTGGAAGGGGAGAATTACAATACAATGTGGATGCCGCTACAACTTCGCGAAGATAGGAAGGGAAACCCACCGGGATACTCCGTCATGGCCAGTGGATCCAATGCCATTAGTAATTAAAAGGACGGTAAAAAGAATGATAAGCATGGAGGGTACCGCCGCCAGATTGCATACCCAACAGCTTGCAACATTAATATTTACAAGAAGGGTGACCGCATACCCCCGCACATAGTATCACCACGACTTTGTCGACCTCATCGCACAGCTTCTTTTCCGAACGAGTGCAATATCATGTTCGGATCCGACCTCCGGATAGATGCACCTGTGTGAGTTCCGAGGGCCGAAGAAGATACCATTACCGGTAGGTTCCGTCATGATACCGAAGGGCAACCGGAGCGGCATGTCTCTAAACATTGCATACCGGGAGTACCAAGCAAGCTGATCTCGCTTACTTTCGAAGGATGGACGACGAGAAAGCACCTTACCACTTCCAACATGCACCCGGAGTTAGAGAGCCTCCGACCTTACGAGCTGTGAGTTACATGGAAAATATCACACCTCCAACGTACGTCCATACGGCATCCTTGCCAAGGATGGCTTGGAAGGTGATGACATTGACCGTGCACCTCACTATTCTGACATGGATTTTTGACAAATGCCTTTTTGGATAGATCGACAAAGATCATACATAGTCCGTTTTGAGTCTATATGGATTGTATAAGATGTATTCCGCATCGAGTTGTATGATGTATCTTCAAGCATGATTGGAATGAAAGTGACCATGTCACATTTTTGGCCTTCACCTCTTTTGTGCAAGTTGACTGAGAAACGCCATTAAAGTTAAATGAATTTCGAACAAAGAACAGAAAAGAAATAAAAAGAATAAAAGAAAATTTTCCTTAAAAATCTAAAAGATGATAAACTCCAAATTCACGATAACATAAAATTTAAATCGTTAAAGGACAAACAAAATGAACACAAATTTCAATCAAATTCAAATTCGACTTTCCAAATCTCAAATCAAACCTCAATCAAATTCAAACTCAACCTTCCAAATCCGAAATCCAATCCGTTCTACTCTCTCCCTTGTCCGGGATGGAAGCGGCTGATTCCATCGACATGGATCGGATCCGATGGCGAGGAATTGTATCCAATCCAAACCAACAACTTTTCGATCGACTTTTCGAATGGGATATGTAGCATCTACATATTCCCTCCTAATCTATTTCCTTCCATGAAAGTCTTTTACAACCTTCATGAAATTCTTGAAACACCGAAATTCCACACTTTTTAAAATCGACACTACAAATCCTTGCAAAATCAAAATACATGAAATTTAAACCTTTGGGGTTGAGGATTTTACATCCGAGACTGCATTGCTTTAGGATTTTTTCCCTATCGCAATGAAATACATCAAATATAAACCTTTGGGGTTGAGGATTTTACATCCGAGATCGCATTGCTTTAGGATTCTTTCCCTATCGCAATGAAATTTAAACCTTTGGGTCGAGGATTTTACATCCGAGACCGCATCGCTTTAGGATTCTTTCCCTATCGCAATGAAATACATCAAATATAAACCTTTGGGGTCGAGGATTTTACATCCGAGACCGCATTGCTTTAGGATTCTTTCCCTATCGCAATGAAATACATCAAAATTAAACCTTCGGGGTCGAGGATTTTACATCCGAGACCGCATCGCTTTAGGATTCTTTCCCTATCGCAATGAAATTTAAACTTTTAGTGGTCGAGGATTTTACATCCGAGACCGCATTGCTTTAGGATTCTTTCCCTATTGCAATGAAATACATCAAATATAAACCTTTGGGGCCGAGGATTTTACATCCGAGACCGCATCGCTTTAGGATTCTTTCCCTATCGCAATGAAAATTAAATCTTTGGGGTCGAGGATTTTACATCCGAGATCGTATCGCTTTAGGATTCTTTCCCTATTGCAATGAAATACATCAAAATTAAACCTTTCGGGGTCGAGGATTTTACATCCGAGACTGCATTGCTTTAGGATTCTTTCCCCATCGTAATGAAATACATCAAAAAATCAAACTCTTGGGGTCGAGGATTTTACATCCGAGGCTGCATTGCTTTAGGACTCTTTCCCTATCGCAATGAAATACATCAAAATCAAACTTTTGAGGTTAAGGATTTTACATCCAATACCACATTGCTCTGAGATCTCTCCTCATTGTAATGATTCAATCCAATCAATTCAATTTTCTTTTGAGGTTGAGGATGTTACATCTAAACCACAAAATTTCAATTTTCATTTCAAATCAAATCCCTTCAAAATTAATCTTAACAAAATTTCAATCTAAATGGAAACTCAAAATCTAAACTTACACATCAAAACTTAAACTGAAACAACTAAAATCTAAATCGAATTTCCCCCAGATCATGTGATTTGGGACTCACCTCCTTTTCCCTTCCCCACCGGAGTTCGAGAATCTCCGGTCTCAGAGATATACTTGACACTCCCAGCGGAAATTCTTCTACTTCGTCCTAAGTTTGTCACTTGGACATCTGTGTTGGTTTTGTTGATCTTTTCGGTCAATGCCAATACACGCGGTGGGCTTGGTTAGCACACCACACCTATTGGGGGTCCATTTGTTGACCTCATTTTTGATGAGGGCTTCTCTTCTTCTCTTTAGTACTTAGGATCTAGCCTTAGGCTTTTCCTTTGACAATCCTAGAGGATTAGAATTGGGACCCATCACTTAGAAATTCAAACCACTTTTTAACTCCCTGCAAACTCCACAAACTTGATTGTAAACCCCTAATCACCTGGAGGGTTGAAATCAAATGCGGAAGTTTAAAGGACGAGTTCCTATGTGACTCTTCGGGCCTGAGGACCGCCCCGGTGGCCCTGGTCCGGTGAAGGGTCGACTTACACACACACTACACCTATACACTACACTTTCACACACCTCCTAAAACCACACCCATACCCAACTGGACCTCCCGACTCATGAAGGTGATTCACATGGATGGTCCTTAACCCCTAAGCCCTCGGCAAGAGGGTTAGGAACAACATAAGTGATGCCTCAAATGAGTCCCTTCATGGCTCATGTGGGCTTGATATGGCTTCATGGCTCAACCAAAATGATTTCATTCCACTTACATTCACCCAAGCTTCAATTTTCCAAATTTTCAATTTCGACTCCCGGACCCTACACCCGCTAACTCTACCCAAAACCCTCGAAACCACCCAAAATTTGCAAAATCACCTAAATTACCCAAAATTCCTCAAAATAAATCCCAAACATTCCCACATTACTCAAATTAATCATCCATACCCAAAAATACCAAAATTCCAAAAATACCTCTCAATACCCTCCAAATACCCAAAATGCCCCTCTTAGCCAAAAAATCCAAAAATTCAGAAAAATTCCCAGAAAATTCTAGAAAATCCCAAATATTCCCAATTTCATTTTGTTTAACGACACTATGGGCCAATTTTGTCAATTTACCCCACTTTTATCAAAACCCCCAATTTGACCCATTTTAACCCAAAATGAACCCAATGTCAAACCAAACCTACCCAATTGACTCAAATTCTGGTCCAATTCAATTCTAAACTTCAATTCAACATTCCCAACACCAATCTAGACCAAATTCAAGTCCAATTTGATTGACATTTGGATCCAATTTCACTTTTGGCCTTAAAGCCCAATTTGGACCCATGACCCAAACTTAGCCCAAACTCACCCAATTCAACTCCAATTAACCCCAAATCTTTTCTAAACCTTCCTTAACATCCCCACAAACAAAACACTAACATGATTTGCCCAAATTTTAGACCCAAACCCCACTCAAATTCAACCAAAAGCTAAAAGGCCCAATTTTGACCTAAACCTAAACCTAGCCCAAATAGGCCCAAACCCCAAAATCAAAACCCAACCAAAGCTAAAACCTCTTTGAAACACTCCCATAAACATTTCCCAACATTAATTTTACATCAATTTCAACCCTAGCCCAACATTGGCCCAAGTTAGCCCAATTTGACCTACATTGGCCCACTTACCAAATGAACCCAAATTCAAACCAATTCAATTCCAAATCACACCAAATTGACTCCCAACCATTCATGAAACATCCCTAAACCAATTGTAACATTTATTTGACATGGTCCTTCACAAAATTTTCACCCAAATGCCCATCCTAAAATAAAAAAGCCCACTTCCCTTAAACCTTCCTAAAAGCCCACTTCCTTCAAATTCAAAAGCCCAAATTCATCCAGAGCCCACATGACACTTCCCCTCATCATCCATTTAATCAAAATCACCCCTAAGTCTCAAAACCATCAATTAAACAATTCCAAATCAAGCCCCATACAAATTCCCATCAAAATACCAAAATTTTCTTAAATCCATTTCCATGAAATTGACTTAACTTTTCCCAAGCCAAAGGTGAGCCATGAAGTCATGCATGAGCCACATGTGAGCCATGAAAGCCTCTGGACACTTCACCATACCCAAAATGGCAAGAAGAGGGGACCCTTTAATGATTCTCTTAAGAGTGATTAACCACTCCCATGTCTCCCCTAACTCTCGCTTAAGCTTAATCGTACTTGGATTGTGACTCGACCCCACTAATCAAGCCGATCCAAGTGACTTTCCCTTCAGCCCAAATTGGCCTTGGAGGGTGAACCTAACCCAAAACCAAGGGTTGACCCATTTAGACCCAAAATTAGCCCTTTCCCATTCCAATTTGATTCAAACCCTTTACACATGTCCATGGCTAATCGATCGCACAAACCTCCAACCCCGACCCACCTCGGACCCGAGAGTGACCCATGCTCGCCGGCCGACCGCCCGGGTCGCCGAAAACACCATGGCCGAGACCTCGGGAGGAGCCAAATTTTGGAATTCCACCTCGCCGAGCCGCCTCACTCCAAATGGCCATCGCAGTCTGTTCTTCTCCTCACCAGAGCAGCGGATCCCAACCATTAAACCCCCCTGGGAGGCCCTCCACCCTCTCCTATTTAAACACCACCTCCTCTCGGCCATGAGGGGTGCTGAAACAAACCTTAAGGAAACACTGGCAAAATTGCTCCAGACTACTCCCCACACATAGAGAACTTGATCCCCACTGAAATCCCCCTGCCATTTCCTCTCTGTGAGCTCAATTTCGCAGTCGAAATCCAAGCCCAAAACCAGGACACTTCTCCACAGTGAGCCAATCCCCAAATCGATTGGTCCTACACCTTCACCGCACCAAGGGAAGAAGTCCACCAGCAAAAGCCCCTCTCCGAGCCACCCATCCGTTCCGTACTCCAAGCTTTGTGATCGACCGTGGTCACTTTCATAGCTAGACAATTCACTGTGCCAAGGGACTTCATCCGGAGCTTACTCGGACCCAATCGAAGGTGACACAACTCTCGCATCGAAGCTTCACTTCTCCGAGCAAAGGTATGGACTCACTCTTCTTCCCGAGCTTACGGAGATTCTCCATTTAATTTGAGTCAATTTAAATACATGTTTACCAGTATGGATGTGTTCATCTCCTCAAGACGAATCCATAGAGCATAAGAACACAAAAATCCATCGAGAATCGAGTGAGAATTTAGGGTTAGAAGGTTGACGGTCACGGTGCACACCCGCCGTAGACGATGACCGGGAGCCGTCTGGATCGAGCGTGTATCGAGCGGACGGTCTGGATCGAGCCGGACAGCGCAATGGTGCATGAACCGCGGGCCCCTGGAACGCTGAGTCGGATGGCGACGCCAAATCAGGAGACGACGCGTAGCCTTTCGGAGCTGCCGAGGATGGCGTGGCGCCACGTGGATAAGTAGGAAATTAGGGCAATTTTCTATTTATTTAATTACCAGAACTTTGAAAATTCATAACTTTGTGTAGAAAAATCCTAAAAATAAAATAAAAATACCCTCTTGCTCGAGTGAATAGAGGAGAATAATGTGGAAAAGAAATCATTTAATTTCATCAAGTATTTTATTTTTAATGATTTAATTACTCGTCCGCATTATTTTAATTCTCCATGCATATAGAAAATTCACCATGGCATGAGACCATAGGGCTTTTGAAGCCTCTCGAATTTGGGAACATTCCCTGAATTTTCCAAAGTCGAGGCCATCCCTATGAGAAGTTATTGATTTTTCAAGTTCATGTTACTCGTTTTGAGTATTTTAAATCTAATAATTAGCATGTTGTGAAATAAATTCTAGGAAAATTTGGTGATGTTTCTTATGACCAGAGGATCCTAGGAAAAATAGGTTTTGAATTAATTCACTTGGAATGACCCTAATTGGCTTAAACACCCAAAATAGGTCTTTAATTAATTAGAGCTAACCATACATCAAATTGACTTGAAATCAATTCTCCACTGACCTTTAGGATTAGAGGAACCCACCATAAAAGTTTAAAGTTAATTGGACTTGGTTAGCCCTACTAAATGGGTTGATTAAGCCATTTAGCCAATTTAAACTTTAAAAATTCATAACTTTCAAAATGCTTTTCAAAAATTCACCAAATTGGTTTTGGAGCCTCTCTGATATTAAGGGAATTTAAGAAAATTAAAATTGCAATTTTCTAAAAAAAGTTGATTTTTTGTATTATTTTAATATTTTAATAATTAATAAAATAATAAAAATCACAAGAATAATAAAATTCACCAAAATGTCACATTTTAAAATTTAATCACTTAGGAACAAATCCCATATTTTTCTTAAGTCTCTATGATGAGATATTAAATTTTAAAGCCCTAAGGTAATTTTAAAATTAAAAAAATGTATTTTCTAGCATTTCCATTAAAAAAATTCTAATAAATCAAAGAAAAATAAAAAAATTATAAAAATTGATTCTCTGATTTCCTTGATATCAGAGAGATTTTTGAAAAATATAAAATTCATTTTTCAAACTTTATTTTATTTTTAAATTAATTAATACCCCAAAACTCAAAATAATTATAATTAAAATAATATAATTCAAAAAATCACTAAAATTGGTCCAAGTGGTCCTCTGGTTATTAGGAATGTTCCATAATTTTCTTAAGGACAGAAACTTTCCCTTGGTCATGTTATTGAATTTTCCTTGGAAATCCCTATTTTCCAACAAAAATAATTACATAAATAAATTAAATACAGAAAAATCACATTTTCTCCTCTAATGTCTTTATTGACATATAAGTGAAGTCACATAAAAATTTAAAATTCATTTGAGCTCAATTTAGTGAGTTATGAAATTATTAAGCTTGAAGGGCAAAATGGTAATTAAAATTTTAACCCTTAATTAAAACTTTAGGCTTAATAAAATGAAAGAGTAAAATATTTGATCTTAATCTGATTTGGATGATTGAAATTTAAATAATTAAAGGGTAGGAACCTATTAAACAATTCAAAAATAATTGAAATGAACTTTAATTAAAATAATTAATTAAATTTGGAAGAATAATAAATTAGGAATTATTAAAATAGGGATGTCATTAGGAAGAGATTTATTCTTTAATTTAAGAATCCCTAAATTAATCATCTCAATAATATTTAATTCCTAATTAAAATGATAATTCAAACTTAAGATTTAAAATGCTAAAAGACTTAATCATTAAATTAAATTAAAGTTAAATTATTTAAATCAAACCCTTTTGAAAATAAAATATTAAATTAAAATTAAAAATTAAATCAAATTAAAATTTAAATTAAATTAGATTAAATTAAATTAAATTAAAACATATTAAATTAAATTAAATTAAAATATATTAAATTAAATTAAATTAAATCAAATTAAAATTTAAATTAAATTAAATTAAATTAAATTAAATTAAATTAAATTAAAACATATTAAATTAAATTAAATTAAATCAAATTAAATTAAATTAAATCAAATTAAATTAAATTAAATTAAAATCAAAATTAAATTAAAATTAAATTAAAATTAAATTAAATTGAATTAAAATTAAATTGGATTAATTTAAATTAAAATCATTTAACAACAAACCTAAATGAAATCATTAAAAAATAAATCTAAAACAACTTGAATACTATTCCAAACTTAAATCCATCAACTAAAATTAAATCATAAACCATTTGAACATCCATTTGCCCTCAAAAGCTTTTGTTGTCATAATTCCTAAACGGAACATTAAGTGAAGTGTTACTTCACTTATAGGATATTCAAATGTCCTAGTTCACTGAGCAAGACAACAAACTTGAACTCCCGGATGATTAATTCATTTGTATAATTAAATTCATTTAGACTTAGAATAATCCTAAAAATATTGAAAAGATGTTTAAGATTCGTCTTAAGCACTTCCTCGATATGATAGGATATTTATAAGAACGATTGAACTTAATTGTTCTTTCGATGAAGAAAATCGTCCTCAAACCAAAATACAAGAACCTAGACGTCATAGGAAATAACTAGCTATAGGATTAGGAACTTGGTAGAAAACCATAACCCTTCCCTTAAGCTTTACCTAGGAACTTACTTTAAATGCTTAAATATTCTAACCGTGTTTTAAGTGCAGACTTGGGATGACGGGAAGACCCTCCAGGTACGCTTTTATTTTATTGCAATTTACTTTATTGCAATTTATTTAATCGCATCGCACTTACTTTTCTTGCATGATAAACAACCGTTGCATGAAAACCCACACCTTTAGGATAGTCCCTAAAACCGAAACCAAAATTAAATTAAAAGTCATTACAAGATAAAATTCACCGCCACAACATTTCAAAATATAAGACAACTCAAAATTTAATCACAAACATAACAACAAAACTACAACTACAACTAAATTAAAACGTCTTGTTGGATGATCGGGAATACCTCGAATGATGTAACCTACGTGTTGCTAACGGGATTTCCCACGGTCTAAATGAAAGTGTGGAACTCATTCAACTCGAGTTTAGCAAATTCATCTGGACTAAGTGAATCCGATAAAAATAACGATGCCGGAAGGATGGAACCGTGGGATCTTAACCGGTGTTGTTATAATCAACTTTAAGATTTGTTTAATCAAAATATTAAAAACACCTAGACTTTAAGATTTTCTCTAAACCAGAACACTTTTCTCATCTCCTGATTTATGACTTCTAAAACTAAAACCACTACAACAACAAGGAGCTCGGAGCATGGTGGGCAGCACGACCATCATCGTCGACAGAAACCGAAATCTACATCAACGAAAACTTTCCTTAGAACTAAATAACCAAGCCATAGGACTTCGAGGTAGTTTTCCTAGTGCAACATAAATCCTCAACCTTCGTTAGGCATTTGCATTGCAAATTAAGCCCTAACCTAGGTCTTAGGACTCCGAGGTAGTCGTCCGATACGACATAAACCCTCACATCTTCGAGGCTATTTGTATGATTTTATCATACAAATATAAGTCCTAACTAATTAAAATTGCCAAGATCAAAACATTAAATAAACATTAGGACTTTCCTAAATTCAAGCCAAACAATAGGATAGTCGAGAAATTACCGAAGTTCGCTTCGAATCTGTGATTTCTCCTACCTCTCTTCCTTTGAATTCCCAAAATAAAATGTTCCAAATTTGATCCATTCCCTATTGAAATTTCAAAATTCAATCCATTGAAAACTTAAACTTTGAAATTCTTGAGAGCAGAACTACTGATTATTATCGAGAGTTTTCTTAGGTGATTCCCGTCACTTAAGATGTAATTAACTATAGGGGCTCGCTCTTATAGCGAATTTTAAGAACTCGGGTAATATAAACCCCGTTTAATGTTTTCATATTAAACAGGGGAATTTGTCGGCTTATAAAATTGGTTCGCGGACCAAACGGATGTCACAAACTTCTCTAGTTTATTTAATCGAGCCTCATTATCAAGCAAAGTGTGTCTATTCTTCGGGATAGATACACGGTTTATAGTGCGATGCTCGTTTATATAAACTATTCGGGATGTGAGATCAGTTTGATTTCATATCTTAAAATTTTCAAATTTAAAATTATTTTCAAAATCAAATACTACTTTTCAAATTATTTATTTAAATTAAATTAAAAATTCGCCGACAATTTCTGTAGGCGACTTCTTTTCAAAAATACAACACCACATAACTCAAAAATAAGCCGCACACTGGACCAAAGGGTAAAGAATAGGAATGCTCCTATTTGTCACAATACAATTTAAAAATTCTATTTAAATTCATCATTCACTTAATTTTCTAAAAACAAGGAGAAGGATACTTTTTTTTGAATTATTTAAATCAACTTATTTCAAGCATTAGTTTACTTTAGTTTATTATAGTTACTTTGAATTTCTGTTCACTTTATTAGTAAGTAATTCCTTTAAATTTAGCTGATAACAAATCTGTTAAAAACTTCCCTGTGGGATCGATAACCAGGACTCCACTAGAGCCCTGTATTACTTGATACGATACGTATACTTGCGTAGAATCTACATTATACATTAAATCATATATCTATATTTAAAGCGAGATCAAGTTTTTGGTGCCGTTGCTATAAACATAAATTGCATACATTTTAAAAGTGGGTCACTTTGCTAAGTCTGTAACCTCTTCTTTGTTCAGTAACAAACTTATGAATGCAGGTCGGTGCTGCTACTCAATCCCGAAATTGATTTCTTTTATTTCGTCCACGGTTAATTTGATTTATTCTTTGAACTCTAGCGTAGTATCATCTATTGGTTGATCTTTGAATTCATCTTGAATGTCGAGGCAATCTTCCATTAGCTGATTAGTAACAACCATACAAAATCCCGAGTCATCGACGGGTCCAATTGTACCGAACCCAAAACCTTCTTTCGAGTTGTGTTTATTTCCTTTTGTATCCCATAATTTTTCCAACGATTGTAGCTTATTTTTTGGCATTTTCTTTGATACATGTCCTTGTTGAATTAATTTTTGTACACATGGCGAAAAGTAACCAAAAGGTAATTCTATTTGTTCATTAGAATCATTTTCTTTGAGAATTATACAAGGTTCAGAAGTAGAAAGAGATGCTTTATAAAACTTGATCGGTTTAAAACCATCATTATGGACTTTGTTGTCCTCCATACTCTCGATATTTTAAGGATGGATTAGAGTTAGGGTCATGAGTTGAACATAATGATTAATCCAATCATACATCGATTCATATTCATCCTTTTCTGTGTATCCATAGAAATCTCGAACAGAGGCTTCTTCTGACTTATCATCATTTTTCATTTGTTGAATTCATCATCTTCAGAGCTTCCATCTACGTCAATGCTGATCGCCGACTTCACTTGTTCAACAATCTGGTGAGTTTTCCCTTGCCCACGTCCCCGACCTCGACCTCAGATGCGTGGGCTACAAGAACCTCCACCAACTCACTGTGAAGGAGTGGTGGGAGATAGTTGAAGTGGAGGTATATGGTTCTGTTTATGTAGTTCTTCTAAATCTTTAATTTTGTTTGTCACAACTTCTCTTGATAAGATTTTTTTATTCAGGGTTGCATTGTAGGCGTCGTCTTCGTGGATGCCCACTTCATATATTAAGAATGCCTATAAGTCTTCCTTAATGCATTATTTTTGTCCATCTTTGTAGTACTTGATGCATTGGTGGAGCGACGACGAGACCATATTGTCTCGTGAAGCCACAGTCGACCAAGCAGAGTATTGAACGAAGTATCCACGTTGATGACATAAAATTTTATTGTAGTTACTAGATTTCCAACTTTCATTTGCAGCGTTATTGATTTGAGTTCTATTTCTCCTTTCTGGTTGAATCTTCTTAGCATCATTTTCTCCATAGAGAGCTCTCGTTCATTGATGTCCAAGTAAGCTAACGTATTTAGACTCATTATATTGAGTGATGCTTTGAGATCTACTAACACTCTAGAAAGTACAAACCTACCGATGATGTCAGAAATGTAGAGCGGACGGTTGTGATCGACTGTACCGAGTAGCAAATCTTCATCGGTGAAGGTTACACCAGGCTGTCCTTTCAAAGTACAAACTCCATTTAAGGATGTGCTATCCAATTGTGCTAATAAATTATCTGGATCAAGTAAAGCTTTGATCATATTTTCTCTCATCTCCTTTGACAGGGATAGAGCATCGTAAATGCTTAATTTGGCCGGCAACTTCCTGAGATGTGCTAGTACGTTGTAATCCATTTTGCTTGAACTTTCGATTTTGTTTCAAACTTGTACATCTTCTGTTGCTGGAGATATTTCTTCTTGAGTAATCATCTGTTTTTCTTTATCTACTGGAGCTACTCATGAGGGTAACACCTTTCACATCTTAAATGTACTTATGTTATTTCTTCCTCCTCTGGACCCAAAGGTTCTCCTGATGTTGTAGTCCACTCTTCTGATATTGTTTCTATATCTGAAAGATCCAGATCAATTGCAAGCAGAGTTCCTTTACACTGAAAGACTGGCTCCTTGCTTCTCGTGCTGTCGTAACCGGTGTTATCAATATCTTCTTCGATCCTGCCAATGTCTTCACTGGGAACAATTATGATTTGAGGATCGTTTGGGAATTGAAATTGTGTTTAAATAGGATGTGATTTTTCATGTTATCACTAGAGATAGTAAGACCATAGCCAACCTCACTTCTATTATCATTATGAGACCATGGAGGGGCAAAAGGATAATCATACAAAGTTAGGGGTTCGAGGGGTTTCACCCCCAAATCCGAGACAACCAATCTAACTGGGATAGCCCCTATCCTACCCTTCGCACTATCATCCTTAATTTCACTCGTGATCTCTTTCTTTCTTCTTTCCTTCTGTGATGGCCTCAATGGAATCTTTATCTTTGATTGAGCATGTGGCAAATCCCGACCAGCGACTTTCTTTGAAGTGGACTAGGTCTGATCTAGGACTTTCTTGAGCTCATTCCAAATCGTACTCCAGCCACCCTTGCCGGCATATGGGTCAATCAGAGAGATGGCCTCGACCGAAATCACATTGATAGAACCTCTTTCAGGTTCTTTCAAATATTTCTTTGGTATTGTTATGTTCTCTTCTTTGTAATTCTTTCGAGCCAATATTTAAAACTGAAGTAGCTTTCTATGGTGTGGCCGAGCATCCTGTGGTAAAGACAAATGTTGGATTAATCCTTCTTGTCCGTCTCTTCCAGCTTCTTCCGCTCGGGCAATATGGACTCAGGCTTTTTCATTAAGTCCTTGAACATCTTCTCTACGGCGTCATCTTTGAAGGTGTTGTTCTCGCATAGCCATTTTGAAATTATCGGACCCTGTCATCCATCTATCCTGTATGACCTCTACTGCTGACCGACTGACTGCTCTGCTGTGCCTGGGGCTGACCATACTGCTGAGACTTACTGTATTGTAGAGGCTGACAGTACTGAGGGTACTGATTGTGTTGCTGTGGCGACTGCTCAGCCTGAATCCTCATTAGTTGCTTCCCTTTTTCGACTATTGCCTCTGCACCAGATCTCTTCTCATATGCTTTGGCAAGCTTTATTTTCTCTACTCTCTCTATAGGCTCTATATGCTTGACTTCTTCTTGTAAGCTGCTCGTCTTGCTGAGTAGCTTCTCGAAGGACTTGATGGTGAGACGCTTAAGCATGAAGGCTACCAGACCTTGAATACTCTTGAGTAGTACCACGATCACGTGCTATTCTTGTAGTTGAGGCTCGCACTTCATGCTAAGGTTTCTCCATCGTAGAATGTAGTCGACTAGATTCTCGTCGGGTTTCTTCCGCTCCACTATGAAATATCCTATAGTAACATGGTGTCGGGCACCGGTGAATCTCTTCACAAACATGTTTTCCATTTCCATAATGGTCTTTACTGATCCATTGGGAAGCTCGACATACTAATCAAATGCTATCCCTGACAAACTACTAACAAATTGTCAGAACAACAATGCTTCACTCTCTCCTACGTTGCAACAACTGGCTCTAAAATGTGCCACATGCTGATGAGGATTTCCTGTCCCATCGAATGTCTTGAAAGTCGGGGGCACAAAGCCTTTGGGGTAAGGCACCATATCGAACTCCTCCAGGTAGGGTCTACCCTTTGAAGTTGATGCTCCGCCTTTGGACTGAGCCAAGGCCTCCTAAACTTGTTGTTCCTACACCATCTATTTAATGTCCTTCTTAGGTGGACTTAGAGTTAGATCTTTTCTCGGTGGTTCGTCTTCACTAGCAGAAGCAATTTATCTTTTTTCATCTTTTATGTGTATGATTTCAAGCTAGTTGACTTTTGGAGATGCTGTAGGTCGTGACTATGACTGTCCGTGGAATGTAGCCATGGCGGTCATGACGGCAGTCATCTCCTCCATTCTATTTTCTAGACAAATAATCTACTCATCTCTTGTTAGTATGACCCTCTGAAGCTCATCTGCAGCGTTTGCCTCACTAAGAGCCTCGAGCGCAAATGTTGTGGATCTGGTTTCAACCATATTACTTTCCATGAAATCCTTGTCCATGTAATCTGACATGAAGTAATCCTCATCATTGACATCCAACCCTCATTGTTTGGCTAATTCTGAAATTTCTGCTCGGAGCTTTTGAACTTTATCATCAATTGTTTTCTCTTTTGTAATTTTCAAATCCATAGGTTCTGTTGACTGTCACTTTTCTCTATAATTGATTCAGAAGCAACAGCCATAGTGGCAATAAGAACATCGGACTCATGATTCATCTTGTGGTCTACATACCTTTCAGAATGTACTGGTGTAATGACCTTCGGTAACCACACTTTCCTCTTAAAGTCCACGCCTTGAGAAGAGGTGTCTCGGCAGGGACATCGGGGTAGCGAGGGGAAGTGTGCTCCATAAGGTGCAAACCATGTACAGAGGAGAATAATCTTCTCCCATTCTTTCTCTTCTGGGATTCCTTATAGTCATCGGCAAACGACACCCTCGGACCTAGCCAAAACTTCACTGATCTACGTACTCCAGGTGTCATAATGATAGTAGTAACATTTATAGTACCGTCAATTTGTTTTCCTAGGAGGTGTTTCACGGATACTCAGACGAGTCTTTCCATCTTTAGAATTTTGTCCTTTATTTCGGAGGATATTGCACATCCCATCCTTTTGAGGATCTTAACAACAAAACATCCTACATTTTCAGCCAATCTTTGGAGAAGGGTATGAGCTCGGGTGATGGGTGAGGGCCTTTCCTTCACCTCATCACGACCAGGTGGTAACGGTAGCGTAGCGACAATCCTGTGAAGATTTTTATTTCCGGTAGTGTTGATTAACGGATAGAACCTACTCCTTCAAAGGAGAGGAGAGGTATGCGGTAAAATGAGTTCTTCCTGTAGAGGAATCTCATCAATCAATGGCAGGCTCGTAATTTTTGCCCCGACGGCTTTGAGACTTCTTTGATTGCGGTTCCTCCTTTGAGATTTGGTCGAAGGGGGAACCTTGGAACTAGAACCAATCTCAAAAACTGATGGCGGGACAAGAAAGGCTTTGTCAGAGTTTCCTTCATGCAGAACCTCTTTCCCTTTGGCAGACGGGAAAGTAGCTGCAATAACAACAAAACTGGTAACAGTAGGAGTGACGACTCTTCTAGGTACGGAGATGATTGACTTGATGGGAGTAGTATAAATTTTCACCTTCTTAGCAAAAGGGGAATCTTGGTGGGAGTTCAAGTTGAAGTCAATAGATGGCTCTTGAACTTCCGGGGTGGAAACTTTTACGACCACAAACGGGGCTTTCCCGAGTACAACTTTGAACTCATTGAAGCTAGTCCCCAACTGAATCATCATAGTTGGAAGACAGGCTTCGCTGGAGGAAGACAAGTTGCAGGAGGAATTCAGGGTGTGGGTTGACATCTTAACGTTGTCTGAAAGAAATTCTGGAGGTTAGCGAAAGCTCAAACCCTTGAATCATAGTGCAAACACTACGAAAAGGAAAGTTAATTCTGTGAACTGGGCACAATTTAATTTCATCTTAATATTTTATTATTTCATTAAGATATGTTTGTTAAAAAAGGAGTTTTAAGATTTTAAGGAGGGATGGATTAATCTGCCGAGGGTAGGATTGAGTACGGGATCCCCTTCACGATGCACATTGCCTTGGCAAAACTTGTCCGCCAACACACATATTGGGGGTCCGCTCCCATAAAAATAAAGAAGGAACCTAAAGATCTCTGAACCCCCTCTATTTAAGGATGGTTAAACAGATGGTCCTGAAATCAAGGAAAGTTGATCGTACTTTCCCAAGAAAGAAATGGGTAAAGCATATCAAGGGAAGAATGGTGATCTGCTTCATGAGCCATATGAACATTTTATCAATGTATAAATATGTCATTTTTTGATCTTAATGAAGAGAGAAACTATATCCCTGGCGTAGTCACCGTAAAATCGATAAGTCATTAAATTTGAAACATGAAATATATATATATATATATATATATATATATATATATATATATATTTAGCAGAAAAGAAAATATATTAATCAAGAAAATCTAGTACACCTGATATGAGGAAAGGAAAGCAGATCCCCATGTAATAGAATTCTAAACTCCCTAAAATAGAAGATTTAAGATCCAAGGAAGAAAAGCATAAAATGTCCTTAGAAGAACCGCCTCTAGTAGCAAGCCAATTAGCTGGCTGATTTCCCTCTCTATGGATGTGACTCCAAACTATAGATAGATTAGATATCAATAATGAAATTTTATTGATCCAAATTTGAAGATACCAAGGAGTAGCTGATTTATGTAGAAGAATATTCAAGAAAACTAATGAATCCATCTCCACATGAATTGGGCCTTTATGATTCGTAATAGCTATCTTTAGACTCCGGAAAACAGACTATAGCTTCGCATTCTAATGCATTAATGGCGAGAGATTGGAGCGAGAGATAAACCATAAGCAAGACCCCTCGTAGTTTCGCATAAGGCCCCAATACCAAGCATTGGAACTATTAACAGCAGTGGAATGTATATAACTTCCATCAGTATTGATCTTAACCCAAGGGTATTCAGGAGTTCTCCAAAAGATCAATTGGAATTTGATTACTGAAGGCTTATTCATTAAATTCAAAGAAGCTGTCATCTTAAGAAGAAAATTCAAGCAATTTTTTATGATAACTTTGGCTGAAAAAACCATATTATTATGCATAATCTCATTTCTAACCATCCAAGTGAACCAAAATATAATTAGGGGGATATAGAATTCAGCTGTCAACTTCCAATCTTGCCAGCAATCAACAAGCTTGGTCCAACAACAATATCTATGAGACAATCCCCTTTGATTAAGAACAGTCTTCCATACCTTCTGTATAGCATTGCAACTGATAAATAAATGAGAAATGGATTCTTCACTAGAGAGACAAAAAGGACACATAGAAGGCCCCCGAATACCCTTTAACTTCAAAATATCATCGATTGGCAAAAAATTCCTGAAAAGCTTCCAACAGAAAAATGACATAGAAGGAGTTATGTATTTATTCAATATTTTCTTGCCCCAATCATTAGCAGTCCAATTATTGCTAGAAAGATAAATGAACTTGGAGAGACTTTGAGTAGATGGATTCTTGGTAATTAGTCTATCCTTAACATTAGATTGTAAAGGTATAGACTTAATTTTATTCACCAAATCAATATTAATAGCAGCTTTCAGTTTAGCTTCATCCCAATTGGAATTAGACCAGAAATCAGAAACTTTCTGATTAGAAGGAGTAACTCCTTGCTTATACAGGTGGTCATTAAATAACCAATTATCAAGCCAAAAGTCCACTTGACCATCACCAATATCCCAAATAAAGAGCTGTTCAGCAAATTATCTTACCTTTAAAAGTCTTTTCCAAGTTTTTGGAATCTCCCAATTTAGCTTGAACCTGAGAGGGATGGGATGTTCTGCAATATTTCCCATGAAGAAATAGAGACCAGAGTGAAGACTTTGATCTGAAGTGAATCCATTGTTTACAAAAGAATGAGAAACTAAGATGTTTAAAGCTTTTAAATCCAAGACCACCACAGTGCAAATTGTTTACATAATTTATCCCAGTTTGTCCAATGCATTTGTTTATGCTGGCCTTCCCATAAGAATTTGTTGAAAATAACTGATAGTAGTTTTTGAGAGCTTCTCTTCATATTAACCATTTGGAGAATATACAAAGGGAAAGAAGTTAATATACTCTTCAAAAGAGTAATTCTTCCACCATTAGAAAGAAAAGAATTTGACCAAAGCATTGAATTTTAGAACAAATTTTGGTAACCACATCATCAAAATGAGATAATCTTCTTCTTCCTTTGGACAAAGGAAAGCCCAAATAAACAAGAGGATAAACAGCCTCTTTATAACTAGTATAATCCAATATCCAATTTTTTATATGTGCCTTCATCAAAGAACTAGCTAGAAAAGAACATTTGGCTTTATTAAATTCCATTCCGAAACAGCATTCAAAACTGGAAAGAGTTCTCATAATGCATTTAATAGATTGTTTATTCCCATTGCAAAAGACAATTACATCATCTCGCATAAGCCGTGTGACTAACCAAAATGTTAGATCTATGCTGATATTGGACATAAGGATTAGCCATATGAACTCCGATTTAATAATTTAGAGAGGTAGTCAAAAGCCAAGATGAAAATATAAGGAGATAATGGATCTCCTTGTTTAATCCCCCTGCCAGCTTGAAAGAAACCATGAGTACATCCATTGATCAGAACACTATAATAGTTGTTCTCCAGCCATCTAGATATTAAAGAGCAAAAATCAGAGTTGAAACCTCTAGCAGCTAGTACATCAGTGATGAAAGACCAATTGATTGAATCAAAAGCTTTGGAGAGATCTAGCTTAAGAATAATATTGGAACCTCTACATGGCTTATCAATATCAGCAAGCAACTCCTGAGCAAGAAGAATATTGTCACTAATACATCTCCCTTTAATGAAGGCAGATTGGTTTTCAGAGATTAAATCCAATAGATAAGGTTGCAGCCTGTCCACTAGAACCTTACTAATGATCTTAGAAAAGGTGGAAGTAATACATATAGGCCTAAAATCCTTCCAGCTGTTTTTAAATTTATCTTTAGGGATAAGGATGATAGTAGAGGAAGCAAAATATTTAGGCAAATCGAACCCCGAAAGAAAGCAATGCTAGCAACCATCACCATATGCTTAATAATACTCCAAAACTTTTTATAGAAATCGAAGAATATCCATCAGCCCCGCTCGTTTTGTTGCTATCCAGAGAATTAATAACGGATAAAACTTCATTTTCCGTAGGAGGATTTGTTAACCGAGCAAGCATCTCCTTTAAACATGTTACATTGCAATAACCGAACGGAAATAGATGAAGAGGTAATCAGGGTGAGCGTGAAAACAGATTCGGAAATAGAGAACAAGCATCTTCAAGCAATGACTTGTGAATCATAAATCCATCCTTTAGTAGAAGAATTAATCTTTAAGATAGAATTAATAGATCTTCTATATTTAATTATAGCATGAAAAAATCTAGAGTTTCTATCTCCATGAAGAAAATGATCGGTCGAAGCTTTTTGTTGGAGAAACAGTTCCTCCTGAAGAATGGCAGTGTTTAATTTTCCATTGGCAATGAATAAGTCATGATCAGAACATGAGCCATTTTCAACAGCTTGTTCAGTTTTGGAAACTAATTCTTCAGCAGCTTTTATATTGGAATTAATATTGCCAAAATCACTCCAATTCCAGTTAGTTAAAGCCTTAGAAAGCTTTTTCTGAGTCTGCCAAAGTTGAATGAGAGGATTAGCATTTAAGAAATCCATAGGAATATTCCAGTTAGACTCAATAATCTGCCTGCAATTAGGATGAGAAGACCATACATTTAAATATCTGAAGCAGGTTTTATGAACAATATTTGCAACAAGCAAGCTTAATAAGGAGAGGAGAATGATCGGACCCCGCCCAACAAGGTGCTGAACTTTAGAGATAGGAAATAAATCAAACCATGGCTTATTAACTAGAACTCTATCCAATCTTTCATAAATATTACACCTCCTCCAAGTAAAAGAAGAACCTTCAAAACCAATGTCAAACAGTACCAACATTTTTAATAGAATCGAAAAAAATAGCAAGTCATTCAGATTAGGATTTCTGCCTCCATTCTTCTCACTAGGATGAGCAATACAGTTGAAATCACCTCCAACCATCCAGCCCTCATTGATAGTTTGACCAATCATATGCAAATGGGACCAGAGATCCTCTCTATCCACTTTAGTTGAAGCAGCATAGACAAAAGAAGCATAACCTTTAAAAGAATCAATCTCAAAATGAACATGCAAAAACTGAGAATGATCTACTGTAATATCAATCTTTAATTCTTTCCTATAAAAAACCCAAATTTTATTGGAAGAATTGTAAACAAAGTTGTAACCCGGGAACTTTTTAGTAAATCTGTCATAATTAGACTTAACCATCTGGCTCAAGAAGAACCACCATCCAACACTTATTAACCCTGTTTATTCTTAACAATCTATTAAGGGAGCCAAGGTTTGCCACTCCCCTAATATTCCAGCAGAGAAAGTTAAGCATGATGGGAAGATCTACCTCCCCTAGTCAATCTAGAGAAGGAAGATGCAGTAGGACTGTAAGGAATAATATTCTCAGCAGAAATATGATCAACAGATTTTTTCTTCTTTCTTCTTTTCACTACCCAATCCTCATTTAGTTCATTATTGACAATAGCCATATTAGCAGGAATGTCAGGAATCTCTTGTGGTTTAATATTAAAAACTGGATATATCATTGCTGGAGGTATCACTTCTTTGGATAAGTAATTATTTCTATCATCATCAACATAAATTTCATTAGCTAAATTTGATTCCAATCCCCGAGCATCGTTAATCAAATTAATATCAGAATGAGAAGTGGAACCCTTATTTGCTAAACCAATATCAGAATTAAACTCTCTACCAGAAGCCATTGTCAGATCAACATGTAAATCAGAAGAAATAGCAGCAGGCAAAATAGATGAAGAAATCCCAGCAGAACTTATATTAGAATTAATAACAGAATTTTCAATCAATATGTCAGACTTATTGGAAATGAAAACAGCAGCTGGTAACTCTGATTGAACAACGAATGGTAAATCCGATGGATTCTCGTAAATATTGGAATTCATAATAGAACTTTCTATCAATATGGTAGACTCAGAATTCTGAATATGAAAAGGATCTTGAGAACCAACAGCAACTTCCATAACTGGTATTGAAGTTTAATAACCAGAAACAGTAGCATTAACAGTATCAATAATCTCAGAACTTATATTACCAGTAGCTTTTGGAATCTGTTTTCTAGCTGTTAAAGGTCCTTCAGGCAAAGATCCATCCTTAACCAAAGCAGAAGAATTAACATTATTATTATTAACAGGTTTAAGTTCTGGTTTCAATCTAAAATAGCCTTCTTTAGAATGACCAAACATTCTACAATGATAGAAATATGTAGGTTTTTGTTCCACAACTATAGGTTGCCAATACCCATTATGAGGAGAGCCAAGCCAAATTTCATCAATATCAGGTAGAGTAATGTCTCTTTCTACAAGAATTCTGGCTAAGGAAGGCCTAGAAAGATTAAATGTGGACATATCCAATTTTAATGGTCTCCCTATAGCAGTCCCAATAGCATAAATCACTTGATGATTGAAAAAATGAAGTTTTAAATTGGGAAGCCTATACCAAATAGGAATAATAGGGGCTTCTTGATTTGGATCAAAGTTAGAGGACCATTTCAAGATTTTCATATATCTACCTTCCATCATGATAAATTTTCTGGAAAAAAGATTAGCATAATCTTCTTCTTTAGAAAGATGAATCATAATATGCCTACCATCAAATAAGCCAACTTTCCAAGCCCCTATCAATTTCAATTCCATCAAAGATCCTTCTAATATTATCCATTTTTGGATGGCCATATTGAAACTTACCAATTAGTGTGAATTTATGGACATCCACCAAAGATGTCAATTCGAATCGTAGAAAATAAGGGCTGGTTTCCCTCCCTTTTAACCACTTGTTCGATGAATTGACAATCACCTTTCCCTGCAGTACGTGTCATGGTAACATTGAGGAAAAGTAAGTTTATCTTGCTGGTCTGAAATTCCTTTACCAAGAATTTCAAGAAAAGTAGCCTTGCCATTAATCAATTCAGCCATCGTGAAATCAGGAAACCCTCCAAGAATAATGAGAGAAAACCAGGAATCAAGAACTCAGCAACACAACAAAAGATTGAATGAAAACCAAAAATCAAATCTAGGATTTGAAAAACAAATGCCCGGGAAGAAGAAAACCACAACAAAACCTTCAAATCAATAGAAAAACGAGCAAAAACAAGAATGAACAGCAGAAAGATTTTCAAAGCCTGAGAGGGTTTGAAAATCGCCTCAAGAATTCTCCTAAAAATCATGAGCTTCTCTCTCTTCCATCTCATACCTATGATATATATATATATATATATATATATATATATATATATATATATATATATATATATATATATATATATATAACGAAAGGAGCTACTCGCTCCCTACATGTTTTAGCAAAAGTAGTTACAAAACAGAAAAAGGAGGATGGTTCCAACGCCAACTAGTAGAACCAAAACCTCACCCATAACCAAAGAAAAAAGGCCAGTCAGAATAGACATAGCCTAATACAAAACTAACAAAAAAGAAGTAAATAAAACACCCACTCAAAAACCCAGACACCAGAAGATAGCAGACAAAAAGTGGTTGACAGGCCTGAAATAGTGCATCAGCTTGTGGGCCAGTGGATATCAGATCTGTGGAGAATTCTCCATTCTAAGATGGGGAATACACATGGTGTCCCCAGCTAGCAGAAGTTGTAGAGCAGTAGGGGGGGATTGTGAAATGAATACCTCCATAGTAGCAGCACCAGTACAAGCTAGCCAGTTTGCTGGCTTATTACCCTCCCTGTAAATGAAGGAAAATTTGGCCTGAGGGGGTCTGATGTTTTGGATTTGCTGTAACCAGTAGTTATGATTCCAGTTTGTATGGGTAGCCTTTTCAAGACTATTCAGCAGCACAATGGAGTCCACTTCAATCCAGATTTTGGTCCAAGAGGCTTTCCAAGCTAATTGTAGTGCCCAATGCACAACAATTAGTTTAGCTTCAAATGCATCTTGGGCTTCAACAGGGGCTTGAAAATACAAGGGACACTTTCCAACGTGATTTCGGAAGACTCCCCCACCCCAGCACTAACTTTAGAAACTACCATCATTATTGATTTTGATGGTAGGGCGGGATGGGGGTTGCCATCGAACAGTTTTGACAAGGGGAGGAGAAACTTTAGCAGCTGGTAAAGCAATTTGAAGAATATTAGGGAAACTCTTGTAAGTGATAATCTTGCTCAAGTATGATTTACAGTTTCCCACCACCTTAGAAACAGTAGCAGGAATTCCTTCAAATTTAGTGTGATTTCTGGCCATCCAAAGAAACCAAATCACAATGAAATGTACTGTGTGGAGCTTGTGATCATTCCAATTTTGCTAGCAAGTATGAAAAAGTTCACATTGAAAGGTGGTTCTCCCCTTATTCAGATAAGGCACCAACTCCTTCCAAACAGCTTGGGAAAATGAACATCTAAAAAATAAATGAGGGATGGATTCTTCCTGATTTTGACATAGCATACATCTAGAAGGTCCCCTCAGTCCTTTCATTTTAAGTATGTCATCTGTAGGGATGATATTGTGGAAAGCTCTCCAACAGAAAAATGACATAGATGGGGATAGGAACTTACCCCAAATGAATTTTCCCCAAGATATAGTAGGCCAATGATAAGATTTACTATAGATGGCTTTGGTTATACTCTCTAGATGATAAATTTGCCAATTAATTTTATCAGGTTTGCCTCTATTGAATTTAATAGTAGAGATGTGATTGGCTGAGTGATCCTGTAAGATAGCCTTGAGGTGGGGAAGTGACCAATGTTGGCCATCTCAAAAATCAACAGCCTTAAGAGTATGATCAACATGGTCCAATCATGGAATTAACTAGTTCTTTGGGCACTAGTTATCCAACCAAAAATTAATCTCCCCATTACCCAATTCCAAAATAAACAATTCCTCAACAGTATTTCTATTTTTTAGCATCTTGACCCGGATTTTGGAATCCCCCAATTTTCTAACTGCAAGGGAAGGATGAATGTGTCTGCAGTACTTCCCTTTCATGAATTTGGCCCATAGGGAGGTCTGAGCTCTAAAGTGAATCCATAGTTTACAAAGGTTGACCTGCAGGAGATGATGAAGGTCTTTAAAACCCAGTCCACCAGCCAAGATTGGCTTAGTAACCTTTCACCATGAAGCCCAATGTAGTTGTTGTCTCTGGCCAGACCATAGAAATCTGTTGAATGCCCTTTTCAATTGCAATTTACTAATTATTTTCATGGTTGTCATTTGTAGCATGTAAGAGGGGAATGTGGTAAGAATGTTCTTGAGCAAAGTAATTCTTCCTCCGTTGGATAAGAAAGAGTTAGTCCAACAGTTAAGTTGAGAATTAATCTTGGTAAGAATATCATCAAATTGGATTTGCTTTGCCCTCCCAATGATGAGGTGGACCCCCAGATATTTAATAAGAAGGGTGCTGCTGGAGAACCCATTATATGCCATTATCCAATGCTTGGTGGGAGCTGGGGTATTTTTTGAGAAGATCGTTTGACATTTATTAAGGTTAAACACCATATCTGACTGTGCTTGAAACAATTCCAGGCATTGTTTCACTTTTTTGACAGCATTTATGTGGGCACATGAGAAGAGCATTATGTCATCTACATAAATGAGATGTGAGATAGCAATATTGGATTTATGATTATACCTGGTGTAGTTCTAATTAAGAATAGCTCTATCAATCATTCTAGAGAAGTAGTCCAAGGAAAGGATGAAGATGGTTGGAGAGAGTGGATCTCCTTGCTTAAGTCCTCTAGTTGCTTTGAATTTGCCCCTAGCCTGGCCATTAATCAGGATGGAGTATTCATTAGATTCCAACCACCTTCTGATGAAATTACAGAACTGAGAATTGAAACCTCTAGCAATGAGAACTTCCATAATAAACTTCCAATTTACAGTGTCATAGGCCTTTTGGATATCCAATTTGTAGATCATGTTGCCCCACCTATGTGCCTTTTCCAGATCCAGGAGCAGCTCATGTGCAAGAAGGACATTATCAATGATAGATCTTCCTTTGACAAATGCAGATTGTTTTGGACAAATTAGATGGTCAAGATGTGGTTGGAGTCTCCTCACCATAAGTTTACTGATTGTCTTGCTTATCACTGAGGTAAGACGTATTGGTCTGTAATGTTCCCATTTCTGCAAGATGTTAATTTTAGGGACCAACACAAACCTAGATGCACTGAAATAGCTTGGGAGAGGATGGCCTTGGAAAAAGCTTTGGATAACAGCTACCACATCCCTCCTAACCAAATTTTAGGCTTTTTTATAGAATCTGCAGTGTAACCATCTGGCCCAGCAGTTTTTGAACTATCCACTGAGCTAATTGCAGTCCATATTTCATGCTCTGAAGAGATTGCTGTAAGGTCCAGGTTGTTGGTATACTGAAGCTCTTCTTGAAAGAAAGAAGTATCTACAGGCATTCTGTGCACATTGGTATGGTTGAGTAACTTCTTGTAATGGTTCACAACATCCTGAGCAATTTCAGAGATATCCTGGAGTTTCCTTCCCTCATCTGATAGAATGGAATGAATATTATTACACTTTCTTCTGTATTTGATGTAAGCATGGTAATATCTAGTGTTCCTGTCCCCATTGATGAAATGGTTAATGACAGCTTTTTGTTGAAGCAACAATTCTTGTCTTTCAGTGGCAATCATGAGGTTATTTTGTGCTGAGAGTAGATGTTCCTCATTAGCAATACCAGCTTGGGCTTCAACTTCCAGAATTGTGACCTCTCTTTCTGCCTCAATAACAGCTTGAAAAATGTCTCCAAAAACATTCGAACTCCATTGTCTAAGTCCTTTGCTGAGTTTGTTCTGCAAGAGACTCAACTTAATTAGAGGGGAGGGATGATCAATATCACACCATTGGTTGGATACAAAGTTTTGAAAATCAGCATGAGTAGATAACACATTCAGGTATCTGAAAGGGTGGGGAGGAGCTTTGGTGATTGGGGGAGGTAATGGAGATGAGTAGTGGTCTATGATCAGACCCAACAAGGCTGAGGTGAGTCACATAAGTGAGTAACCAATTTAAAAGCCAGCAGTGGTTCACCAAGATCCTGTCTAGCCTTTCCCAGATCTTCCCTCTTTTCCAAGTGAAAGATGGACCCCTGAAACCAATATCAAATAAGTTTGCAACTTGTATATTATCATTGAAGGTAGTCATTTTTTCAAAGCTAGGAGACTTGCCCCCAATCTTCTCTACAGTAGAGCCAATGCTATTAAAGTCGCCTCCCACTAACCATGGGGAATTCAGTTGATTACCAATGCTATGAAGGTTAACCCAAAGGATCTGTTTATCTTCTTTACTGCATCCACCATAGACAAAAGTGGCAAAGTCACTTTGTCCATTAATATGAAAGGAAGAGTGTATGAACTGCTGATTATCAATTAAGGGTGACCAGGAAATTTCCATTCTACAACAAATCCAAATCTTCTTATTACAGTTAGAAAAGTGAGAAAAACCATTGAGTTTGTTAAGTACTTTTTGAGGATATTTGTGAACCAAAGGTTCAAAAATTGTAATGCACCAAAGTTTATGTTTTGTTATTTGAGTGAAATAAGTCTTTTTAGAGATAGGGGGTTTGCAATACCCCTAATATCCAACATAGGAAATTTATCATTTTGTCTGGGGGATAGGGAATAGAGGGCTGAGATCTAGATCTAGACCTGCCCCTAGTCTTGGAGGTACCAGGCAACTCCCCAACAATTAGAGGAGTCCCTAGTTTCTGCACTTCAGAATTGATCCTTTTTTTTTCTGGATGTTTGAGTGTGACACATTCCTTCTAGATTATTTTGCATATCCCTGATATCATTTTCAGTTAGTATCAGTTCTTCAGATTGATCACCAGTTGGAGGTGCTATTGCTTCTGACTGCATATCAGTAGACTAAGTAGGAGAGAAGATTCCAAATTCCTCCTCTTCTCTTCTACACGAATTAAGTGGGTCATCTTTATCAGAATCAGAAGAGGAACCCAAAACTGCAGGTGAACTAAGTTGTGACCCTCCAGAGAGGATACCCTTCAAAGGAGTAAGGTCCCTTATTCCCTTGTCTACAGATATGTTAATTTGAGTAGGGATTGGTTCAGGGGGGTATTAGGCTGAGTGGAGCAATTGTGTGGACTTAGGGAGGAATGTTTAGTGGGTGAACTAGGTCCAGATGTTTGCCTCTTTTTAACAATTGGTTTAGGATTCTTCATTAGGGGAATGGGTTTCAAAGGATGGGCAAGCCTGGAATCAGCCATCAGTTGATCTGGATTGTTAGCCTCCTGCACCTCAGCTAGTGAAACACTGGGCGCAGCAACTGCTGGCATATTGGGCTTATCTTTAGCCATATTTACAGCTTTTCTACAAGAGGGGTGGAGTCTATAGCATCTATCATTGGTGTGACCAAACATCTTGTAATGGGTGCAGAAATAGGGCTTTGTTGCATGATGACTTCTTGCTATTGCCCATCAGTAGCAGCACCTATCCATATTTTCTTAATATCTAGTAGGGAGACATCCCTTTCTATTTGGATCCTGGCCTTTTCTAGTTTAGCCTTGTTAAAAGTGGCAGCATCAAGCTTGAGTGGAGTTCTAAGGGATCTCCCTATTTGGAAAAGGGCAGTTTAGGTAAAGTATCTATATGGGAGATTAGGGAACTTAAACCGGATTAGCATAATGGGGGGATATTTGCTTGGGTCAAAATCTGGTGTCCACTTTATTACCTTCATCTCCATACAAGCAATGTTGACCACCTGTTTAGCAAAAAGCATTGCATAATCCTCCTCAGTTGACATGTTAATTAACAAATGTCTGCCATCCAGGAGTCTAATCTTCCAGCTGCCCTTAAGGTTCAGTGAATCAAAAAAAAAATCTAACCAATTCCATCTTTGGGTGACCCAGCATGAACTTACCAATTAAGGTTAATTTTACTTCAGCATCCAACTCCTCCAGCTCCTGCTCAGTGAAGATAACAACAGGGCATCCCTCTTTCTTTTCAATTGATCTGATAAAGGGGCAAGAAGACCTGCTTGCAGCTGCAACATGCAGCCTTATATTTATATGAAAGGTTTTAAAATATAATTTTATGAAAATAGAATTTTGATCTAATTTAATGTATATAGATTTTGGAAATATTAGTTCAAAAATACGATATCAAACCGATCTCAAATAATTGATAGTTTAAAAGAATCAAGCACTTCACCTTAAGGCATATATCTATCCCGAAAAATAGGTACACAGCTTAGGGTTAGGCTTGATCAAATAAACTAAACAAATCATGAAATCCATTTGGACTGTGAACCATTGTTGACTGACAATTTCTTATATCTAATACGACGGAACTAGATAGGGTTTATATTAATCGGGATCTTTAAATATCGTATAAGGGCAAGCACCTATAGTTAATTACATCTTTAATAACCGAAATCACCTAAGAAAACTCCTGATATAGATCAGAAATTTTTTATATTCATGAATTTCAAAAGGGTAAGGTTCCTAAAGAAAGTGTGGCAATAGGAGATCCAATACTTGAATGGCTGGTGCGATGGTACTTTATATATGCTTTAAAATATAAGAATTTGATACCACTATTTAGAATATTTAATTTCCAGCAAATGGCTTCAAAAACTTGATGTGCGAGGTTTACTTTTATTATTTTATATTTAGATTTTATTATTGTAAAAGTCACAATTTTAAACGCAAGTATACGTATCGTTCAAGTAATGGCTCTAGTGGAGTCCTGATTATCGATCCCACAGGGATAGTGAAATAAAAAGTAAGAGATTTAAGTAATATTTTGAAATTTTCTTATGCAAATTATATATACTCTTTTTTTTAATATATATATTCAAATAACAATTTTTACTAAAATAAAAGAGGCAGTAAGCAGTAAATTAAAATAATTAGTAATTAAAATTATATGCAAGTATAAAAATGACTTTCTCCTTTTTCAACAAATCCAAGAATTATAGATTAATTATCTTTTGTAGAGAATTAAGATTATGGTATTGTGCCAAATAGAAGCATTCCTATTCTTTACCCTTTGGTCCAGGCGCAAAGAACATTGACTAATCTATAGTTAGACTCAGGATGTTTTATTAGTAGAATGGGTTAATCTAGGCTCACACTACTAGATGTCCAAGGGTGGCTATGGTCGGCCCTACCAGTGACCCGTTACTTTTCTATAAACCAAATTATTAGAATTTAGTCTGTCACTCTAAAAACTAATTAATTTTATGCCCAAGAAATAATATCTTCCTATTTATTTGCACTTCACCTTACACAATCCACGTATTGCCTGTGATTACCTAAGGATTCATGTAATATCTACTAGTTAAAAATTTATCTCCGGATAGGTCTCAAAATTCTTCAACAGGTTTTAACAAATTAAATGGCCAATTTAAAAAGTAAACTAAGATCAGGTATTAATATCATCACAACATTTTAAAATATTTTATATTTAATTCTCCTACGAAATTTAATTAATTTATAATCTTTTCATAGTTGAAAGGAGAAAGATAACTAACTACTCAGAACTCATTAAAATAACACAACAAAACATATTTATAAAACTTTGAAACAAAGTACAAATACTTATCTGAAGTGTTTCTGCAAGAGATCCGCTGACTTCTACTGACTCCAAAGAATTGATGAAAGACTCCAACAGTAATAACACACAATAAATACTTAGAATAAACTCACTAGATACAAAATAAAGTGGCACCCTAAGTAAGGAAGAGACTAAATTAAAGTAGAGATGAGAGAGAATATGCTAAAATGGGTATGTGTACTATGAGGGGGGGGGGGGGTTGGTGCGATTTTCTCTGTAGAATGGGCTCTTATTTATAGAGCTCCGAATTTGACCGGGGGTTGCTTAAGGCACCTCTTCAAAATTCGTCCAAATTCAATGTATCTTCTAGAAGGTAACCGTCGCGCCTAGGCACCGGGATCTGGCGCCTAGGCACCGGACTCCGTGACCAGGTCTTTCGCACCTCTTCGCAATCCAGACCATGTCCTTGTGTCCAAATACATTGTATCACATGTCCTATATATTAGGAGTAACTTCCAGTCTTCTAGAAGCTCCAATAACCGCTTAACACCTTCAAAATTACTACCCAAAGTCATCAAAAAAACTTAACAGCGTCTGTATCGAACTGGCGCTTAGGCGCCGGACTCTGGTGCCTAGGCACTAGGCTAATAATTCCTAAATTTGCTCCATAAGCTCCATTTTTGCTCCTTTTTGCTCCATTTTCCTTCTTTTTCTTTCTTGGACTCTTTTAAGTCATCTACATCCAAAAACATGAAAATACCTTTCATTAAAGCATAATATCCTTAAGAATTGAATCATAAATAAGGCATAAAAATGGGTATTTTTTTAGGTAGATCAAATTCCCCCAAACTTAAACGTTACTTGTCCTCAAGTAACCCTTTTAATTACATAAACTAGATAACATTTGGAATGAAGTTAAAATATTTAAGATTCCTTATAATTTTTGGTTTTATAAATGCTTTAGCAAATCATTAACCAAATTTCACTAATTATGTTTAATTTTAAGAATTTAAGAATATTTAACTACCAAATCATTAGACTTTTAATTTTTAATTTATTTCAAGAATAATTGTAGATTATCATATCAATGTCACATGAATATTTACAAGAAGAAGATTTTCATGAAATATATTTTTTTTAGTTAAAATACATGTACATAGAAATTAATTAAAAATGTAATCAAATTTCTACTATAAGATAATCAAGTGAAGCTAATTTTTGATTAGGCATTTCCTCAAGTTTCTCCTCACTTTCTTTCTTTTTCTTTTCTTTTTCTTTTTTTCTTTTTTTTTGTTAATGAGGATTACTATTTTTGGATAGCCTGTTAATGATTTTGAACTTCACTATCCTTAACCTATTTTCAAAAACGTATACATGCTTACTTAATAAATATGACATTTATACATTATTTTTTAAAAATTAGTTCAATCTTTTCTTTTTCAAGAAATAATCTTGATTCCTTAGTATTTCAAAAATACAATTTTCTTTACTATAAATAGAAAAATTTTGATCTTATTATTCTTTAAGCTAAATAATTCTTTTCTTAAAATCAACCACAATTTTTGAAATTTTAGTTAAGTTTACTAAATTATTTATAAATTCAAAAATTTAAATAATATAAAACAAATATTTCATTCCTTATGTTATGTTTATATATATTTTAAAGAAAATATTAGCTATTTAAGGACAAATAATATTTAAATTTGATAAATATTTTTCCTTCCCCCAAACTTCAGCTTTAGTATAAATATGAATTATGAAATTTTCTAAAGCATGAAAGAAAGAAATAAACATGAATTAATCTAAGTACAATAATGATGTAGTAAGGAAAAACTAACTTCTAATTCTACACATTCTTCAATATGAATATAGCAGAAATGATTAAGCATATATTGAAAAGTTTTTGGAGAGCAGGAGTTAATTTTTAAAAATAAATCCTTCTTCTTCTTTTTTTTTAATTTTGATTATTATTATTATATTTTTTTTAAATTTTCTCTTTTTGAACATGCAACTTTACTAACTATTCATGAACACTAAATAATAGGCTGAAACATAAATAAAATTTTATAGAAATTCATTCACATCTCAGTCTTAAACACACATTAGACAAGCTAAAAAAAATAGTTTTAACATAAAAAGTTCACAACAACTCTAACAAATAACATCACAATAAACAGTACAAGAAATAAGAAAACACTCTAAAAAAAGAATCAATAATCTCTAGAGATAAGTCAAGCTACTAATCACTGTCTGTAGCTTAATCATCATCATCACCAAAAGAGAAATCCATATCCTTAGGATCAACATAGTGTGAAAATCTGGGACAAGGAGAGAACTGAACATCATGCTCTCCCTTAAGAAATCTCACTAAAGACTCTGAATACTCAGCATCATAATCACTCTTTCTTTGTGTATACTTAGAACGGTGATCAATCTTCTTATCTATGGTATCTACTCTGCAGTGAGTTAAGAATAACTCATGTTGTTGCTCTATGAACTGATCATGCATGGTTTCCCAAAATGTAGATGATGGCTCAACAGAAGTAGATGGTCTCGAAGAAGAAGCTCTACCTGAAGTAGGTAATGAACAGCAGGTGCAGTAGAACTCTTACCTCCCAGTCGATCATAAATGCTGACGCTTTCTCTTCCTATAGGCTTCATCAAATTGAGCTTTTCCTCAGAAAGCTCAGCAACTACTCCAGTACTTTGACATAAAGAATAGATCAGTGATGGAAAACCAAGTCTAATAGATGTGCTAGAACGAGTAGTAGCCTCCACAGAATCATAAATAATGCTCCATACATCAATAGACTTCTTCTCTTGAATGTAGTAGTTTAGAATAGCTCTATCTCTGGTAACTTCACTCAAATGATTGTATGAAAGGAGACGAACAAAAATAAAGTAGTGTCATGCCTTGGAAACACCATTAATTAGAAGATGAAAAATTTACCCTTTTTCCGTTCCGAATCTTCCAGGCTCCAGTACTATCAGTCAGGTAGGCATTGATCATGTCCAAATCTTCTTCAGATGGAGATAAACTTGAGTAATAACACTCTATGTTTGGCGGCAGGCCATAGAAAATGTTGATGCGTTCAAGAGTGAATCCTACTCCAACTCCTCGAATGAAAATCTCGTATTCCTATGCATCCATGAAAATATCATAAAATTCTCTAACCACCGGGATAACGACAACAGCAGTGAAATAGCAGAATCGTTGCCAGTTGAGTGCAACGATTGACTCCTCAATTCTTCCTCCAGGATTATAAAAACTTCGCTCCGAGATAAACTTCCGAGTCATAGCAAAATCATTGTATCGAAAGTGTGCAGCAGTAGTAACGAACTTGCTATGAACAAAATTTTCTCGTTCTTTTCCTAGCTCAGATTTGGGTGTCATCTAAATGTGAAAGAAAAATGCAAAATAAATTCAATGGATTTAAAAAAAAATAAATTTAAGCTTTTCAAACTTGAAATAGCCTAAACACCTATGGATTTAACCATAAAAAATCAAAATTTCAATTTTTCTAGATGAGAGCAAAATCCAAGGTGAAAATAAAAAATAATGAGTTTAGAATGTAGAGCTGATCTTAAGATGAAGAAATTGGGTGATTTCAAGCCCAAAAACTTGAAAATTTGGCTCTAAATGGGATCTCTAGGTGGTATTTTCACGAAATACTGTTGAGAAGGAAGCTCAGGCATCAAAAATGTCGTGGGGGATTTAAGAAGATGAGTTTTTGGGTTCAGGTCGAACCGGCGCTTAGGCGCCGAATTCTGGCGCCTAGGGGCCGAATTCTGGCGCCTAGGCGCCAGACTCGTCTTTCCAAAAATTTGATTTAAATTAAATACACCAAATCTAGTCAAATTTAACTCCTAATTACTCTTATGAGAGTATTTATCCATTTTATAACCTCCAAATATTTTAACAATCAATTTAAAATGATAGCATAGATCCACATAAATGTATCCAAATTCTTCAATTCAAAATCCTAATATCCATTCCAAATTCAAAAACTTTCAGTACAAGACTGTATCAAGGTTGATCGTTTTATAAATAACACAAACAACAACAAAGAAAACATTCAAATCTAACAACACACATTGAACAAATTAAGCAAATACACACATTAGATATTCAACACACTAACACAAGACTCGATCACACCTAAAACACATATAGAATCTATTTAACACTGATCCTCAACTTCCATCTCTTTCGCAATGAAGTTCGCTAGAACCGAAGGGATAGAACACCAACGCCCTTGGAAATTCCAAAGCCATCTTTTCATCAATCCACTTGTTCTTCATATACATTTCTACTTAAGCATCATGATAGGCAGTCATGTGATCAGATTGAAGTTTGGTTTGTCATTCCAAGTGTTCGTATTGGTGGTACATCTCATGGAGATGATTACCAATACTTTGAATTTTTGCTTCAATCTTATCCATTTGACTAAACATCTTCTCCAAACTTACAACAATAAAACCATTAAAATAAGGCTGAGGATCTTTAGGAGATTTTCTCTTACCTCATTTCCATGATTTCCTCTATCCATGGCCTCCAAATCCTTCCTAACTCCTCCAAAATGAATTGCTCTGGTTGAAATTAGTGTTTCTATGGAATTGGGGACGAAAAATAGGCTATACATAAAGAGATTTGGTGTGAAAAACTAAAGAAATTTAGTTTTTTCACGATCTGTAAATACAGCACTTAGGCGCCAAAATCTGGTGCCAAGGCGCCCGACCATCGATACGCATGCTATTCTGGCGCTTAGGTTCCAGCTTTTGGTGCCTAGGCGCCGGAACCTTGATCGACTCCGATTCCCCTATCATCAAATTTTACAAAGTTTCAGTCGTAATAAATAGGTCTAACAAACGAGTATGATCAACACACAAATACAATTACGAAAAATTCAAATCACAAACAATCGAAAACGAAGGTTAACTTGATCTCCTTTTTACTTACATTTGACATGGAGTGCTCCAAGTACAAATTATATATACTTCAAGAAAATATTTAGCTTAAGCCAATACAGACTTGTTTGCCTTCTATTTTTAGAAGTTATATACAAATTAAGTCAAGACCAAGACATAACCTTATAGCGATAATTAAAATCAAACTAATAAATATGGGTTGCCTCCCACAAAGCGCTTAGTTTAACGTCGTCAGCCCGACCTAATTAATTGAATTAACCGGGTAGACTTAGCTCATAAGCCTCTTTGTAATTTAAGTTCATTTCTCCCATAGAAGGCTTCAATCTTAATCCGTTAATTTTAAATACTTTTCCAGTTTTTGGGGTCTTTAATATCCACAGCTCCATAAGGGTATACTTTCTTAATTATAAATGGTCCCATCCATTTAGATTTTAATTTTCCAGGGAAAATTTTTAAACGAGCATTAAATAAAAGTACTTCTTTTCCAGGCTCGAATATTTTCCTAGAAATTATTTTTCATGCAATTTCTTCATTCTTTCCTTATAAATTCTTGCATTTTCATTAGACTCATTTCTAATCTCTTCCATTTCATTCAGTTGTAATAATTATTTTTCTCCTACAGTATTCAAATTATAATTAAACTCCTTTATTGCCCAATAAGCTTTATGCTCCAGTTCAACAGGTAAGTGACAATGTTTACCATAAATTAACTGATAAGGTGACATTCCGATAGGTGTCTTATAAGCTATTCTATAAGCCCATGATGCAGAATCATATCTATCAACCCAGTCAGTTCTTTTATGATTAACAGTATTTTCCAATATTCTTTTAATTTCTCTGTTTGATACTTCAGCCATTCCACTTGTTTGAGGATGATAAGAAGTTGCAATTCTATGCTTAATTTTGAATTTTACCAGCAATGATTGAATTCTTATGTTTCTGAACTGACTTCCCCCATCTATGATAATTATCCTAGGAATTCCAAATCTTGTAAAAATCATTTTCTATAAAAATTTCGAAACACTTTTGGAATCACAGTTTGGTAAAGCTTCAGCTTCGATCCACTTTGAAACATAATCAACTGCTAATAAAATATAAATCTTTTTAGATGATGGTACAAAAGGTCCCATAAAGTCTAAACCCCATACATCGAAAATTTCGATTTCTAATATAAAGTTTAGAGGCATTTCATCTTTTCTGGATATATTTCTCATTCTTTGACATCGATCACAAGTTTTCACATAATGTCCAACATCTTTAAATAAAGTAGGACAATAAAATCCAGAATTTAAAATTTTAAATGCAGTTTTATCCATTCCAAAGTGTCCTCCAAATTCAGAATCGTGACATTTTTTAATAATTGCAAAAGTTTTTTCATAAGGTACACATCTTTGAATCACAGAATCTCTTCCTAATTTAAATAAATGAGGATCTTCCCAAATATATGATTTACAATCATTCTTGAATTTCTTACCATATTTGTTATTCATCCCATATGGTAAAATATTGCTAACTAAATAGTTAACTATATCTGCATACCACGACATTTGTAATCCTTGAATGACATATAATTGCTCATCCAGGAATTTCTCATTTATATTTTCTTCATAAATCTTCTCAATATTGTTTTTGATTCTTGATAAATGATCAGCAATTTGGTTGTCAGTACCTCTTCTGTTCACATTTTCAAAATCAAATTCTTGCAAAAGTAAAACCCATCTGATCAATCTAGGTTTAGCATCCTTTTTAGATATCAAATACTTAATAGCAGAATGATCAGTATGCACAATACATTTTGTTCCAAGAAGATATGTTCTAAATTTATCAAAGGCATATACTATTTCTAACAGCTCTTTTTCAGTAGTTGTGTAATTTACTTGAGTTTCATTAAGAGTTTTGCTAGTATAATATATAACTTTAAAAATCTTTTAATATTTTTATCCTAATATAGCTTCGATTGCATAATCACTTGCATCATACATTAATTCAAAAGGTTTATTCCAATCAGGTGCAACAATGACTGGTGCAGTGATTAACTTTTCTTTCAGAATATTGAACGCATTCAGACAATCTTCATTAAATTCAAATTTAGCTTTTTTTTTCCAATAAATGGAAAAGTGGTTCAACAATTTTAGAAAAATCTTTTATATATCTCCTATAAAATCCTGCATGATCCAGAAAACTTCTAACATCAGTAACAATAGTAGGTGGTTACAGTTCAACAATAATTTTCACTTTTGCTTGATCAACTTCTATCCCTATTTGTGAAACTTTATGTCCAAGTACATTGCCTTCTATGACCATAAATTGATATTTTTCCCTGTTTAGAACTAAATTTGTTTCTTCACATCTCTTCAAAACTTTCGTTATATTTTCCAAGCAAGATTCAAAATCGTCCATATATACTTCTATTCCTTTATCAATCAAATCACAGAATATTAACATCATACATCTTTGAAAAGTTGCAGGTGCATTGCATAAACTAAAAGACATTCTACTAAAGGAAAATGTTCCATAAGGACTAGTAAATGTTGTCTTTTCTTGATCCTCAGGAGCAACAGGTATTTGATGATAACTAGAATATCCATCCAGAAAATAGTAATATGAGTATCCAGCTATTTTATCCAGCATGTGATCCAAGAAAGGTAAAGGAAAATGATCCTTTCTAGTGGCATTGTTTAATTTTTGATAATCAATGCAAATTCGCCATCCAGTAACTTGTCTTGTTGGGATTAATTCATTTTTATCATTAACAATGACAGTTACTCCTCAGTTCTTTGGAACACAATGAATAGGACTTACCCATTGGCTATCTGAAATAGGATAAATAATTCCAGCATCTAATCATTTCAAAATCTCTTTCTTGACAAACTCTTTCATAATTGGATTTAATCTTTTTTGAGGTTCAATAGTAGGTTTACAATTTTCTTCCATTAAAATCCTATGCATACAGATTGAAGGGCTTATTCCTTTTATATCTACAATAGTCTAACCAAAATCTTTCTTATAATTCTTCAGAACTCCTACTAATTTTTCTTCTTGATCTTTCCTTAATTCTAAAGATATAATTACATGTAAAGCTAATGAATTTCCAAGAAATGCATACTTTAAATGTGCAGGTAACATCTTTAATTCTAGTTCAGGGGCTTTTTCAATTGAGGGTAATAGTATATCATTTTTAGTTGTGTCTAAAATTTCCCAATTTTAATGAATATAATGAGTTTTTTCAGATGAATTTTCTTCATTTAATGACTCATCAAATAACATAGATTCTTTATCTTTATCATTAAAAATGACCTTACATCTTTCTTGGTAATGCTTTTTAATCATATAATAAAAAATATCCATCCGATAACATTTTTGTTTTCCAGGATACCTCATTGATTTCTGAACATTGAATGTTATCTCTTGATCATTAACTCTCATCGTTAATTCTCATTTTTGCACATCAATCATAGCTCGACCGGTAGCTAGAAATTGTTTCCCTAAAATGATAGATATTTCTTTATCTTCTTCTATATCTAGAACAATGAAATCTACAGGAAAGAAAAATTTATCTACCTTAACAAGAACATCCTCTACAACTCCTTTAGGATAAGTGATCGATAAATCAGCTAACAAAAGAGTTACAGTAGTAGGAGAAATCTCTCCTCAATCTAACCTTTGAAAGATTGAAAATGGCATGATATTAATACTAGCTCCTAAATCACATAAGGATTTTCCACAGAATTTTTCTCCAATAGCACATGGTATAGTGAAACTTCCAAGATCTTTAAATTTCTGAGGTAATTTCTTCTGAATTATTGCACTACATTCTTCACATAATGCAACAGTTTCATAAGCTTCAAATTTTCTCTTCTTGCTTAAAATATCCTTCATAAATTTTGCATTGCTTGGCATTTTCTCTAAAGCTTCAAAAAAAGGAATGTTGATGGTAAGTTTCTTGAAAATTTTAAAGAACTTAGAAAATTGATGGTCAAGCTTCTGTTGTTTAAGTCTTTGAGGAAAAGGTGGTGGTGGACTTTCAACTCCCACTTCAATAGGTACAACAGTCTGATCTTTACTTGGAGAAAGGGTATCTTTAGGCTTTTTAATCTCTTCAACTTCTTTGTCTTTTTCAATCTCATTCCGTGTTTTCTCTTTTAATTCCTTTCCACTTCTAAGTTGTACAGCTTTTGCTTGTTCATGTTCTTTTCCAAATCCTTTAGGATTATATTCGACATTGCTAGGAAGTGTTCCTTGAGGTCTGTAATTAATGAAATTAGAAATTTGACCCATCTGATTCTCAATTTTACGAATAGCAGTGTTTTGACTTTGTAGCTGATTGTTTAGTTGCAAGATCAATTCTTCTACAGATAACTTTTTCTGCTGATTGTTATAACCTGGAGGATAAGTTTGTCTATAGTTTGAATTTCCTTGATTGTTCCAATTTGGATTAACTTGATGTCCATTACTCTAACTAAAATTAGGATGATTTTCCAACTAGGATTATAATAATTAGAATAAGGATTATTAGTTTTACTAGCAATAGCTTGCAAAGATTTCATTGCTTGAGAATCATCAGAAGTTGCAGAATTATCAGTACTTACATGCGATATATTAATAGTATAACTGTCTAATTTTTTAGATATCGCAGCCACTTGTGAAGCTAAAATAGAAAAGGCTTCATTATCATGAATTCTAGCCATCCATTTAGGATTAAACCTTTCAGAAGAACATTGAAAATTATTATTAGCTATTTCTTCAATGAAGGTGTAGGTTTCTTTAAATGTCTTAGCCATTAAAGAACCACCAGCAGCAGCATCATTAATTGATCTAAGTGATACAATAATTCCATTATAAAATGTTTGAATAATTAACCAATCTGGTAAAGCATGATGAGGACATTTTCTTAATAGTTTTTTAAATCATTCCAAAGCTTCATAAATTGTTTCTCCATCAAATTGCGTATATGAAGTAATATCATTTCTCAATTTAGCAGTTTTAGAAGGAGGAAAATAATTAGCAAGGAATTTTTGTGCCATATATACCCATGTTTTAATAGAACAAGTTGCTAATGAATTATGCCACATCTTTGCTTTATCTTTTAAGGAAAAAGGAAAGAGTCTAAGCCTAATAGCATTATCGAAACATTATTATATTTAAAGGTAGCACAAAGTTCTAAAAAACTAGCAAGGTGTAAATTTGGATCCTCATTAGGTGTTCCTCCAAATTGATTGTTTTGAACCATTTGAATAATAGAAGGTTTATCTCAAAAGAATTAGCATCTACACCTGGAATTTGAATACTAACATGAAGTTCATCAACTGTAGGGTTTGCATATTCCCTTAATGGTTTATAAACATTTTGTTCATTAATTTCGATTGGATTTTGATTATTGTTATGTAAGTTAGGCATTTTTTGATGTTTTGAAATTTATTTTCCTTTTACTTTTTATTTTATCTTATCCCTGGCAATGTGCCCTAAAAACTTGGTGTGATGCGACTTTATATATGCTTTAAAATACAAGAATTGGATACCACTTTTTAGAATATTTAATTTCCAGCAAATGGCTTCAAAAACTTGATGTACGAGGTTTAATTTTATTATTTTATATTTAGATTTTATTATTGTAAAAGTCACAATTTTAAATGCAAGTATACATATCATTCAAGTAATACAGGGCTCTAGTGGAATCCTGGTTTTCGATCCCACAGGGATAGTGAAATAAAAAGTAATAGATTTAAGTAATATTTTTAAGTTTTTCTTATGTAAATTATATATACTCTTTTTTTTAATATATATATTCAAATAACAATTTTTACTAAAATAAAAGAGGCAGTAAGTAGTAAATTAAAATAAGCAGTAATTAAAATTCTATGCAAGTATAAAAACGACTTTCTTCTTTTTCAACTAATCCAAGAATTATAGATTAATTATCTTTTGTAGGGAATTAAGATTATGGTATTGTGCCAAATAGAAGCATTTCTATTCTTTACCCTTTGGTCGAGGTGCAAAGAACATTGACAGATGGTTAATCTAGGCTCACACTACTAGGTGTCCAAGGGTGGCTATGGTCGGCCCTACCAGTGACCCGTTACCTTTCTATAAACCAAATTATTAGAATTTAGTCTGTCACTCTAAAAACTAATTAATTTTACGCCCATAAGTAATATCTTCCTATTTATTTGCACTTCACCTTAAACAATCCGCGTATAGCCTGCGATTACTTAAGGATTCATGTAATATCTACTAGTTAAAAATTTATCTCCGGATAGGTCTCAAAATTCTTCAACAGGTTTTAACAAATTAGATGGCCAATTTAAAAAGTAAACTAAGATCAGGTATTAATATCATCACAATATTTTAAAATATTTTATATTTAATTCTTGTACGAAATTTAACTAATTTATAATCTTTTCATAGTTGAAAGTAGAAAACTAACTACTCAGAACTCATTAAAATAATACAACAAAACATATTTATAAAACTTTGAACCAAAGTACAAATACTTATCTGAAGTGTTCCTTCAAGAGATCCGCTGACTTCTACTGACTCCAAATCAATAATTAAAGACTCCAACAGCAATAACACACAATAAACACTCATAATAAACTCACTAGATACAATATAAAGTGACACCCTAAGTATGGAAGAGACTAAATTAAACTAGAGATGAGAGTGAATATGCTAAAATGGGTATGTATACTAAGAGTGGGGGTTTTGGTGTGATTTTCTCTGTAGAATGGCTCCTATTTATAGAGCTCTAAATTTGACCAGGGGTTGCTTAAGGCACCTCTTCAAAATTCGTCCAAATTCAATGTATCTTCTAGAAGGTAACCATCGTGCCTAGGCGTCGGGATCTGGCGCCTAGGCACTGGACTCCGTGACCATGTATTTCGCACCTCTTCACTTTGGGTCTCACGTCTTCACGATCCAGACTGTTTCCTTGTGTTCAAATACATTGTATCACATTTCATATATATTAGGAGTAACTTCCAGTCTTCTAGAAGCTCCAATAACTGCTTAACACCGTCAAAATAACTGCCCAAAGTCATAAAAAAAACTTAACAGCGTATGTATCAAACTGGCGCTTAGGCACCGGACTCTGGCGCCTAGGGGCCAGGCCAACAATTCCAAAATTTACTCCATAAGCTCCAATTTTGCTCCTTTTTCCTCATTTTTCCTTCTTTTTCTTTCTTGAACTCTTTTTAATCATCTACATCCAAAAATATGAAAATACCTTTCATTAAAGCATAATATCCTTATGAATTGAATCATAAATAAGGCATAAAAATGGGTATTTTTTGGTATATCAATGGCTCAAACTTCGGATCAACTTTTGTAGGAATCCAAAAAAAGGACAAACTAGGGGAAAGACATAAATCCAAGAGAGATCTTGGTGTTTTCCTGTACTATCCAACGGTTTGGATTTGATTTAAATTATTTATTTAATGTTTCATCTTGTCAATTTCATTATTTAGGACTTATGTTCACTTGATACCAATCATGTGAACGGCCTGGAAGATAGAAGGATTTATGTTATATCCGAAACGAGTTATGGCTTATATTGCACAACATGGTTATGCAAAGGCCTAAAAGAAAAAGGGGAGGATTTATGTTGCACTAGGCAGACTACCTCGAAGTCCTATGGCTTGTTATTTAGACTAAAGAAATGTTTTGCTGATGTAGATAAGCTTTGCTTTTGAAGATGGCCATGCTGCCCACTGTGCATGCTCTAAGCTCCTTGCCGTAGCAGGTTTAGTTTAAAGAAGTGTCAGTTGTAAGAAATGAGAAGTGTCATGTTTTGGAAACATTTAAGTTGAGGTGTCTTAATATTTTATTAGGGGAATATTAAAGTTGATTATAGCGACACCGGTTAAGATCCCACGGTTCCATCATCCCGGCACCACTATTTTCAACGGATTTACTTAGTCCAAATTAATTTGCTAAACTCAAGTGAAGTGAGTTCCACACTTTCATTTTGACCGTATGAAACCTCGTTAGCAACCCGTAGGTTACGTCCTCTGAGGGATTCTTGATCATCCAACGAGATGTTTTAATTTAGTTACAATTATGATTTTTGTTTTGTTTGTGATTAAATTTTGACTATTGTGGTAGTGAATTTTTTCTTATTTTTATTTTTAATTTTTGATTTTTGGTTTTTGTTTTGTGGCTATCCAAAAATTTTTGGTTTTCATGCAAAGTGACATCATTGTTTAACATGCAAGCATGCAAGCAACAAAAAAAAGGCAAAGAAAGTGAGGGAAAAGAAAGCACTATAAACTTGTAAAAGTGTACCGGCGAGTCTTCTCGTTCCTCCATCTGAAACTTTAGTATCTTTTGCAATAAAATTTATATTTTGCAGGAAAGTAAAACCTTATGGATAGGTTTGCCTCAGGCCTATCAAATCCTATGTCATAACTTGGTGGATCCTATTCATTTCAGAGATTGTTTCATTTAACAAAATATGATAAGTTCAGTTGTTCTCCAAGGTGTCCAAAAGATTTGTAAAGAACAGCCCAGGAGATAGCTAAACATTTCACAATTCTTTTGAGCTTCCTTGAGTTCATTCCGAACTTATCATGATTATTAGATGATTCGTCTATTTCATACCATCATGCTTAGTGGACTTAATGCTTTAATTTTTCCCTTCAAATGAGGTAATTATCAGTGGTTATTTCATTTAGAAGCTATGTGGGTGAAAATCCTTTAGGGCAAAGTTAATATATTTAGAAATGTTAGCCAATTAATTTTTGAATTGGGCTTGTAGTGTTTTAAAATGTTTAAAGCTTGATTATTTTTGCTTTTCTATACTTCTTTTAACAAAGTTTGATCAGGCCTAGCTCACTACCAAGCCTTTAAGATTTAGTTAATAAGTTCGTAATTAATCTTATGTTAATCTAGTTTTCATCAAAACATTAGATTATCATTCATACACAAAATTGGGGTGAGAATTAGTGGATTTATAACTTCTAAAATCAACCCTTAATCTTTAAGATCATTAAGTTTGATGGTCTTCCAAATTCACAAAATTAGGAAATTATTAATTTATTATTTTTTTATGTGATAAAATTAAAGTGGGTTTCTATCATTCATCCCTTGATGTTTCAATCTTCTAAACATGTTATTTAAGATTATCAATTACCTATTTCACCATTTAATTAATCCTAAATATTAATTAAGGCTAAAACTTTAAAATTATGACTTTGCCCCTAGGGCTTTATCACCTCATAATTCACTAAACTTAATTCAAATGGCTTTGGAATTTTATCCTACCTCACTTATAGGTCAATTAAGACTCCAGAAGAGAAAAATATGAGTTTTCAATATTTAATTTAATTTGTATAATTATTTGCATGCAAAAATTGGAGTTTTCAAAGAAAATTCAATAGCATGACCAAGACAAAGGCTAATCCTTCAAAAATTTTTATTGGAGGTAACCTTAGACCAGAGATCCTCTTGGTTCAAATTTCATGATTTTTGTACTTTTAAATTATTTAATAAAAATATTTTTATTACTGGAGTATTAAGTAATTATAAAATAAACTTAAGTTGACAATTAAGTTTTAAATTTTTCAAAAATCTAAGGTCACGGAACTCAAAGAAATAAATTTCATATTTTTCTGATTTTTATTTAACTTTTTAGAAATATTTTGTTGATAAATTAAGAAAAATCCATTTTTAGCGCTTTAAAAATTATTTTAAGCCTTTGAAAATTAATATCTTTATATAGAAAGCCAGGAAAAATATTCTAACTATTCCTAAGTGCTTAGGAGGTCATTTGGAACATTTCCATGAATTTTATTTTTATTGCAAGTTTTATTATTTTTAAACTATTTAAGTATTTAATATATGGTTAAAAATGAAAATTTTATCAAAATTTCAATTTTATTTTTATAAAATTTGGCCAATATGGCTAGTTTTAATGAATGTGGAGTATTTTGGATCAGTTAGGTAATTCTGAAAGGTTTAAAATGATTTTTGTGAAGAAATGTGCCCACAGGGGCATTTTGTAAAATTTTGGGATTTCTGCTAGTTTTGAGAGATTTAGTGTGAATCTGGGCAATTTAAAAACTTTAGAGTTGTTTAGAATGATTTTTGTTAAAATCTTAGGACTTGGAGATTTTTTAGAATTTTAGGGTTTTAAGGGCATTTTTGTAATCTTGAACAATTTTAGCAAAAATTGGGTTAGTTTCGAAGAATTCAGGGCAATTTGGCTAGTTTTAAAGAATATGGAGTATTATAGATGAATTCAGTAATTTGGAGAGGTTTAAAATGATTTTAGAGAAGAAATGAAAATTTTTGGGCCATAGGGCCATTTTAAGAATTTTTGGGCTTTTGGCTAATTTTGGGAGATTTTGAGTGAATTTGGGAAACTTGAGTAACTTGGAGTGGCTTAGAATGTTTTTTTGGAGAAATCTTAGGAACTTGGAAATTTCTGGGATTTTTAGGGTTTTAAGGGTATTTTTGTATTTTTGGAGAATTTGGGTGAAAATTAGGTTATTTTGGTAGTTTTGGAGAATCAGGGTAATTTAGCCAGTTTTATGAAAACTAGAGTATTTTAAATCAGTTTGGTAATTTGGAGAGGTTTAAAATGATTTTTTTGAAGAAATGAGCCCATAGAGGCATTGTCGAATTTTTGAGATTCTGCTAATTTTAGGAGATTTGGGGTGAATTTGGGCAATTTGAATAATTTGGAGTTGTTTAGAATGACTTTAGTGAAATCTTAGGAATTTTAAGATTTTTGGTATTTTTAGTGTTTTAAGGGCATTTTGGTAAATTTGGAGAATTTTGGTGAAAATTGAGGTATTTTGAATGCTTTGGAGAATTTAGGGCAATTTGGCAAGTTTTAAGGAATGTGAAGTATTATAGATGAATTGGGTAACTTGGAGAGGCTTAAAGTGATTTTGGTGAAGAAATGAGACTTTTTGGGTCACAGGGGCATTTTGGGAATTTATGAGATTTTGGCTAATTTTCGGTGAATTTGGACAATTTAATTAATTTGAAGTGGTTTAGAATGATTTTTGGTGAAATCTTAGGAATTTGGAGATTTTTTGGATTTTTAGGGTTTCAAATGCATTTTGGTAATTTTGGAGAATTTCATGAAAATTGGGTTATTTTGTTCCTTTTGGAAAATTTAGTGCAACTTGGCTAGTTTTAAGGAATGTGGAGTTTTTTAGGTTAATTGTGTAATTTAAGGAGGTTTAAAATGATTTTGGTGAAGAAATGAGAATTTTTGGGCCATAGGGGTCTTTTGAGAATTTTTGGGATTATGGCAAATTTTTGGTGAATTTGGGCAATTTGAATAATTTGGAGTGGTTTAGAATGATTTTTATTAAAATCTTAGGAATTTGGAGATTTTTGGGATTTTTAGGATTTTAAAAGTATTTTGGTAATTTTTGAAGAATTTTGGTGAAAATTGAGATATTTTGATAATTTTGAAGAAATTAGAGAAATTTGGCAAGTTTTAAGAAATGTGTAGTATTTTGGATCAATTGGGTAATTAGGAGAGTTTAAAATGATTTTGGTGGAGAAACGAAAATTTTTTGGACATATATGGATTTGGGAATTTTTTGGAATTTGGCTAATTTTGGGAGAGTTTGGGTGAATTTGGGCAATTTGAACAATTTGAAGTGGTTTAGAATTATTTTTGGTGAAAAAACTCTAGGAATTTAGATATATTTGGAATTTTTAGGGTTTCAAGTGCATTTTGGTAATTTTGGAGAATTTTGGTGAAAATTGCTTTATTTTGATAGTTTTGGAGAAGTTACTACATTATGGCTAGTTTTAAGAAATGTGGAGTATTTTAGATCAATTGAGTAATTTAGAGAGGTTTAAAATGATTTTGGTGTAGAAATGGGTATGTTCGCACCATCGTGGCATTTTGGAATTTTTTTGAATTTTGGCTAATTTTTGGAGATTTGAATGAATTTAGGCAATTTAAATATATTGGAGTGATTGAGAATTATTTTGGTAAAGTCTTGGGAATTTAAAGATTTTTAGTTTTTTAAGGTTTTAATGGCATCTTGGTAATTTTGGAGAACTCGTGAAAATTGATTTATTTTGGTAGTTCTGGAGAATTTAGTGCAATTTGGCTAGTTTTAAGGAATGTTGAATAATTTAGATTAATTGGGCAATTCAGACAGGTTTATAATGATTTTAGTAAAGAAATGAGATTTTTGAGCCATATGGGCATTTTGGAAATTTTTGGGATTGTAGATAATTTTAGAAGATTTTTGGTGAATTTGGACAATTTAAATAATTTGAAGTGGTTTAAAATGATTTTTTGGTGAAACCTTAGGAATTTTGTAGATTTTGGGATTTTTATGGTTTTAAGGGCATTTTGGTAATTTTGGAGAATTTTGGTGAAAATTAGGTTATTTTGGTAGCTTTGGAGAATTTAGGGCAACTTGTCTAGTATTATACAAAGTGGATTATTTTAGATTAATAGGGTAATTTTAAGAGCTTTGAAATGATTTTGGTGAAGAACTGGGAAGTTTTGGCCCGTAGGGGCTTTTTCAGAATTTTTTGGATTTTGACTAATCTTAAGAGATTTTGGGTAAATTTATGCAATTTGAATACTTTGATGTGGTTTAGAATTAGTTTTGGTAAAATATTAACAATTTGGAGATTTTGGGAATTTTTAGGGTTTTAAGGAAATGAAGTAATTTTAAAAAATTTTTGTAAAATTTGGGTTATTTTGGTAGTTTTGGTGAATTAAGAGAAATTTGGCCATAGGGGTATTTTCAGAATTTTTGGGATTTTAGCTAGTTTTGGAAGATTTTGTGTGAATTTGAGAAATTTGAATAATTTGAAGTGGTTTAGAATGTTTTTTTGGTGAAATCTTAAGAATTTAAAGATTTTTAAGGTTTTAAGGCCATTTTGGAAATTTTGGTGAAATTTGGGTTATTATTGTAGTTTTGGAGAATTTAAATCAATTTGACAAGTTTTAAGGAATGTGGAGTTTTTCAGATCAATTGGGTATTTTGGAGAGTTTTAAAATGATTTTGGTGATGAAATGAGAATTTTTTGACCATAGTGGCATTTGAGGAATTTTTGGGATTTTGGCAACTTTTGGGATATTTAGGGTGAATTTGAGCAATATATAATTTAGACTGGTTTAGAATGATTTTTGGAGAAATCTTAGGAATTTGGAGATTTTTGGAAATTTTAGGGTTTTAAGTAAATTTTGGTAATTTATAGAGGTTATAAATGATTTTGGTGAAGAAATGGGAATTTTTGGGCCATAGGGGCATTTTTTGAATTTTTGGGAGATTTGTGGTGAATTTGGGTAATTTGAATAATTTGAAGTGGATTATATTGTTTTTTGGCAAAATCTTAGAAAACTGGAGTTTTTTGAGATTTTTTGGGGCTTTAAAGGCATTTTGGTAATTCTGGATAATTTTGGTGAAAATTTGGTTATTTTGGCAGTTTTGGAGAATTTTGGCCAATTTGACAAGTTTTAAGGAATGTGGAGTACTTTAATTAATTGGGTAATTCAGAGAGGTATAAAATGATTTCAGTGACGAAATGATAATTTTTGGGCGATAGGGGCATTTTTGAAATTTTTGGAATTTTTTACTAATTTTCGGAGATTTCGGGTGAATTTAGACAATTTGAATATTTTGAAGTGGTTAAGAATGATTTTTGGAGAATTCTTATGAATTTGGAGATTTTTGGGATTTTAAGAGTTTCAAGGGCATTTTGGTGAATTTAGGTGAAATTTGGGTTATTTTGGTAGTTTTGGTGAATTTAGGGAAATTTGGCTAGTATTAAGGAATGTGGATTATTTTAGATCAATAGGGTAATTTTGAGTGGTTTGAAATGATTTTGGTGAAGAAATGAGTTGTTTTGGGGCATAGGGGTATTTTCAGAATTTTTGGGATTTTTGCTAATTTTGGAGATTTTTTGTGAATTTATGCAATTTGAATAATTTGATGTGGTTTAGAATGTTTTTTTGTGAAATCATAGGAATTTGGAGATTTTTGGGATTTTTAGGGTTTTAAGGGCATTTTGATAATTTTGGAAAATTTTGGTGAAATTTGTGTTATTTTGGTAGTTTTGGAGAATTTAATGCAATTTGGCTTGATGAATGTGGAGTATTTTAGATCAATTGGGTAATTTGGAGAGGTATGAAATGATTTTGGGGAATAAATGAGATTTTTTGGACCATGGGGTATTTTTGGAATTTTTGGGATTTTGGCTAATTTTGAGGGATTTTAGGTGAATTTATGCAATTTGAATAATTTGATATGGTTTAGAATGTTTTTTGGTTAAATCTTAGGAATTTGGAGAATTTTGGGATTTTTAGGTTTTTAAGGGCATTTTGGTAATTTTAGAGAATTTTAGTGAAATTCGGGTTATTTTGGTAGTTTTGGGGAGTTTAATGCAATTTGGCTAGTTTTAATGAAATTGGAGTATTTTAGATCAATTGGGTAATTTGGAGAGGATTAAAATGATTTTAGTGATGAAATGAGAATTTTTTTGCCATAGTGGAATTTGAAGAATTTTTGGAATTTTGGCTAATTTTGGGATATTATGGGTCAATTAAAGCAATTTAAATAATTTGGTGTGGTTTAGAATGATTTTTGGTGAAATCTTAGGAATTTGAATATTTCTGAAATTTTAGGGTTTTAAGGGCATTTTGGTGTTTTTGAAGAAATTTTGTTGAATAATGGGTTATTATGGTAGTTTTGGAGAATTTAGGGGAATTTGGCTAGTATTAAGGAATGTTGAGTTTTTTAAACGAATTGGGTAATTTAGAGAGGTTTTAAATTGTTTTGGTGAAGAACTAAGAATTTTTAGGCCATAGGGGCATTTTTGGAATATTAAGATTTTTGCTAATTTTGGGAGATTTGGGGTGAATTTGGGCAATTTGAATAATTTGGAATGGATTAGAATGATTTTTGGTTTAATCTTAGAAACCTGGAGATTTTTGGGATCTTTAGGGTTTTAAGGGAATTTTGGTAATTTTGGGCAATTTGACAAGTTTTAAGGAATGTGGAGTAATTTAGATCAATTGGGTAATTTGTACAGGTTTAAAATGATTTTGATAAAGAAATGATAATTTTCGGACCATAAGGGAATTTTGGAAATTTTTGTAATTTTGGCTAATTTTGGGATATTTTGGGAGAATATGGCCAATTAGATTAATTTGAAGTGCTTTAGAATGATTTTTGGAAAATTCTTAGCAATTAGGAGATTTTTTTGGTTTTAAGGGAATTTTGGTAATTTTTGAGAATATTAGTGAAAACTGGGTTATTTTGGTAGTTTTGGATAACATAGGGCAATTTATCTTGTTTTGAAGAATGTGCAGTATTTTAGATCAATTCGATAATTTGGAGAAGACATGGAAAATTTTTCGTTCATAGGAGCATTATGAGAAAATTTTGGATGTTAGCTAATTTTGGAAGATTTGGGATGACTTTAAGAAATTTGAATAATTTAAAGAATTTTTTGTGAAATCTTAGGAATTTGGGCATTTTTGAGTTTTTTAGGGTTTTAAGGACATTTTGGTAATTTTGGTGAATTTGAGTGAAAATTGGGTTATTTTAGTAGTTCTTAAGAATTTAGGGTAATATGGCTAGTTTTAAGAAATGTGGAGTATTTTGGATCAGTTGGGTAATTTGGAGAGGTTTACATTGATTTTGGTGAAGAATTGAGATTTTTGGGCCATAAGGGCATTTTGAGAATTTTTTTGATTTTGGTTAATTTTGGGGGATTTGGGGTGAACTTGGGCAATTTGAACAATTTGAAGGGGTTTAGAATGATTTTTGAAGAAATCTTAAGAATTTGGAGTTTATTTGGGTTTTAAGGGTTTTAAGGGCATTTTGGTAATTTTGGAGAATATTGGTCAAAATTGGGTTTTTGGGTAGTTTTAGAGAATATAGCAAAATTTGCCTAGATTTAAGGAATGTGGAATATTTTAGATTAATTGTGTAATTTAGAAAAAATTAAAATGATTTTAGTGAAGAAATGAGAATTTTTTGGTCATACGAGCATTGTGAGAATTTTTGGGATTTTAGCTAATGTTGGGAGATTTTGGTTGAATTTGGGGAATTTGAATAATTTTGAATGGTTTTTAATGATTTTTTTGTGAAATTTTAGGTATTTGGATTTATTGGGATTTTTAGGGTTTTAAGAGCATTTTGGTAATTTTGGTGAATTTGGGTGAAAATTTGGTTATTTTGGTAGTTTTGGAGAATTTAGGGCAATATGACTAGTTTTATGGAATATAGAGTATTTTAGATCTCTTAGGTAAATTGGAGACATTTATACTGATTTTGGTGAAGAAATGAGCCTACAAGGACATTTTGCAAATTTTTGGGTTTTTTGCTAATTTTGGGAAATTTATTTTGAATTTAGGCAATTTGATTAATTTGGAGTCCATTAGAATGATTTTTGGTTAAATTTTAGGAATTTGGATATTTTTTAGATTTTTAAGGTTTAAAGGGAATTTTTTTAATATTGGAGAATTTTGGTGAAAATTAGATTATTTTGGTAGTTTTGAAGAATTGAGAGAAATTTGGCTTTTTTTAAGGAATGTGAAGTATTAAAGATGAATTAGGTAATTTGGAGAGGTTTAAAATTATTTTAGTGAAGAAATAAGAATTTTTGGGCCAAAGAGACACTTTGGGAATTTTTGGTATTTTGGCTAATTTTGTGAGATTTGGGGTGAATTTGGGTTATTTGAGTAACTTGGAGTGGCTTAGAATGATTTTTTGAGAAATTTTAGGAACTTGGAGTTTTTAGGATTTTTAGGGTTTTAAGGGAATTTTGGTAATTTTGGAGAATTTGGGTGAACAACTAGTTTATTTGGTAGTTTTGGAGAATTCAGGGCAGTTTGGCTTGTTTTATGGAAAGTGGAGTATTTTAGATTATTTTGGTAATTTGGAAAGGTTTAAAATGATTTTGGTGAAGAAAGGAGTCCATAGAGGCATTGTAGAATTTTTGGGATTTTTGCTAATTTTAGTAGATTTAGGGTGAAGTTAGGCAATTTAAATAATTTGGAGTTGTTTAGAATGATTTCTAGTGAAATCTTATGAATTTAGAGATTTTTGGGATTTTTAGGGTTTTAAGGGTATTTTGGTAATTTTGGAGAATTTTGTTGAAATTTGGGTTATTTTTTTAGTCTTGGAGAATTTAATGCAATTTGTCTAGTTTTATGGGATGTGGAGAATTTCAGATCAATTGGGTAATTTGGAGATGTTTAAAATGATTCTAGTGATGAAATGATAATTTTTGGGCCAAAGTGGCATTTGAGAAATTTTTGGGATTTTGGCTAATTTCGGGATATTTGGGGTGAATTTGAGCAATTTGAATAATTTAGAGTAGTTTAGAATGATTTTTCTGAAAACTTAGGAATTTGGAGATTTTTGGAATTTTTAGAGTTTTAAGGGCATTTTGGTAAATTTGGATAAATTTTGGTGAAAATGGGTCATTTTGGTAGTTTTAGAGAATATAGGGAATTTTGCTTGTATTAGGAATGTAGAGTATTTTAGATCAATTGGGTAATTTGGAGAGTTTTTAAATGATTTTGGTGTAGAATTAAGAATTTTTGGAACATAGGGATGTTTTTGGAATTTTTGTGATTTTAGCTAATTTTGGGGATTTGGGGTGAATTTGGATAATATGAATAATTTCGAGTGGATTTGAATGATTTTCGGTTTAATCTTAGAAACTGGAGATTTTTTGGATTTTTGTGTTTTAAGGGCATCTTAGTAATTTCAGAGAATTTTGTTAAAAATTGGGTTATTTTGGTACTATTGGAGAGCTTTGGGCAATTCGACATGTTCTAAGGAATGTGGAGTATTTTAGACCAATTGGGTAATTCATAGAGGTTTAAAATGGTTTCAGTGAAAAAATGATAATTTTTTAGCCATAGGGGCATTTTGGAAATTTTTGGAATTTTGAATAATTTTGGGAGATTTAGAGTGAATTTAGGCAATTTGGGTAATTTGAAGTGGTTTAGAATGATTTTTTGAAAAATCGTAAGAATTTGGAGTTTTTTTGGGGTTTTAAGGGTTTTAAAGGTTTTAGGGCATTTTGATCATTTTGGAGAATATTGGTACAAATTGGGTTTTTTTGGGTAGTTTTGGAGAATTTAGGGAAATTTGGCTAGTCTAAGGAATGTTGAGTATTTTAGATAAATTGTGTAATTTCAAAAGATTTAAAATGATTTTTGTGAGTAAATGAGAATTTTTTGGACCATATGAGCATTTTGAGAATTTTTAGGATTTTGGCTAATTTTGGCTAATTTTTGTTGAAATTGGCGAATTTTAATAATTTGGAATGGGTTTTAATGATTTTTTGTGAAATCTTAAGAACTTTGATATTTTTTGGATTTTTAGGTTTTTAAGAGAATTTTGGTAATTTTGGAGAATTTTGGTTAAAGCTTGGTTATTTTGGTAGTTTTGGAGAATTTAGAGCAATATGGCTAGTTTTAAGGAATTTGGAGTATTTTGGATAAGTTAGGTAATTTGGAGAGGTTTAAAATTGATTTGGTGAAGAACTGCGCCCATAAGAGCATTTTGAGACTTTTTGGGATTTCTGCAAATTGTTAACCTCACTTTTGGTTAAGGTCTAGTCTTTCTTTAGAATAGTCTAGGGTCTAGCCATAGGACTCTCCTAGTGACTTTCTTAGAAGACTAGTCTTGGAATCCTCCCCTTAGAAATGAAAACACTTCATTGCTTCACTGGGAGTTTCCATATGCTTAAGGCCTAACCTCGAGCTTTTGGGAGGAAGAGGCCAAGCATAAGGAAGCCTAGTGGAAGTCTCCTATAGGTGGTTAGACCTTAGGATTTACCCGGGGAGATTTGTTGCTTACACACACACACTTACACCACACACTTCACACTCACAACCCTAAACAAAGCACATCCCGCTTTGATCCTTTAACTCTTTGGAAACTCTTGTGGGTGGTCCAACCCTAAACCAATGGCTAACGAGGCTGGAACCAACACACAGAGGACCAAATGAGGATTTCCTTTAGTCCATGGCTCAACCTAAAGAATTCTACACTACTCACCTCTAACCAACCTCAAATTTTTCCAAAATTTCAATTTTTGACCCCTTGCTCCTAAATTTATCCAAAATACCCCAAAACCTCAATTTCACCTAAAATTACCAAAATTACATATTTTTCTCCAAAAATTACCTCAAAAAACTTCACCACCACTCAAATTGACCAATTTGATCAAAATATACCAAAATAACTAAAATAGCCGCAAAACCCCTCAAAATTACCAAAATGCCCCTCCTAGCTAAAATTTTCAAAAAATTTAAAAAATTCTCAAAAATTCCGAAAACCTTACAAATATTCCCAGTTTCATTTTAAACAACTTTATTTGACCCAATTTGTTCAAATCTGTCCAATTTAATCAAAAGCCCCAAAATGCCCTTTAAGGCCCAAAATGCCTAAATTAAACCCATTGTCCTCCTAATTGCCCTCAATCCTGCCCAAATTCAATGCTAAACAAAATTTTAATATTGCCAATACCAAACTAAACCAAATCCAAGCTAAATTGGACCCACATTAAAGCCCAATTTGAGCCCAAACCCAAAATCTCCAAAATTAGCCAAGTGACTCAATTTCTCAAAATCAAACCCAATGTCAACCAATTCTGCCCCAATCAATATTGAAAAAAATTCATAACACTCTCCTAAGTTCAATTAAACCACCAATTGCCCCCAATTTGAACCTCAGCTCTACTCAAATTCATTTGAACCAAGGTCCCTCAATTTTAACCCAAATTGAAGACATGGCCAATTCTTACCAAATTGATTTCCCTAATCTCAAAATTGGCACCCAATTAATGTTGAAAACATTTCATGTTGTCCATCTTGACCATTTTGACCCATTAATTGAGCCTTGGACCTAACCTTACCGAACCTAGACCCAAGCTACTCCAAGGGTCCCCAAATTGACCAAAGTCCCAAATTAAGGCAAATTGAACCTCTAAACTAATTCAAAATCACTCCAATCCTTCTCTAAACCATTCATGACAATCATATACATACTCTTGCTCAATCACTTGAGCTCAATCCTATTTCAAACCCAACTTAGCCTAATTTGAACCCAAAATGACCTAAATGAACCCATGACACAAATTGATCAAATTAAACTAAATGTGACCAATCCAAGCTTCCTACAGCCACCAAATAGACCCTAGAGACTGACCTAATTGCCCATAGCCCAACCTAGTGAAGCCATGGACCAAAGTTCCCTCAAATTAGGGGATCTCCTCCTTTAAATGGTTAAAATCAAAAGATATTTGCAATAATACCTTCAACATTTAAGTTCATGGCACTTGATGGTCTGGCTGATCTGAACACTGGCTCACCTGACCACTGACCACCTCCACTGACCTGGACAGCCGACCTAGTGGCCTTAAAATGCCAAAACTGAGAGCCACCCCTTCTCTTATTGAACCGAAAACTCACCTCCCAAACTGTCCAGCTTTGATTGGCCATTGGAGCAGATCTGCCCTCCACCTAAGCAGCTGAATACACCTAAATGGAAGCCCTAGCAGCCACTCCAGCCATGGCTACTTAAAACCACCACCCTTCACGACAAAAAGAAAAAAAACTCAATGGGCCAAGGGTGATTTTGAGTAATTTGAATAACTTGAAGTGGTATAGGGTGATTTTTGGTGAAATCTTAGAAATTTGGAGATTTTTAAGATTTATATGGTTTTAAAGCAATTTGTTAATTTTGGATAATTTTAGTAAAAATTGGGTTGTTTTGATAGTTTTGGAGAAGTTAGAGCAATTTGTCTAGTAATGAGGAATGTGGAGTATTTTTTATTAATTGGGTAATTTGGAGAGGTTCAAGATTATTTTGGTCAAGAAATGATAATTTTTTTACCCATTGAGGCATTTTGGGAATTTTTGGGATTTTGGGTAAATTTTGAGATGTGGGGTAAATTTTGGCAATTTGAATAATTTGAAGTGGTTTAGAATGTTTTTTTTAGTGAAATCTTAAGAATTTGGAGATTTTTGGGTTTTTTTACTGTTTTAAGGGCATTTTTGCAATTTTGGAGAATTTTGGTGAAAATTGGGTTATTTTGGTAATTTTTAAGAATTTAGGGTTATTTGGCTGGTTCTAAGGAAGGTTGAGTATTTTAGATCTATTGGGTAAATTTGTCAGATTTAAAATGATTTTGATGAAGAAATAAGAATTTTTTGGCGCTAGGGGCATGTTAGAAATTTTTGGGATTTTGGCTAATTTTGAAGATTTGTGTTGAATTTGGGCAATTTGAATATAATGTTGTGGTTTAGAATAATTTTTGTGAAAACTTAGGAATTTGAAGATTTTTGGGCAATTTGAATAACGAGCATTTGGTAATTTTATACGACTTTGGTGGAAACTGAGTTATTTTTATAGTTTTGGCAAATTTAGAGCAATATGGCCAGTTTTATGGAATGTGGAGTATTTTAGATCACATGGGTAATTTTGGGAAGTTTAAAATTTTTTTGGCTAAGAAACGTGAATTTTTGGGCCATATGGGCATTTTTGAAATTTTTTGGATTTTGGCTAATTTTGGGAGATTGGGGGTGAATTTGGGCGACTTGAATAATTTAGAGTGGTTTAGAATGATTTTTTATGAAATTTTTGGAATTTGGAGATTTTTGAGATTTTCTATGGATTTATGGGCATTTTGGTAATTTTGGTGAAAATTAGGTTATTTTTGTATTTTTCGAGAATTCAAGGCAATTTGGCTAGTTTTAAAGAATGTAGAGTATTTTAGATCATGTGTAATTTCTAGAGGTTTAAAATTATTTTGGTGAAGAAATCAGAACTTTCGGGCCGTAGGGGCATTATGAGAAATTTTAGGATTTTGGCAAATTTTGGAAGATTTGGGGTGAATTTGGGCATTTTGAATAATTTGAAATGATTTAAAAATTTTTTTGGTAAAATTTTATGAATTTAGAGATTTTTGGGATTTTTAGGGCTTTAGGTGCATTATATTAATTTTGGTGGAAATTGTGTTATTTTGGTGTTTTGAAGATTAAGGCAATTTGGCTCGTTTTATGGATTAGGCTGTATTTTAGATCACTTGGGTAATTTGAAGAAGTATAAAATGATTTTGGTGAGGAAATTAGAAGTTTTGGGCCATAGGAGCATTTCGAATTTTTTTTGGATTTTTGCTTATTTCGGGAGATTGTTGTTGAAGTTGAGCAATTTGAATAACTAGGAGTGGTTATAATGATTTTTGTTGAAGTCTTAGGAATTTTATAATTTTTATGACTTTTAGGGTTTTAAGAGCATTTTGGAGATTTTTAAGAAAATTGGGTTATTTAGGTAGTTTTGGGGAATTCAATGCAATTTGGATGGTTTTAAGGAATGTGGAGAATTTTATATCAATTTTGTAATTTGAAGAGGTTTAAAATAATTTTGGTGAAGAAGTGAGAATTTTTGGGCCATATAGGCATTTTTGGAATTTTTTTGATATTGGCTAATTTTTGGAGATTTTGGGTGAATTTAAGCAATTTGAATAATTTGGAGTGGTTTAAAATGATTTGTCGTAAAATCCTAGAATTTTGGAGATTTTTGGGAATTTTACGGTTTTAAGGATAATTTGGTAATATTAGTGAAAATTGGGTTATTTTGGTACTTTTGGAAAATTTAGAGAAATTTTGCTAGTTTTAAAGAATATGGAGTATTTTAGATCAATTGGGTAAATTAGAGAGGTTTAAAATGATTTTTGTTAGAAAATGAAAACTTTTGGGCCGTAGGAGCATTTTTGGAGTTTTGGCTAATTTTAGGAGAATTGGGGTGAATTTGAGCAATTTGAATAATTTGAAGTGGTCTAGGTTGATTTTTGGTGAAATCCTAGGAATTTGGAGATTTTTATGATTTTTAAGGTTTTAAAGCAATATGGTAATTTTGGAGAATTTTGGTAAAAATTGGGTTATTTTGGTTGTTTTTGAGAATATAGAGTAATTTGTCTAGTAATCTGGAATGTGGAGTATTTTTAATTAATTGGGTAATTTGGAAAGGTAATTTTGGTGAAGAAATGAGAATTTTTGGGCCATTGGGGCATTTTGGGAATTTTTGGGATTTTGGCTAAATTTGGAAGATGTGGGGTAAATTTGGGCAATTTAAATAATTTAAAGTGGTTTAGAAAGTTTTTTTGAGAAATCTTAAGATTTTGGAGATTTTTGGGTTATTTTAGTGTTTTAAGGGTATTTTCGTAATTTTGGAGAATTTTGGTAAAAAATTTGGTTATTTTGGTAATTTTGAAGAATTTAGAGCAATTTGCCTAGTATGCAGGAATGTGGAGTACTTTTGATCAATTGGGTAATTTGGAGAGGTTCAAAATAATTTTGGTGAAGAAATGAGAATTTTTGGGCCATCTCGGCATTTTAGGAAATTTTGAGATTTTGGCAAATTTTGGGAGATGTGGGGTAAATTTGGGCAGTTTGAATAAATTGGAGTAGTTTAGAATGATTTTTGGTGAAATCTTAAGAATTTGGAGATTTTTAGTGTTTAAAGAGTATTTTTGTAATTTTGGAGAATTTTGGTGAAAATTGGGTTATTTTTGTAGTTTTCTAGAATTTAGGGTAATTTGGCTGGTTCAAGGAATGTGGAGTATATTAGATCAATTGGGTAATTTTGAGAGGTTTAAAATGATTTTGATGAAAAATGAGAATTTTTTTGGCTGTAGGGGCATTTTAGGAATTTTTGGATTTTAGCTAATATTGGGAGATTTTTGGTGAATTTGGGCAATTTGAATAATTTGTAGTGGTTTAGAATAATTTTTGGTGAAATCATAGGAATTTGGAGTTTTTTTGGGCAACTTGAATATTTTACGGACATTTTGGTAATTTTGGAGAATTTTGGTGAAATTTGGGTTATCTTCATAGTTTTGGAGAATTCTGCCAATATGGCTAATTTTATGGAATGTAGAGTATTTTAGATCACTTAGGTAATTTTGAGAAGTTTAAAATGATTTGGGTGAATAAATGTGAATTTTTTGGCCATATGGGCATTTTGGGAAGTTTTGGGATTTTGGCTAATTTTGGGAGATTGGGGGTGAATTTTGTTAATTTGAATAATTTGAAGTGGTTTAGAATAGTTTTTGGTGAAATCTTAAGAATTTGGAGATTTTAGAGATTTGTTAAATTTTAAAAGCATTTTGGTAATTTTAGAGAATTTTAGTGACAATTAGGTTATTTTTGTAGTTTTGGAGAATTCAAGGAAAATTGGCTAGTTTTAAGGAATGTGGAGTATTTTAGATCAATTGTGTAATTTAGAGAGGTTTAAATGATTTTGGTGAATAAATGAGAACTTTCGGGCCATAGAGGCATTTCAGGAATTTTTGAGAGATTTTGAGTGAATTTCGGCAATTTAAATAATTTGAAGTGATTTAGAAAGATTTTTAGTAAAATATTGGGAATGTGGAAATTTTTGGGATTTTTAGGGTTTTGAGGGCATTATGGTAATTTTAGTCGAAATTGTGTTATTTTGGTGTTTTGGAGAATTCAAGGCAGATTGGCTTGTTTTATGGAATGTGCAGTATTTTAGATCACTTGGCTAATTTGGAGAAGATTAAAATGATTTTAGTTAATTTATTAATATTTTTAGGTATAGGGGCATTGTGGGAATTGATGGGATTTTGGCTAATTTTAGGAGATTGTTGTTGAATTTGGGCAATTTGAATAACTTGGAGTGGTTTAGAATGATTTTTGGTGAAATCTTAAAAATTTTGAATTTTTTGGGAGTATTAGGATTGTAAAGGCATTGTAGAGTTTTTTTATGAAAATTGGAGAATTCAAAACAATTTGGCTAATTTTAAGGAATGTGGAGTATTATAAATTAATTATGTAATTTTGAGACGTTTAAAATGATTTTGGTGAAGAAATGAGAATTTTTGAGCCATAGAGGCATTTTCAAAATTTTTGGGATTTTGGCTAATTTTGGGAAATTTGGGGTGGATTTAGGCAATTTGAATAATTTGGAGTAGTTTAGAATGATTTTTCATGAAATCTTTGGAATTTGGAGTTATTTGGGATTTTTACGGTTTTAAGGATATTTTGATAATTTTGGTGAAAATCTGGTTATTTTGGTAATTTTGGAGAATTTAGAGCAATTTAGCTAGTTTTAAAGAATGTGGAGTATTTTAAATCAATTGGGTAATTTGGAGAGGTTTAAAATGATTATAGTGAAGAAATGAAAATTTTTGGGCCATAAGGGCATTTTTGAAATTTTAGGATTTTGACTAATTTTCGAGTATTTAGTGCAATTTCTAGAATAATTTGAAGTGGTTTAAAATGATTATCGGTGAAATTATAGGAATTTGGAGATTTATTGTATTTTAGGGTTTTAATTGCATTTTAGTAATTTAGGAGAACTTTAGTGAAAATTGGGTTATTTTGGTAATCTTAGAGAAATTAGGGGAATTTGGCTAGTATTAAGGAATGTGGAGTAATTTAAACCAATTGTGTAATTTATAGAGGTTTAAAATGATTTTGGCCATATTGGCTTTTTGGGAATTTTTGGAGATTTGGGGTGAATTTGGCCAATTTGAATAATCTGTAGTGGTTTATAATGATTTTTGGTGAATTCTTAGGCATTCGGAAATTTTTTAATTTTTTTTTGAGTTTTAGTTGCATTTTTATTATTTTGGAAAATTTTTGTGAAATTTAGGTAATTTTGGTAATTTTGGAGATATTATGGCAATCTGGCTAGTTTTAGTGAATGTGAAGTATTTTAGATCTGTTGAGTAATTTGTAGATGTTTAAAATGATTTTGGTGAAGAAATAGGACTTTTTAGGCCATAGGGGCATTTTTGGGATTTTTGGGATAATGGATAATTTTGGGAGATTTGGGGTGATTTGAGCAATTTGAATAAATTTGAGCGGTTTAGAATGATTTTTGGTGAAATCTTAGAAATTTGGAAATTTTTAGAAATTTTAGGGTTCTAAGGACATTTTGGTAATTTGGGAGAATTTTGGTGAAATTTCAATTTTTTGGTAGTTTTGGAGAATCTAAGGTAATTTGGCAAATTCTAAGAAATGTGGAGTTTTTTAGATCTATTAGGTAAGTCAGAGAGGTTTAAAATGATTTTGGTGAAGATATGAGATTTTTTTATCCATAGAAGCTTTTTGGAAATTTTTGGGATTTTAGCTCAGTTTTGGAGATTTGGGGTGAATTTGTGCAATTTGAGCAATTTAGAGTAGCTTATAAAGATTTTTCATGAAATCTTAGCAATTTAGACATTTTAAAGATTTTTAGGGTTTTATAGCTATTTTGGTAATTTTTGATAATTTTGGTGGAAATTAGGTTATTTTTGTAGTTTTGGATAACTTAGGGCAATATGGCTTGTTTTATGGAAGGTGGAGTATTTTCGTTCAATTGGGTAACTTGGAGAGTTTAAAATGATTTTGGTGAAAAAATGATAATTTTTGGGTCAAAGAGGCATTTTAGGAAGATTTGAGACTTTGGCAAATTTTGGGAGATTTCGGGTGTATTTAGGAAATTTGAATAATTTGAAGAGGTTTAGAATGAATTTTGTTGATATTCTAAGAACTTAGAGATTTATGAGATTTTTATGGGTTTAAGGGCATTTTGGTTATTTTGGAGATTATTGGTGAAAATTGGGTTATTTTGGAAGTATTTGAGAATTCAAAGCAATTTGGTTAGTTTTAAGAAATGTGGAGTATTTTATTTTGGTAATATTGGAGAAATCAGGGCAATTTGGCTAGTTTTAAGGAATATGGTGTCTTTGGAGAGGTTTAAAATGATTTTGGTGAAGAAATAAGAATTTTTGGGCCATTGGGGTATTTTTTGGAATTTTTGGGATTTTGGCTAATTTTAGGAGATTTCGGGTCAATTTAGGCAATTTGAATAATTTGGAGTGGTTTAGAATGATCTTTGGTGAAATCTTACTAATTTAGAGATTTTTGAAAATTTTAAGGTTTTAAGGGCATTTTGGTAATTTTGGTGAAAATTGGGTTATTTAGGTTGTTTTAGGGAATTTTGGGCATTCTGGCTAGTTTTAAAGAATGTGGATTAGTTTAGATCAAATTGGTAATTTCGAGAGGTTTAAAATGATTTTCTTAAATAAATGAGAATTGTTAGGATATATGGATATTTTCGTAATTTTTGGGATTTTGACTAATTTGTAGTGGATTTGAGTGATTTATTTGAAAACATAAGAATTTGGAATATTTAGGATTTTGAGGGTTTTAAGGAGCTTTTTGTATTTTTCGTGAAAATTGGGTAATTTTTGTAGTTTTGGAAAATTTTGGGGCAATTTGGCTAATTTTGTGGAATGTAGAGTATTTTAGATCACTTGGTTAATTTGGAGAGGTTTAAAGTGATTTTGGTGAAGAAATGAGTATTTTTGGTGCATAGGGGCATTTTGGGATTTTTTTTTGGATTTTGGCTATTTTTGGGATATTTCGGTGAATTTGGGAAATTTGAATAATTTGAACTGGTTTAGAATGATTTTTGTTGAAATCTATGGAATTTGGAGATTTTTCAGATTTTGGGAATATGGGCATTTTGGGAATTTTTAGGATTTTGGCTAATTTTTTGAAACTTTGGGTGAGTTTAGTCGATTTGAATAATTTGTAGTGTTTAGAATGATTTTTAGTGAACTATTAGAAATTTGAATTTTTTTGGATTTTTATAGTTTTAGGGATTTTTGTGATTTTGCAAAATTTTGATGAAAACCAGATTTTTTTGCTAGTTTTTGAGAATTTAGAGAAATTTATCTAGTTTTAGTGAATGTGAAGTATTTTAGATCAATTGGGTAATTTGGAGATGTTTAAAATGATTTTGGTGAAGAGATGAGACTTTTTAAGCCATAGGAGCATTTTTAGAATTTTGGGATCATGGATAATTTTAGGAGATTTGGAGTGAATTTGGGCAATCTGAATAATTTTGAGTGGCATAGAATGATTTTTGGTTAAATCTTAGAAATTTGGAGATTTTTGGAATTTTTAAGGTTTTAAGAGCATTTTGGTAATTTTGGAGAATTTTAGTGACAATTGAGTTATTTAATAGTTATGGAGACTTTAGGCAATCTGGCAAGTTTTAAGAAATGTGGAGTTTTTTAGATCATTTGGATAAGTCGGAGAGGTTTAAAATGATTTTTGTAAAGATATGAGAATTTTTTATCCATAGAGGTATTTTGGCAAACTTTGGGATTTTAGCTGATTCTGGGAGATGTGGGGTGAATTTGTGAAATTTGAGTAATTTAGAGTGGTGACCAGAGAAAAATGTATTGAGAAATTCATACCAATTTTATATGAAATTGTACTTTAAAGAAAGGTATTTTCTATGTTTTGTTGCAGGTATGAAGAATTATAGGTAATGGGAGAAAAAAGATCAAAAAGAAGTGAATTTGGAACAAAAAGGACTAAAAGAAATGAAAATTGAACTATCCCGCCGACGGCATTGTTTTCACGATAGTTTTTGAATATATTATAAAGGAGCCCACCGACGGTGAGATCGAGCCCGCCGACAGCGAGCCTGAGCAGTTAGCCTATGTTCTAGAAGACCGCCGATGGCGAGATCGTTGCCACCGACGACGAGAAGGTAGGTTCAAGTAAAAATACAATGAATCTTGACGTTTTTTAAAGAGGTGCTTAAGCAACCTTTGTAAGTATTTCTCCCTCTTTAAATAGAGGGAAATCTCGGCCAAAAATGTGTGTTCTTTTGGTGTTTGTCTTAATCTGAGTCTGGAGAGTCTGAGTCTGAAGAGTCTGTAGTGTGTGAGTGTTCATTAGTAAGTTTAATTGAGTGTGTTGTGCAAGAAGGAAGAGTCAGAGGAACTTCAAGGAGTTTGCTTGGGGAGAAGATTCGAGATAAGTTTTTGTTTATTATTTTATAGCTTTAAATGAATTCCAAGTTTTGTGTTATTCTTCCTATGCATTCTGAGTATTTTTCTCTGTCTTTCTTCTTGTTGTTGAGATTTTGTGAAATGGAAAATTGAATTAGTTGTGCCTTAAATATTGAATAAAAATTGTGATAATCTTTTACTTAAATCTTAATTTACTTTCAATTTGGCTAATTGAACTGTTAAAATATTTTGAATTATCAACTATAGTAAAGATTACATCCAAAATTCAGGGAAATCAAAAGCCTTGAAAGAAGGGTGCAAATAAATAGGGAAATATTATTTGTCGGGCGTAGAATTGGATATTTTAGTGTGACAGACTAAAATCTTCAAATTCGGTCCTATCGTTTGGGAGCTGAAGTGTAGATGTTAGCTCTCAGGAGAGGGGAATGTGGGAGCTCCGAAGTGGCAGTCGGTATCCTCCCAGCCTAGCCACAGATTTAGTAACCAAGCATAGGATTAGTCAATGTTCTTTATGCCTGGACTAAAGGGTAAAGAATAGGAATGTTCCTATTTAGCACAATATAATTCTAACTAAATTAATTATCCATTAACTTAATTCTCTTAACAAGGAGAAAGATACTTTTTCTAAATTGCAATCTTCCATTATGTAATAGAGTTTAGTATAAGCGTTCTTTATTTTCGTATACTAAATAGTAATTGCATCTGCTGAAATTAGTTCTTAATATCTAAACTTCCCTGTGGGTTCGATATCTCGGGGCTTAATAAGAAAGTCTTATATTACTTGATAAACGATACGTATACTTGCGTAGTATCCCATATTATAAAATCATAATTTTCATATCTAAATCATCAGTACATATATTTGGTGAGGTGTCAAGTTTTTAGCGCACATATAATTATCGGGGATAAAGTTTTTGGCGCCGTTGCCGGAGAAGTAAAGTAATTATTAAAGATAATTAATATATATATATATATATATATATATATATATAAATTAATAATTATTAAAATTACTAGAGTAACAGACTATTTTAAAATCTACTTAAGTTGTGTATGCGTAAATTTGGAACCGAAAGTTTAATACCTTACGATTCAGAATTAGAGCGCACTATTAAAAGAATTAGAAAATAGAAAAAAGAAATTATAAACTTAAATCAAATGGCAAATAATCCAGCAATTGAAAATACAAATCAACCAAGACCTTTAAGAGATTATGCTAACCCTACATTAGATGAAATTCACTAACTATCCAAAATTCTGATGTAGCGGCTAATTCATTTGAGCTTAAACCTGTAATTATCCAAATGGTATAGAATAATCAATTTAGTGGTTCACTAAATGAAGATCCTAATTTACATCTTGATAGTTTTTTGGAACTTTGTTCTACTTTTAAATATGACGTAGTATCTAATGATTCTGTTAGACTTAGGCTTTTTCCTTTTTCTTTAAGGGATAAGGCTAAGATGTGGTTAAATTCGTTAGCACCTGGATCTATTAGAACTTTGGGAGAATTGTCAAAAAAATTTCTATCCAAATACTTTCCTCCTTCAAAAACTGCAAAACTTAGAATTGACATAACATCTTTTAGTTAGTTTGATGGAGAATCAATATACGAAGCTTGGGAGAGATTTAAAGATCTTCTTAACAAATGCCCACATCATGCGTTACCAGATTGGTTAATTATTCAAACTTTTTATAATGGATTAGTAGGATCTCTTAGATCTATTATAAATGTTGCTGCTGGAGTTTTATTAATGTCAAAATCATTTGATGAGGCTTATTCATTAATTGAAGAAATGGCTACCAACAATTTTCAATGGCCTTCTGAAAGGTTAAATCCTAAAAAAATAGCTAGTATCCATGACTCTGATGCAATATCCATGTTAGCTTCTTAGATTGCTGCTATATCTAAGAAATTAGATCATTTTGGAATGAATTATTCTCCTAATATAATAGAAGAAAATTCATCTGGACAACTAATAGATGCTCAAACCTCATATGAAACTTTAAATGCTATTAATAATAGAACTAATAATCCTTATGCAAATTATTACAACCCTGGTTGGAAGAACCATCCAAAATCTAATTGGAATAACAAATCTGCTAATCAACAATGGATGAACAACTTAGTAAACCCATTAGGAAATCCATTTAACCAAGGAAATTATAATTATAGACCTTCTTATCCACCTGGATTTAATAATAACTCCCAATTTAAGGAAAATAAGTTATCTATGGAAGAATTAATATTAAATATGGGTCAGCAATTGCAGAATCAAGGAAATTAGCTACAAATTCAAGAGAACCAATTACAAAATCAAGGAACTGCAATTAAAAATATTGAAACTCAACTTGGGCATATCACTACTCAACTTAATAATAGAATTCCTGGAACTTTTCCTAGTAATGTGGAAATAAATCCTAAAAATCAAGGAAAAGAACAAATCAAAGTGACACAGTTACAAAGTGGAAAAGAGTTAGAAACAAGAATACAAAAAGAAATGGAAAGTGAAAAAGAGAAAGTGGAAACTAAAAAAGAAAAGGATCAGCAAGATCGAAATTTAGAATATCCACTAATACCTATGAAAATTTCTGTAGAGAAACCACCACCACCATTTCCTCAGCGATTAAAGCAACATAAAAAGGATAAGCAATTTTATAAATTTCTTGAAATCCTGATGAAATTAAAGGTGAACATTCCTTTTGTAGAAGCATTAGAACAAATGCCCAATTATGTGAAGTTTATGAAAGATATTTTAAACAAGAAGAGAAAGTTCGCAGACAATGAAACAGTTGCACTTAGCGAAGATTGTAGTGCAACTATTCAGAAAAAGCTTCCTGAGAAATTAAAGGATCCTGGTAGTTTCACTAAACCTTGTGCTATTGGAGAAAAATTTTATGGAAAAGCTTTATGTGACTTGGTAGCCAGCATCAATCTTATGCCTCTATCGATTTTTAAAAGATTAGGATTGGGAGAAGTCTCACCTACTTCAGTAACTCTTCAGTTAGCTGATCGTTTAGTGACATATCCTAAGGGAGTTATTGAAGATGTGTTAGTAAAAGTGGATAAATTTATCTTTCTTATGGATTATATTGTTTTAGATATGGAGGAAGATAAAGAAATACCTAAAATTTTAGGGAGACCATTCTTAGCTATTGAAAGTGCTATGATTGACGTTCAAAAAGGAAAATTAACTATGAGAAAAAGATCAAGAAGTTACTTTTAACATTGCAAAATCAATGAAATATCCTACTATAGAAAAAGATGTTGAATGTCTTCGAATGGAAATTCTTGAACATCTACGAAATGAATATTTTAAAGAATACTTTGAAGATAAACTAGAAATAGAAAATACAGAATTAATTGAAGAAACAGACAATGAAAAATTAGATTATATACAAGAAAGATTTGAGATGTTGGATATTACGGAAAACGCTGAAAAGAATATAGTTCCGTTGATTATTAAACCTTCTGAACTTGAGTTAAAAATTTTAAGTACTCATTTGAAGTATGCATTTTTAGGTAACTCTTTAACTTTACCTGTTATTATATCGACAAAATTAAATGAATCATAAGAGCAAAAACTTCTGGACAAATTAAAAAAGTATAAGAAAGCTTTTGGTTGGACCTTAGCAGATATTGAAGAAATTAGTCCTTCAATCTGTATGAACAGAATTATTTTGGATATTGAACATAAACCAAGAGTTGATCCCAAAGGAGATTAAACCCAATAATGAAAGATGCAGTCAAGAAAGAAATATTAAAATGGTTAGACAATGGTATTATATATCCTATTTCAGACAGTGCTTGGGTAAGCCCAACTCATTGTGTTCCTAAGAAAGGAGGAGTGACTATTGAAGCTAATGAAAATAATGATTTAATACCTATAAGACAAGTTACTAGATGCCGTATATGTATTGATTTTAGAAAATTAAATGCAGCCACCAGGAAAGATCACTTCCCTTTACCATTTCTAGACCAAATGTTGGATAGACTAGCTGGGCACAAATTCTTTTGTTTTTTAGATGGATATACTGGCTATCATCAAATTCTTGTTGCTCCTGAGGATCAAGAGAAAACTATTATTACCAGTACTTATGGAACATTTGCTTTTCGAATGATGCCTTTTGGACTATGTAATGCACTTGCAACATTCAAGAGATGTATGATGTCTATATTTAGTAAATTAATTGATTATGGAATAGAAGTATTTATGAATTATTTCTCTGTATTTGGAACATCATTTGAAACATGCTTGGATCATCTTGAAAAAGTTTTGGAGTTATGCGAAAAACTAACTTAGTTCTAAATTGGGAGAAATGCCAATTTATGGTTGCAGGAGGACTTGTATTAGGGTATAAAATTTCAGAATATGGCATGGAAGTAGACCTTGCAAAAATTCCAGTTATAGCTAAATTACCACCTCCTACTACAGTGAGAGGGGTACGAAGTTTTCTTGGACATGCCGGATTTTACAGACGCTACATAAAAGATTTTTCAAAAATTACTAAACCTCTACGCCAACTTTTAGAATAAGACAAGAAATTTGAATTCACTATAGAATGCTTAAATGTTTTTGAATTATTAAAAGATAAATTAATCACAACACCTATAATAGTTTCACATGATTAGGAGAAACCATTTGAACTTATGTGTGATGCTAGGGATTATGCTATAGAAGCTGTTCTTGGTCAAAGGTATGATAAAATTTTTAAAGTTATAAACTATGCTAGTAAAACTCTCAATCAAGCTCAAATTAACTATACAGTTACAGAAAAAGAATTATTAGCAATTGTATATGCTTTTGATAAATTTAGATCTTATTTAATTGGAACTAAATGTATTGTGTGTACTGATTACTCTGCTATTAAATATTCAATGCAAAAGAAGGATAACAAACCAAGATTAATCGGATGGATATTACTGATGCAAGAATTTGATTTTGAAATAATTAATAGAAAGGGAACTGAAAATCAAATTGCAAATCATTTGTCGAGACTAGAATATAATGAATTATCTGACACTGATAATGAAATTACAGACAGTTTTTCTGACGAACAACTTTATAATATAAATGAGTGGAAAATACCATGGTATGCTGATATAGTTAATTATATTGTAAGTGATATTTTACCACCCATGCTAACTTTGCAACAACAGAAGAAATTCATTCACAATGCTAAAATGTATTTTTGGGATGAACCAAATTTTTATAAATAATTTAAGGATCTAATTATTAAAAGATGTGTGCCTTATGAAGAAACTGAATAGATCATTCAATAATGTCACGATTCTGAATTTGGAGGATATTTTGGAACTGATAAACTGGTTATAAAATTTTACAATCTTGATTTTATTGGCATTCTCTTTTTAAAGATGTTTATAGATATATCAAAACTTGTGATAAATGCCAAAGAGTAGGTAATATATCTAGAAGAAATGAAATGCTTCTGAATTTTATATTAGAAATTGAAATTTTTTATGTTTGGGGATTAGATTTCATGGGACCATTTATTCCTTCATTTGGAAACTCATATATATTAGTTGTTGTTGATTATGTTTCTAAATGGATTGAAGCACAAGTCTTACCTCGTTGTGATGCTAAGAGTGTTTCAAAATTTTTAAAGAAAAACATTTTCACAAGATACAGAATGCCGAGAGTGATTATCACTGACGGAGGGTCCCAATTTAGGAATAAATATATTCAGAAATTGGTAGAAAAATTCAACTTTATTCATAAAATATCGACTGCTTATCATCCGCAAACCAGTGGATGTGCTGAAGTTTCTAATCGAGAAATTAAACAAATACTAGAAAAAACTGTAAACCCTAGTAGATTAGATTGGTCTACAAGACTAGACACTGCATTATGGGCATACAGGACTGCTTATAAATCCCCGATTGGAATGACTCCTTACAGACTTATATATGGAAAAACTTGTCACTTACCAGTTGAATTAGAGCATAAAGCGTATTGGGTGATTAAAGAATTCAATTATAATTTAAAAGATGCCAGTGAGAAGAGATTATTGCAGATGAATGAATTAGAAGAATTAAGGAATGAATCCTATAATAACGATAGAATTTATAAGAAAAAGATGAAATTATGGCATGATCGGAAGATTAACCAAAAAAGTTTTGAACCCGGACAAGAAGTTTTGCTTTACAATACAAGATTGAAATTATTTCCTGGAAAATTGAAATCTCGATGGTTAGGACCTTTCACTATAACTCAAATATTTACATACTGAGCTGTAGAAATTGAAGATCAAAAGACTGGACACAGATTTAAAGTAAACGGACACAGATTAAATCCATATTTTGAAGGAAAAAGACCAAATTTTAAAGAGGTTTTAATGCTCAGTCAACCTGATTAATAACCAGAATAGGTCGGGCTGACGACATTAAACCAAGCGCTTTATGGGAGGCAACCCATAGTTATCTTTATTTATGTGTAATGATTGTATATTTATTTGATTTATTATTAGTTATGATATAAAATGAATTCTACTACTCATATTTATCTTTATAATCATCACGATATTGGATCCATAGAAAATATTGGAAAGCATTTGGACCAGAGCGAAACTGGGCAAATTTTGCCTTAGCCGCCGACGGCGAGATCGACACCTCCGACAGCGAGTTTTGCCCGCCAAAATTTAGTTTATATTATTTAAGAATCCCGCTGACGGTGAGATTGTTGCCGCCGACGGTGAGATCAGTGAATGAACGGTTTAGGGAGTTATTTTGACTGTATTTGACAATTCTATGTGTTTTAACTCTTTAAAAACGCCTATAACTCGAATTCTAAACCATTTACTTCCTATAAATGATTTTAAACTCCACAAAAACTCATCATTATTGAATCCAATCACCTTGAAATCACTAAATCTCGAGTGTTCAATCGAAGAAAATTTGTCAGTTTTGAGGCCCTGTGAATCTTTAACAAACTAATGATGAAAAAGAGACTGATAAAGAAAGAGGATTCGTGAATAGATGAGTGGAGAATTCGACAACGCCTATTGAGGAGATGATTATGCAACGAAGTTGGGAGGTATTATGTTATATAATTTCTGCAGTAGTCATCCCTGTAGGAAAATAATTCTACTCCAATCTTCACGGAATCAACAACGGAAGTGTCTATGTGCGAGGCAGATGGGTAACTTTCACTCCTTCTAGAATTAATGAGTTATATTCAATTGAGAATACACCCGTTTGCCACTATTCCAACTTTGTTCCTACAAGAAATAATATGAATGAGATCTATCGATATTTGACTGATGAAGCAGAAGATTGGGAAACAAGAGAAGACGGGTATGTTAGCTTTTCTGCATCACTTCTAAACCCCATCTCTAAACACTAGAACTTCTTTATTTATTCAAAATTATTACCCACTATGAGGGTAAATAAAGTTTCTAAGGAGTGTGCAATTCTAAATTATTGTATTCAAGCGGGATTACCTATCGATGTTGGTTCAATTATTGTGAAGTCTGGTTTAGGCCTGATTGATCATGGATCGATTTATGGTTTAGGTCATCCTTCAACAATTTTTGCACTATGCATTCAGTACCAAGTTTCATATGATGCCTGAGAAAAGGTACTTTTGCCTTGGAAACCCTTAGATCCAACTGATATGTTTCCTACTCTGGATAACGACAATGAAAGAACTATTATTACGGATCAAGCACCTCAAAATTCTCTTTAAATCAGGCCCTTTACTGATAAAACAAATCTGATCTTATGGAAACTTAAAGGATTGGAAAAAGAGGTACAAAACGTGATTAATTCAGTTAATAACATCTCTGATTTATCTGATCATATTGATTGGAGGATGAAGGAACACTTCAATCATTCTAGATATCTTGAGGCTAGTTTCATATGAATTTTGAGAAAGAAAGGATGGATTTAAGAAGATTCTACAGAAGAATTTCCTTACAGGCCTTTCTACAATCTATTCGTTCATTTGCGTTCGATCGGAGATATCAGAGATGAGTTTAGTACAGACCTTGACGAGTAGAAGACATTCATATTTATTTATGTGTTGAGTTAGTTTGAATTTAAATTTTTATGTAATTTGCACTTTTGATATTTTAGATTTTAAGATTTGATCTCAGTATAGTTGAGATTATGTGTTGTTTGTTTATATTCAGCGTTTTGAGTATTGTGGTTTGGATTGCGACGCTAAATTTGGTGTGTTAAGGTTTTAAAAATACCTTATTAGTAATGTTGTGTACGAATATTGTAAACACTTGGATTTTATATAAAATTTGTGATGTTTTGTGTTGTGTAGATTTAATTGAGTTGGTGGATACGTTGAAACTGGAGATGATTTGAAGAGACACCATGGCACCTTTTGGAAAATTATTCAAAGAGTCCTCTTTTAGTTTCAAAGAGTCTTCTAATTTCAAAGAGTTCTTTTTTAGTTTTACTTTGAGTCTTTTATTGTTTATAGTTTTTAAAGTCTTTTAGAGTTAGTTAGTTTAGTTTTAAAGGAGAAAGGGTTGGTGTGAAACCTTCTTTCCACCAATTTTCTTTCATCCATTTATCTAGTTTTTATTGAAGTCTAAAGTCAGAGTTGGAGTCAACAGAGTTGGGCGCCAACCTCTGTAGTGTTATCCTGTGGAAAGTCAAGTTTCAAAGGAACTTCTGGAGTCTTGTGGAGAGGATTTTCATATAAGTGTTTACTTTTGTTTTTTACATCTAGTTTTTAATTAAAACTTGTTGTGTTTTCATTATGATTTCTATTTTCAAATCAATGTATTCTTGTGTTTTCTCCATGAGTTCTCAGAATTTTTCTTTATCTTTTTCTTTCTTAAATGAGGAAGTAATTAACTTATGTAGGATTGTTGTGGAATGTATAAGTGTTTAAAGTTGGAATAAGTTGTGAAGATTTAATTCCATAAACTTAATTTACTTCTTAATTTGGCCAGTTAGGATGTTAAAATTTGTTGTTAGATTATGTAATATCCAATGCGGTACTGTCTCAAACAATAATTGGTAAAAATCACTTGCAATTATATGGGTGAGAATTGTAGTCCATATAATTGAATGCAAATATATTAGGAGATATGTTTTTAATGGGGAGTAACATTAAATAACTTTAGAGTGACAGGCTAAAGTCCACTAATTTTTTTTTATATTTTAAATTTTGTTATGAGATGTTAGCCCCCAGATAGAGGGAATTGAGGGAACTCTATAGTTAGAGCTGGTATCTTCTCTGCTTAACCATTTTCAAAATTTTAAAATTTCAAATTAACCAATGTTCTTTATAGAACTAAGTAAGGGTAAAGAATAAATTTGCTGATATTTGTCACAACACATTTAAATACTTCCATAACAATACTCTCATAATTATTACAGCTTTATAAGAGAAAGAAAAAGATATTTTATTTCCTAGTGTTTTATATTGTGTTTTAAAGTTCTGATAATTTTCATTTCCTGCTTAGCTTTTATTAAGAAAACCAAAAACAACTTTCAAACTTTACAAATCAAAACATACTTTCAAAAGTCATTTAAAAAGTAAAAATATAATTTTTGTTATTTCTTTAAAAGGTTTTTACATTTCCTTGTGGGTTCGATATCTCGAGGCTTAATCAGAAAGCCCTATATTACTTGATAAATGATACGTATACTTGCATAGTATCCCAAATTATAAAATCATAATTTTCATATCTAAAACGTAAGCATAAATATCTGCAGGTTCACTAATTTTCCCAAACAAATTAACTTTGCCTAATGGGGTTATCACCCAAATAATTCTTAAAATGAAATAACAGATGATAATTACCCTGTCTGTCGGGTTAATTAAAACACCAATTCACTGAGCATAAGGGTATAAAATGGATAAATTATTTAATAATTATGATAGGTTCAAAATAATCTCAGGGAAGCTTAAAAGAATTGTGAAACATCTAGGTACCTCCTAGAAACACTTCACAAGTCTTTTGGATGCCTTGCAAAACTACTGCATCGATCATATTTATTAAATAAAAATATCTCTCAAACAAATAGGACCCGCCGGGTTATAACCTAAGAGTTGGTAGGCCTGTGACGAACATAACCGTAAAGTTTTACTTACCTGTAAACATAAATGTCTATTACAAAGAATTCTAAAGTTTCAGGTGGAGGAACTAGAAGACTCGCCAGGTACACTTTTATAAGTTTACAAACGCTTTCCTTTCCCTTGTTTTCTTTATCGCACTTTACTTTTCTTGCAATTTGCATGATAAACAATAAAGTCACCCTGCCTGAAAACTGAAACCTTTAAGATAGCCACAAAACCAACACCAAAACTAAATTAAAAATTATAACAACATAAAATTCACCGCCACAACATTCAAAATATAAAATAACTCAAAATTTAATAAAAAAAACTACAATTGCAACTAAATTAAAACGACTCGTTGGATGATCGGGAATGCCTTGGAGGAGGTAACCCACGTGTTGCAAACAGAGTTTTCCATAGTCTGAATGAAAGTATGGAACTCATTAAGTTGAGTTTAGTAAATTCATTTGGACTAAGTGAATCCGATGAAAATAACGGTGCCGAGATGATGGAACCGTGGGATCTTAACCGGTGTTGTTATAATCAACTTTAAATATCCCCCAAATAAAATGTCAAGACATCTGAATTTTAATATTTCTAAAACATGACACTTCTCTCTTCTCCTCAATTGACACTTCTTTAAACTAAACCTGCTACGACAAGGAGCTTGGAGCATGTAGAGTGGGCAACATGACCATCTTCTACAACAAAACTCGTCTATATCGGCAAAACCTTTCCTTAGTCTAAACAATAAGCCATAGGACTTCGAGGTAGCTTGCCTAGCACAGCATAAATCCTCACCCTTTCTGTAGGCCTCGGTACAGTTCTGATGTGCAAAATACGCCTTAATTAGTTTTAGGATTCTGAGGTTGTCGTCTGATACGACATAAACCCTCCCACCTTCCAGGTTGTTTGCATAATCATATATTATGTAAATGTAATACCTATAATTAATTGACAGGATTGAAACTTAAATAACTTTATTTTTTAAATTTAAAGCCCAACAATAGGATAGTCTGGGAAGTCATCGAGGTCCTCCTCGAGATCCGTGACATCTCCTACTTTTCATTCCTTTGAATTCCTAAAAAACTGTTCCAAAATTTGAGCCATTCACCTATTAAATTATCGACTATCATATTTCTATGAAAACCTTACCTTTATAAGTCATGAATATAAATATTTGTTGATCTATATCAAGAGTTTTCTTAGGTGACTTCAGTTATCTAGGAGGTAATTAACTATAGGGGCTTGCCCTTATAGGAAACTTAAAGACCCCAGATTAATATAAACCCTATATAATTCCTTCATATTAGGTAGGGAAAATTGTCAGTCAAAGTGGTTCGTAGATCAAATTGATGTCATAAATTCTTTAGTTTTTTATCAAACTTCACCTCAAGCTAAGTATTTATTCTTCAAGATTTATACATGTCTTGCGACGAAATGCTTGATTATTTAGACTATTTTTGATATGAGATCAGTTTGATTTCATATTCGTCAAAATAAGAATATTAATTTCAAAATCCATATATATATATATATATTAAATGAAATCAAATTTCTATTTTATAAAATCAAAACCCCCAAGAAACATATTTTTCAACGAAAAGAAGATTTCAAATGACCGACAGTTTTCCGGTGACTTCACTGGGGATTTGTTTCTCTCTTCATTAAGATCAAGAAATATTATATTCATATATCGGTAATGTGCTCATGTCCCTCATGAGCTAAATTACCATTCTTCCATTGTCATACTTCACCAATTTCTTTCTTGGGAAAGTGTGATCAACCCCTCTAGATTTCGGAATTGCCTATTTAGTCACTCCTAAACAGAAGGGTACAGGAGTCCCTAGGTTTTCCTTTTGATCTTGTGAGGTCGGACCCCCAATAGGTATGTCAACGAGTAAATCTCGCTAGGGCAATCTGCGTTGTGAAGGGGACCTCCGATAGGATCCCATACTTCACCTCTTTTCTGTGCCTCTTGGGTTCAATCCTGCCTTTGGAAGATTGACCCACTCTTCTTTAAACCTTAAAGCTCCTTTTAACCAACATGTGAAAACCTAAAAATAAAATAAAATGATAATAAAATGAAATGAAATTTTTCCCAGTCCACAGAACAATCTTTTTCACAGTGTCTGCACTATGATGACAAGGTTTTTGGCCCTCACTAACCTTCGAAATGTTTCATCGGCAGTTAAGAATGTCGGCCCCTACACTGACTCTCTCCTGCAACTTGCCTTCCTCCCACGAAGCCCGTCTTGCAACAATGATGATTAAGTTCGGGACCGGCTTCAATGAGTTTGAAGTCATACTTGGAAAAACTCTGTTTGTGTTCATGAAGGTTTCCACTCTTATAATTCAAGAGCCGTTTGTTGAGTTCGATTTGAACTCCCACGAAGACTTCCCTTCTGCTAAGAAGGTGAAAATAACTGCTGCCCCAGTGAAGTCAACCGTCTCTGTGCCAAAGAGAGTTGTCACTGATGCACCAAAAATATACACTATTTTTGCTATCTAATTTTACCCATTTTTTATGATATTGTACTTTAAAGAAAGGTATTTTTCATGATTCTTTACAGGTATAATGATTTTAGGTGATTGGAATGAAAAGAGGCAAAAAAGAACAAATTCAGAGGAAAAAGGAGCAAAATGGTGAAAAAGTGTTCTGGCACCGCTGTTGCCAGAATGGGAGCTATAAGCACCCAAATCCAGACTCCAGCAATTAATTGGCACGATAGAGCGCTGCCAGCGTCTAAAGTCGGTGGAATTCAAAATCTGTGAGTTTTGGTAAAATTTTGAAGGGAAGCCTATATAAACTCTTGGGATTTCGTCCCTAACTCTTACATAACTGATTTTGGATGAGAGAGGGGACTCTCTTGCATTCTATTGCTCTCTCTTAGTGTTCTAGTGTGTGTTAAGTGTTAGGGTTTAGTAGAGTAGTGTGTAGAAGTGAGGATTTGAGAGGAATTCTTCTCTAAGGAGTGAAGGAGAAGAAGTAAAGTGAGAGATTGCTTCTTCCTTTCCATTCTAAAGAGAGAATCAAGAGTTGTAAAGAAGAGAGAAGAGGATTTAAAGAAACTTCAATGGGATTGCATTGGGGAAGAGAAACAGATAAGTTGTATTTTCTTTTGTGGTTTGTATGACTTTTCTTTTATGTATAAAATCCATATTTTATTATATCTTCTCGATGAATTCTGAGTAGTCTTCTTTGTCTTTCTTCTTGCTTAGAGATGTGATGATGGTTTGATGTGGATTTGATGTGCTTTTAATGTATTGAAGATATTTTGATGGTTTTTCATTTAGAACTTAATTTACTTTCGATTTGGCCAATTGAAATGTTAAAACATGTTGTTGAACATTAAGTTTAAAAGGATTTGATGTTCTACAATAATAACGAAAGATCCATTCAATTTCCATGGATTAATTGCGTTGTTCATAGGAGTTACGTGCAATAAATAGGAAAATGTGTTTTGAAGGACTTCAATGTGGAGATTTCAGGGTGACAAGCTGAAATCTCCAAATTGGTTCTAAGATTGGTAATTAATATCAAAGGTTAGCCTTCGGTTGAAGGTTGAGTGGGAGCTCCAAAGTGAGAGCTGGTATCCTCCCAACCTAGCCTTAGAGTTAATGACTAAACTTAGAATATGTCAATTTTCTTTTCTTATTTAGAAGAAGGGGTACTCTTCTAAAGGTAAAGAATCATATATGCTCATATTTGGCACAATAAATTAGATAACTAATCCATATCAATCCGAACATCATATTCTCACTGCAAGAAGAAAGATACTTTTCTCATATATATATCAAAAACCTTTCAAATACTTAGTTTAGTGTGTCTATTAGTTTAGTTAGTTGTTACTGTTTTCTGCATAGTAGTAGTACAAGTAAGTGTTGAACTTTAAATGTAATTAGAGTATAGGATTTCGTTGCTTTATTATAGCTTGTGAAACTTTCACTTTATTTCAACTTAAAACCTCCCAGTGGGATCAATAACCAGGACTGCACTAGAGCCCTGTATTACTTGATATGATACGTATACTTGCATTGAGTACGTAGACTTTACAAAATCATTATAAACATATAAATTTGAGTTCATAAATTATTGCATATATATAAGCCCCTCACGATCAAGTTTTTGGAGCCGTTGCTGAAGCTTAAAATCTTCTTACAGTGGTAACAAATTCTTTCATTTAATTATATAAAATTAAAATCCCCGTGTGCCAACTTTTTTGCACCGTTGCTGGGGAGGTAACGAAGTCAAAGTAAAAAAAAAAAGTATTTGAGTTTGTATATGCATAGTAGTGGATCAACAGGTTTAGTGCCTTAAGATTCAGAGTTAGAGTGTATTGTCAGAAAAATTAGAAAACAACAAAAACAAATTGAAAATCCTTGCATAATGGCGAATATTCAAGATAATCAGAGAAATGATATTGGAAATTTGCCAAGACCTTTAAGAGATTATTCTAACCCAATAGCAGATGAAATTCATATAACTATTCAAAATCCTGATGTTGTCGCTAATTCATTTGAACTTAAACCTGCTATTATCCAAATGGTACAAAATAATCAATTCAGAGGAACACCTAATGAGGATCCAAATTTACATCTCGCTAGTTTTTTAGAACTGTGTGCTACTTTTAAATATGATGGAGTGTCTAGTGACGCTGTCAGACTTAAACTATTTCGTTTCTCGTTAAGGGATAAAGCTAGGGCGTGGTTAAACTCACTAGCATCTGGATCTATTAGAACTTGGGGAGAAATATCTCAAAAGTTTCTATCAAAATATTTCTCTCCATCAAAGACTGCTAAGCTAAGAAATGATATTACATCTTTCTGTCAGTTTGAAGGAGAGTCAATATATGAAGCTCGGGAGAGATTTAAAGATCTTCTTAGAAAGTGCCCACATCATGCTTTACCAGATTAGTTAATAATTCAAACATTTTATAATGGATTAGTGGGATCATTGAGATCTATTATAGATGCTGCTGCTGGTGGACATTAATGTCAAAAACTTTTGATGAAGCATACACATTAATTGAAGAAATGGCTACTAATAATTTTCAATGGCCCTCTAAACGGGTAAATCCTAAGAGAGTAGCTAGTGTTCATGATTCATATATGATGACTATGGTAGTTTCTCAAATTACAACCCTTTCTAAAAAAATAGATCAATATGGAATGAATTATTCTCAACAACCTCAAGTGATAGAGGAAAATTCATTTGGACAGATAACTGAATCTCAAACGCCTTATGAGACTTTAAATGCTATTAATAGACCTAACAATCCTTATTCAAATTATTATAATCCTGGTTGGAAGAATCATCCAAATTTCAATTGGAATAATAGCAATGCTAATGCTAACCCGCACGGGGCTAACAATTCTATGAATCCAATTGGAAATTCAAACAATCAAGAAAATACTAATTTTAGACCATCTTATCCCCCTGGATTCAAGAATAATCCACAATTTAAGGATAAGAAGTTGTCTACTGAAGAAATGATTTTGAATATGGGAAATCATTTACAAGCTTAAGGTGTTGCTATGAAAAATATTGAAAATCAAATAGGACATATTTTCACTGCACTTAATAATAGACCTTCTGGAACACTTCCAAGCAATGTGGAGATCAATCCAAAAGATCAAAACAAGGAACAACTTAAGGCTATTCAATTAAGGAGTGGAAAAGAATTGGAAACTAGAGTGCAAAAAGAAGTTAAAATAGAAAAGGAGAAGGTGGAAATTGAAAAAGGTTCAAACAAGATTTATCCAGACTTGGATTATCCTCTTGAGCCAATGAAGATAACTATTAAAAAACCACCACCTCCATTTCCTTAAAGATTAAAGAAACAAAATAAGGATAACAGATTTGCAAAATCTTTGGAAATCCTTAAGAAATTAACGATAAATATTCCTTTTGTTGAAGCATTAGAACAGATGCCTGACTGCCAAGTTTATGAAGGATATTTTGAGAAAGAAATCAAAGTTTACAGATCATGACATTGTTGCACTTAGCAGAGAGTGTAGCGCAATAATTCAGAAGAAGCTTTTGGAAAAACTTAAAGATCCTGGTAGTTTCTTTTTTCCGTGTGCTAAAGGTGAAAATTTTTTCGAAAAGGCTTTACGTGATCTGGGAGCGAGCATTAATCTTATACCTTTATCAACATTCAAAAGGTTGGGAATAGGAGAAATTTCTCCTACATCTATGACTCTTCAGTCGGTCCATTGTTCCATTACTTACCCTAAAGGAGTGGTGGAAGATGTGTTAGTGAAAGTAGATAAATTTATCTTTCCTGTGGATTTTATTGTACTCGATATGGAGGAAGATAAAGAAATTTCAATAATTTTAGGAAGACCATTCCTTGCTACCAGAAGAGCAGTAATTGATGTTCAAAAAGGAAAATTAACTATGAGAGTTAATGATCAAGTGGTGAATTTTAATATTTTAAAATCTATGAAGTATCCCTCAATGGAAAAAGATAATGAATGTTTTAGGATGCAGGTTTGTGATTATCTGAGAAACAATCATTTCAAAAATATATTAGAAAAAGAAGAAGAATATAAAAAAATATTTGAAGAAGAAATTAAAAATAATGAAAATTCAGATAATGAGAAGAATGAAGATTTGGAGTATGTTCAGGAGAGATTAGAAATATTAGACACTATGGAAGGTGGAAATAAAAGCTTAATTCCATCTATCGTAAATCCTCCTGAAATTGAGATGAAAATTCTCCCTAATCATTTAAAGTATATGTTTATAGGAGAATCTTCTACCTTGCCAGTTATAGTACCTTCGGAGTTAAATGGTTATCAAGAACAAAAACTGTTGGAAACTTTAAAAAGATACAAGAAAGGTTTTGGATGGACTTTGGCAGATATTAAAGGAGTTAGTCATTCGATTTGTATGAACAAAATTTTATTAGATGAAGAACATAGACTGAGAGTTAATCCGCAAAGGAGATTGAACTCTATAATGAAAGAAGTAGTTAAGTAATAGATTTTAAAATGGTTGGATGCTGGAATTATTTATCCTATTTCAGATAGTGCTTGGGTAAGTCCAATACATTGTGTACTGAAAAAGGGAGGCGTGACTGTTGAAGTGAATGAAAGTAATGAAATTATAACCACAAGACAAATTAATGGATGAAGAATTTGTATTGACTATAGGAAATTAAATGTCGCCACGAGAAAGGATCATTTTCCTCTTCCTTTTCTCAATCAAATGGTGGATAGACTTGCTGGACACAAGTACTACCGTTTTCTTGACGGATATATTGGTTACCACAAAATACCTATTGCTTCTGAGAATCATGAAAAGACAATATTTACTAGCCCTTTTGGAACCTTTGCTTTTCGAAGAATGCCTTTTGGACTGTGTAATGCACCTGGAACATTTCAAAGATGTATGATGTCTATCTTCAGTAGTCTGATAGATATTGGAATAGAAGATTTTATTGATGATTTCTCTGTATTCTGGTCTTCATTCGAAATTTTTCTGGAAAACTTAGCAAAATTTTTGGAGCTTTGTGAGAAAACAAATCTAGTTTTGAATTGGGAGAAATGTCAATTTATGGTTGCAGGAGGAATTGTGCTTGGGTATAAAATATCTGAACATGGTATGGAGGTCGATCCTGATAAGTTAGAGTGATTGAGAGATTGCCGACACCCACTACTGTGAGAGAGGTGAGGAGTTTCTTAGGACACACTAGATTTTACAGGCGATACATTAAAGATTTTTCTAAAATTACTAAACCTTTGTGCCAACTTTTAGAAAATGATAGAATGTTTGATTTTAATGATGAATGCTTAAGAGTTTTCGAATTATTAAAAGAAAAGTTAATCACTGCACCTATAATTGTTTCACCAGATTGGGTGAAAGCATTCGAACTGTTGTGTGATGTTAGTGATTATGCAATCAGAGTAGCATTGTGACAAAGGCATGATAAAGTTTTCAAAGTTATTTATTATGTTAGTAAAACTCTTAATGAGGCTCAAATTAATTATACCACAACAGAAAGAGAATTATTAGCTATAGTATTTGCTTTTGAAAAATTTACACCTTATTTAATTGGAACTAAAAGTATTGTGCATACAGACCATTCGACCATCAAATATTTAATGTAAAAGAAGGATGCAAAATCTAGAATAAATAGATGGATACTTCTTTTACAAGAATTTAATTTTATGATAGTTGATAGGAAGGGAACTGATAACCAAATAGCTGATCATTTGTCCAGAATAGAAAATGATAAATTATCTGAATTTGAAAAAGAAGTAATATAAACTTTCTCTAATCAGTAACTTTGTACTATTATGGAAAGAAATTTGCCTTGGTATGCTGATATTGTGAATTATATTGTAAGTGATATTGTACCACCTGATTTAACAAGGCAACAACAAAAGAAGTTTAAATATGATGAAAAATTCTATTTTTGGAATGAGCCCTATCTATATAAACAGTGTAAGGATCTGATTGTTAGGAAATGTATGCCACAAGAAGAAACAAATTTGATTATTCAACAATGTCATGATTCTGAATTTGGAGGTCATTTTGGTGTTGATAAAACTGCTTTTAAGATTTTACAATTTGGATTTTATTGGCCTACTCTATTTTGAAATGTTTATAGATATATTAAAACATGTGATCGATGTCAGAGAGTAGGTAATATATCTAGAAGAAATGAAATGCCTCTAAATTATAATTTGGAAGTTGAAATTTTCGATGTATGGGGATTAGATTTCATGGGACCATTTACTCCTTCATTTGGAAATCTATATATATTGGTTGTTGTTGATTATGTCTCAAAATGGATTGAAGCTGTTGCTTTTCCAAGATGTGATGCTCAGAGTGTTACAAAGTTTTTAAAGAAGAATATATTTACAAGATATGGAATGTCGAGAGTGATCATAACTGATGGTGGATCCCATTTATGGAATAATCAAATTAAGAGATTAAGTGAGAAGTATAATATTATTCATAAAATCTCTACTGCTTATTATCCCCAGACTAGTGGTTTAGCCGAAGTATCTAATCATGAAATTAAAAGAATTTTGGAGAAAACTGTAGATAATCATAAATTAGATTGGTCTGCTTGATTAGATACTGCTTTATGTGCTTATACAACTGCTTTTACAACCCCTATAGAAATGTCTCCATATAGACTAGTGTTTGGTAAGACTTGCCATTTACCAGTTGAATTGGAGCATAAAGCATATTGGGTGATAAAGGAGTTAAATTTTAATTTGAAAAACGTCGAAGAGAAAAGATTTATGCAATTAAATGAATTGGAAGAGATTAGAAATGCATCTTATCACAATGATAGGATTTATAAAGAGAAAATGAAATTATGGCATGATCGGAAGAAATTGAAAAAGAACTTGGAATTTGGACAAAAAGTTTTATTATACAACACAAAATTGAAGTTATTTCTTGGAAAACTCAAGTCTAAATTGTTAGGACCTTTTACAGTTGTAAAAGTTCTTTCTTTTGGAGCTGTTGATATTAAAGATCCTAATATTGGAAAGATTTCTAAGGTTAATGGTCATCGATTAAAGCCTTACTTTGACGGGTTTCAACCTGACTTCAAAGAGGTTTTAATGCTGAGTCATCTCGATTAACTGAATGGTTTGTCAGGCTGACGACGTTAAACCAAGCTCTTTATGGGAGGCAACCCGTATGTATCTTTGTGGTATGTTTGCTTGTTTGTTGAAGTTATGTTTTTTAAATAGTTGTTTCTGAATCCTAATTACTCATCATGGATCAAATCGAGATATTAGAATATTTTGGATCAAATGAAGTTCGGTGAGAATTTTGACCACTAGCTCCGCCGACGCAAGAATGGGTGCCGTCGGCGCAAGAATGGGCGCCGCCGGAGCAAGAATGGGCGCCGCCGACACCCTTTTGTTTTTTATTCTACTGAACTTGTCTGTCTGAGCGCCGAGGTGCCCTATCGAGCACCGCCGGTGCCCAAATTCTGCTTGACGGTTTTTAAGTTTCTAAACACGAGTTTTGGCAGGATCTTCATCCTTATAACTCCCCAAACTCCATTTTTGACTTCTTGACTCCAAAAAAATGAAAATCACCAATAGCAATTCAATTCTTATAGATTCCTATGCCATTGAAACCTCTCGATATCGCATTTTCAATAGAAGGAAGTTCATAAGTTTTGAAACACAGCGTTTGTTCAACAAAGTGATGATGAAAAGTCGGATTATCAAGGAAAGGGGCTTTATAAATCGAGGTATGGATAATCCTACAACTAGAAATGAAGAAATTATTAAGGAGAGATGTTGGGAAGTCCTTTGTTTCACTACCATTGCCGTTGTTCTTCCTGTCGTGAAAGAATTCTATGTGAATCTTTACGGGATCAACCAAGGGTTCGTATTTGTGCGTGGTAGATTCATGCAATTCACTTCTGCACGAATCAACGATCTCTTCAAGATTGAAAATGTTCCTATTTACCATTATTCTAGTTTCAATGCCACGAAGAATAATATGAATGATGTGTGTATCGATATTTGACGGATGAGAATGAGGAACGGGAAATCAGGGAGAATGGATATATTAGTTTCCCGTCTGCATCTCTCAATCCAGTATCGAAGTAGTGGCATTACTTCATTTCAGCAAAATTGTTTCCGACGTTGAAGATAAGCAAGGTGACCAAGGAAAGCGCCATTTTGAATTTGTGCATTCAAACTGGAAGGCTAGTTGACATTAGTAATCTTATTGTGAAATCAGTACTTAGACAAATTGTGCATGGATCTAAATTTGAGCTTTGACACTATTCCACCATATTCCTGTTATGTAGTCAGTCACAGGTTCCATATGAACGTTGGGAAAAGGTTATTCTTCCATGGAGACCTATTGATCCAACCAATCTCTACGACTACCAAACAGTTGGAGATGAGGATGACATGAATCTACTTACTGATCAACCGATGCAGACTTCACAGCCGATTCAACCCTACTTTCCGGAAGGTTCCAGAATTATATTGCAGAGGATCAAGCAATTGGAGAAAGAGGTACGAAACGTTATGAACGCGATCAATAACATTTCTGATTTGTTCGATCATATAGATTGGAGAATGAAAGAGCAGTTCGATCACACTAGTCGAATTGAGAGAGGATTGATCAATCTGATGAAGCAGAACGCGGTGATTGCGGAAGAATCATCTGAAGAATTTCCATTTCATCCATTCTACAACTTGTTTGTGCATCAACAATCAATTGGAGACATTAGAGGAGAGGATAGTTCTGAAACTGACTTGGAGTTATTTGATGGATTCTACTTATGGATGTTGTGTGTTTAGTTTACTTTGCTTATTTATGTTTGGTTTGTGTAGTATTTGTTTTGCTCTGAACTTGGATTTGGATGTGCGTGCTTTTATTGTGTGCTTAGATATTAGTGCTTGCCTATCATAGAGTACTTGCTGCACTAAATATCTAAAAATAGTTGGTTTGAATGAACTTATTTGGTGTGTTTAATGTAACTTGGATTATATATATATAAGATTTTTGTGTATCGTTTGTGTGAAGAAATGTGTTAATTATTTCTTATGGGATGATGTAAATGTTTATTAAAGTGTTAAACATCATTTTGGATGTTGAAAAATTCGAAATTACGAAAAGAAATTTGGACCCAGAAAATATTTTGGACTAGCGCCGCCGGTGCCCAAATCCAGAGAGTTTGGCCAATAAATTTAAATAGAGCGCCGCCGGCACCCTATAGAGCGCCGCCATTGCCTAAACCCAGAAATAGGTCTTAAACCCTTGATTTCACGATTTTTGCCCTGGGACCCGCAAAGTTTTCCATTTCCTTCGTCTTCTTCCTCCATTTTTGCGATTTTGAAGATCTAGGGCTTGCTAGATCCTGGATTTAAGGAGTTTTCAAGACTTTTCGACTCCGGATTTTTACTTCTCTTGGTAAGAGCTTCACTTTAAGTTAAACTTTTTGGATTTTCACCATCGAAATCTCTCACATTGCTTATGGTGGAATTTTTGGAGTTTTAGAGAGATTTTGAGATTTCCATGATGAAATTTGCTCTTACTTATTTAAGATAGGGTTTGGAGTTGATACATTGTGAATTTAGGATTTATTGGAATTTTCTTACAAATTTTAGAAATTCAAATTCCAAGGGGGAAGAGGAAATTGGATTTTGATGAGGAGAAATTCTTCAATATCAAAGCCCAATTTCGTTATAACTCTATCCTTCACAACAAGAAGTGTATCCAGAATCAAGCTTTTGATAGTCCTGACAGATTTTTAGAACAATTAATTGCAGAGCGAAACTGGGAAAGATTTTGTTATTTCATTGCGAATGCTGTTATGGGAGTTGTTTGAGAATTCTATTTGAATTTACCCTGGACTGAGACAGAGTATGTGCTTGTTAGAGGAAACATGGTTGAGTTTACTCCTCAACGCATCAATGCTTTCTATCAGACTCGGGAACCATTTGTGTGTGAGTAGAAAAACTTTGACACTGGAAGGGAGAATATGAAAGAAGTTATTACTTTTCTCATTGACGGGCTAGGAGAATGGAAAGTAAGTAAAAAACAATTAATAAATTTCCTCGCCTCCACTTTAAATGTTGCTTCAATGGTATGGCATTATTTCATTCCTGCAAGGCTATTACGATCTTATCACCACAGCGAAGTTACTAGAGATAGAGCAATTCTAAACTACTGTATACAGAAGATGAAAAAAATTGATATTGGATCTATTATTTACAAGAATATTCAAAAGATTGTGAAAGGTGAGAAGACTGGAGGATTAGGACATCCTGCTTTAATCCATGCCTTGTGTGTTCAGTCTGGAGTGGAGTTCACTAGTTTTGAGGAAGTGGCTATACCATTGAGACCTATTAGAAAGAATGTTATTCATACTTATGAGTCTCATGTGGGAGCCAGAGTTGAGCGTAGGAGTACTGATATTCCTACTACGAGTTATGATGTTCCATCTACATCTACATCTGAGCTGCCCAACTTATCTAATATTATGGAGCAGCTGAGACTACATAGTACTAGTATGGATAGACTCCATGGTAGGATGGATGTATTTTAGGCGAGGAGTGATTGGAACGAAGATTATCTATAGAGGAGAGTGGAGTTTGATATTGCTTATTATGATGCTCAGGTCAGATTTATGAGGGGGAGACTGTTGTGATTCTTCCTACTCGCCCTAGCTATACACCATATAGACCTGACCCAGCTAATGACCCTGCTGATGATCCTGGTGATGGAGACTGGTAGATATTTTGTTTATTTTTTTTATTTCTGTTGATATTTAATTTTCATATGATGTGTAACTCTGTGTTGTACTCTGTAATGTAGTGTTATTTACTTTTTAAGTTGTATTGTTATGTTGTACTGAAATTTTAAAACTGTTAGTTGTACTGTAAGTAGTGTGATTGTTTGTTTCATGTTGTAGTGTTCTGTTGGATGTTTGGATGTTTGATGTTAATTTCTCTTTACCCAAGAAAATATTTAAAAATTTTTATATCGCTACTACTAATTGTTTCATGTCTGCTTGTTGTAAATTTTCATTAATACCAGATAGTTATTGAAGATTTTAGAATCCCAGCACAAAGAGGTCAGTTTTCTTCAACTCTGAACTGTTTTAAATTTATTGAAAAACTTAATTTTGGGGGAGGGAAGAGAAATACTAAACTTTTATTTGTTCTCAACTATTATATTTTCAAAAGTTATTAGTATAACTTCAGGCAGTTGAACCTCATTATAAGATAACTAAAACTTTTTATTTCAGTTGAATATTATGGAAGGATAAGATGAAAATTTTTAGTATAAAAGTTGAATTTAGAGATGTAAGATATTTGATATGAAAGGATTTGATTATAGTTAACTATTTAAAGTAAAGAAAACTGTATTTTTGAAATGTTAAGGGACTTAAAGTATTTTGTATTAAGAAGAGATTGTGACTTTATGAACAATAATAAAGCTTGTGCCTAACAATAAAGTAAGGTGGTGTTTCAAGTTTGAACTTTAGAAAGACGAGAGTGAAGTTCAAAATCATTAAAGGCTATCCAGATATAGTAATCCTCAAGAAAAGAAAAGAAAAGAAAAGAAGGATTGAAAAACAATCCAAAAAAAAAGAAAAGAAAAAAAAGAGAAAAGAAAAAAAAGAAAGAAGAATGTTTATGAGGAGAAGCTTGAGGAGATGCCTAATCAAAAATTGGCTTTACTTGAATTACCCTAAAGGGAAAAATTGATTTCTTTTTTAAATTTATATTTATAGTACTAGCCTACATTCTAGTAAAGTTTGCATGAAATCCTTTTTCACGTATTCTTTTAAGGCATTCCTAATGTGACAATTTATGATTTATCCATGTTTTATTATATCTTCTCCATGAATTCTGAATAGTCTTCTTTGTCTTTCTTCTTGCTTAGAGATGTGATGATGGTTTGATGTGGATTTGATGTGCTTTTAATTTTCTGAAGAGATTGTGATGGGTTTTCATTTAGAACTTAATTTACTTTCGATTTGGCCAATTGAAATGTTAAAATATGTCGTTGAACATTAAGTTTGAAAGGATTTAATGTCCTACAACAATAATGAAAGATCCATTCAATTTCCATGGATGAATTGTGTAGTTCATGGGAATTGCGTGCAAATAAATAGAGAAATGTGTTTTGAAGGACTTCAATGTGGAGATTTTAGGGTGACAGGCTGAAATTCGCAAATTGGTTCTAAGATTAGTAATTAATATCAAAGGTTAGCTTTCGGGTGAAGGGTGATTGGGAGCTCCGAAGTGAGAGCCGGTATCCTCCCAGCCTACCCTTAGAGTTAATGACTAAACGTAGAATATGTCAGTGTTATTTTCTTATTTAGAGGAGGGGTACTCTTCTAAAGGTAAAGAATCATCTATGCTCCTATTTGACACAATAAATCAGATAACTGATCCATATCAATCTGCACATCATATTCTTATTGCAAGAAGAAAGATACTTATCTCATATATATATCAAATACATTTCAACTACTTAGTTTAGTGTGTCTATTAGTTTAGTTACTTGTTACTTTTTTCGGCATAGTAGTAGTAGAAGTAAGTGTTGAACTTTAAAGGTAATTAGAGTATAGGATTTCGGTGCTTTATTATAACTTGTGAAACGTTTACTTTACTTTAACTTAAAACCTCCCTGTGGGATCGATAACCGGGATTCTAGTAGAGCCTTGTATTACTTGATACGATACGTATACTTGCGTTGAGTACGTGGACTTTACAAAATCATTTTAAATATATAAATTTGAGTTCAGAAATTATTGCACATATATAAGCCCCTCACGATCAAGTTTGTGAAGTCGTTGTTGAAGTTTAAAATCTTCTTACAGTGGTAACAAATTCTTGCATTTAATTATATAAAATTAAAGTCCCTGTGTTCCAAGTTTTTTAAGTCGTTGCCGGGTAGGTAACGAAGTCAAAGTAAAAAAAAAGTATTTGAATTTGTACATGCATAGTAGTGGATCTACAGGTTTAGTGCCTTACGATTCGGAGTTAGAGTGTACTGTCAGAAAAATTAGAAAACAAAAAAAAATGAAAATCCTTGCAAAATGGCGAATATTCAAGATAATCAGAGAAATGATATTGGAAATTTGCCAAGACCTTTAAGAGATTATGCTAACCCAACAACAGATGAAATTCATATAACTATTTAAAATCCTGATGTTGCTACTAATTCATTTGAACTTAAACCTGCTATTATCCAAATGGTACAAAATAATAATTTCGGAGGAACACCTAATGAGGATCCGAATTTACATCTCATTAGGTTTTTAGAACTTTGTGCTACTTTTAAATATGATGGAGTGTCTAGTGACGCTGTCAGAATTAGACTTTTTCCTTTCTCGTTAAGGGATAAAGTTAAGGCGTGGTTAAACTCGTTAGCACCTGGATCTATTAGAACTTGGGGAGAATTATCTCAAAATTTTCTATCAAAATATTTCCCTCCATCAAAGACTACTAAGCTAAGAAATGATATTACATCTTCTTGTCAGTTTGAAGGAGAGTCAATATATGAAGCTCTGGAGAGATTTAAAGATCTTCTTACGAAGTGCCCACATCATGCTTTACTGGATTGGTTAATAATTCAAACATTTTATAATGGATTAGTTGGATCATTGAGATCTATTATAAATGTTGCTGCTGGTGGATCATTAATATCAAAACTTTTTGATGAAGCATACGCATTAATTTAAGAAATGGCTACTAATAATTTTCAATGACCCTTTGAACGGGTAAATCCTAAGAGAGTAGCTAGTGTTCATGATTCAGATATGATGACTATGGTAGTTTCTCAAATTGCAGCCCTATCTAAAAAAATAGATCAATATGGAATGAATTATTCTCAACCACCTCATGTGTTGGAGGAAAATTCATTTAGACAGATAACTTAATCTTAAACTCTCTATGAGAATTTAAATGCTATTAATAGACCTAACAATCCATATTTAAATTATTATAATTCTGGTTGGAAGAATCACCCAAATTTTAATTGGAATAATAATCTTTCTAATCGTAACTCACACTGGGCTAAGAATTCTATGAATCCAATTGGAAATTCAAACAATCAAGGAAATACTAATTTTAGACCATCTTATCATACTAGATTCCATAGTAACCCAATATTTAAAGATAATAAGTTGTCTTCTGAAGAAATGATTCTGAATATGGGAAATCAATTACAAGCTCAAGGTATTACTTTGAAAAATATTGAAAATCAATTAGGACATATTTTCACTGCACTTAATAATAGACCTTATGGAACACTTCCAAGCAATGTGGAGATCAATTCAAAAGATCAAAACAAAGAACAACATAAGGCTATTCAATTAAGGAGTGGAAAAGAATTGAAAACTAGAATGCAAAAAGAAGTTGAAATAGAAAAGGAGAAGGTGGAAATTGAAAAAGGTTCAAGCAAGATTTATCCAGACTTGGATTATCCTCTTGAGCCAATGAAGATAACTGTTGAAAAACCACCACCTCAATTTCCTCAAAGATTAAAGAAACAAAATAGGGATAACAGATTTTGAAAATTTTTGAAAATCCTTAAGAAATTAACGATAAATATTCCTTTTGTTGAAGCATTAGAACAGATACTTGACTATGCCAAGTTTATGAAGGATATTTTGAGAAAGAAAAGAAACTTTACAGATCATGAAACTGTTGCACTTAGCGGAGAGTGTAGTGTAATAATTTAGAGGAAGCTTCTTGAATAACATAAAGATCCTGGTAGTTTCACTATTCCGAGTGCTATAGGTGCAAAGTTTTTCAGAAAGGCTTTATATGATTTGGGAATGAGTATTAATCTTATGACTTTATCAACTTTCAAAAGTTTAGGAATAGGAGAAATTTCTCCTACATCTGTAACTCTTCAGTTGGACGATTGTTCCATTACATACCCTAAAGGAGTGGTGGAAGGTATGTTAGTGAAAGTGGATAAATTTATCTTTCCAGTAGATTTTATTATACTTGATATGGAGGAAGATAAAGAAATTCCAATCATTTTGGGAAGACCATTCCTTTCTACTGGAAGATCGGTAATTGATGTTCAAAAAAGAGAATTAACTGTGAGAGTTAATGATCAAGAGGCGAGTTTTAATATTTTAAAATCTATGAATTATCCCTCAATGGAAAAAGATAATGAATGTTTTAGGATGGAGGTTTGTGATTATCTGAGAAACGATCATTTCAAAAATATATTTGAAAAAGAAGAAGAATATAAAAAAATATTTGAAGAAGAAATTAAAGATAATGAAAATTCAGATAATGAGAAGAATGAAGATTTGGAGTATGTTCAAGAGAGATTCGAAATATTAGACACTATGGAAGGTGGTAATAAAAGCTTAATTCCATCTATCATAAAACCTCCTGAACTTGAGATGAAAACTCTCCCTAATCATTTAAAGTAGATGTTTTTAGGAGAATCTTCTACCTTGCCAGTTATAGTATCTTCGGAGTTAAATGATTCTCAAGAACAGAAATGTTGGAAACTTTAAAAGATACAAGAAAGCTTTTGGATGGACTTTGGCAGATATTAAAGGAGTTAGTCCTTCAATTTGTATGCACAGAATTTTATGAGATGAAGAACATAGACCGAGAATTGATCCGCAAAGGAGACTGAACCCTATAATGAAAGAAGTAGTAAAGAGATATTAAAATGGATGGATGCTAGAATTATTTATCATATTTCTGATAGTGCTTGGGTAAGTCCAATATATTGTGTACCGAAAAAGGGAGGAGTGACTGTTGAAGTGAATGAAAGTAATGAAATTATAACCACAAGACAAATTAATGGATGGCGAATTTGAATTGACTATAGGAAATTAAATGCCACCCCCAGAAAAGATCACTTTCCTCTTCTTTTTCTCGATCAAATGCTAGATAGACTTGCTGGACACAAGTACTACTGTTTTTTGGATGGATATATTGGTTACCACCAAATACCTATTGCTCCTGAGGATCAAGAAAAGACAACATTTACTAGCACTTATGGAACCTTTTCTTTTCAAAGAATACCATTTGTACTATGTAATGCACCTGCAACAATTCAAAGATGTATAATGTTTATCTTCAGTAGTATGATAGATAATGGAATAGAACTTTTTATGGATGATTTCTCTGTATTCGGGAATTCATTAAAAATTTGTCTGGAAAACTTAGCAAAAGGTTTGGAGCTTTACGAGAAAACAAATCTAGTTCTGAATTGGGAGAAATCTCAATTTATAGTTACAGGAGAAATTATGCTTGGGAATAAAATATCTGAACATGGTATGGAGGTCGATCATACTAAAATTAGAGTGATTGAGAGATTTCTGCCACCCACTACTGTGAGAGAGATGAGGAGTTTCTTAGGACACATTGGATTTTATAGGAGATACATTAAATATTTTTATAAAATTACTAAACCTTTGTGCCAACTTTTAGAAAATGATAGAAAGTTTGATTTTAATGATGAATGCTTAAGAGCTTTCGAATTGTTAAAAGAAAAGTTAACCACTGCACCTATAATTGTTTCACCATATTTGGAGAAACCATTCTAACTGATGTTGGATGCTAGTGATTATGCAATCGGAGTAGCAATGGGGCAAAGGTATGATAAAGTTTTCAAAGTTATTTACTATGCTAGTAAAACTCTTAATGAGGCTCAAATTAATTATACCACAACAGAAAGAGAATTATTAGCTATAGTATTTGCTTTTGATAAATGTAGACCTTTTTTAACTGGAACTAAAAGTATTGTGAATACATACCATTCGACTATCAATTATTTAATGCAAAAGAAGGATACAAAACCTAGACTCATTAGATGGATATTTTTCTGCTAGAATTTGATTTTATGATAGTTGATAGGAAGGGAACCGATAACCAAAGAGCTGATCATTTGTCCAGAATAAAAAATGATAAATTATCTGAATTTGAAAAAGAAGTTATAGAAACTTTCCCTGATGAGCAACTTTATACAACACAAAATTGAATTTATTTCCTGGAAAGCTCAAGTATAAATGGTTAGGACCTTTTACAGCTGTTGATATTAAAGATCCTAATACTGGAAAGATTTTCAAGGTTAATGGGCATCGATTAAAGCCTTACTTTGAAGAGTTTCAACCTGAGTTCAAAGAGGTTTTAATGCTGAGTCATCTCGATTAACTGAATGTTTTGTCGGGCTGACGATGTTAAACCAAACGCTTTATAGGACGCAACCCATATGTATCTTTGTGGTATGTTTGCTTGTTTTTTGTAGTTATGTTTTTTAAATAGTTTTTTTTTAATCCTAATTACTCCTATATACTTAAAAACTTGATAAATGATGGATCAAATCGAGATATTAGAATATTTTGGATCAAATGAAGTTCGGTGAGAGTTTTGACCACTAGCGCCGCCGACACCCTATCATTTTTTACCCTACTGAACTTGTCTGCTTGAGCGCCGCCGGCACCAAAATTTTTCTTGACGGTTTTTAAGTTTCAAAACACGAGTTTTTGCGAGATTTTTGTCCTTATAACTCCTCAAACTCCATTTTTGACTTCTTAACTCTAGAAAAATGAAAACCACCAATACCAATTCGATTCCTATGGATTCCTATGCCATTGAAACCTCTCAATCTTGCATTTGCAATAGAAGGAAGTTAATAAGTTTCGAAGCGCAATATTTGTTCAACAAAGTGATGATGAAAAGTCAGATAATCAAGGAAAGGGACTTTATAAATTGAGGTAGGAATAATCCTACAGCTAGAACTGAAGAAATTATTAAGGAGAGATGTTGGGAAGTCCTTTGTTTCACTACTGCCGCCGTTGTTGTTATTGTCTTGAAAGAATTCTATGTGAATCTTCATGGGATCAACTAAGGTTCATATTTGTGCGTGGTAGATTCATGCAATTCACTCCTGTACGAATCAATAATCTCTTCATGATTGAAAATCTTATTTATCATTATTCTAATTTCAATGCCACGAAGGATAATATGAATGATGTGTATCAATATTTGACGGATGAGAATGAGGAATGAGAAATCAGGGAGAATGGATGTATTACTTTCCCATCTACATCTCTCAATCCAGTATCGAAGCAGTGGCATTACTTCATTTCGACAAAATTGCTTCCGACGCTGAAGATATGCAAGGTGACCAAGGAAAGCGCCATTTTGAATTTCTGCATTCAAACTGGAAGGCCGATTGACATTGGTAATCTTATTGTGAAATCAGTACTTTGAGTAATTGTGCGTGGATCAAAATATGGGCTTGGACACCCGTTCACTATATTCTTATTATGTAGTCAGTCACAGGTTTCATATGAAAGTTGGGAAAAGGTTATTCTTCCATGAAGACCTATTGATCCGGCCAATCTCTACGACTACCAGATAATTGGAGATGAGGATGACATGAATCTACTTACTGCTCAACCAATGCAGACTTCACAGCCGATTCAACCCTACTTTTCGGAAGGTTCCAGAATTATACTGCAGAGGATCAAGGAATTGGAGAAAGAGGTATGAAACGTTATGAACGCGATTAATAACATTTCTGATTTGTTCGATCATATAGATTGGATAAAGAAAGAGCAGTTCAATCACACTAGTCGAATTGAGATGGGATTGATCAATCTGATGAAAAAGAACGCGGTGATTGCTAAAGAATCATCTGACAAATTTCCATTTCGTCCATTATACAACTTGTTTGTGCATTAGAAATCAATTGGAGACATTAGTGGAGAGGATAGTTCTGAAACTTACATGGAGTAATTTGATGGATTCTACTTATGTATGTTGTGTGTATAGTTTGCTTTGCTTTGTTATGGTTGATTTGTGTAGTATTTGCTTTGCTTTGAACTTGGATTTGGATGTGCTTGCTTTTATTGTGTGCTTAGATATTAGTGCTTGCCTATCGTAGAGTAATTGCTGCACTAAATATCTAAAAATAGTTGGTTTAAATGAACTTATTTGGTGTGTTTGATGTAACTTGGATTTTATATATATAAGATTGTTGTGTATTGTTTGTGTGAAGAAATGTGTTAATTATTTCTTATGGGATGACGTAAATGCTTATTGAAGTGTTAAACATCATTGTGGATGTCGAAACAATCGAAATTACGAAAAAAATTTCGGACCCAAAAAATATTTTGGACTAGCGCCGCCGGCGTCCAAATTTAGAGAGTTTGGTCAATATATTTAAATCGAGCGCCGCCGGTGCCTGAACACAGAAATAGGTCTTAAATCCTCGATTTCGCTATTTTTGCTCTGGGACCTGCAAAATTTTCCATTTATTTCATCTTCTTCCTCCATTTTCACGATTTTTAAGATCTAGGGCTTGCTAGATCCTAGATTTAAGAAGTTTTCAAGGCTTTTTGACACTGGATTTGCACTTCTCTTAGTAAGAGCTTCACTTTAAGTTAAAATTTTTTTACTTTCACCATGGAAATCTCTCACATTGCTTATGGTGGAATTTTTGGAGTTTTAGAGAGATTTTGAGATTTCCATGATGAAATTTGCTCTTAATTATTTAAGATAGTGTTTGGAGTTGATACATTGTGAATTTGGGATTTATTGAAATTTTCTTGTAAATTTTAGAAATTCACATGGCTCCAAGGGGAAAGAGGAAATTGGATTTTGATGAGGAGAGATTCGTCAATATCAAAGCCCAATTTAGCTATAACTCTATCCATCACAACAAGAAGTGTATCCAGGATTGAGCTTTTGATAGTACTGGCAGATTTGTTGAATAATTAATTCCAGAGCGAAACTAGGAAAGATTTTGTTATTTCACTACAAATGATGTTATGGGAGTTGTTCAAGAATTCTATTCGAATTTACCCTGGACTGAGACTGAGTATGTGCTTGTTATAGGAAAGATGGTTGAGTTTACTGCTCAACGCATCAATGCTTTCTATCAGACTCAGGAACCATTTGTGGGTGAGTAGGAAAACTTTGACATTGGAAGGGAGAATATGAGAGAAGTTATTGCTTTTCTAACTGACGGGAGAGGAGAATGGAATGTAAGTAAAAAACATATAATAAATTTCCCCGCCTTCACTTGGAATGTTGCTTCAATGGTCTGACATTATTTCATTTCTGCAAGGCTATTACCATCTTATCACCACAGCGAGGTTACTAGAGATAGAGCGATTTAGAACTAGTGTATAAAGAAGATGAAAAAGATTGATATTGGATCTATTATTTACAAGAATATTCAGACGATTGCGAAAGGCGAGACGACTGGAGGATTAGGACATCCTGCTTAAATCCATGCCTTGTGTGTTCGATGCGGAGTGGAGTTCAGTAGTTCTGAGGAAGTGGCTATACCATTGAGACCTATTAGAAAGAATGTTATTCATACTTATGAGTCTCATGTGGGAGCCAGAGTTAAGCGTTGGAGTACTGATATTCCTACTACGAGTTATGATGTTCCATCTACATCTGAGCCACCCACCTTATCTGACATTATGGAGCAGCAGAGACTACAGAGTACTAGTATGGATTGACTCCATGGTTGTATGGATGTATTTGAGGCGAGGAGTGATGTGAATGAAGATTATCTACAGAGAAGAGTGGAGTTTGATATTGCTTATTATGATGCTCAGGTCAGATTTATGAGGGGGGAGACTGATGTGATTTTTTCTACTTGCCCTAGCTATACACCATATAGACTTGACACAGCTGATGACCCTGCTGATGACCCTGCTGCTGATCCTGGTGATGGAGACTGGTAGAGAGTTTATTTGTTTTTTTTTTCTATTGATCTTGTTGTGTTTTGTTGTACTGATGTGATGTAGTGGATATTTACTTTTCATGTGATGTGTAACCCTATGTTGTACTGTGTGATGTAGTGTTATTTACTTTTCATGTTGTATTGTTATGTTGTACTAAAATTTTAAAACTGTTAGTTGTACTGTTAGTAGTGTGATTGTTTGTTTCATGTTGTAGTGTTATGTTGGATGTTTGGATGTTTATTATTAATTTCTCTTTACCCATACAAATATTTAAAAATTGTTATATCACTGGTACTAATTGTTTCATGCCTGCTAGTTGTAAATTTCTATTAATACTAGATAGCTGTTGAAGATTTCAGAATCTCAGTACAAAGAGGTTAGTTTTCTTCTACTCTAAACTGTTTTAATTTTATTGAAAAACTTATGTTTGGGGGAGGGAAGAGAAATACTAAACTTTTATTTGTTCTCAATTATTATATTTTCAAAAGTTATTAGCATAACTTCAGGCAGTTGAACCTCATTGTAAGATAACTAAAACTTTTTATTTCAGTTGAATATTATAGAATGATAAGTTGAAAATTTTTGGTAATAAAATTTGATTTTATAGAAGTAAGATATTTGGTATGAAAGGATTTTATTATAGTTAACTATTTAAAGTAAAGAAAACTATATTTTTGAAATGTTAAGGGACTTAAAGTATTGTCTATTAAGAAGAGATTGTGACTTTATGAAAAATAATAAAGCTTGTGCCTAACTATAAAGTAAGGTGGTGTTTCAAGTTTGAACTTTAGAAAGAGGAGAGTGAAATTCAAAATCATTAAAGGCTATCCAGATATAGTAATCCTCAAGAAAAGAAAAGAAAATAAAAGAAGGATTGAAAAACAATCCAAAAAAAAAGAAAATAAAAAAAAAAAGAGAAAAGAAAAAAGAAAGAAAAATGTTTATGAGGATAAGCTTGAGGAGATGCCTAATCAAAAATTGGCTTCACTTGAATTACCCTAAAGGGAAAAATTGATTTCTTTTTTAAATTTATATTTATAGTACTAGTCTACATTCTAGTAAAGTTTGCATGAAATCCTTTTTCATGTATTCTTTTAAGGCATTCCTAATGTGACAATTTATGGTTTATCTTGAAATAAATAGAAGACTAGAACTCTTAGACTTGATTACTGAATATTCTTATACCTGTAATGTTGACATGAGTTACTAAATTTTTTTTGAAAATCTAACCAATATATTCTTTTGAATGAAAATTTTAGTGCTTACAGTTGAAAAGTACATTGCCTAGAGTTATATTTTATGTAGTAAAAAGATTACTTGAGGATAAGTAATTGTTTAAGTTTGGGGGATTTTGATGCACCAAAAATATATACAGTTTTTTCTATCTAATTTTACCTATTTTTTATGATATTGCACTTTAAAGAATGGTATTTTTCATGATTTGTTGTAGGTGTGATGATTTTTGGTGATTGGAATGAAAAGATGCAAAAAGGAATGAATTCGGAGCGAAAAGGAGCAAAAAGGAGCAAAATTGTGAAAAAGTGTTCTGGCGCCGCCAATGCTAGAAAGGGCACCGCTGGCGCCCATATCCAGAGACTCCAGCAATTAATTGGCACGATAGAGCACCGCCGACATCCTATCTAGCGCCGCCGGTGCCAAAAGTCGATGGAATTCAAAATTTGAGTGTTTTGGCAAAATTTTGAAGGGATGCTTACGGAAACTCTTGGGATTTCATCCCTCACTCTTAAATAACTGATTTTTGACAAGAGAGGGGGGCTCTCTTGCATTCTATTGCTCTCTCTTAGTGTTCTAGAGTATTTAAAGTGTTAGGGTTTAGTAGAGTAGTCTGTAGAAGTGAGGATTTAAGAGGAATTCTTCTCTAAGGAGTGAAGGAGAAGAAGTAAAGTGAGCGATTGCTTCTTCCTTTCCATTCTAAAGAGAGAATGAAGAGTTGTAAAGAAGAGAGAAGAGGATTCAAAGGAACTTTAAAGGGATTGCATTGGGGAAGAGAAAGAGATAAGTTGTATTTTCTTTTGTGGTTTGTATGACTTTTGTTTTATATATAAAATTCATGTTTTATTATATCTTCTCCATGAATTCTGAGTAGTCTTCTTTGTCTTTCTTCTTGCTTAGCGATGTGATGATGGTTTGATGTGGATTTGATGTGCTTTTAATGCATTGAAGAGATTGTGATGATTTATCATTTTCAACTTAATTTACTTTCAGTTTGGCCAATTGAAATGTTAAAATATGTTGTTGAACATTAAGTTTGAAATGATTTAATGTCCTACTACAATAATGAAAGATCAATTCAACTTCCATGGATGAATTGCGTAGTTCATGGGAATTGCGTGCAAATAAATAGGGAAATTTGTTTTGAAGGACTTCAATGTGGAGATTTCAGGGTGACAGGATAAAATCTTCAAATTGGTTCTAAGATTAGTAATTAATATCAAAGGTTAGCCTTCGGGTGAAGGGTGAGTGGGAGCTCCGAAGTGAGAGCTGGTATTCTCCCAGCCTAGCCTTAGAGTTAAAGACTAAACTTAGAACATGTCAATGTTCTTTTCTTATTTAGAGGAGGGGGTACTCTTCTAAAGGTAAAGAATCATCTATGCTCCTATTTGGCACAACAAATTAGATAACTCATCCATATCAATACGCACATCATATTCTCATTGCAAGAAGAAAGATACTTTTCTCATATATATAACAAAAACCTTTCAAATACTTAGTTTAGTGTGTCTGTTAGTTTAGTTAGTTGTTATTATTTTCTACATAGTAGTAGTAGAAGTAACTGTTGAACTTTAAATGTAATTAAAGTATAGGATTTCGGTGCTTTATTATAACTTGTGAAACTTTTACTTTACTCTAACTTAAAACCTCCCTATGGGATCGATAACCAGAACTCCACTAGAGCCCTGTATTACTTGATACGATACGTATACTTGTGTTGAGTACGTAGACTTTACAAAATCATTATAAATATATAAATTTGAGTTCATAAATTATTGCATATATATAAGCCCCTCACGATCAAGTTTTTGGAGCCGTTGCTGAAGCTTAAAATCTTCTTACAGTGGTAACAAATTCTTGCATTTAATTATATAAAATTAAAGTCCCCGTGTTCCAAGTTTTTTGTGCCGTTACCGGGGAGGTAACGAAGTCAAAGTAAAAAAAAAAGTATTTGAGTTTATATATGCGTAGTAGTGGATCTACAGATTTAGTGCCTTACGATTCTGAGTTAGAGCGTACTGTCAGAAAAATTAGAAAACAACAAAAATAAATTCAAAATCCTTGCAAAATGGCGAATATTCAAGATAATCAGAGAAATGATATTGGAAATTTGCCAAGAACTTTAAAAGATTATGTTAACCCAACAACAGATCAAATGCATATAACTATTCAAAATCCTGATGTTGCTGCTAATTCATTTGAACTTAAACCTGTTATTATCCAAATGGTATAAAATAATTAATTTGAAGGAAAACCTAATGAGGATCCAAATTTACATCTCGCTAGTTTTTTAGAACTGTGTGCTTCTTTTAAGTATGATGGAGTGTCTACTAACGCTGTCAGACTTAGACTTTTTCGTTTCTCATTAAGGGATAAAGCTAAGGCGTGGTTAAACTCGTTAGCACCTGGATCTATTAGATCTTAGGGAGAACTATCTCAAAAGTTTCTTACAAAATATTTCCCTCCATCAAAGACTGCTAAGCTAAGAAATGATATTACATCTTTTTGATAGTTTGAAGGATAATAAATATATGAAGCTTGGGAGAGATTTAAAGATCTTCTTAGGAAGTGCCCACATCATGCTTTACCAGATTGGTTAATTATTCAAACATTTTATAATGGATTAGTGGGATCATTGAGATACATTTTAGATGTTGTTGCTGATGGATCATTAATGTCAAAACCTTTTGATGAAGCATATGCATTAATTGAAGAAATGGCTACTAATAATTTTCAATGGCCCTCTAAATGGGTAAATCCTAAGAGAGTAGCTAGTGTTCATGATTCAGATATGATGACTTTGATAGTTTCTCAAATTACAGTCCTATCTAAAAAAATAGATCAATATGGAATGAATTATTATTAACCACCTCAAGTGTTGGAGGAAAATTCATTTGGACAGATAATTGAATCTCCAACGCTTTATGAGACTTTAAATGCTATTAATAGATTTAACAATCCTTATTCAAATTATTATAATCCTGGTTGGAATAATCACCCAAATTTCAATTGGAATAATAGCAATGCAAATGTTAACCCGCACTGGGCTAACAATTTTATGAATCCAATTGGAAATTCTAACAATCAAGGAAATACTAATTTTAGACCATCATATCCTCCTGGATTCAATAGTAACCCACAATTTAAGGATAAGAAGTTGTCTATTGAAGAAATGATTCTGAATATGGGAAATCAATTACAAGCTCAAGGTGTTGCTATGAAAAATATTGAAAATCAATTAGGACATATTTTCACTGCACTTAATAATAGACCTTCTGGAACACTTCCAAGCAATGTGGAGATCAATTCAAAAGATCAAAACAGGGAACAACTTAAGGCTATTCAATTAAGGAGTGGAAAAGAATTGGAAACTAGCGTGCAAAAAGAAGTTGAAATAGAAAATGAGAAGGTGGAAATTAAAAAAAGGTTCAAACAAGATTTATCAAAACATGGATTATCCTCTTGAGCTAAAGAATATAACTGTTGAAAAACCACCACATCCATTTCCTCAAAGATTAAAGAAACAAAATAGGGATAACAGATTTAGAAAATTTTTTGAAATCCTTAAGAAAGTAACTATAAATATTCCTTTTGTTGAAGCATTAGAACAGATGCTTGACTATGCCAAGTTTATGAAGGATAATTTGAAAAAGAAAAGAAAGTTTACAGATCATGAAACGGTTGCACTTAGCGGAGAGTGTAGTGCAATAATTCAGAAGAAGCTTCCTGAAAAACATAAAGATCCTAGTAGTTTCACTAATCCGTGTGCTATAGGTGAAATTTTTTTCAGAAATGCTTTATGTGATATGGGAGCGATTGTTAATCTTATGCCTTTATTAAATTTCAAAGTTTGGGAATGGGAGAAATTTCTCCTACATCTGTGACTCCTCAGTTGGTCGATCGTTCCATTACTTACCCTAAAGGAGTGGTGAAAGATGTGTTAGTGAAAGTGGATAAATTTATCTTTCCTTTAGATTTTATTGTACTCGATATGAAGGAAAATAAAGAAATTCTAATCATTTTAAGAAGACCATTCCTTGCTACTGGAAGAGCAGTAATTGATGTTCAAATAGGAGAATTAACTATGGGAGTTAATGATCAAGAGGTGAGTTTTAATATTTTAAAATCTATGAAGTATCGCTCAATGGAAAAAGATGATGAATGTTTTAGGATAGAGATCTGTGATTATCTGAGAAACAATCATTTCAAAGATATATTTGAAAAAGAAGAAGAATATAAAAAAATATTTGAAGAAGAAATTAAAGATAATGATAATTCAGATAACGAGAAGAATGATGATTTGGAGTATGTTCGGGAGAGATTCGAAATATTAGACACTCTAGAAGGTGGAAATAAAAACTTAATTCCATCTATCATTAATCCTCCTGAACTTGAGATGAAAATTCTCCCTAATCATTTAAAGTATTTTTTTAGGAGAATCTTCTACCTTGCCAGTTATAGTATCTTCGGAGTTAAATGATTAACAAGAACAGAAACTGTTGAAAACTTTAAAAAGATACAAGAAAGCTTTTGAATGGACTTTGGCAGACATTAAAGGAGTCAGTCCTTTGATTTGTATGCACAGAATTTTTTTAGATGAAGAACATGGACCGAGAGTTGATCTGCAAAGGAGATTGAACCCTATAATGAAAGAAGTAATGAAGAAAGAGATTTTAAAATGGTTGGATGCTGGAATTATTTATCCTATTTCAGATAGTGCTTGGGTAAGTCTAATACATTGTGTACCGAAAAAGGGAGGAGTGACTGTTGAAGTGAATGAAAGTAATAAAATTATAATCACAAGACAAATTAATGGATGACAAATTTGTTGTGACTATAGGAAATTAAATGCCGCCACAAAAAAAGATCACTTTCCTCTTCCTTTTCACGATCAAATGGTAGATAGACTTGCTGGACACTGTTGACCTCATTTTTATAAAGAGTTAATACCTTTTGACCTAAAAAGTCAACTTTGGTCAAAATGTTCAAACCAGACCCAATGATCATACCAGTTAACCCCATAGGTCACCCTTTTGACCTAAAAAGTCAACTTTGGTCAAAATGGTCAAACCAGACCCAATGACCAACCCCGTTGACCCCATAGGTCACCCTTTTGACCTAAAAAGTCAACTTTGGTCAAAATGGTCAAACCGGACCTAATGACCAACCCCGTTGACCCCATAGGTCACCCTTTTCGACCAAAAAGTCAACTTTGGTCAAAATGGTCAAACCAGACCCAATGACCAACCCTGTTGACCCCATAGGTCAGCCTTTTGACCTAAAAAGTCAACTTTGGTCAAAATGGTCAAACCAGACCCAATGACCAACCCTGTTGACCCCATAGGCACCCTTTTGACCTAAAAAGTCAACTTTGGTCAAAATGGTCAAACCAGGCCCATTGACCAACCCTGTTGACCCCATAGGTCACCCTTTTGACCTATAAAGTCAACTTTGGTCAAAATGGTCAAACCAGACCCAATGACCAACCCTGTTGACCACATAGGTCACCCTTTTGACCTAAAAAGTTAACTTTGGTCAAAATGGTCAAACCAGACCCAATGATCAACCCTGTTGACCCCATAGATCACCCTTTTGACCTAAAAAGTCAACTTTGGTCAAAATGGTCAAATCAGACCCAATGACCAATCTTGTTGACCCCATAGGTCACCTTTTTGACCTAAAAGTCAACTTTGGTCAAAATGACCGAACTAGACCTAATGGCCAAACCTGTTGACCCTATAGGTCAACCCTTTGACCCAATGACATGTTTAAAACCCCACAATGATAAAATCACAAATATTGTGATATGACAAAGTTGAAAAAGGTCACTTTGGACATCTTGAAATTAAATTGATCAATTTAGGCTGACTTGGGTCAACCTAAATCAAAATTGGTCAACACTTATCTATTTTAATCAAAATAGGTAAAAAAATGAAATAAAAACAACCAAATTAATCAAATAATTAATTTCAAAATTATTTTGATTAATTAAATTAATTAATTATTTAATTTTCAGTATTTTAATTAAATGACATAATTAATTAAAATGAAAATTAAATTAAAATCATAAAATAACAAAATTAAATAAAAATGATAAAATTAATCAATTAATTAATTTAAAATTATTTTCAATTAATAAATTGATTAATGAAATAATTTCCAATAATTTTTAAATAACATAATTAATTAAAATGGAAATGACACATGGCCTTCCCATAATTAATTAAAGTTAAAACTAAATTAAACCCATCATAAGACATAATTAACACATGACAAAACTTAGCTTAAATTATGGCTAACCATGGGTTAACTCCCATCATGGTGAATAAAATGAGGTGGCTCTTTCTCCTTCATTCTAAGCCATGACTCACCTCTACTCAACAATGAGGTGGCCGGCCAACACTAAGGCATATTTCCCACCTCCTAAACTAACCAATGGGAAGGGAACAAAACTTAAACTCCACTCCTCACCATGGTTAAATGAAATCATGAGGGGGAAACATATGTGTCACCATTTACCAAAGCTAATGGGTGACTTGTAAGCTCACGAGGAAGAGAAATTACAGCTCATTTCAAAGAGCTAAACCACCTCATGCATGATCCAATGGAAAGGAGCCAAAATAATGAGCGCATGATGGAGAACATTGGAGATACAACCATAGTTATCCCCTCAGTCGAAATTTTATCTTCAATTCATTAATAGGGAAGATAACAACTCCCCTAGTACAGCCTAAGCCAAGCCATGGCCTCCCCATGGCTATAAATAAGGCCATACCCGAGCCTTACTAAGAAGAAGAAAAAAAATTTAGTGAGACCTATAGGCTACTCAAATCTTCTGGCTCCCAACACAAAAACTCTTCCCAAGAGTCTTAGGAATCCATTTTGATCAAACCCAAGCCATAGATTGAGCCCAATTGAGCCAATTTGATCAAAATTTAAAAACAGCCCAAACCAGCCACCTTCTTAAAAATCTTGTCTAAGGCTGACTTTTGAACCAAATTGGTGCAGCAATAATCTTCCTCTGGAGTCTTAGAAGACAACTACAAGGTCTGATCAAGCTTGATTTATTTGTGGCAAAGGTATGAAATTATTATTCTTAAAATAATTCATATTTTTGAAATATCATGTGTTATACTAGCCCAATAATGTTGCATCACCGTATGTATATATTCTACATATTTAGATGATTCCATAGGTTCAAAAATCACTAAATTTCATCAAGAAATGAGTGAGATATTAACATTTGAAGTTTAACGGTTATGAATTTTTCTGGAATTAAAATGGATTTATCACCGCCGTCCGTTCCCGTGTTTTGGAACGGACGGCGCTGATCAAATCCCGCCGTATCCGCTGTTCGGCCCGGCGCAGCAGATCTTCCCGCTCTTCGACCAGTACGAGCTCACGCGTCAGCGTGTGGGAATTTTGGCGGCGGAAAATTAGTTAAAAATCTGTTTTTTAACCTTAAAATAATCAAAAACTCATAACTTTTTAAATATAAATCACAAAAATATCACAAAAATACCTATGGAAAGAGCAAAATGAGAAGAAAATTATGAAATAAAAATCATAATTTTATTCCCATTATTTAATTTTTTAAATAATTAAATACACTCTGGAGTATTTTAATTATTAAAAATTATTTATAAATCAAAAAAATATGAAACTTTGAGGCATTTATCTTTAGGATCTTAGGAATGTTTCATGATTTTTTTAACGACAGAAAACATGTCTAGGACACTTTTTCTAATTTTCAAGTCATTTTGTAATTATTTCAAGTAAATAATTATAAAAAATGAAAATTAAGAAAAATAAAATAAAAATGGCTAGAAATGTTAGGGCAACAGAGAATAACCTTAAGAAAATCATTTCTATGTCATAAAAATAAATTTGAAAAATATGTTATTTAGGACTAAAATTCTTTATTAATTAAATAATTTTAATCCTAAAAATCACCTTTTCATAAACTTAGCTTATTTCCTTCAAAAATCTAAGTTTGAAATGAATCTAATCTTTGTTAGGCTAATGACAAATAATCAATTAAGTCTAAAATGACAAAATTAGACTTAATTAGGTTTAAAACATCATTTAAACCTATTAAACCTTAAGCTTCATCAATTAAGTCTAAAATGACAAAATTAGACTTAATTAGGTTTAAAACATCATTTAAACCTATTAAACCTTAAGCTTAATCAATTAAGTCTAAAATGATAAAATTAGACTTAATTAGGTTTAAAACATCATTTAAACCTATTAAACCTTAAGCTTAATCAATTAAGTCTAAAATGACAAAATTAGACTTAATTAGGTTTAAAACATCATTTAAACCTATTAAACCTTAAGCATAATCAATTAAGTCTAAAATGAAAAAATTAGACTTAATTAGGTTTAAAACATCATTTAAACCTATTAAACCTTAAGCTTAATCAATTAAGTTTAAAATGACAAAATTAGACATCATTAGGTTTAAAACATCATTTAAACCTATTAAACCTTAAGCATAATCAATTAAGTCTAAAATGACAAAATTAGACATCATTAGGATTAAAACATCATTTAAACCTATTAAACCTTAAGCATAATCAATTAAGTCTAAAATGACAAAATTAGACTTAATTAGGTTTAAAATATCATTTAAACCTATTAAACCTTAAGCATAATCAATTAAGTCTAAAATGACAAAATTAGACTTAATTAGGTTTAACACATCATTTAAACCTATTAAACTCTAAGCTTAATCAATTAAGTCTAAAATGACAAAATTAGACTTAATTAGGTTTAAAACATCTTTTAAACTTATTTAATTAAAGTTAAACCTTTATTACATTAAATTTAATCAAACATAAACCCTAATTAGGTCTAACCCATTAGACCTAATTAAACTATTAAATCTTAACTAAATTAGACTTAATCAAACCTAAACCCTAATTATGTCTAACCCTTTATACCTAATTAAATCAATTAAACCTTACCTAAATTAGGTTTAATTAACCTTAAACAAATTAGACTTAACCCACATTAAGTCTAATTAAACAATAAAACCTTACTTAAATTAGGTTTAATTAACCTTAAACAATTAGACTTAACCCATATTAAGTCTAATTAATCAATTAAACCTTACCTAAATTAGGTTTAATTAACATTAAACAATTAGACTTAACCCATATTAAGTATAATTAAATCAATTAAACCTTACCTAAATTAGGTTTAATTAACCTTAAACAATTAGACTTAACCCATAATAAGTCTAATTAAACCAATTAAACCTTACGTAAAATAGGTTTAATTAACCTTAAACAAATTAGACTTAACCCATATTAAGTCTAATTAATCAATTAAACCTTACCTAAATTATGTTTAATTAACCTTAAACAATTAGACTTAACCCATTTTAAGTTTAATTAATCAATTAAACCTTGCCTAAATTAGGTTTAATTAACCTTAAACAAGTCTAATTAATCAATTAAACCTTACCTAAATTAGGTTTAATTAACCTTAAACAATCAAACTTAACCCATATTAAATCTAATATAACCTGAATACAACCTAACATGAACTCAAGTTAACCTAAACCTTAGGTTCAACTTACATTGAATCTAACATAACCTAAACCTAACTTAAGTCTAACCTACATTAGACTTAGTCAAACCAAACTTAGGTTCAACTCGACATGAACCTAAGAAACCTAAACCTAACTTAAGTCTGACCTACCTTATACTTAAGTCAAACCAAACTTAGGTTCAACCTGACATGAATCTAAGTGAAACCTAAACCTGAACTTAAATTTAACTGATATCAGACTTAAGTCAAAATCAAACATAGGATCAACCCGACATAAACCTAAGTCTAACCCAAACATAATCTTAATTCAAGACTCAATCCTTATTGAACTCAAACCAACTTTAAGTATAGGTTCAACTTAACTTGAACTTAACTTAAGTCAAACCTTAACTTAAAGTAAAATCATATTAAACTTTTAACTTAACTTAATTCAAACCTAAATTCAACATAAAAATTTAATTAAGTCTAACATATTAGACTTAATTAAATCATCAAACCATTAATTAATTGAGATTTAAATCAACAAACCTTGGTTAAGTCTAATTCATTAATATCTCAATAAACTACAGCTAAATAGACTTAATTAAAACTTAAAGTCTTACCTAAAAAGGACTTAGATGGTCAGTAATTCTAATTAATTCTAATTTATTAGACTTGATTAACCTTTAAGTCCTATTTAAATAAGGCTTAAAACTTAATTAAGTCTATTCTAAACTAACCTTTTAACTTAAATTTCAGACAGACATGAACTCAAGTTAATTAGATTCAATCAACATTAAATTTAGCTTAGGTTCAACCAGACATGAACCCAAGTTAGTTCAATCAATATTGAATCTAACTTCCAACTTTTTAACTTAAGTTCAGATAAACATGAATTTAAGTAGATTCAATCAACATTGAATTTAACTTAGGTTCATCCAGACATGAACCCAAGTTAATTCAATCAATATTGAATTTAACTTCCAACCTTTTAACTTAAGTTCAGACAGATATGAACTCAAGTTAATCTAACCCAACTTTCAACTCGAATTCAAACAGACATGAATTCAAAATTTAAGTTTAAACTTAAATCAAGACATAAATTCAACATTTCAAACCAAAATCGACATAAATTCGATATTTTAAATATAAATCCAACATAATCAACATAAATTCGATATTTCAAACAAAATTTGACTTAATCGACATTTCAAACATAAATCAACATAACCGACATAAAATTGACATGTCAAATATAAATTTGACAAATATCGATATTAAATGAAATAAATCCAATATTTCGACCAAATTAAACATTAATCAATATAATTTGACATAAATCGACATCCAGGACATGTTAAATCAAAACATCATACAAAATTCTAAGGCAATGAACATGACATTATTTTTGACAATCTTTTTTTTGCAGGGTAAAGACAAAAAGATTCGTTTAGATTTTCTTTGCATGTTATAGGATGTGCTAACTCTGTTTTCCAGGACGACATTCTGGACAAAAAAAAAACAAAAAAACAAAAACTTTTAGGGTAGTCACCAAAACAAAACAAAACAACGACATGAAAAACAAAATCGAAAATTTAAAATAATAAATTTGACATTACATTTAGGAGTGATAGTGGGTACATCTCTCCTTAAAAATAAAATTTTAGAAAAAAAATGATTGACATTAATCAGAAGTTTTCTTGAACAATTAAAAATTGTTTAAGATGTAATTAACTATAGAAGCTTGCTTCTATAGGAGATCCAAAAGAACCCACAATAGAAATCTCTGGTTTTCCATGATTTTCTTTATATGAAAATTCTAGGATATATTATTCTAGGATATTCTTCTTTAAGGATTGTCATAAACATCCTTTTCTACTATTAGCCCTAAATTCCTCAAATCTTTCATGGGATTTATAGGAATAAAATTAGGCTAATATTAGATGAGACTCCTCAATATCGACATTCCACACCAATCTCTTCTTGTTGTCACCAAGAGATTTTGTGGCGACTCCGCTGGAGAAAATATTTCTTCTCATCTTTTATCATCATTTGTTTTCATTTCAAATTTTAAAATAAGTTCCAAGTTTATAAATAAGTCAATAATATTCATTTTTCTTGAAATTTCAAAAAAATCGCGATGGATTGATTCTCTGAATTCAATCTTTTCTTATTTTCAAGACTTTGACATACCAATAGAGGAAACTCCTCCCTTTTATCAAAATGATTATGGATTATTTAGTGAAACGGAATTCATATTATATAATCCATATCAAACTGATACACAATCTTTTCAAGAATTTGACTTACAACCTTATGAAGACTTTCTGAATTTTATAGAAAATTTGTCTGAATATACACCTGAAGAACCTAATACCCTTGAAGAAATGAAGAGACAAGCTGATAGGAAAGGAAAACAAGTTTACAAGATGATGCTCTATCATCATCTATGTATGAGATTGGATCTTGTTCAAAGAATATTCATAAAATTCCTTTATTCAAAAGAAATAAAAGATGGAACTAAAATGATAATTTTGAAACACCTGAATTTCAATAGAATATTTTTGGAAACCCTTCCGTTTTAGAAGAAAATCGATATATTCAGATTCCTTTTAAATACACTGATAATTCCTTTCAACCTGTAAGCTCTCCTCCGTTTCATGCTATATATTCAGTGTTTAAAAGGTTAGCACGAAAAGATAGATGTTCACTATCTAAATTATTAAACAAAATGGGTTGTGCAGTCTCCAACACCATGAAAAGGAGAATTTTAGCGATGAAAAATCCTGACTATCAAGAAACTGACTATCAATTTCCAACTGATAAACATTGTGTTCGAGTGCTAGTAAAATTTCGATTGGGCCCTAGAATAAAAGATGTGGTAGCCACAAATGACAAAGCTAAATATGATGAATTGAAATCAGGAGCAGAAGATACAACTGCTAAAATGTCGGACTTGGTCCAAATGCTACAAAAAGCAAATTATCCTCACACAGGATACAATACACCACCTGAAAATTCTCGTCCTCTACTTAAAAATAATGTATGGAGAAGAAAATCATCTAAAAGAAATTCAGATACCACCAAAACTCCTATGAATAGTTCACAAGAAGAAACTTGCAAAAAACATTCTGCAAAATCATTTGAGGAAAGATTGAAGAAATTAAAAAATGATATTAAACAACTTTCAAGGCAAGAAAAGAAAGATACCTCTGATAGTTCCAATGAAAATGTTGCCAGTGTTAACATGGTAGAAATACGATCTACTTCCATAGCACGAGAATCAATTGAAGAGGAGGCAACCAATGAATTGCGAGCGGTGATACGACAATGTGATGAAAAAATTAGTCATCTTGAACAAAAAATGGAAGAATTGGTAGCAACTCTGCAAAATCCACCAACGAACCCATCTTCAGCCATTGAAATCAACAGACCAGAGGCTATTCATATCCTTGAAAATAAAGAAGAACCAATAGATATTGAGGAAAGCACTCAAAAGAAAAAGAATTCCCCTCATAATGAAATTCTAGAAAAGGATATTACAAAACTTGTGGAACAAAAAATTAAAGAAACAATGGCTCAAGTGAAAGCATGAGAATTAACTCCAAAGGGTAGACCTCACCCAGAGGAAATTGATTTTGTTTAGTACCCTAAAAGCTTTGTTCCTCCTGTCTTTAAAATGTTTGATGGAACGGGTAATCCCCGACAACACCTAGCACATTTTAGAAGCGAGCTGTTGTAATCTTTGGAGGAAGTGATGCTCTCCTATTTCGCCAATTTGTTAACAGTCTCACAGTAGTTGCCTTCGATTGGTATGCAAAACTTCCCAATGGATCTGTCAAAACCTTTGTGGAACTTGAAAGCCTCTTTATTCAATTTTTTGCAGGAGCGCAACATCACACCACTTTTGGTGATTTGGTGGTAGAAAAAAAAAACTGGGAGAAAGCTTAGTGGATTATATTTTACGCTGGAGAAATCTCAGCATTAAATGTGAACCACAACTACAAGAGCAACACGCCGTTGGAATATTGCTTAAAAATATCCATGGTCCTATAGCTTTTATGCTCAAAGGATTCAGAATAAAGACATTTGAAGAACTACTCAGTAAGGCTGCTAATCTCCAAGAAGAAGCAAAGCAGATGAGTGTAACAGAGAAAACTGAAAAGACAAAAACTATCCAAATATTTGAAAAGAAACCTGGAAATGTTGTAAAAAAGGTAAACAGGTGATGCAGATTCAACCAGAACAAAAGAAACAACAACTACAGAATCCTTCGACATCACAGACATCACCTCAATTACAACTTCAACAACCAATCCCAGTACCAATAGAAAAGAAAACAATGGCTGAAAGAATGAATAAAGAATATTCATTTAAAATAGAAGCCATTAGTAAAATATTTTGTAGTCTGCTTAAAATGCCCGAATTTAAGCTACCAGAAGCTAAAAGGCCAGCAGAAATTGACATGAAAGACAATCCTAATTATTGTCCTTATCACAGAATGCTTGGACATAAAATTGAAGACTGTTTTGTCTTCAAAGGCTGGTTGGAGCGTAATTTTAAAGACGAAAACATAATAATCCTGAAAGAATATTTGAAAGAAACTGAAAAAGGATCAGTCAATATGATTTCGATAGAGAAACTCAATCTTGGAAACAAAGACAGTACTTCTGAAGAGATCTTTGCTAAATATCAAATCACAAAATTTCCCAAGAAGGAAAAGAAAAAGAAAATTAAGAAACCGAAAAAGATCAATGGTCTTTCAGATATAGGGGCTGCAACTCATTTTGTACCTTCTAGTTTATTTCCCTCTTGTACTAGGATAGTTATATCTGGTGAAGGAAGAAAAATCCTCAAACCGATAATTTTGTATGACTTCATTTTTACTACCATGAATAATAACAATCCTAGTTTTGCTTTTATTTTATCTATTTTGGGCAATGTTTCTGAGAATAATCATTTGAATTCTAACCCTATAGACGATACTCAAATCGTATATGATCAATATAAAGACAACCAAAATAATGAAAATACAGATGAAAAGTTTGATAACGACAAAGATGAAAATGACATTGCTACACTTCAACTATAAGGAACTCTGATTTCCATAGAATTAGAATTCTCGGATTCAGAAACTAACGAGTCAGATAATCAACTTGAAGAAATAATTGGAATTAATTTGAGAAATGGAAAAATCTTACCTCCTAGGATGATTCCACAAGAAAAAGAAAAACAAATAATCACACCAGACAAGATCATTCCTCCAACACACCCCAAACTCCTGAAAGAAATAAGGATGATCTTTATAACAAAGTGGATTATAACGTACTAGCGCATTTGAGAAAATTACCTGCGAAGTTAAGCATCTATGACGCTCTCATACTTTCCAAGGAAATGAGAGAATCGTTAATAAAGGCCCTTTCAGATCCAGATATTTGCTTAACTCAACTTGCTATTATTACCCAAAATGAAGCTTACCCATTAGAGGAATCAACGAAGATTACCTTCTCTGACAATGACTTGTTGCTTTGAACAACTGAACACAATCGTCCACTGTATATTACGATGAGCATAAATAATACAATACTTTCAAGAGTTCTTATTGACCCAGGTGCTTCAATCAACATTATGAATTTGAGAACTCTTGCATATTTGGACATTGATGCATCTCAACTATCAAGGGATACGATGATGTTACGAGGATTCAATCAGCAAGGAGAGCGGGCCCTTGAATCAATAACATTACTCTTAAAAATAGCTGACTTGGCAACGACAGCAAAATTTCATATTATTGATTCAGACACTTCTTTTAATGCCTTACTTGGCAGACCATGGCTTCATGAATACAAAATGGTTCCTTCTTCATTACACCAATGTATAAAGTACCTACGAAAAGGACGGGAATGTCGTATTATAGGAGATCTGCAACCATTTTCAATTCATGAAATCAGTATACATGAAGATGCAGCATATTATGCTCCTATAAATAAAACAATGTATTCCAAAGAAACAATGGTGGATGTGGAAGAAAAGAATAAAGAAAAGAAAATAAATGAAAAGAATTCTTCTCCAATTAAGACAAGATGAACTAATTCCCGTCAAACTCATACTCGAGGACGAGGACGAGGGAAAGAAGATCCGATTGTCACAATGCAGAAACCACTGAAATTCAAAATCCACTTGGACTCTGAAGAAGAAACGACATCTGTGATTGCGAAGAAACCTCAATTCAAAATATCTTTGGAAGATGAAGATAAAGAAAGACAATTTGAATCTATGTATGACAAAATCAATCATTATATACATTCTATGACTTTGACTCCAATCTCCACTTGCTAAGATTGGGAATCTAATAGTCAAAGAAGTATATAATGATGACAAAAAGCCAATTAAGTTTAGACTTGGCTCTTCTTCTTCTTGTACTGAAAATGATGTAAAAATAGAAGATGAAAATCTTCCACAATCAATGAAAATTTTTTTTGAGTTGTATTCTCCTTGGGCACAAAAATTTATTCAAAAAAGTTTAATGCTCAAACAATGGTCTTTAAAACAACCTCATTTCATTGAACAAATGTGGAATAATAATAAATGAAATTTTAACTCCAAAGAAGGTATTGGATTTGGAACTCTAGGACCATTAGATGACACATAATTTTGTCTGACCATCATCGAAAAATACGATTCGAATCATTACACGATCTTCCGATTGAAGATGCTCCTCCGAGAATCGGAAGAAGAAATTAAATCGATAATTGATGAATTAAGAGAAATAAATTTAGGAAGCTGATGAAAATCCAAAACCAACTTTTATTAGTTCATTCCTTAATGATGAGGAAGCAAAAGACATAACTCAATTATTGATAGAATATAAAGACTTGTTTTGCTTGGACTTACGACGAGATGCACGGTTTGTCTCCGTAAGTCGCGATCCATAAACTTGGGATAAATCACATCACAATCCCGGTTAAACAAGCTCCGAGGAGAATGCGTGTTGAAATAGAGCAACAAGTCCTTGCGAAGTCAAGAAATTGATAGAAGGCGACTTCATACGAGAAGAGCATTATCAGACATGGTTAGCTTAATGTGGTGCCAGTTAAAAAGAAAAATGGACAGATAAGGGTCTGTATAGACTTCAGGGAGTTGAACAAAGCATGTCCAAAAGATGAATTTCCTTTACCAATTGTTGAATTAATGGTCGATATAGCATCAAAACATGCAATATTCTCCTTTATGGATGGATCATCAGGATATAACCAAATAAAGATGTTTTGGGAGGATGAAGCGAATACAGCTTTCCGGACACCCATGGGGATATATTGTTATAAGGTTATGACATTTGGACTAAAAAATGCCGGTGTAACCTATCAAAGAGACAATACACGGATTTTTGATGAATTAATACATAATCAAGTCGAATGTTATGTCGACGATCTGGTTGTTAATAGTAAACAAAAAGATGATCATATATACAATTTGAGAATTGTCTTTGAATGACTACGACAATACAATCTTAAAATGAATCCCTTAAAGTGCGCCTTCGGTGTCACTTCAGGAAAATTTTTAGGATTTGTAGTTCAGCATCGTGGGATAGAAATATATCCTCTCAAAATTAAAGCTGTCCTGAATATGCCTCCTCCTAAAAATCTAACCCAATTGAGATCCTTTCAAGGAAAATTAGCGTATATTCGACGTTTCATTTCCAATCTATCGGGTAGATGTCAACCTCTCACTGCCCTTAATAGAAAGGATACCAAATTTGTGTGGGATGAAAAATGTCAGCACGCCTTTGAAAACATTAAACAATATCTACAACTCCTCCTGTCTTAGCAGCCCCTGTATTAGGAAGACCTCAAATCCTTTACACCGCAACATTGGAAAATTCACTTGGAGCTTTATTAGCACAAGTAAATGACGAGGGAAAAGAAAGTGCATTATACTATTTAAGTCGTTGTTTAGTTCCAACGGAAATAAAATACCCGATAATTGAGAAGCATTGTTTAGCCTTGATCTTCGCAGTTCAAAAACTAAGGCATTATATGCTTTCTCATAAGGTAACTCTTATTTCAAAAGTAAACCCATTAAAATATTTAATAACACGACCAACACTTTACGGGAGATTAGCAAGATGGGCGATGATCTTACTCCAATTTGATATAACATTTGTACCGATACGTGCTGTCAAAGGACAAATCCTGGCAGATTTCTTAGCAGCACGTCCAATTCCAACTAGATCACCCCTTAATGACGATTTACCCGATGAACAAATATCAGAAATAAAAAATTCCAATGTGCAATGATGGGAACTCTACTTTGACGGAGCATCATCTGCATGGAAAGACAAAGACAAACAGAGACAATTATACCAGGCAAAGCTGGAGTAGGATTGATTTTCATTACTCCAGACAAAATGATGATGCCTTTTCCTATCATTTGACAGAACCATGCACAAATAATGAAGCCGAATATGAAGCGCTCATAACCGGTCTAGAATTAACAATATTGATGGAAATTAAAATTTATCGACATCTACGGGGATTCCCAGTTGATTATTAAACAAATTGCTGGTAAATACAAAACTTTGAAGTCACGACTCAAACAGTATTCTCGTTACACTCTGAAATTACTTCAACAAATTCTTGATGTAACATTCTTCTTAATCCCGAGACGAGACAATCCTCTAGTAGATGCTCTGGTAAAACTCGCAAAAGAATTCGCATGTCCAGAAGAAGACGACATACCGATCTCTATAAGAGGGCGACGAGTTCTTTCTCAAATTGATATGGATAATTTACATAAAATCGGTGAAAATATGACAATGACAATAAATGACGAAAATGATGATTGGCGACGACAATCATCCAATATTTCTAAGCTGGAAAATTACCTGAAAACACTTCTATTGCCGACAAATCAAACAAAGAGCATTATCATATGCTCTAATAAATGATATTCTTCTGACAAACGATCTTTTGATCAAATGTGGTTAAGATGTTTAAACCAAGTTGAAGCTCAGAGATTGTTAAGGAAGTTCATTCGAGGTTTATGTGGTGCACATCAATCGAGCCCAAAATAAAAATGAAAATAAAAAGAATGGGTTATTATTGACGACAATGATGGCCGATTGCCTTGACATTGCAAAGAAATGCCATCGATATCGAATACATGGGGTAGTTTTACATCGACTTCCAAATGTCCTACACCGAACTATTGCATCATGGCCATTTGAATGTTGGAGTGCCGACATAGTGGGCCCTATAGATCCTCCATCTTCCGAGGGTCATAAATTTATTACGCAGCATCGACTATTTTTCCAAGTGGGCGAAGCAACACCGCTTAGAGAAGTTAAGGCAGAACAAGTTCTTCATTTCTTTAAAACACATATCTTTTATAGATTTGGAATTCCTCGAAGAGTCATATCAGACAACGAATTAGCCTTCAAAAACACGAAAATGAATAATTTTATCCAAAGACACGGGATTGATTGGAGGTACTCCACAATTTATTACCACAAAGGCCGATGGATTAGCAGAAGCTTTCAATAAAACATTGGTTCGAATCTTGAAAAAGACGTTGAATAATAGCCGAGACGATGGCATGAACGATTAATAGAAGCTTTATGGGCTTATAGAACTACATACCGAACTCCAACACGATCACTACCATTTGCTTTGGTATACGGTTTTGAAGCCATTTTACCACTTGAAGTCCAAATTCCTTCTCTCAGAATTGTGATAGCAAACAAGATAACTGAAGAAGAAAATTCTAGATTACGACTTGAAGAACTTGAAAGTTTGGAAGGCAAACGTCTACAAGCCCAACAAAATCTCGAACTGTATCAAGCAAAAATGATATGAGCTCACGACAAATTAGTTCGCCCCAGAACCTTTCGAATCGGCGAATTAGTTTTAGATCTTCGAAGACCTATACTAGCTAATCGAAAGATAGGCGGTAAATTTAAACCAATATGGGAGGGCCCATATGTAATTGAAAAGACATATTCAAGAGGATCCTACCAACTGGTGGATTGTCAAGGAGAAAGAATCCTGCATCCAATCAATGGACGTTTTCTAAAGAAATACAATGCAACATAAAAATAAAAATGAATAACGACTTATTTATAAACTGGGACAATAAATTCTTCTTTCCAAATCATCTTTAATTTTTTTATGACATCTGTTTCATTTGCTGAATAAATGTTTAAAAGGCTAAAATGTCATTTTGTCATATTATTTTTCAGGAAAAATGTCTGAAGACAAACTATTTTTCTCGTTTCAAAATAATATGACCTTCGCATTGGACCATCGACACATGGACGAGGGAACCAGAATTCATTTCAACTTTGACCTGTTGCAGGTTGAATCCATATATCACGGATCGTTACTTTATCTGGTGAATCATAATGAAGTTAATCTGTAAACACCTTTGATAGAATTCAAACTCTGACAACCCGAAGAGTATGACTTCACAATCAGTGATAGCTCAGATGAGCAAGAATTCATGACTACTTCGGTACAAGGAGTATCTACATCGGGTACAAAAAATATGGCAACAGGACTTACTAGATCACAAAGATGAAATCATAATAAACGACTGAAGCGTCGAAAACAATTACAAGAAAAACAAAATATGGAGGATATTAGTCAATCTAAATCACAAACTATTAATACTCCATTTGAAGAAATAAATTCTGCATTAGAAACGACAAATCTAAATTCTACAAAGAAAAATCAAGATGGGAAAGCGATTATCACTTCACCGTCAGTCACACCTACTCAGAGTTTGAAGGTGTCAGATAAGAAAGTTGACAGAAAGAATCACTCAAGGGAAGAGGTGCGACGAATTCGCGCTATCAAATGGAGAACCTTTGAACAATATAAACATGTGAACAAAAGGATAATAAATATTCTGGATGGTCTTAAACTGTTTACCATAATATTTGATGAGGATGAACAAGCTGCTATCATTGATCATATTACAAAAGCCCGAAATTAGGGTAGGGCTGGACACCTTCGAAGGAAAACTATTCAGAACCAAATAAATGGATTCGTGGCAAGAGCGGACAAACCATCCAATATGGGTGTTGCTACAATTATGCAAGAGACAAGAAGGAAATCTCCCGAAAATTTGCGACACGAACAAGTAGATCCTTTACCCACTTGTGATAATTCAAATTATCGGACGACTTGTCACTTAGGGGATCATACTGCAGATTGTGTTCCCGATAGTTGCATCATCGACATTTATGATGAAGGAGATTGTATCCCTCATCATATTGACAGTCATGACTTCGAAAGACCCTTTTGCACGGTGTCTTTAATGAACCGCTGCTCATTGTATTTGGGAGGGAGATACGAATTCTCGGACTCGGAGAATTTGAAGGAACATGCTCGTATCCTTCGACTCGAGGATCGATCCTTTTATTTCGAGGAAATGGAGCGAGACTTTGTAAAACACTGCATACCCGGCGTCGAGAGGCCACGCATATCAATCACTTTGCGACGGATGAAGCGACAAAAGGCCGGTTGGATACCGAAGCTATCCGGGAACTTGAAGGATTGAAGCCTTTAGAGTTACTGTAATCCCATAAAAATGTCCGAACACACGAAACATGTTCGACAAATAATGTTTTGGAGTGTAGGACGTTTATAGACGATCTGTTAACATCCGAGGCTATGTTATGATATATATAAGAACTTTTGACATGTGATATATACGTAGTTGTCGATGTGTGATATATCGGTAACTGTTGGTATGTAAAATATCAGTAGTTTGTTTCGGCACGCTATATGATATGTACACATATATGTACCGTTAGCTTTTGCTTGCAATAATATGTACTAATGACCTTTTTATGGAAATAAAATGAAATGTTGAAAAAATGTTCCCCATTGTCTATGATATGTCGACAGGTCCTAAAAATAATTAAATATATTTTAATGATGAAATGAGTAACTTGTGATAACTAAACATGAGAATTATCATTTGACCTAAATAGGACAAAACCCCAGCGGATATTCCTACCAATAATATTAGTGAGTTAGCCAGTCTCTCCGGTTATTGGATGTAAGTCCTTTCCTGACACGGAAATCATGGCTTTCCTCTAACCAAATCTTGACTCTGATATTTTGAGGAAAATAGAAAATGACATCTGTTTTCTCTCTCCGGTTATTGGATGTAAGTCCTTTCCTGACACGGAAATCATGGATTTCCTCTAACCAAATCTTGACATTGACATTTTGAGGAAAATAGAAAATGACATCTATTTTCTCTCTCTGGTTATTGGATGTAAGTCCTTTCTTGACACAGAAATTATTGCTTTCCTCTAACCAAATCTTGACATTGATATTTTGAGGAAAATAGAAAATGACATCTATTTTCTCTCTCCGGTTATTGGATGTAAGTCCTTTCCTGACACAGAAATCATAGCTTTCCTCTAACCAAATCTTAACATTGACATTTTGAGGAAAATAGAAAATGACATCTATTTCCTCTCTCCGGTTATTAGATGTAAGTCCTTTCCTGACACAGAAATTATGGCTTTCCCTTACCAAATCTTGAAATTGACATTTTGAGGAAAATAGAAAATGACATATATTTTCTCTCTTCGATTATTGGATGTAAGTCCTTTCCTGACACGGAAATCATGGCTTTCCTCTAACCAAATCTTGACATTGACATTTTGAGGAAAATAGAAAATGACATCTTTTTTCTCTCTCCGGTTATTGGATGTAAGTCCTTTCTTGACACGAAAATCATGGCTTTCCTCTAACCAAATCTTGACATTGACATTTTGAGGAAAATAGAAAATGACATCTATTTTCTCTCTCCGGTTATTGGATGTAAGTCCTTTCCTGACACAGAAATCATGGCTTTCCTCTAACCAAATCTTGACATTGACATTTTGAGTAAAATAGAAAATGACATCTATTTTCTATCTCCGGTTATTGGATGTGTGTCCTTTCCTGACACGGAAATCATGGCTTTCCTTAACCAAATCTTGACATTCATATTTTGAGAAAAATAGAAAATGACATCTATTTTCTCTCTCCAATTATTGGATGTAAGTCCTTTCCTGACACGAAAATCATGGCTTTCTTCTAACTAAATCTTGACATTGACATTTTGAGGAAAATAGAAAATGACATCTATTTTCTCTCTCCGGTTATTGGATGTAAGTCCTTTCCTGACACGAAAAACATGGCTTTCTTCTAACCAAATCTTGACATTGACATTTTGAGGAAAATAGAAAATGACATCTATTTTCTCTCTCCAGTTATGAGATATAAGTCCTTTCCTGACACGGAAATCATGGCATTCCTTTAACAAAATAGCAACATTGACATTTTGAGAAATGGAATATGACATCCATTTTCTCTTCCGGTAAATTCCTTTTCAGACATGAGAAGAATATTCCTTCTCAGAATCGACAAACAAGACATCTGACATCCTCTAGGAGCAGTATGATACCCACTCTTTTCCTGATTGTTATGGAACATCTCTTTGATCACTTCGGTCAACGCCAATATGTACATAATACTTATATAGTATTCTACACATATTGGGGGCCCTTTTGTTGACCTCATTTTTATAATGAGTCAATACTGTTGACCTCATTTTTGATGATGTCTCTTCTTTTCTCACTCCTTAATACTTATGATCTAGCCATAGGCTTTTCCTTTGACTAATCTTAGAGGACTAGAAATGGAACCCACCATTTAGAAATTTAAACACCTCTTGACACCCTGCAAACCCCACAAGCATGATTGTAGACCCCTAATCACTTAGAGGGTTGAAATCAAATGTGGAGGTTTAAAGGATGAGTTCCCTATAGGACCCTTTTGGCCTTAGGAATACCCTGGGTGGTCTGGTCTGGTGAGGGTTGACTTGCACATACACTACACTATCACACACATTCCAAGTCCTAAAACCACACTTCACCCAATTTGACTTCCTGACTCATGTAGGTAATTCATATGGATGGTCCTTAACCCCTAAGCCCCTGGCTAAGAGGGTTAGGGACAACATAGTGAATGCCTCAAATGAGTCCTCTCATGGCTCATATGGGCTTAATGTGACTTCATGGCTTAACCAAAGTGATTTCATTTTACTCAAATTTGATCAATCTTCATTTTCTCAAAATTTCAATTTATGACCACGGGGCCCTACACCCGCTAAACCTACCAAATGGTCTTAAAACTATCCAAAATTTGCAAAATTACCTAAATTACCCTAAATTCCTCAAAATCAATCCTAAACACTTCCCACCATTCAAATTGACCATCTTTGGCCAAAAAATACCAAAATTTCCAAAAATACCCCTAAACCCCCCAAAATACCCAAAATGCCCTTATTAGCCCAAAAATCCAAAAATTCAGAAAATTCCCAAAAAAATTCCAAAAAATCCCAAATATTGCCAATTTCATTTTGTTCAACTACAACATGGGCCAATTGTGCCAATCTACCCCATTTTTACCAAAACCCCCAATTGGACCCATTTTTTAACCTAAGTGAACCCAATGTCAAGCCAAGCAACCCCAATTGACCTCAATTCTGGTCCCATTCAATTCTAAACTTCAATTCAATATCCCCAACATCAATTTAGACCAAATCTAAGTCCAATTTGATTGACATTTAAGGCCAATTTCAATTTGAGGCCTAAAGCCCAATTTTGACCCATGACCTAAACTAGCCCAAACCAACCCAATTCAACCCCAATTGGCCCCAAATCTTTTCTAAAGCCATCCTAACATCCCCATAACAAAACACTAACTTGATTTGCCCAAAATTTGGACCTAAACGCCACCCAAACCTAACCCAAAACCAAAATCCCTTAAATTGACCTAAGCCCAAACCTAACCCAAATGGGCCCAAATCCCAAAATCAAAGCCCAACCAAAGTTGAAAACTCTTTGTGACACTCCCATGAACATTTCTCAACATTAATTTTACATCAAATCCAACTTTAGCTCAAACTTAACCCAAGTTGGCCCAATTTGGCCCACCTTGGCCCCTTTACAAAAAAAGCCCAAATTCAACCCAATTCAATTCAAAATCACTTTAAACTTGTTTCAAATCACTCATGACACATGCCTAAACCAATTGAAACATTTATTTGACGTGGTCCTTCACAAAATTTTCATCCAAAAGCCCATTTTAAAATCCAAAAGCCTACTTCCTTAAACCACTTTAAAAGCCCATCCAAAACCATTTCAAAAGCCCAAGTTTTCAATCCAAAGCCCACATGACATTTCTTTCCATCATCCATTTAATTAAAATCACCCCTAAGTTTCAAAACCATCATTAAACCATTCCAAATCAAGCTACATGAAAATTTTTCCCCAAAATGCCAAAATTTCTATAACCCATTTCCATGAAATTGAGTCAAGCCATGAGAAAGCCATAGACAAGCCTTGGAGCCATGCTTAAGCCACATGGAAGCCATGAGAATCTTAGGATTGTCAACCCTCCCTAAATGGCAAAAGGAGGAGATCCTTTAAACACTCAGTAAAAGTCATTAGCCATACCCATGTTCCACCCTAACCCAAAATTAATCTAAATATATTTGGATGAGGACTTCTCCACTCCAAACCAGCTGACTCATCTGACCTCCCTCAGCCCAAATCAGTCCCTTGGTGGGTGCACCAAACCCAAATACATGAATTGACCAAAATTAAGCCAAAATGACCCTTGCCCCATGCCATTTTAATCAAACCTCCTTACACATGGCAAAAGCCAATTTCTTGCACCAAACTCAATCCCTGGACTCACTGAGTCAATATGGTGACTCGACCACTGCCGGCCAGCCGCACTGGCTCGCGGAAAACACCATGGCCGAGAGCTCCATGTGAGCCAAAATTTTCAATTCTCCCTAGCCGAGTCGTCCCAACCCAAATGGACACCATGGTCGTTCTTCTCCTCCCCTGAGCAGTCGATCCCGGCCCTCCAATTGCCCCTGGGAAGCCCTCCAGCCACCTCTATTTAAACACCACCAGCTCTCGGCCAAAGAAGGGGTTGAACAAAACCTTACCAAACTCTGCCAAAATAATTCCAGACCCCTCTCCAGACATAGAGAACTTGATCCCCACTGAAATCCAGCCCTAAAACCCTCTCTCGTGAGCTCAATTTCGAGTTGAAAACCCACCCAAAAAATAGGACACTTCACCACAGTGAGCCAATCTCCAAATTGATTGATCCTACACCTTCACCAGACCAAGAGGAGAAGTTCCCCAGCAAAAGTCCCCTCACCAGGTCAGCCATTGCTTCCAGCCTCCAAGCTTTGTGATCGGCCTTAGTCACTTGCAAACCTAGACAATTCCCCAGAGCTAGAGACTTCATCTGGAGCTTGCCTGGACTCAATCGAAGGTGACACAACTCTCAGATCGAAGCTTCACTTCTCTGAGCGAAGGTATGAACTCATTCTTCCTCCCAAGCTTTCAGCAATTCTCCATTTTTTTGGGTTAATTTCATAGCCTATAAACCATATGGATGTGTTCGTCTCTTCAAGATGAATCGATAGAGTATAAGAACACGAAAATCCATTGAGAATCCAGTGAGATCTTAAGGTTTTAGTGTGGACGGTCACATGTGCACACCAGTCTTAGACAATGACCAGGAGCCGTTGGATCGCGCGTGTATCGAGCGGACGGTCGAGATCGAGTCGGACGGCGCAATGGTACATGAACCACGGGACACGTGGTTACTGACTCAAGTGGCGGCGTCAAATGCGAGCGCGACACGTAGAGGCTTCGGAGCTGCCGAGGTTGACACGGCGCCGCGTGGATAAGTAGATAAATCTCTATTTTCTGAATTAATTAAATGCCCTGAACTTCAAAAATTCATATCTTTGCATAGAAAAATCACAAAAATAAAATAAAAATACCCTCTTGCTAAGTGAATAGAGGAGAATAATGTGGAAAAGAAATCAAGTTAATTGGATGGGAATTTTATTTTTAATAATTTATTTACTATTTTCAGTATTTTGATTCTTCATTTGTATAGATAATTCATCATGGCATGAGACCATAGGGCTTTTGAAGCCTCTGATCTTGGGAACATTACTTGAAGTTTTCAAGGTCAGAGGCCATCTCTGTCAAAAGTTATTGAATTTTCAAGTTCATGTCACTGTTTTAGGTATTTTAATTCCAATAATTATTATGTTGTAAAATAAATTCTAGGAAAATTTGGTGATATTTCTTAGGACTAGAGGACCCTATGAAAAATATATTTTGAGTTAATTCATTCATATTAACCTTAATTGGCCCAAAACCCTAAAACTGAACTTTAATTAATTAGGGTTAACCACACATCAAAAGAACTTGAAAACAATTCTCCACTGATCTTTAGAATCAGAGAGACCTCACATAAAAATTTGGAATCAATTGGAAATATTTAACCCCACTAAATGGATTAATTAATTCACATAACTAAAATTAAACTTTAAAAATTGATAACTCCAAAAATACTTTTCAAAAATTCACAAGAATGGTTTTGGAGCTTCTCTGATATCAGGGGAGTCCAAGAAAATTAAAATTGGAATTTTCTAAAAAGTTAATTTTTCACAATATTTTAATATTTTAATAATTAAAAAATAATAAAAATCACAAAAATATTAAAAATCATAAAAATGTCACATTTTGACTCCTAATCACTTAGGAACCAAATATTTTTCCTAAGTCCCTAGGATAAGATATTGAATTTTAAAGGCTTAATGTAATTTTTAATATTAAAAAATGAGTTTTTAGCCTTTTTCACTAATATAATTCTAATAAATCAATGAAAAATTAGAAAATTAGAAAATTTATTTCTCTGAACTCCTTGAAGTCACAGAGTTTTAAGAAAAATATAAAATCTATTTTTCAACTTTTATTTTATTTTATAATTAATTAATACTCTAAAACTCAAAATAATTATAATAAACAAAATATAATTTAAAAAATCACAAAAATTGGTCAAAGTGGTCCTCTGGTCTTTAGGAACATATTATAATTTTCTTAAGGACAGAAACCTTTCCTTTGTCATGTTGTTGAATTTTCTTTGAAAACCCTTATTTTCTACTAAAAATAATTATAAAAATAAATTAAATTCAGAAAAATCATATTTTCTCCTGTAATGTCTTAATTGACATATGAGTGAGGTGACATAAAAATTTCAAATTAATTTGAGCTCTATTTAGTGAGTTATGAAATAAATATGCTTAAAAGGGCATAAAGGTAATTAAGAATTTTAACCCTTAATTAAAAACTTTAAGTTTAATCAAAATGGGGGGGTAAAATATTTGATTTTAATTTTCACTTGGATGATTGAAACTTAGGGAAATTAAAAGGTAGAGACACATTAAATACTTTGAAATTTTCAAAATGAAACTTTAATTAATTAAATGATTTAAGTTTTGGAAAGAATATATTTAAATTTGGATTATTAAAATAGGGATATTATTAAGAGGATATTTATTCTTTAATTTAAAAATCCCTAAATAAGTCACTTTAACAATATTTAATTCTTAATTTAAAATTAAAATAATAATCCAAATTAACAATTAACACTAAAATTAAAATTAAATTAAAATTAAATTAAAATTAAATAAAATTTAAATTAAACTAAATTTCAAAATAAATTAAATTAAAATTTAAAAATAAATTAAAATTAAAATTAAATTAAAATTAGATTAAAATTAAATAAAATTAAATTAAGTTTAAATTAAACTAAAATTAAATTAAATTAAAATTAAATTAAAATTAAATTAAAAATGAAATTAAATTAAATTAAATTAAATTAAAATAAAATTAAATTAAATTAAATTGAATTAAAATCACTTAACAACAAACCTAAATGAAATCATTAAGAGTTAAATCAAAATATATCAATAATTTCAACACCTCATTCTATCTAAGTGAATTTGAAACATGAACATCAATTTGAAATATTAAGATAACTCAAAGTGTAAGGATTTAAATTGAATCTAAAATAATTTGAACACTATTCAAAACATAAAATTATTAATTAAAACCTCATAATTAAACTAAAACACTTTAAATCATTAATTCAAATTTGATTAAAATTCTCAACAAACCAACTTGCCCTTAAAGGCTTTAATTATTATAACTCTTAAATAGAGTATTAAGTGAAATGTCACTTCATTCATTAGGTAATCAAATACCTAAGTTCACTGAGCAAGAGACAAAGTTTAACTAAACTCCTGGATGATTAATTCATCTGTGCAATTAAATTCACTTGGACTTAAAATAATCCCAGAAGTATTGAAAAGATGTTTAGGACTCGTCCTAAGCACTTCCTCAATATGACGGGATGTTTTAGAAGAACAATTGAATCTAATTGTTCTTTGATGAAGAAAATCATCCTTAAATCAAACCAAGAACCTAGACGTCATAGGAGATGACCAGTATAGGATTAGGAATTTGGTAGAAAACCAAAACCCTTTCCCTTAGCTTTACCTAGGTATTTCTTGCAAAATATGTTTAAATGTTCTAACATGTGTTTTAAGTGCAGCATGGGATGACGGGAAGACCCTCCAGGTACGCTTTTATTTTATTGCAATTTACTTTATTGCAATTTACTTACATGCACTGTACTTTACTTTTATTGCATGATAAATAAGACTGTTGCATGAAAACTAAAACCTTTAGGATAGTCCCTGAACTAAAACACAAAACTAAATTAAAAGTCATTACAAGATAAAATTCACCGCCACAACATTCCAAAATATAAAACAACTCAAGATTTAGTCACAAATAGAACAATAAAATTATAATTGCAATTAAATTAAAACGTCTCGTTGAATGATCGGGAATACCTCGGATGATGTAACCCACGTGTTGCTAACGGGATATCCCACGGTCTAAATGAAAGTGTGGAACTCATTCAGTTGAGTTTAGCAAATTCATCTGGACAAAGTGAATTCGATGAAAATAACGGTGCCGGGATGATGGAACCGTGGGATCTTAATCGGTTATGTTTAAATAACTTTAAGATTTGTTTTAATTAAAATATTAAAAAACACTTGGATTTTAAGATTTTTTCTAAGCCAAAACACTTCTCTCATCTCCTGATTTATGATTTCTAAAACTAAGCCTCTGCAACAATAAGAAGCTTGGAGCATGGTGGGTAGCTCGGCCATCGTCATCAGCAAAACTCGGGTCTACTTCAGCAAAAACTTTCTTAGAATTAAATAACCAAGCCATAGGACTTCGAGGTAGTTAGCCTAGTGCAACATAAATCCTCAACTTTTCGTTAGGCATTTGCATAATCATGTTATGCAAATTAAGCCCTAACCGGTCTTAGGACTCCGAGGTAGTCATTTGGTACGACATAAACCCTCACATCTTCGAGGCTATTTGTAAGATCATGTCCTACGAACACAAGTCCTAATTAATTATAATGGGTAGGATTGAAACATTAAATGATATTCTCAAATTCAAACCAAACAATAGGATAGTTTGGGAAGTTGCCAAGATTTCTTCTTGGATCCTCAGCTTCTCCTACTTCTCTTCCTTTGGACTCCTGAAAATAACTGTTCTAAATTTGATCCATCCCCTTTTGAAATTCCAAAATTCAATCCTTTGAAAACCTTAAACTTTGAAATTCTTGAGAACAAAACCACTGATCATTAACGAGAGTTTTCTAAAATGATTCCTGTCATTTAAGATATAATTAACTATAGGGGCTTGCCCTTATAGGGAACTTTAAGAACCCAGGTAATATAAACCCTACTTAATTCCTTTATATTAAGCAGGGGAACTTTTCAGCTTATAAAATTGGTTCGAAGACCAAACGGATGTCACAAGTCTTTTAGTTTATTTAATCGAGCCCCATCATCAAGCAGTGTGTCTATTCCTCGGGTTAAATACACAGTTTGTGGTGCGGTGCTCGTTTATATAAACTATTCGGGATGTGAGATCAGTTTGATTTTGTATCTTCCTCTGGAGTCTTAGAAGACAACTACAAGGTCTGATCAAGCTTGATTTACTTGTGGCAAAGGTATGAAATTATTTTTCTTAAAATAATTCATATTTTTGAAATATCATGTGTTAAACTAGCCCAGAAATGTTGCATCACCATATGGATATATTCTACATATTTAGATGATTCCATAGGTTCAAAAATCACTCAATTTCATTAAGATATGAGTGTGATATTAACATTTGATGTTTAAAGGTTATGAATTTTTCTGGAATTAAAATGGATTTGTCACCGCCGTCCGTTTCCGTGTTTTGGAACGGACGTCGCTGATCAAATCCTGCCATATCCGCTGTTCGGCCAGGCGCAGCGGATCTTCCCGCTCTTCGACCAGTACGAGGACACGCGTCAACACTTGGGAATTTTGGCGGCGGTAAATTAGTTAAAAATCTGTTTTAACCTTAAAATAATCAAAAATTCATAACTTTTTAAATATAAATCACAAAAATATAACAAAAATACATCTAGAAAGAGCAAAATGAGAAGAAAATTATGAAATAAAAATCATAATTTTATTCCCATTATTTAATTTTTTAAATAATTAAATACGCTCTGGAGTATTTTAATTATTAAAAATTATTTATAAATCAAAAAATATGAAACTTTGAGGCATTTATCTTTATGCTCTTAGGAATGTTTCATGATTTTTCCAAGGACAGAAAACATGTCCAGGACACTTTTCTCTAATTTTCAAATCATTTTGTAATTATTTCAAATAAATAATTATAAAAAAAATGAAAATTAAGAAAAATAAAATAAAAATGGCTAGAAATGTTAGAGCAACAGAGAATAACCCTAAGAAAATCATTTCTATGTCATAAAAATAATTTTGAATAATATGTTAAAATTTAGGACTAAAATTCTTTATTAATTAAATAATTTTAATCCTAAAAATCACCTTTTCATAAACTTAGCTTATTTCCTTCAAAAATCTAAGTTTGAAATGAATCTAGTCTATGTTAGGCTAATGGCAAATAATCAATTAAGTCTAAAATGACAAAATTAGACTTAATTAAGTTTAAAACATCATTTAAACCTATTAAACCTTAAGCTTAATCAATTAAGTCTAAAATGACAAAGTTAGACTTAATTAGGTTTAAAACATCATTTAAACCTATTAAACCTTAAGCTTAATAAATTAAGTCTAAAATGATAAAATTAGACTTAATGAGGTTTAAAACATCATTTAAACCTATTAAACCATAAGTTTAATCAATTAAGTCTAAAATGACAAAATTAGACTTAATTAGGTTTAAGACATCATTTAAACCTATTAAACCTTAAGCATAATCAATTAAGTCTAAAATGATAAAATTAGACTTAATTAGGTTTAAAACATCATTTAAACCTATTAAACCTTAAGCTTAATCAATTAAGTTTAAAATGACAAAATTAGACTTAATAAGGTTTAAAACATCATTTAAACCTATTAAACCTTAAGCATAATCAATTATGTCTAAAATGACAAAATTAGACTTAATTAGGTTTAAAACATCATTTAAACCTATTAAACCTTAAGCATAATCAATTAAGTCTAAAATGATAAAATAAGACTTAATTAGGTTTAAAACATCATTTAAACATATTAAACCTTAAGCTTAATCAATTAAGTCTAAAATGACAAAATTAGACTTAATTCGGTTTAAAACATCTTTTAAACTTATTTAATTAAAGTTAAACCTTTATTACATTAAATTTAATCAAACATAAACCCTAATTAGGTCTAACCCATTAGACCTAATTAAACTATTAAATCTTAACTAAATTAGACTTAATCAAACCTAAACCCTAATTGTGTCTAACCCATTAGACCTAATTAAATCAATTAAACCTTACCTAAATTAGGTTTAATTAACCTTAAACAAATTAGACTTAACCCATATTAAGTTTAATTAATTAATTAAACCTTACCTAAATTAGGTTTAATTAACCTTAAACAATTAGACTTAACCCATATTAAGTCTAATTAATCAATTAAACCTTACCTAAATTAGGTTTAATTAACCTTAAACAATTAGACTTAACCCATATTAAGTCTAATTAAATCAATTAAACCTTAGCTAAATTAGGTTTAATTAACCTTATACAATTAGACTTAACCCATAATAAGTCTAATTAAACAAATTAAACCTTACCTAAATTAGGTTTAATTAACCTTAAACAAATTAGACTTAACCCATATTAAGTCTAATGAATCAATTAAACCTTACCTAAATTAGGTTTAATTAACCTTAAACAATTAGACTTAACCCATATTATGTTTAATTAATCAATTAAACCTTGCCTAAATTAGGTTTTATTAACCTTGAACAAGTCTAATTAATTAATTAAACCTTACCAAAATTAGGTTTAATTAACCTTAAACAATCAAACTTAACCCATATTAAATCTAACATAACCTAAATACAACCTAACTTGTACTCAAGTTAACCTAAACCTTAGGTTCAACTTACATTGAATCTAACGTAACCTAAACCTAACTTAAGTCTAACCTACATTAGACTTAAGTCAAAACAAACTTAGGTTCAACCCGACATGAACCTAAGTCAAACCTAAACCTAACTTAAGTCTGACCTACATTATACTTAAGTCAAACCAAACTTAGGTTCAACCTGACATGAATCTAAGTCAAACCTAAACCTAAACTTAAATTTAACCCATATCAGACTTAAGTCAAAATCAAACTTAGGATCAACCCGACATGAACCTAAGTCTAACCCAAACTTAATCTTAATTCAAGACTCAATCCATATTGAACTCAAACCAACTTTAAGTATAGGTTCAACTTAACTTGAACTTAACTTAAGTCAAACCTTAACTTAAAACCAAATCATATTAAACTTTTAACTTAACTTAATTCAAACCTAAATTCAACATAAAATTTTAATTAAGTCTAACATATTAGACTTAATTAAATCATCAAACCATTAATTAATTGAGATTTAAATCAACAAACCTTGATTAAGTCTAATTCATTAATATCTCAATAAACTATAGCTAAATAGACTTAATTAAAACTTAAAGTCTTACCTAAAAAGGACTTAGATGGTCAATAATTCTAATTAAGTCTAATTTATTAGAATGGATTAACCTTTAAGTCCTATTTAAACAAGTCTTAAAACTTAATTAAGTCTATTCTAAACTAACCTTTTAACTTAAAGTTCAGACAGTCATGAACTCAAGTTAATTAGATTCAATCAACATTGAATTTAACTTAGGTTCAACTAGACATGAACCAAGTTAGTTCAATCAATATTGAATCTAACTTCCAACTTTATTAACTTAAGTTTAGATAGACATGAATTTAAGTATATTCAATCAACATTGAATTTAACTTAGGTTCAACCAGACATGAACCCAAGTTAGTTCAATCAATATTGAATCTAACTTCCAACCTTTTAATTTATGTTCAAACAGATATGAACTCAAGTTAATCTAACCCAAATTTCAACTCGAATTCAAACAGACATGAATTCAAAATTTAATTTTAAACTTAAATCAAGACAAAAATTCAACATTTCAAACCAAAATCGACATAAATTCGATATTTTAAATAAAAATTCAACATAATCAACATAAATTCGATATTTCAAACAAAATTTGACTTAATCGACATTTCAAACATAAATCAACATACCCGACATAAAATTGACATTTCAAATATAAATTTGACAAATATTGATATTAAATGAAATTAATCCAATATTTCGACAAAATTAAACATTAATAATATAATTTGACATAAACCCACATCAAGGACATGTTAAATCAAAACATCCTACAAAATTCTAAGGCAATGAACATGACATTATTTTCTGACAATCTTTTCTTTGTAGGGTGAAGACAAAAAGTTTCGTTTAAATTTTCTTTGCATGTTATAGGATGTGCTAACTTTGTTTTGCAGGACGACATTCTGGACAAAAACAAAAAAAAACAAAAAAAACAAAAAAACAAAAACTTTTAGGGTAGTCACCAAAACAAAACATAACAACGACATGAAAAATAAAATCGAAACTTTAAAATAATAAATATGACATGACATTTAGGAGTGATAGTGGGTACATCTCTCCTTAAAAATAAAATTTTAGAAAACAAATGATTGACATTAATCAGAAGTTTTCTTGAACAATTAAAAATTGTTTAAGATGTAATTAACTATAGAAGCTTGCTTCTATAAGAGATCCAAAAGAACCCACAATAGAAATCTCTGGTTTTCCATGATTTTCCTTATATGAAAATTCTAGGATATATTATTCTAGGATATTCTTCTATAAGGATTGTCATAAACATCCTTTTCTACTATTAGCCCTAAATTCCTCAAATATTTCATGGGATTTATAGGAATAAAATTAGGCTAATATTAGATGGTGACTCCTCAATATCGACATTCCACACCAATCTCTTCTCGTTGTCACCAGACACAAGTACTACTGTTTTTTAGATAGATATACTGGTTACCACCAAATACCTATTTCTCCTAAGGATCAAGAAAAGACAACATTTACTAGCCCTTATGGAACCTTTACATTCTGAAGAATGCCTTTTGGACTGTGTAATGCACCTGTAATATTTCAAAGATGTATGATGTCTATCTTCAGTTGTATGATAGATAATAGAATAGATGTTTTTATGGATGATTTCTCTGTATTCGAGAATTCATTTGAAATTTGTCTGGAAAACTTAGCAAAAGTTTTGGAGCTTTGTGAGAAAAGAAATCTAGTTTTGAATTGGGAGAAATGTCAATTTATGGTTGCAGGAGGAATTGTGCTTGGGCATAAAATATCTGAACATGGTATGGAGGTCGATCCTGCTAAAATTAGAGTGATTGAGAGATTGCCGCCACCCACTACTGTGAGAGAGGTGAGAAGTTCCTTAGGACACGCTGGATTTTACAGGCGATATATTAAAGATTTTTCTAAAATTACTAAACCTTTGTGCCAACTTTTAGAAAATGCTAGAAAGTTTAATTTTAATGATGAATGCTTAAGACCTTTCGAGTTATTAAAATAAAATTAATCTATGCACCTATAATTGCTTCACCAGATTGGAAGAAACCATACGAACTGATGTGTCATGCTATAGATTATGCAATCGGAGTAGCATTGCGGTAAAGGTATGATAAAGTTTTCAAAGTTAGTTACTATGCTAGTAATACTCTTATTAAGGCTCAAATTAATTATACCACAACAAAAAGAGAGTTATTAGCTATAGTATTTGCTTTTCAAAATTTTAGACCTTATTTAATTGGAACTAAAAGTATTGTGCATACAGACCATTCATCTATCAAATATTAAATACATAAGAAGGATACAAAACCTAGACTCATTAGATGGATATTCTTCTGCAAAAAATTGATTTTATGATAGTTGATAGGAAGGGAACTGATAACCAAATAGCTGATCATTTGTCCTGAATAGAAAATGATAAATTATCTGAATTTGAAAAAGAAGTTATAGAAATTTTCCCTGATGAGTAACTTTATACTATTATTGAAAGAAATTTGCCTTGGTATGCTGATAACGTGTATTATAATGTAAGTGATATTGTACCACCTGATTTAACAAGGCAACAATAAAAGAAGTTTAAATATGATGCAAAATTCTTTTTTTAGGATGAGCCCTATCTATATAAACAGTGTAAGGATCTGATTATTAGGAAATGTGTTCCACAAGAAGAAACAAATTTGATTATTCAATAATGTCATGCTTTTGAATTTAGAGGTCATTTTTGTGTTGATAAAACTGCTTTTATAATCTGGATTTTATTGGCCTACTCTATTTAGAGATGTTTATAGATATATTAAATCATGTGATCGATGTCAGAGTAGGTAATATATTAAGAAGAAATCAAATGCCTCAAAACTATAATTTGGAAGTTAAAATTTTTTATGTATGGGGATTAGATTTCATGGGACCATTTACTCCTTCATTTGAAAATCTATATATTGGTTGCTGTTGATTATGTCTTGAAATGGATTGAAGCTGTTGCTTTACCAAGATGTGATGCTCGGAGTGTTCCAAAATTTTTTTAAAAAAATATATTTACAAGATATGGAATGCTGAGAGTGATCATAACTGATGGTGGATCCCATTTCTGGAATAATCAAATTAAGAGATTAAGTGAAAAGTATAATATTATTCATAGAATCTCTACTTCTTATCGTCCCCAAACTAGTGGTTTAGCAGAAGTATCCAATTGTGAAATTAAAAGAAGTTTAGAGAAAACTGTAGATAATCATAAATTAGATTGGTCTACTCGATTAGGTACTCCTTTATGGGCTTATAGAACTGCTTTTAAAACCCCTATAGGAATATCTCCTTATAGACTAGTGTTTGGTAAGACTTGCCATTTACTAGTTGAATTGGAGCATAAAGCATATTGGGTGATAAAAGAGTTAAATTTGAATTTGAAAAATGCTAGAGAACAGATTTATGCAATTAAATGAATTGGAAGAGATTTGAAAAGCATCTTATCATAATGATAGGATTTATAAAGAGAAAATGAAATTATGGCATGATTGGAAGATTTAAAAAAAGAACTTGGAATTTCGACAAAAAGTTTTATTATACAACACAAAATTGAAGTTATTTCCTGGAAAATTGAAGTCTAAATGGTTAGGACCTTTTACAGTTGTAAAAGTTCTTTCTTTTGGAGCTGTTGATATTAAAAATCCTAATACTGGAAAGATTTTCAAGGTTAATGGGCATATATTAAAGCCTTACTATGACGGGTTTCAACCTGACTTTAAAGAGGTTTTAATGCTGAGTCATCTTGATTAACTGAATGGTTTGTCGGACTGATGACATTAAATCAAGCGCTTTATAGAAGGCAACCCATATGTATCTTTGTGGTATGTTTGCTTGTTTGTTGTAATTATGTTTTTAAAATAGTTGTTTCTGAATCCTAATTACTCCTATATACTTACAAATTTGATAAATGATTGATCGAATCGAGATATTAGAATATTTTGGATCAGACAAAGTTCGGTGAGAATTTTGACCACTGGCGCCGCCGACGCCAGAATGGGCGCAGCCCGCACCATATCGTTTTTTACCCTACTGAACTTGTCTGTTTGAGCACTGCCAACGCCCTATTGAACGCCGCGGTTGCCCAAATTCTGCTTAACAGTTTTTAAGTTTCAAAACACGAGTTTTGGCAGTTTTTGGCGGGATCTTCATCCTTTTAACTTCCAAAACTCCATTTTGACTTCTTAACTCCAGAAAAACGAAAACCACCAATACCAATTCGATTCCTATGGATTCCTATGCCATTGAAACCTCTCGATCTCGCATTGCAATAGAAGGAAGTTAATAAGTTTCGAAGCGCAGCGTTTGTTTAATAAAGTGATGATGAAAAGTCAGATTATCAAGGAAAGAGGCTTTATAAATCAAGGTATGGATAATCCTACAACTAGAACTGAAGAAATTATTAAGGAGAGATGTTGGGAAGTCCTTTGTTTCACTACCGCCGTTGTTATTGTTCCTGTCGTGAAAGAATTCTATGTGAATCTTCACAGGATCAACCAAAGGTTCGTGTTTGTGCGTGGTAGATTCGTGAAATTCAGTCCTGCACGAATCAACGATCTCTTCATGATTAAAAACATTCCTAGTTTCCATTATTCTAATTTGAATGCCGTGAAGGATAATATGAGTGATGTGTATCGATATTTGACGGATGAGAAAGATGAATGGGAAATCAGGGAGAATGGATATATTAGTTTCCCATCTACATCTCTCAATCCAGTATCGAAGCAGTGGCATTACTTCATTTCGGCAAAATTACTTCCGACATTGAAGATAAGCAAGGTGACCAAGGAAAGCGCCATTTTGAATTTCTGCATTCAAACTGGAAGGTCGGTTGACATTGGTAATCTTATTGTGAAATACGTACTTGGACAATTGTGCATGGATCAAAAAATGGGCTTGGACACACATCCACAATATTCCTGTTATGTAGTCAGTCACAGGTTCCATATAAAAGTTGGGAAAAGGTTATTGTTCCATGGAGACCTATTGATCAACAATTCTCTACGACTACCAGATAGTTGGAGATGAGGATTACATAAATCTACTTACTGATCAACCGACGCAGACTTCACAGCTAATTCAACCCTACTTTCTGGAAGGTTCCAGAATTATATTACAGAGGATCAAGCAATTGGAGAAAGAGGTACAAAATGTTATGAACGCGATAAAAAACATTTCTGATTTTTTTGATCATATAGATTGGAGAATGAAAGTGCAGTTCGATCACACTAGTCGAATTGAGATGAGATTGATCAATCTGATGAAGAAGAACGCGGTGATTGCTGAAGAATCATCTGACAAATTTCCATTTCGTCCAATCTTGAACTTTTTTGTGCATCAGCAATCAATTGGAGACATTAGAGGAGAGGATAGTTCTGAAACTGGCATGGAGTAATTTGATGGATTCTACTTATGTATGTTGTGTGTTTAGTTTGCTTTGCTTAGTTATGTTTAGTTTTTGTAGTATTTTGCTTTGCCTTAAACTTGGATTTGAATGTTCTTGCTTTATTGTGTGCTTAGATATTAGTGCTTGCCTATCGTAGAGTACTTGTTGCACTAAATATCTAAAAATTGTTGGTTTGAATTAACTTATTTGGTGTTTTTGATGTAACTTGGATTTTATATATTTAAGATTGTTGTGTATTGTTTGTGTGAAGAAATGTGTTAATTATTGCTTATGGGATGATGTAAATGCTTATTTAAAAATTTTGGACCCAGAAAATATTTTAGACTGGCGCAGCCGGTGCTAGAATGGGCGGCAACGGCGCCCAAATCCAGAAAGTTTAGCCAATATATTTAAATCGAGCACCTCTGCCAGCCTATCGAGCGCCGCTAACATCGTATCGAGCGCCGCCGGTGCACCGAACCCATAAATAGGTCTTAAACCCTCGATTTCGTTATTTTTGCCCTGGGACCTGCAAAATTTTCCATTTCCTTCATCTTCTTTCTCTATTTTTGCAATTTTTAAGATCTAGGGCTTGCTAGATCCCAGATTTAAGGAGTTTTAAAGGCTTCTTGATACCAGATTTGCACTTACCTTGGTAAGAGCTTCACTTTAAGTTAAAATTTTTGGATTTTCACCCTGGAAATCTCTCACATTGCTTATGGTGGAATTTTTGGAGTTTTAGAGAGATTTTGAGATTTCCATGATGAAATTTTCTCTTACTTATTTAAGATAGTGTTTGGAGTTGATACATTGGGAATTTGGGATTTATTGGAATTTTCTTGCAAATTTTAGAGATTCACATGGCTCCAAGGGGGAAGAGGAAATTGGATTTTCATGAGGAGAGGTTCGTCAATATTAAAGCCTAATTTCGCTATAACTCTATCCTTCACAACAAGAAGCGTATTCAGGATCGAGCTTTTGATAGTCCTGACAGATTTATAGAACAATTAATTGCAGAGCAAAACTGGAAAAGATTTTTTTATTTCACTGTGAATGCTGTTATAGGAGTTGTTAGAGAATTCTATTCGAATTTACCCTAGACTGAGACTGAGTATGTGCTTGTTAGAGGAAAGATGGTTGAGTTTACTCCTTAACGCATCAATGCTTTCTATCATACTCGGGAACCATTCATGTGTATGTACAAAAACTTTGACATTGGAAGGGAGAATATGAGAGAAGTTATTGCTATTCTAACTGACGGGCGAGGAGAATGGAAAATAAGTCAAAAACAATTAATAAATTTTCCCGCCTCCACTTTGAATGTTGCTTTAAAGGTCTGGCATTATTTCATTTCTGCAAGGCTATTACCATCTTATCACCACAACAAAGTTACTACAAATAGAGCGATTCTGAACTGCTGTATATAGATAATGAGAAACATTGATATTGGATCTATTATTTACAAGAATATTCAGATGATAGCGAAAGGTGAGACGACTGGAGGATTAGGACATCCTGCTTTAATCCATGCCTTGTGTGTTTAGTATGGAGAGGAGTTCAGTAGTTCTAAGGAAGTGGCTATACCATTGAAACCTATTACAAAGAATATTATTCATACTTATGAGTCTTATGTGGGAGCTAGAGTTGAGCGTAGGAGTACTGATATTCCTACTACGTGTTATGATGTTCCATCTACATTTGAGCCGCCCACCTTATCTGATATTATGGAGCAGCTGAGAATACAGAGTACTTGTATGGATAGACTCCATCGCCGGATCGATGTATTTGAGGTGAGGAGTGATGTGAATGAAGATTATCTATAGAGGAGAGTGGAGTTTGATATTACTTATTATGATGCTCAAGTCAGATTTATGAAGGGGAAGACTGATGTTATTTTTCCTACTTGCCCCAGCTATACACCATATAGACTTGACCCTGCTGATGACCCTGCTGCTGATCCTGGTGATGGAGACTGGTAGATAGTTTGTTTGTTTTCTATTTCCATTGAACTTGTTGTGTCGTGTTGTACTGATGTGATGTAGTGGATATTTACTTTTCATATGATGTGCAACCCTGTGTTGTACTGTGTAATGTAGTGTTATTTACTTTTCATGTTGTATTGTTATATTGTACTGAAATTTTAAAACTGTTAGTAGTGTGATTGTTTGTTTCATGTTGTAGTGTTATGTTGGATGTTTGGATTTTAATGTTAATTTCTCTTCACCCATGCAAATATTTAAAAATTGTTATATCACTGCTACTAATTGTTTCATTACTGCTAGTTGTAAATAATGATTAATACCAGATAGCTGTTAAACATTTCAGAATCCTAGCACAAAGAGGTTATTTTTCTTCTACTCTGAACTATTTTAAAGTTATTGAAAAACCTAAGTTTGGGGGAGGGAAGAGAAATACTAAACTTTTATTTGTTCTCAACTATTATATTTTCAAAAGTTATTAGCATAACATCAGAAGGTTGAACCTCATTGTAAGATAACTAAAATTTTTTATTTCTGTTGAATATTATAGAAGAATAAGATGAAAATTTTTGGTAATAAAAGTTGATTTTATAGAAGTAAGATATTTGGTATGAAAGGATTTGATTATAGTTAACTATTTAAAGTAAAGAAAACTGTATTTTTGAAATGTTAAGGGACTTAAATTTTTGTGTATTAAAAAGAGATTGTGACTTTATGAAAAATAATAAAGCTTGTGCCTAACTATAAAGTAAGGTGGTGTTTCAAGTTTGAACTTTAGAAAGAAGAGAGTGAAGCTCAAAATCATTAAAGGCTATCCAGATATAGTAATCCTCAAGAAAAGAAAAGAAAAGAAAAGAAGGATCGAAAAATAATCCCAAAAAGAAGAAAAGAAAAAAAGTGAAAAGAAAGAAGAAAGAAAAATGTTTATGAGGAGAAGCTTGAGGAGATGTCTAATCAAAAATTGGCTTCACATGAGTCACCCTAAAGGGAAAACTTGATTTCATTTCTGAATTTATATTTAAAGTACAAGTTTACATTCTAGTAAAGTTTGCATGAACTCCTTTTTCAGATATTCTTTTAAGGCACTCTTAATGTGATAAATTATGGTTTATCTTGAAATAAATAGAAGATTAGAACTCTTAGACTTGATTACTGAATATTCTTATACCTGTAACATTGATCTGAGTTATTAAACCTTTTCTGAAAATCTAACCAATATATTCTTTTGAATGAAAATTTTAGTGTCTTACAGTTGAAAAGTACATTTCCTAGAGTTATATTTTTGTAGTAAAAAGATTACTTGAGGACAACTAATAGTTTAAGTTTGGGGGATTTTTATGCACAAAAAATATATACTGTTTTTGCTATCTAATTTTACCTATTTTTGGTGATTTTGCACTTTAAAGAAAGGTTTTTTTCATGATTTGTTGCATTTATGATGATTTTAGGTGATTAGAACGAAAATACGTAAAAAGGAACGAATTAGGAGCAAAAAGGAGCAAAATGGTGAAAAAGTGCTCTAGCGCCGGCGGCGCCCAGAGACTCAGCAATTAATTGGAATGATAGAGCGCTACCAGCGCCCTATCTGGCGCCGTCGGTGCCCAAAGTCGGTGGAATTCAAAATTTGAGAGTTTTGGAAAAATTTTGAAGGGATGCCTATGGAAACTCCTGGGATTTCGTCCCTAACTCTTAAATAACTGATTTTGGACGAGAGAGGGGGCTCTCTTGCATTCTATTGCCTCTCTTAGTGTTCTAGTGTGTGTTAAGTGTTAGCGTTTAGTAGAGCAGTGTGTAGAAGTGAGGATTTGAGAGGAATTCTTCTCTAAGGAGTGAAGGAGAAGAAGTAAAGTGAGAGATTGCTTCTTCCTTTTTATTCTAAAGAGAGAATCAAGAGTTGTAAAGAAGAGAGAAGGGGATTCAATGGAACTTCAAAGGGATTGCATTGGGGAAGAGAAAGAGATAAGTTGTATTTTCTTTTGTGGTTTGTATGAACTTTCTTTTATATATAAAATCCATGTTTTATTATATCTTCTCTATGAATTCTGAGTAGTCTTCTTTGTCTTTCTTCTTGCTTAGCGATGTGATGATGGTTTGATGTGGATTTGATGTGCTTTTAATGTATTGAAAAGATAATGATGGTTTTTCATTTAGAACTTAATTTACTTTTGATTTAGCCAATTGAAATGTTAAAATATGTTGTTGAACATTAAATTTGAAAGGATTTAGTGTCCTACAATAATAATGAAAGATCCATTCAATTTTCATGGATGAATTGCCTAGTTCATGGGAATTGCGTGCAAATAAATAGAGAAATGTGTTTTGAAGGACTTCAATGTGGATATTTCAGGGTGATAGGCTGAAATCCTCAAATTGTTTCTAAGATTAGTTATTAATATCAAAGGTTAGCTTTCGGGTGAAGGGTGAGTGGGAGCTCCAAAGTGAGAGCCGGTATCCTCCCAGCCTAGCCTTAGAGTTAATGACTAAACTTAGAATATGTCAATGTTCTTCTCTTATTTAGAGGAGGGGGTACTCTTCTAAAGGTAAAGAATCATCTATGCTCCTATTTGGCACAATAAATTAGATAACTGATCCATATCAATCCGCACATCATATTCTCATTGCAAGAAGAAAGATGTTTTTCTCATATATATATCAAAAACCTTTCAAATACTTAGTTTAGTTTGTCTGTTAGTTTAGTTAGTTGTTACTGTTTTCTGCATAGTAGTAGTAGAAGTAAGTGTTGAACTTTAAATGTAATTAGAGTATAGGATTTCAGTGCTTTATTATAACTTGTTAAACTTTAACTTTACTTCAACGTAAAACCTCCCTGTGGGATCGATAACCAAGACTCCACTAAAGCCCTGTATTACTTGATATGATATGTATACTTTCGTTGAGTAAGTGGACTTTACAAAATCATTATAAATATATAAATTCAAGTTCATAAATAATTGCATATATATAAGCCCCTCACGAACAAGTTTTTGGATCCGTTGCTGAAGCTTAAAATCTTCTTACAGTGGTAACAAATTCTTGCATTTAATTATATAAAATTAATGTCCCCGTGTGTCAGTCACCTCTACTGATACTGGCTTCGCCGTCACTGTACCTACATTCCCGTCTGCCAAAAGGAAAGAAATTCTGCGAGAAGATGATTCTTAAGATACCCTCACTGCTTCGCCGCTAGTCTTCAAAGTTGGATCAAGTTCTAGACCTTCTCTGCTAACCAAATCTCAAAGAAGAAACCGCAACCGCAGGATTCACAAGGTCACCAGAACACAAGTTGCAAATCTTCCAGAAATTGATGAGATTCCTCGACAGGAGGAACTCGGCTTACCGAACACCTCTCCTCTTCTTCGAGGTAGCAGGTTCCACCCGTTAGCTGGCACTACTAGAGATGAAAGTCTCCATAAGATCGCCGCTACACTTCTAGCACCACACGATCATGATAAGGTGAGGGGAAGGCCCACACTTATCACTCGTACTCACACCCTCCTACGAAGATTGTCTGAAATGGACGGTTGTTCTGTCACCAAAGATCTCAATAGAATGGGATGTGCAATATCCCACGAAATGAAGGATAAAATTCTGGAAATGGAAAGACCCGTCCGAGTTTCCATCAAAGACCGTTTGGGGAAGCGTGTTGATACAGCTGCTACAGATGATAATACTATAAGCAAGTCAATCAAGTCCCGGCTGGGTCCGAGAGTACCAACTGCCGATGATCATGAGAAAACCTGAACGAGAAAGAGTAAAAGAGGAGTATTCTCCTCTGTACATGGTCTACACACTAGGGAGCACACTTCCCCTTGTCCCCGATGTCCCCACCGAGACACGTCCTCTCAGGACGTCGACTTTTAAGAGGAAGGTGTGGTTACTGAGAGGTTTTGTACCTGTACATTCTGGAAGGTCTGCTGACCACAAAATGGATTGTGAGTTTGATATTCCCGTTGCCACTGCCGCCGTTGCTTCTGAATCAGTTGTATAGAAGAGTGACAGCGCAGGAGAGCCTACGGATTTAAGATTGACTAAGAAGGAAACAATCGATGATAGAGTTCGAAAGTTCCGGCAAAAAACTTCTGAGTTAGCCAAACAACAAGGGTTGGATATCGATGACGAGGATTACTTCCTGTCGGATTACATGGATGAAGAATTAATGGACATCAATATAGTTGAAACTCGGTCCAAGTCATCTGCGTGCGATGCTCCTAGTGAGGAGAACACCGCGGATGAGCTGTGGGGACCGTCCTGACAAGAGATAAACAGATTAACCTCTTGGAGAAAATAATAAAGAAGATGATCGCAACCATGACCACCATGGCTACACTCCAAGGACATTCACAGCCACGACCAACAGCGTCTCCTGAGGTTAACCAGCCTGAGATCATACACATCGCCGATGAAAGAAGAGAGGTCGCTTCAGCCAATGAAGATGAACTACCAAGAAGAAATCTGACTACGAATCCGCCTGAAAAAGACATTAAACAGATGGTTGAACAGTAAGTTTGGGTGGCCTTCACTCAGTCCAAAGGAGGTGCATCAGTTTCAAAGGGTAGACCCTACCCGGAGGAGTTCGATGTCGTTCCTTATTCTAAAGGCTTCGTACCCTTGACTTTCAAGGCGTTCGAAGGGATAGGAAATCCTCGTCAGTACATAGCACATTTTAGAGCTAGTTGTTGCAACACAAGAGGAAGTGAAGCTTTGTTGTTCCGTCAGTTTGTCACCAACCTGTCAGGAATAGCTTTTGAATGGTATGTCGAGCTTCCCAATGGATAAGTAGAGACCTTTGCAGAAATGGAAAACCTGTTCTTGATAAGATTCACTGGTGCCTGACATCATGTTACCATAGGAGATCTCGTGGCGGAGCGACAAAAGCCCAATGAGTCCTTAGTCGACTACATTCTCAGGTGGAGAAACTTAAGCATGAAATGTGACTCTCAGCTACAAGAACAGAACGCAATCGAGATACTACTCAAGCATATCCACGGTCCGGTAGCTTTCGTGATTAAGGGTCTCACCATCAAGTCTTTCGAGAAGCTACTTAGCAAAGTCGGCAGCTTACAAGAAGAAGTCAAGCACATGGAACCTGTAGAAAAGATAAAGAAGACAAAACTGGCTAAAGCATACAAGAAGTGGTCGGGCGTAGTGGCAACGGTCGACAAAGGAAAATAGCTAATGAGGATTCAGCCTAAGCAGCAGCACAGTCAGTCACCTCTGTACAGTCAACCTCAACAGTATGGTCAGCCTCGTGCACAACAGAACAGTCAGCCTGGTCAGCAGCAGAGGTCATACAAGACAGATGGACGACAGGGCCCAATAATGTCAGAACGGCTACGCAGAAACTTCTCCTTCAAATATGACGTCATAGCAAAGATGTTCAGGAATTTAATAAAGAAGCCAGAGTTCAGATTGTCGAGCCAAAAAAGCCAGAAGAGGTGGATAAGAAAGATCAGCCCAACTTCTTCCCCTACCACAGGATGCTCGGACACACCATAGAGAACTTCTTCAGTTTCAAGGATTGGCTCAAGTGAAATTACAAGGAAGGGAATATAACAATATCAAAGAAATACTTGAAAGAACCTAAAAGAGGTTCTATAAATGTGATATTAATCTATAAAAAAATACCTATTTCTTTATGTCTTAATTCTTATTAATTTCTAAGGATATTATGCTTTAATGAAAGGTATTTTTGTGTTTTTGGATGTAGGTAATGTAAAAAGTTTTAAGAAGAACAAAGGAGCAAAAAGAAGCAAAAAATGGAGCAAAATACCAAAAGGATAAAAAAAATATGGCCTGGCGCCTAAGCGCCAGACTCGATACAAAAACTGTAAAGTTTTTGACAACTTTTGATCAGTTATTTTGACGGAGTGAGCGGTTATTGGACATTCTAGAAGGCTGGCAGTTGTTCCTTGATAATAGAACATGTGATACATTGCATTTGGACGCTCCAAAACGGTTTTAATCGCGAAGAGGTGCGAGCCAAAGTGAAGAGGTACGAAGAATTGGACGCGGTGTCCGGGGCCTAGGCGCCAGACCGACCTACTAGAAGATTCATTGAATGTGGACATGTTTTGAAGAAGTGCCTCAAGGCAACCCTTGAAGCCTATAAATAGAGGTCCATTTCTTCAGAAAACGTGCCCCTCCCATTGTACCCCTTTCTCTCATCCACTTTAGGATCTCTCATCCTTAGAGAGAGAATTAGAGATAGAAATTTAGGGCCACTTTTGTTTAGTTTAGTGAGTTTATTTTCAAGTTATTGCATATGGAGTTCATTACACTGTGGAGTCAGTAGGAATCTGAAGATCTGTAAAAGAAATATTTGAGATAAGTATATTTATACATTTGATTCAAAGTTTAATTATCATGTTTTGCTATTTATTTTCAATGTGTTCTGAGTAGTTAGCTTAATTTATTTCTTAAATTATGAAGTGATAGATAAGATAATATAAAGATTTGATGGAGAATTAAAATTCAAAATATTTTCAAAACATTGTGATGACATTAATACCTGATCTTACTTTACTTTTTAAATTGGTCGTTTGAATTGTTAAAACATGTCGAAGAGTTATGATACCTTGAAGGAGAAGAACTCTTAACTTGTAAATGTCACATGAATCCTCGGGTAGTCGAAGGCCATGAGCGGCTATTCAAGGTGAAGTGCAAATAAATAGGAAGATAAGATTTAACGGGCGTAGAATTGATAAGTTTTTAGAGTGACATAATAAATTCTTATAATTTGATTTATGTGACTAGAAAGGGTCACTAGTAGGGCCGACCATAGCCACCCTTGGACATCTAGAAGTGTGAGCCTAGATTAACCCATTCTACTAACAATACATTCTGGACCTATTCTGTAAATTAGCCAATGTTCTTTGCGCTCGGATCAAAGGGTAAAGAATAGGAATGCTTCTATTTGGCACAATACCATAAATCAAATTCTCCAACGAATATTAAATTATCTTAAAAATCTTAGATTAATTGAAGGAAATAAAGTTTTTTTATTTTATATAGAATTCATAAAATCATTTTCTTATTATTTTTGTCTTTATTTGCATCTAGTAAATTAATAGTAATTTATAATCAAATTAAAAGGTAAAATATAAATATTTTTACTATTTTATTCTATTTTTCTTTCTTCATAGAAAATTTATTTCTATAAATCTTCCCTATGGGATCGATACTGGGGTCGTTGTTTAAAAACCCTATATTACTTGAAACGACACGTATACTTGAGTAGTACCCCTAGTGTGTAAAAATATTTTCTAAATTATATAAATTTTATACACTAGCCGCTATTTATAAATTGAGTCAAAGCTTTGGCTATCTTTGGAAGCAAACATTACTGCGTTATTTCATGGTCGGATCAAGTTTTGGCGTCGTTGCCTGGGAAGGAAGTAAGGAAGAAAGAAATAGAATAGTTTAAATTTTATTGCTTGTTTTATGTGAAGATTTGGTTCTGAAGGATTAATACCTTTAGATTCTAAATTGGAAAGAACAATTAGAAAAATTAAAAAGGGAAAACAAATTCAGAAATTTCAAGAAATGGCTACTTTACAAAATCCAATTAAACTTAATGATCAAAATGTTTATAAACCACTAAGGGATTATGCTAACCCTACAGTTGATGAACTTCATAGTAGTATTCAAATACCCACTGTAGATGCTAATTCTTTCGAACTTAAACCGTCTATTATTCAAATGGTGTAAAACAATCAATTTGGTGGATCACCAAATGAGGATCCAAATTTACATCTTGTTAGTTTTTAGAACTTTGTGCTACCTTTAAATATAACAATGTTTCTGATGATGCTATTAGACTTAGACTCTTTCCTTTTTCTTTAAGAGATAAAGCAAAGATGTGGTTAAACTCATTAGCGACTGGTTCTATTAAAACATGGGCTGAAATGGCACAAATATTCCTTGCTAAATATTTTTCTCCTTCTAAAACTACTAAATTAAGAAATGATATTACTTCATTTAGTCAATTTGACGGAGAGACAATATATGAAACTTGGGAAAGATTTAAAGAGCTTTTAAGAAAATTTCCTCATCATGCTTTACATGATTGGTTGATTATTCAAACATTTTATAATGGATTAATTGGATCTTTAAAATCAATTATTGATGCTACTGCTGGAGGTTCTTTAATGTCTAAATCATTTGAAGAAGCTTACACTTTAATTGAAGAAATGGCTAATAACAATTTTCAATGGCCTTCCGAAAGGATTAATCCTAAAAAGATGGCCAGTATTCATGATAATGAAGCCTTTTCTATCTTAGTTTCACAAGTTGCAGCAATGTCTAAGAAATTAGATAATTTTGCAATTAATATTTCGCATATTAACTCTGCTAATATTGAAGATTCTCAATCTATTGAAACTTTACAAGCTATTGCAAGTAAAAATAATCCTTATTCAAATTATTATAATCCTGGGTGGAAAAATCATCCAAATTTTAACTGGAATAATTCACAACAACAATGGGGTAATAATCAATCTCATCCCACTAGAAATTGGAATAATTAAGTTAATTCAAATTATAATCCTCCTGGATTTAATAATCAACAGAAAAAGTTATCAATAGAAGAATTAATTATGCAAATGAATAATCAATTGCAAAATCAAAATACTGTTATTTGTAATATTGAAAATCAAATGGGGCAAATTGCTACTTTAATTAATAACAGACCTGTAGGAACACTTCCTAGTAATGTTGAAATCAATCCAAAGGAAACTGGAAAAGAACGTGAACAAGTTAAAGCTGTGCAACTTAGAAGTGGAAAGGAATTAAAAGAAAGATTGTAGAATGAAATTGGAAAAGAGATTGAGGTTGAAGAGATTGAAAAACCTAAAGAAACTCTCTCTCCTAGTCAAGATCGGATCGTTATACTCGTTAATGTGGAAGTTGAAAAACCACCACCACCTTTTCCTCAAAGACTTAAACAGCAGAAACTTGATCATCAATTTTCTAAGTTCTTTGAAATTTTTAAGAAACTTACTATTAACATACCTTTTGCTGAAGCTTTGGAACAAATGCCAACTTACGCAAAATTTATGAAGGGTATTTTAAGCAAAAAAAGAAAATTTGAAGCTTTTGAAACTGTTGCATTATGTGAATAATGCAGTGCAATAATTCAAAAGAAATTACCTAAAAAGCTTAAGGATCCTGGAAGTTTCAATATACCCTGTGCTATTGGAGAAAAATTTTGCGGAAAAGCTTTATGTGATTTAGGAGCAAGTATTAATCTCATGCCATTTTCTATCTTTCGAAGATTGGATTTAGGAGATATTACTCCCACCACTATAACTCTTCAGTTAGCTGATAGATCTATCACTTATCCTAAAGGAGTTATAGAGGATGTCCTTGTTAAAGTGGCTAAATTTATCTTCCGTGTAGATTTCATAGTACTTCATATGGAAGAAGATAAAGAGATACATATTATTTTAGGAAGACCTTTTCTAGCTACCGGACGAGCTATGATTGATGTGTAAAAAGGAGAATTAACCATGAGAGTCAATGATCAAGAAATTAAATTCAATGTTCTTAAATCAATGAAGTACCCTGATAAAGAGAAATGTTATCAAATGGATATAATTGATTATTTAATTGAAAAACATTATCAAGAAAAATGTAAAGTTATTTCTGAAGAAAAATTTGAATTTTTAACTGATGAAGATGAAGTAGTAGAAGAAGAAGAGACTCATTTTATTAAAGATTATTTTTAAACTTTAGACATAACTCAAAATGATATACTTTTACCCTCAATTAAAAAAGCACCTAAACAGGAATTAAAAATGTTACCTTCCCATTTAAAATATGCATTTCTTAGAAATTTGTTAACTTTACCTGTTATTATTTCTTCTGAACTAAGTAAAGATCAAGAAGAAAAATTACTAGGTGTGTTAAAGAATTATAAGAAAGCTTTTGGTTGGACAATTACTGATATAAGAGGAATAAGCCCTTCCATTTACATGCATAGATTTTTAATGGAAGAAAATTTTAAACCTACTATAGAATCTCAAAGAAGATTAAATCCGATCATGAAAGAGGTTGTTAAAAAAGAAATTATTAAGTGGTTAGATGCTAGTATTATTTATCCTATTTCGGATAGTCAATGGGTAAGTCCTATTCATTGTGTTCCGAAGAAAGGAGGTGTAATTGTCATTGTTAATGATAAAAATGAACTTATTCCTACAAGACAAGTTACTGGATGGCGAATTTGTATTGAATATAGGAAACTAAATAAAGCCACTAGAAAGGATCATTTTCCTTTACCTTTCTTGGATCAAATGCTCGATAAATTAGCTGGACACTCATATTTCTGTTTTATGGATGGATATTCCAGTTATCATCAATTATTTATTGCTCATGAGGACCAAGAAAAGACAACTTTTACAAGTCCTTATGGAACATTTGCTTTTAGAAGAATGCCTTTTGGTTTATTTAATGCACCTGCAACTTTTCAAAGATGTATGATGTCAATATTTTGTGATTTGATTGACAAAGGAATTGAAATATTCATGGACGATTTTTCAGTGTTTGGAATTTCTTTTGAATCTTGTTTGGAAAACATAGCCAAAGTTCTGAAAAGATTTAAAGAAACAAATTTAGTTCTTAACTGGGAAAAATGTCAATTCATGGTCACAGAAGGCATTGTACTAGGTCACAAAGTATCACAAAAAGGGATGGAAGTAGATCAAGCAAAAGTGAAAATTATTGCTGAATTGCAACCACCTACTACTGTTACTGATGTGAGAAGTTTTCTAGGTCATTGTGGATTTTATAGAAGATATATAAATGATTTTTCTAAAATTGCTAAACCTCTTTGTCATTTATTACAAAAAGATGCACAATTTGAATTTAATGAAGAATGTATTAATGCTTTTAATATTCTAAAAGAAAAATTAATAATCGCACCTATCATTGTTGCACTCGATCGGAATAAATCTTTTGAATTAATGTGTGATGCAATTGATTATGCAAATGGAGTTGTATTAGGACAAAAATATGAGAAAGTTTTCAAAGTTGTATATTATGCTAGTAAAACTCTCACTGAAACACAAAGAAATTACACTACCACTGAGAAAGAGCTTCTAGCTACAGTATATGCCTTTGATAAATTTAGACCTTATCTTCTTGGTACTAAATGCATAGTTCAAACTGATCATTCTGCTATTAAATATCTAATATCTAAGAAAGATTTTAAACCTAGACTTATAAGATGGGTTTTACTTCTGCAAGAATTTGATTTTCAAATAGTAGATAGAAAAGGAACTGAAAACGAAATTGCTAATCATTTATCTAGAATTAAAAATGATATTATTTCGGAAGAAAATATAAATGAGAAATTCCCTGATGAATCTTTATATGTTATTCAAAGATGCAAAACACCGTGGTATGCTGATATTGTTAATTATTTAGTTAGCAATATTTTGCCTTATGACTTGGATAACAAATTTATTAAGAAATTTAAATATGATGCTAAATCTTATATTTGGTAAGAACCTCATTTATTTAAAATTGGTAAAGATTTTATGATTCGAAGATGTGTACCTTATGAGGAAACTTTTGCTATTATTCAAAATTTTCATGATTCTGACTTTGGAGGACACCTTGGCATAGATAAAATTGCATTTAAAATTTTAAATTCTTGATTTTATTGGCCTACCTTGTTTCAAGATGTGAGACAATATGTGAAAATATGTGATCGATGTCAAAGGATGGGAAATATATCTAGGAAAGATGAAATGCCTTTAAACTATATATTGGAAGTTGAAATTTTTGATATATGGGATTAGACTTTATGGGATCATTTGTTCGATCATGTGGAAAAATTTATATTTTATTAGCAGTTGATTATGTTTCAAAGTGGATTGAAGTTGTTGCTTTACCCAACTGTGATTCCAAAAGTGTTTCAAAATTTTTAAAGAAAATGATATTTTCAAGATTTGGAATGCCTAAGGTAATTATCACCGATGGTGGAAGTCATTTCGTGAATATAAGAATTCAATCATTACTACAAAAATTTGGAATCAAACATAGAATTGCAACTCGCTTATCACCCTCAAACTAGTGGAATGGTCGAAGTATCAAACAGAGAAATTAAAAGAATTTTAGAAAAGATCGCTAATCCTAAAAGAGCCGATTGGGTTTATAGACTTGATTCCGCATTATGGGCTTATAGTAACGACTTATAAGACACCAATCAGAATGTCACCTTACTGGTTAATTTATGGTAAACATTGTCACTTACCTGTAGAACTTAAACATAAAGCTTATTGGGTGATAACGGAGTTTAATTTTAATTTGAATAAAGCAGGAGATAAACAATTATTACAACTAAATGAGACAGAAGAAATTAGAAACGAATCGTATGAAAATGCGAGAATTTATAAAGAGAAAATGAAGATGTTGCATGATAAGAAAATTTCAGGAAAAATTTTTGAGCCTGGGCAAAAAGTATTATTGTTTAATTCTAGTTTAAGACTTTTTCCTGGAAAATTAAGATCTAAATGGATTGGACCTTATTTAGTTGAGAAAGTATACCATTATAGAGCTATGGATATTAAAGATCCCAAAACAGGAAAAATTTTTAAAGTAAATGGATTAAGATTGAAGCCTTATTTGAGAGATATTAAGAAGATTTATAAAGAAGCTTATGAATTGAGTCAACCTGATCAAAGATTTACTTAAGTCGGGCTGAAGACGTTAACCCATAATTATCTTGTGTTTTGTGTTATAATGTAAGGTTATGCCTCGATCTTGATTAATTTTATATTACTTTAGAAAAATTTGATGCTTATAAGTCTTATTTGACTTAGGCTGAAAATTATTTTGAAGTATATAGAAATTAAAAATAGGATCACTCTATTTTGAATATGAGTAAAAAGGAGATCAAGTTAACCTTCATTATGATAGTTTACAATATGAGTTATCGAATCTAAATTACTCATACTAGTATAATTTACCTATCTTGGAGAATGAAATTTTGAAAATTTGACGATTAGGCGAAACAGAGTTGAACATAGTTTCGACGTCTAGGTGCCAGAATTCGGCGCCTAAGCGCCAGAATCAACTATGTGTCAAAAGGTCCGGCGCCTAGGCGCCAGATTTGGCGCCTAAGCGACACGGTTACTGGGTCGTGCAAAAACCAAAAATTTTCAGTTTTCACACGATTTTCCCCTTTAAATCAACCCATCTTTTTCCCTAACCATCAAGCCATCAAAATTACGTCCCTTACACTTCATTCTTGAGAGATTTGAGAAATTTTTGAAGAAATGGATAGAAGAAATCATGGAGAAGAGACTAGGGACAAGGTCTCAAGGGATCCTCAACCCTACTTCAGTGGTTTCATTGCTGTAAGTTTAGAGAAAATTTCTAGTCATTTGGATAAGTTTGAAGAAGATTTTAAAAGGATTGGAGATCACCTTCATGAGATGTTTCATCAAGTTGAACATCTAGAATGGCAAATGAAACTTCAATTTGATCATTTTGCGGCTTATCAAGATGCTCAAGTTGAAATGTATGCAAGGAACAAATGGATTGACGAAAAGACGGCTACGGATTTCCCGAGAGCGTTGGTATTCTTTCCAAGTGGAATACACAATTTACCTTGTGAAGATTAGAATATTCTGGTAATGAGATAGTTATTATGTTTGTTGAGTCGTTGTATCGATTTAGAGAATCGATTGTGTTTGTTAGTGTATTTGCTTTCATGTTCAATGTGTGTTGCTTTTGCTTTGAAATTGTTATGTTTGAGTGTGTATTAGGAACTTGAATCAAATGTAGTACTTATCTGAAATGTATTGAGTCAATATTGAAGATTTTAAATGGAAATTAGTGAGTTTGATTGAAACCTTATGTTCGATTAGTGGATTTAATATTTAATTTTTATAAATTTTTGAAAAATGTTATGGAAGTTAGAAACTGAAGCTCTACTCTGATATGAGTAATTGGAAGTTGAATTTATGAATTTTGGTGGAAAAATAAATTTTAAAAAATTTTTTTTGAAAGGCGAGTCTGGCGCCTAGGCGCCAGAATTCGGCGCCTAAGCGCTAGTTTGGCCTGCTACCCGAAAATTACCATTTAAACCCCCAAAAGCCATTTTTGACGCCTAAGCTTCATCTTCTTCCCCATTTTCGCAAAAATACATCCTCTAGATCCATTTTGAGGTCTATATATCAAGGATTCGAGCGCAAAAACACTCGATTTCTTTGTCTCAAGGTCAGATCTACACTTTAAACCATTTATTTTCGATTTTCACCATAGATTTCCCTAAGTTTTGCTAAGAACAAAAAATTTAAAAAAAATATTCGATTTTTGGTGATTTTTTTGGATTTCTAAACTTATTTTAAGTTTTATAAACTTAAAAAGAGTTTAAATCTTTGATTCCTAAATTTGTTCTTGTTTTCTTTCACGTTTAGATGGCTCCAAAATCTAAACGCGAGAAGGCACGAGATAACTTCGATAACAAGCAAATTCTCTATCGCGGCACGCGCATTTTCGCTTCCATGAATTTGCGACGTCCAGAAAGTTCATTTCTGAATGAAGTTTCTACCATCCTGGAGAAATGATCGAAAACACTATTGTTGCGCACAACTGGCAACGATTTTGTTATTTTACTGTTGTTGCTGTTATCCCGATTGTTCGAGAATTTTATGCAAATTTTCTGGATGCCGAGGATTTTGATGTCTTTGTCAGAGGTATCGGAGTAGGTTTTAGTCCAGAAAGAATCAACATATTTTATGGTCTGCCACCGACTATTGAGTGCTATTATTCTGGATTATCACCATCTGAGGGAGATTTGGACATGATTATTCCTTATCTTACTGACGGTACTGGATCTTGGAAGATCAGGAATAGAAAAATGGTAAACTTCAAATCCTCTGAATTAAATGGTGTATCTAAAGCATGTCACTAATTTATTTCTGCAAGATTGTTACCTTCCAACCACCTGAGTGAAGTGACTAGAGATTGAGCGATCTTAAACTACTGCATTCAGGAGAGGAAGCCTATTGATGTCGGGAGCATTATTTATTAATCTGTGGATTCTATTGCGAGATCCAGCGCTTATGTTGGATTGGGATTTCCATCTCTAATCTACTCACTATGTGTTAGTAATGGAGTCACTGTTGATATTTCTGAGGAGAAGCTGAAGTTTACTAAGCCAATAAGGCGGAGAGAGTGTTAGTATATATGATCGTCTTCGAGGGAAGAGATCAACCGCTCCTTCTACTTCGCACATACTTCGTGTAGACCTTCTACTTCTAGACCCTCTACTTCTACCGAGCCACCATCGATTTCTGGAATCAATGCATGATCAGCTTTTTAGAGCAAGAAGCAGGAGTTATTTCAAACTCACCTGCAGATTGATACTATCGATAAAAACTAGATCATTTATCCGATTATACCCGCAGGAAGAGTAGTTATGATGCCGAGTATGATGAAGCCCTAGTCGTATTCCCGAAGGGTGAACATGATGTTAGTTTTCCTACTTTTCCTAGTTTCACACCATTTGTAAATCCTAAGGACGTAGAATTTTCCTTTGGTGATGAAGATGATGATGAGGCTACAACTAGTGATTAGTAGTTATAGATTTCTATGATGTGCTACTCAGTTTGTTTTGTTTGGATTGTTTGTTAGTTTTGTATTTGATGTATGTTGACTGTTTAGTGTTAGGATTCTGTTGTGTTGATACTGAAGTTAGAATTAATTTATATGTTGTTTTAGTTAAATGTTTAGAACTTAATTATTTTGCTCTATTTTAATTCTGCTTCAAATTTAATATCATCATAAATTAGCTTGCTTACTTTTTATATACATGCTTCAATTTTATCTTAATTATTCATAAAAGCATGATTAGAAGTTAATTTTTCTTTTTAAGTTTGTTTTTACATACTTATTAAAAATTCTTATGATTTTCTTTCTCTCATACTTTCAAATTATCATAGTATACCAAAACCTAAGTTTAGGGAAAGGGAAAATCCATTCAAAATTAAATTTTATTTGTCCTTAAAGAACTAATATTTTCATAAAAATAAAAACTTTTTAACATAACTTAAGGAATGAAGAATTTATTTGAGATCACTTTTATTTTTGAAATTATAAACAATTTAGTGAAATTAACCAAAATTTTACTAACTTTGATTGATTTTAAGAATAGAATTATTTAACTTAAAGAAGAATGAGATAAAGGATTTTTCTATTCATGGTAGAAATAATAGAATTTTAGAAATATTAAGTAATAAAAAATTATCACTTGGAAAAGAAAAGATTGAAATTCTTTTTGAATTTTTATTTATGTTATAATAATTAAGTAGAAATGTATAAATTTTGAAAATATAAGTTAAGGATAGTGAAGTTCAAAACCATTAACAGGCTATCCAGATATAGTAATCCTCTCTATATCTAAAAAAAAAAAAAAAGAAAAACGAAGAGAGGATAGAGAGGAGAAGCTTGAGGAAATGCCTAATCAAAAATTGGCTTCACTTGAATTATCTTATAGAAAGAAAACTATTTACATACATTACTTAAATTTTATGCATAAATATTTATTTAAAAAAGATTTTTCAAGAAGATCTTTTTCTTGTAAATAATCTATGAAAGCTTAATATGATAGACTTCTATTATTTTGAAAATGAATGAAAAGTTTGAAATCTTATGATTTGGTAGTTAAATATTCTTTAAATTCTTAAAATTAAACCTAGTTAGTGAAATTGGGTTAATAATTTACTAAAGACTTTATAAAATCAAAAATTATAAGGAATCTTAAATATTTATCTTTTATTTCCAAAGGTTATATTTTTATATAGTAGAAAGAGTTACTTCGAGGACAAGTAACATTTATGTTCGGGGGATTTTGATCTATAAAAAAATACCTATTTCTTTATGTCTTAATTCTTATTAATTTCTAAGGATATTATGCTTTAATGAAAGGTATTTTTGTGTTTTTGGATGTAGGTAATGTAAAAAGGTCTAAGAAGGAAGAAGGAGCAAAAAGGAGCAAAAATGGAGCAAAATACCAAAAGGATAAAGGCGCCTAGGCGCCAGAAACTGGCGCCTAAGTGCCAGACTCGATACGAAAACTTTCAAGTTTTTGACAATGCTTGATCAGTTATTTTGACGGAGTGAGCGGTTATTGGACATTCTAGAAGGATGGCAGTTGTTCCTTGATAATAGGACATGTGATAGATTACATTTGGACGCTCCAAAATGGTTTTAATCGCAAAGATGTGCGAGCCAAAGTGAAGAGGTGCGAAGAACTGGACGCGGTGTCCCGGCGCTGCTAGGCGCCGTACCGACCTTCTAGAAGATTCATTGAATGTGGACATGTTTTGAAGAGGTGCCTCAAGGCAACCCTTGAGGCCTATAAATAGAGGTTCATTTCTTCAGAAAATGTGCCCCTCCCATTGTACCCCTTTCTCTTATCTACTTTAAGATCTCTCATCCTTAGAGAGAGAATTAGAGAGAGAAATTTAGGGTCACTTTTGTTTAGTTTAGTGAGTTTATTTTCAAGTTACCGTATCCGGAGTTCATTACACTCGTGGAGTCGTAGGAATCGAAGATCTGTAGAAGAAATATTTGAGATAAGTATATTTATACATTTGATTCAAAGTTTAATTATCATGTTTTGCTATTTATTTTCAATGTGTTCTGAGTATTTAGTTTACTTTCTTTCTTCAATTATGAAGAGATAGATAAGATAATATAAAGATTCGATGGAGAATTAAAATTCAAAATATTTTCAAGACATTGTGATGACATTAATACCTGATCTTACTTTACTTTTTAAATTGGTCGTTTGAATTGTTAAAACTTGTTGAAGAGTTTTGAGACCTCGAAGGAGAAGAATTCTTAACTTGTAAATGTCACATGAATCCTTGGGTATTCAAAGGCCATGAGCGGGCTAGTCAAGGAGAAGTGCAAATAAATAGGAAGATAAGATTTAACGGGCGTAGAATTGATAAGTTTTTAGAGTGACAGAGTAAATTCTTATAATTTGATTTATAGACTCAGAAAGGGTCACTAGTAGGGCCGACCATAGCCACCCTTGGACATCTAGAAGTGTGAGCCTAGATTAACCCATTCTACTAACAATACATCATGACCTATTCTGTAAATTAGCCAATGTTCTTTGCGCCTGGATCAAAGGGTAAAGAAAAGGAATGCTTCTATTTGGCACAATACCATAAATCAAATTCTCCAACGAATATTAAATTATCTTAAAAATCTTGAATTAATTGAAGGAAAGAAAGTTTTTTATTTTATATAAAATTCATAAAATCATTTTCTTATTATTGTTGTCTTTATTTGCATCTAGTAAATTAATAGTAATTTATAATCAAATTAAAAGATAAAATATAAATATTTTTACTATTTTATTTTATTTTTCTTTCTTCATAGAAAATTTATTTCTATAAATCTTCCCTGTGGGATCGATACTGGGGCCTTTATTTAAAAACCCTATATTACTTGAAATGATACGTATACTTGCGTAGTACCCCTAGTGTGTAAAATTTTTTTCTAAATTATATAAATTTTATACACTAGCCGCTATTTATAAATTGAGTCAAAGCTTTTGGCTATCTTTTGGAAGCAAACATTACTGCGTTATTTGCGGTCGGGTCAGATATCAGCCGAGCTGATCTCTCCGATTGATCCGTACACCGGCAAAGGCGGATGGAGCACAGTTTGGAATGAGCTCAAGAAATTCTTAGATCAGATCCAGTCCAGTTCAAGATTAAGGTTTCACCAAGGAGGCCACCGTGACAAGAATGGAGGAAGAAGCAGATTGTGAACAAAACTAAGGACGATAGCATGAAGAGTTGGATAGAGGCTACCCCTGTTAGATTAGTTATTTTAGATTCAAGGGTGAAACCCCTCGAACCCCTAACTTTGTACCATTATCTTTATGACCCTTCAGGTCTCATAATGATAATATGAACAATGTTGGCTACATTCTTACTATCTCTAGTGATGACGTGACTAATCACAACCTCTCTAACCCCGATTTCAATTCCTAAAACAATCCACAAATCATGATTGTTCCCGACAAGAATGTTGAGGAGAACGAAGAAGATATCGACAATACCAGCTATGATAGCACCGAAAGCGAGGAGCCAGTCCTCAAATGAAAAGGAACTCCACTTGCCATCAATGTGAATTTTTCAGATACAGAAGAGCCAGATATAGTAATAGAGGGATCTCTCGGTCCAGTAGAAGAAGAAATAATTGAAGTACATTTAAGAAGTGGCAAGATGCTACAGCCAAGAGCAGCTCCAACGGATAAAGGAAAATAGGTAGTTACTAAGGAAGAAGTGTCTCCAGCAACAGAAGAAGTGCAAGTTCGAGATGAAATTAAATATTCAGGCAAAGTGGATTACAACATGCTAGCTCATCTCAGGAAGTTGCCAGCAAAACTAAGCATTTACGATGCTCTGTTCCTATCAAAGGAGATAAGAGAAAATTTGATCAAGGCACTACTTGATATTGATATTTGCTTAGCACAGTTGGCTAGCACATCCTCAGATGGAGTTTGAACTTTAAAAGAACAGTCTGGCTTAACCTTTACCGATGAAGATTTGCTACTCGGTACAGCCGATCACAATAATCCGCTCTACATTTCTGTCATCATTGGCAGGTTTGTACTTTCCAGAGTGTTAGTAGATCCTGGAGCCTCGCTCGGCATAATGAGTCTATGAACACTAGCATACATGGACATCGAAGCTCGAGAACTTTCCATGGATGAAATGATGCTAAGAGGATTCAACCAGAAAGAAGAAAGAGCCATCAGATTTATAACGCTACAAATGAAAGTTGCAAATCTAGTAACAACTGCAAAATTCCATGTCACTGATGTGGATACATCATTCAATACCCTACTTGGTCAGCCGTGGCTTCATGAGTACAATATGGTCCCGTCGTCACTAAACCAATGTATCAAATACTACAAGGATGGACAAGAACATTGCATTATGGGAGATTTACAACATTTCTCAATACTTGAAGTAGAAATTCATGAAGATGCCGCCTACTACGCTCCCCCGAAGATAACAATACTTTTGAGAGAATTTGTGACAAGTAAAGCAAAAGATTTAGAAGAACTACGAGAACGGGACCATACCACTCCAGTTCAATGATCTCCCGCCACTCCTTCGCAACGAGTTGGTGGAGGTTCTTTTAGCCCACGCATCCCATGTCGAGGCCGGGGATGTGGTCGAGAAAGAACTTACCGGAATGTTGAACGGACGAAGCTGACGATCAGTGTTGAAGTAGAAGGAAGCTTCAAAGAAGATAAAGAAACAGTGACGATAAGTCAGAAGAAGCCTTAGTTCGAGATTTCTACAGATGATACAAAAAGAAATGAATATGAATCAATGTATGATTGGATTAATCATTATGTGCAAGCCATGACTCTAACTCTGATCCATCCTCAAAAGATTAAGAGTGTGGAAGTTAAGAAAGTCCATAATGATGGTTATAAACCGATCAAGTTTTATAAAGATTCTCCATCTACTTCTGAACCTTGTGTAATTTTCGAAGAAAATGATTCTAATGAATTAATGGAATTACCTTTTGGTTACTTTTTGCCCTATGTACAAAAGTTAATTCAATAAGGATATGTGCCAAAACAACTGCCAAAAGATAAGCTACAGTCATTCAAAAAATTAAGGAATACAAAAGGAAAGACACTCAACTCGAAAGGTCTTGGGTTCGGTACGATCGGACCCAACATTGACTCGAGATTTTGCATGGTTGTTACTAGTTAGCAAATAGAAGATTGTCTGGACATCCAAAATGAATACGAAGATCAACCAATAGAATAGGATCTGCCAGAATTTGAAGAAGAAATCAAATCAAGAGTCGATGAATTAAAAGAAATCAATCTCTAGACTGAGGAACAGCCCCTGCCAACTTTCATAAGTTCGTTGCTCAATGAATAAAACGCTACAGATTTGACCAAGTTACTGTAAGAATTTAAAGATTGCTTCTCTTGGATCTATGTCGAAATGCCTGGACTATCTCCAGAGGTTGCAGTTCACCCACTAGGAGTGGATCAAAATATGGCACCAGTAAAGCAAGCTCCCAGAAGAATGCGCCTCGAAATAGAATAGCAAGTTACAGAAAAAGTAAAAAATTTAATAGACGCAAACTTTGTTCGAGAATAACAATATCCGACAAGGCTAGCTAACGTCATGCCTGTAAATAAGAAAAATGGAGAAATCCGAGTGTGTTTCAACTTCAGGGATTTGAATAAAGCATGCCCGAAGGATGAGTATCTATTGATGATACCAGAATTAATGGTAGACATTGCGTGGTCGCACGAAATTTTTTTTTTCATGGATGGATAGTCAAGCTATAACCAAATCAAGATTACTCCAGAAAATGCAACACTTACAGCATTCAGAACTCCGATCGGAATTTACTGCTGCACCGTAATGCTGTTTAGATTGAAGAATGCGGGAGTGACATACCAAAGAGCAATGATGAGGATCTTCGATGACCTCATTCACAACCAAGTAGAATGCTATGTGGATGATTTGGTCATCAAGAGCAACGTAAAGGAAAATCACTTAAATGATTTGAGAATCGTGTTTGAATTATTACGACAATACAATCTAAAGATGAACCCCTTAAAATGCGCTTTCGGTGTTACCTCTGGGAAACTCCTAAGATTTGCTGTTCATCATCAGGGAATCGAAATCGATCCAGAAAAGATTAAAGCGATATTAGAAATGCCTCCTCCCAGAACCTTGAAACAATTACGTTCTTTTCAAGGAAAATTAGCATATCTAAGACTCTTCATATCTAATTTGTCAGAAAGGTGTCTCCCCTTTTTGAACTTACTTTAAAAAGATGTCACATTTGTTTGGGGAGAAACATGTCAAAGAGCTTTCGAAGGTATTAAGAGATATCTAACGACACATCCTATTTTGGCAGCCCCTATCCCGGGTAGACCGTTGATACTTTATACTGCGACTTTGGATGAGTCCCTCAGAAAATTACTTGCCCAAGTCAACGATGAGGGTAAAGAAAATGTACTCTACTACCTAAGTCGACGTCTAATACTGGTAGAAGTAAAGTATCTCCTATTGAGAAGCATTGTCTGGGTTTGGTTTTCGCCGCTCAAAAGCTCAGACACTACATGTTGTTCCATAAGGTCAATCTGATCTCGAAAGTTAACCGGTTGCAACATTTGATGACCCAACCAACACTTTTTGGATGCTTAGCAAGGTGGTCGATGATATTATTTCAATTTGACATAACTTTTGTGCCCCTTCACTCTATCAAAGGGCAGATTCTTATAGATTTTCTCGCAGCGCACCCACTGTCAGCTGGGTCCCCGCTCAACGATGAACTACCAGACGAAAAAATACTACAAATAGAGCAGCCCAGTGCTAAGCATTGGAAAATGTACTTCGATGGAGCATCATCAACCCGAAGAGACAAAACACAACATATAGTGATACTCGACAAAGCAGGAATTAGTTTGGTCTTCCAAACTCTAGATGAAGCCATGCTGAGATTCTCCTATCATTTGTCAGAATCATGTACCAATAATGAAGCAGAATATGAAGCTCTAATCACCGGTTTGGAATTAGCAATACTAATGGAAATTACAGACATTGCCATTTATGACGACTCACAACTCGTCATTCAATAAGTGGCAGGACAATACAAAATTTTGAAACCAAGATTAGAAGAATACCACCGGTACATGATGAAATTACTCGAGCAGATCCTAAGAGTGATATTCTATATAATTCCTTGTGCGGACAACGCCCGCACGGACGCTTTAGCTAAACTCGGTAATGAATTTTCTTGTCCATCCGAAGACTCTATAGATATTACAGTACAGGGACGTCAGGGTTTGTCACAGATTCACCTCGACAGTCTACACAAGCTTGAAAAAGAAGAGATTGCAGCCACAGTGGCAGATGATACAGAAGATTGGCGTCATACATTAATAGAATATTTACAAACAGGAAGGTTGCTAGAAGATAAATCAGCAGCGCATCAGATTCAGAAGAGAGCTCTCTCATATGCCTTAATTGACAGTGTTTTGTACAGATGATACTTCGATTAGATGTGGCTCAAATGCCTCTAAAGAGCAGAAGCACAAAAAATCATCAAAGAAGTGCATGTCGGATTATGTGGTGCTCACCAGTTAGGACCGAAAATCAAGATGACAATCAAAAGACTCGGATACTACTGGCCTGCAATGATGACAGAATGCGTGGATACAACAAAGAAATGTCATCAATACCAAGTGCACGAAGAGGTCTTGGAAAAACCTCCGAATATTCTACACCCCATGATCGCCTCGTGTCCATTCGAGTGTTGGGGCATGGATATAGTGGGTCTGATAGACCCTCCGTCATTGAAAGGACACAGATTCATACTTGCAGCTACAGAATACTTCTCCAAGTGGGTAGAGGCAGTTACACTATAGAAGGTTACAGCACAGCAAGTCTACAATTCTTTAGAAATCAGGTTATCTACCGCTTCAGTGTGTCGTGCAGGATCATTTCTGACAATGGGTCCGCCTTCAAGAGCATGAAAATCAACAACTTCATTAGAAGACACATGATAGATTGGAGATACTCTACAGTCTATTACCTCAAAGCAAATGGCTTGGCAAAAGCCTTCAACAAGATGCTCGTTCAAATTCAAAAGAACACGCTCGACCATAACAAAAGAGGATGGCACAAGAATTTGTTACAAGCTTTGTAGGCCTACAGAACGACAGTTAAAACGCCAACGCAGTCTACGCCATATGCACTTGTGTACGGGTCTGAGACAGTCCTTCTACTAGATGTTCAGCTACCGTCACTCTGGATCGCCATCACCAATCAAATTACAACAGAAGAGAACGCCAAACTATGACTGGCAGAACTGGAAAGTCTTGTAGGGAAAAGGTTGCTTGCATAGAAGAATTTGGAGCTCTACCAAGCAAAGATGATTCAAGCTAACGATAACTTGATCCGCCCGAGGTCATTCAAAATTGGTGACCTTGTGCTCGTTCTCAGAAGGCCTATTCTTGCACAACACAAAATAGATGGAAAATTTGAACTGACTTGGGAAGGACCATTCGTGGTAGAAAAAGCTTACTTTAAAGGATCGTATCAGTTGGTAGATTCTCAAGGGGAGAGACCTTGGTTGCTAATAAATGGATGATATCTCTAGAAATACTATGCAACATGAGGAATCTGGAGAAAAATTTCCATTCCGATGTAGAATAGGGCCAACGTCTGTGACTTTGTCCAAATTTTGTAATAAATTGAAATTAAATATAATAAAATTAATTTTCTCACAAAATAAAATACACTTATTGAAATTTCTAATCTAAATCTCATAAAATTATAGTAAATAAGATAATGGCATCAAAACAGTTATAAAACTTATTAAAACTTAAAAGATAATGATTTTTTGTCCTTGTTCTTATCTGTGCACAACACCACCCTTTGACATTTCTGCTGTTTACTTGTGCAGGCGGTGTCGGGTTGCGAGTTAGTATTTGCCTCTATAAATGGCTTGGACTTTGCGTCTTGAAAAAGAAACAAACAAAAGAAGGCTATAAACATGAAGTCAATGAGGAAAAGTGGTCACAGAGAGACCGGACAGACATCAGGATACGAAGGAACTGGGGGATCTGTTGACCTACACCTCCTCGTAGCGAGACATACTTAGGTTCCATCCATGATCACTACTTTAGAAGGTAATCTTGTTACTGCTTCAGCCGAGAGAGCTCCAGATGCGACGTTAGCACGTACAATGAGAAGAAATGCAAATCGCCCCAAGCGTTGCCTCTTGGACAGAATAAAGAGGAGTCAGGCTTGGGAGCTTGCCGCTATGCCATCACACTTTCCAGAAGATTCTTACAATCCTGAAATGAGAGAAACTAACGACAGTGCACCATGCACCGATACTGAGCCGGAGACTACAGAGGATCCCGTGTCGACATTTAATCCAATGGAAGAAATTTTGACTGGGTGTCCGACTTGCAACTCGGGTTTACCCAGACTGCCTACAATGTCAGGAGCATTTTCATAATGCCTGCAATGTCATGTTTTATTGATTGAAGAATATGGCACATTTGAGTCTTATGCAGCTGCCTCAATGTTACTCAGGAGTCGAGAATATCCTGAGGTAGAGCCATACGTGCCACAGTTCGTCCTGCCACCACCACGAGGAGTTCCAGACTACATCATGGCGAAGATTAGAAGGATCAAAAAGTAAGAATTTCAACACTATGAAGACATACAAGGAAAATTTGTCAATATCCTGGAAGGACTCGAGCTATATACTGAGTATTCTCAAGGAAGGATGAAGAAGAAATTTTGTACTGCATTGAAACTTTACAGGTATTTGGCAGAGTAGGCCGCCTGAGGCCAAGGATATATATAGAGCCGTCAAAATGGAAAAGAGGAAAAGGCAGAGTCACTATACAGTGTGGCTATTGCTATAACTTCGTGATAGATCGACAAGGCAATCCCCCAAGGATCTTGCATCATGGTGAGGTGGATCTGATGCCGCCGCAAATCAAGAAGATGCTAAAAAGTATGGTCGAGTGGCATGTGTTGCCGGCAGACTGTATTCCTAACAGCTGCATCATAAATATTTATGTGAACGGGGATTGTATCCCGCCTCATATCGACCACCATGACCTTGTGAGACCCTTCTTCACGGTCTCCTTTATAAGTGAAAGCAATATGTTGTTTGGACGAGAGATCCAGATCGTTGGACCGGGAGAATTCCAAGGTTCTGTTGAAATCCCCCTACTAGTAGGATCAGTACTAGTGTTGAAAGGAAATGGAGCAGATTTAACGAAACACTGCATCCCAGGAGTTCGAAGAAAAAGGGTGTCAGTCACTTTCAGAAGAATGGATGAAGACAAAGCACCATTTTACTATGAGCCAGATCCAGAACTGGAGAACCTTTGTCCTTTACCACTGTGATGGTTGTACCTCTGGGTGTTTGCGAGGGGACTTTTGTTCCGAAGCATAATCTTGGTAGGTTGGCTCGTCCTCGCAGCAGTCTCAAATAGCAGAAATCTACTACCCCCTTCAACGGGTCGTGAAAGTCTGTGTAGCCACTTCTTGTAGCAGCCAGATGATGTGATATGTCAGCTCTGTTCAATTTTGTACACATGATCTACTTTTGGATGCTTGTCAGCATAAGATCAATTGTACTACTTTCAATGAAATTAATGAAGATTTCTATTTTCAAAAATGATTTCTTTTCAGCGCGATAGTCGAAAGTCATTGAACCACGTGTTTGGTTCCAAAATAAAAAGGACAAAAAATAGAATAATGCAGAAGAAAAGGATAAAATGAAAACTAAATGAAATTAAAACTGAAATGAACCCAAAACATAAGTTAAATGAAAATGAAATTGAAGTGAAACCAAAATTGAAATTTAAAATCAAAACTTAAATTAAATGAAACATAACAAAACAAAACAAATTGAAGGAAAATGATAAATTAAAAACAAACAAGTGATAATGCTCTCTCTCTCTCTCTCTCTCTCTCTCTCTCTCTCTCAAAATTCTGAGTCCTTGCACTCATCTTCAAACCCCCTCACTTTCACAGGCACTCCGCAAAATGTGACACTTTTCATATAACGTCATTCCTCACAAATTTGAAATGCCTCGAAATTCTACAAATTTTGTAATGGCCACCGATCTCAGCCGAATTGCACCAAATTCGCTTTTTTTTAAAGAAATACCAAATTTTTACCCAATTCTCCTCAAATGAAATTCTGAGATCAATACCTAAATTTTGATTCCTTTCTGTCACCATTTAGGTTGGATGTGAGTCCTTGAGCTTTCCCTCCTACTTTGACTCATGCGTTTCTCCTCAAGATCTCCTTAAAATTCCTCACTTTTCCATCACCCTTCCAAGAAATTTTCCCGCCTTGCATGAAATTCCGGGAACGGAGCTTTGTCATCCGATTTCCTCAAAATTCCCTAAATTTCCATCTCCCTTCCGAGAAATTTTTTCGCCTTCCATGAACTTCCGGGAACAGAGCTTAGTCATCCGATTTCCTCAAAATTCCCTAATTTTCCATCTCCCTTCCGAGAAAATTTTCTGCCTTCCATGAAATTCCAGGAATGGAGCTTAATCGTCCGATTTCCCCCAAAATTGCCTAATTTTCCATCTCCCTTCCAAGAAATTTTTCCACTTTCCATGAAATTCCGAGAACAGAGCTCAGTCATTTGATTTCCCCAAAATTCCCTAATTTTCCATCTCCCTTTCAAGAAATTTTTCTGCCTTCCATGAAATTCCGGGAACGGAGCTTAGTCGTCCAATTTCTCAAAATTCCCTAATTTTTTTCCATTTCCCTTTCGAGAAATTTTTCCACATTCATAAAAATTCTGAGGTCGGTATTGAAATTCCTATTTTCATTTCTCAGGCTAGAACCTAAATTCCAGTTCTCATCCTTTCAGGATCAGTGCTGAAATTACGATTTCCCCTCTACACTCAAAATTTCCCCACAAAATTAAAATTTTCAAATTTAAGATTCCATAAAATTCTGAATGTTCTGTGAATTCCATGAAATTTAAAATTAAAATTTAAAACTCAAAGTCAAATTGAAATTCAAACTAAAAACTTAAATCTGTAACTAAACTCTCAATTCTAAATCCAAATTCTAACTCCAAATCGATTCGGATCGGACTCCTTCAGAGTTTGAAAGCTTGAAATTCATAGCTTCTCTCACAAAAGTATTCCATTTTCCTTCCCCAGCTAGAGTTCCTGGGACCTGAAGTTCTATCTCCTAATCCCTAGCAGAAACTTCCTTGCTAAATTTTGTTTATGTCTTGAGTTTTGGCTCAGACAATTGTGTTGGTTTTGTTGATCTTGTCGGTCAACACCAATACGTGCGGTGTGCTTGCCCAGCACACCACACCTATTTGGGGTCCATTTGTTGACCTCACTTTTGTTGAGGTCTAGCCTCTCTTTAGAATAGCCTAGGGTCCAGCCATAGGACTCTCCTGGTGAATTTCTTAGAAGACTAATTATGGAACCCTCCCCATAGAAATACAAACTTTTCTTACTTCACTGCGAGTTTTCATATGCTTAAGGCCTAACCTCCAGTTTTGGAAGGAAGAGACCAAGCATAAGGAAAGCCCAGGGGAAGTCACCTATAGGTGGTCAGGCCATAGGATCTACCCTAGGAGGTCTGAAGCTTACACCACACTCAGACTAAACACTCACAACCCTAAACGAAGCACATCACCTTTGCTCCCTAACTCTTTGGAAACTCATCTAAGTGGTTTTCCCAATCTCTTAGCCTCAATCTAGGGTTTGGCTAGTACCAAAACATAGAGGACCAAATGAGGGTGACCCTTGGTCTATGGCTCAACCTAAACAATTCCATGCTACTCACCTTCATCCAACCTCAATTTTCCTAAACATTCCAAATTTCTAGCCTCTTTTCCCCAAAATACCCAAAATACCTAAAATGCCCCCAAAACCCTAAACTTCCCCAAAATTTTCAAAATCACCCAAATTACTCATAATTTCCCAAAATCATTCCAAAATATTTCCTACCACCCAAATAAACCAAAATTACTTAAATTGCCAAATTTCCTAGAAAAAATCCTCAAAATGACCAAAATACCTCTCTTAGCCCAATATTCCAAAAATTCCCATAAATTTCCAAAACCTCCCAAATATTCCCAATTTCATTTTTCTCAACTACCACATAACCCAATTTAGTCCAATTTAACAAAAAGCCCCTATTTGATCCATTTAACCCAAAAGTGCCTAAATTAAACCCAATGTCTACCCAATTGACTCCAATCTTGCCCAATTTCAATTATAAACTTTAATTCAACATCCCCAACATCAATCTAAACCAAAATCAAGCTCATATTGACCAACATTTGAGTTCAATTTTACTTAAAACCCAAAATCTCCAATTTTACCTAAGTGACCCAAATCCCCTAAATTGACCTAACCTCAATCAATTTCCACAAATTTCAATTCTAAACCCTCCATAAAATTCCCCTAAATTGAATTGAATCATCAATTGCCCCCAATTTGAGCCCAAGTCTCACCCAAATCCCTTTGAACCAAGTTTACCCAATTTTAACCCAAATCCAACATATACCAAAAATCTCTCAAATTAATTAGCCTAACCCTAAAATTTCCACCCAATTTATGTTAGAAACTCTTAACCACATTCCCCTAGACCATTTGGATCCTTAAATTAGCCTTGTACCCCACTCTAGCCCAACCTAAACCCAAACTTAGCCAACTTGCCCCAAATTGACCAAAATTTCAAAATCCACTAAATTGAACCTTCAAATGAACTCAAAACCACTCCAAGTCTTCATGAAAAATCTTCATTACAATTATATACACAATGTGCTCAATCAATTTGGTCCAACTCAAGCTCAAACCCAAGCTAGCCTAACCCAAACCTAATGTGACCTAAATTGAACCTATGACCTAATGACACTCAAATTAAACCCAATTGAACTTAATTCACTAAACCAAATCAATGACAGCCAACATTAGGACCCCTAGGACTGGTTTGACCTGATTTAGCCCTATTCCATTGAGCCATGGACCAAAGGTCCCCCACCTAGGGACCACTAAATCCTCCTCTTTATGGCTAGCCCATGTCTCCCCTTAACCCTTGAATAAGCAACCATCATGCCTAATTAAACGCACTGTGGCACTCCTTACACTCCCTTGCACCTATCAGCCACCTTCCCTGTCTCTTATAATAATCAGAAAAATGCAAATTAATTGTTGGTAGGTCTCTAATGATCAGAGGACCCTAGGATAATTATTTCATGGGTTAAATCATTAAGATATGCACTAATCATCAACTTGACCTAAAACAGACTCTTAATTAATTAATATAAAATAAAAATCAAAATAACCCAAAAATGATTCTCCACTGTGCTTTAGGGATAGAGACACTCCCCAAAAAATTTTGAAGTCATTTGGAGTTAATTTAATAACTTAAATGATTTTCTTAAGCTCAAAAACATTTTTGGCAATTAAAAGAATTTTAATAATTAAAATACCAGTAAAAAATTTATAAGATTAGTTTTGGGAGTTCTATGTGATCAGAGAAATTTTCTAAAAATAAAATTGGAATTTTTATAAAATTTTCATTTTAAATCATATTTTTTTATTTAAATAATTAAAAAATATTAAAAATCACAAAAATATTAAAAATCATCAAATTGTCACATTTGGTCCCCTAATCACTTAGGAACCATCCCCATAATTTTCCCAAGTCCCTAAATCAAGATATTAATTTTTAAAGGCTTAAATAAATTTTTAAAAGGCAAAAAATGAATTTCCTTATTTTTCCACTAAAATAATTCTAAAAATTAAAAGAAAAAAATAAAAAAAAATTATAAAACTTGTTTCTCTGGGTTCCCTGACGATTTTTGAAAAATATAAAATTGAATTTTCAACATTTAAAATATTTTATAATTAGTTAAAACCCCAAAAATACAAATAATTCTAATAATTAAAATAAACTTCAAAAAATCATGACATTTGGTCCAAGTGGTCCTCTGGTCTAAGTTTACCTCTAAGAAAAAATTTTAAAGTAAAATATTTTGTTTTGATCATGTTGTTGAATTTTCACTAAAAATTTCTATTTTGGCATTAAAATAAATATATAAATTAAATTAAAATTTTAAAAATCACATTTTCTCCTCTGATGCTTTAATCAACCCATTAGTAAGGTAGGGTAAAAATTCTAAAGTCATTTGAATTGAATTTAAGGAATTATGAGGTGATAAGGCCCTAAGGCCAAAGTTGTAATTTTAAGGGTTTTTGGCCTTAATTAATATTTAGGCTTAATCAAAGGGTAAAATGGGTAATAAATGACCCTAAATGATATGATTGGATGTTTAAAACATTAAAGGGATGAATGGTAGAAACCAACTTCAATTTTGTCATATCAAAATTAAATATTTGAATTTTCCTAATTAATTTTAATTAGGAAGATAATTAAACAAAATGATCTTTATGGTTTGGGGTTAATCTCGGACGTTAATAATCAACTAACTTGTACCCCTATTTGATTTATTAAATGATAGCCCAATATTTTGTTAAAAATTAATTAAACACATTTAACATTTTCCAAAAAGAATTACAAAAGTATCAATCAAAATTTTAAGGGCTTAGTAGTGAGCTAGGCTTAATCAATCTTGCTAAAAGAAGTTTAGAAAAGCAATCAAATTCTAAATATTTGAAAACACTACAAGCCCAATTATGAAACTAATTGGCTAATTTTCCCAAACAAATTAACTTTGCCTAAAGGGGTTTTCTCGCACATAATTCTTAAAATGGAATAAAAAATGATAATTACCCTGTCTGTCGAGTTAATTAAATCACCAATTCAGTGAGCATAGGAGTATAAAATAGATAAATTATTTAATAATTATGATAGGCTCAAAATTATCTTAGGGAAGCTCAAAATAATTGTGAAACATCTAGGTACCTCCTAGAGTCTCTTCACAAGTCTTTTGGACACCTTGTTGGACTACTGCATCTATCATATTTATTAAATAGAAATATCTCTCAAACAAATAGGATCCGCTGGGTTATGACCTAGGACTTGGTAGGCCTGTGACGAACATATCCATAAGGTTTTACTTCCCTGCAAATATAAATATCTATTGCAAAGAATACTAAAGTTTCAGGTGGAGGAACGAGAAGGCTCGCCAAGTAAAATTTTATAAGTTTACAAGCGCTTTCCTTTCCGGTATTTTCTTCATCTCACTTTACTTTCCTTGCAATTTTCATGATAAACAACAATGTCACCCTGCATGAAAACTGAAACCTTTAGGATAGCCACAAAACCAAAACCAAAACTAAATTAGAAATCACAACAAGATAAAATTCACCGCCACAACATTCAAAATATAAAACAACCCAAAATTTAATAAAAAAACTACAATTGAAACTAAATTAAAACTTCTCGTTGGATGATCGGGAATGCCTTGGAGGAGGTAATCCACGTGTTGCTAATAGGGTTTTCCCACGGTCTGAATGAAAGTATCGAACTCATTAAGTTGAGTTTAGTAAATTCATTTAGACTAAGTGAATCCAATGAAAATAGTGGTGCCGGGATGATGGAACCGTGTGATCTTAACCGGTGTTGTTATAATTAACTTTAAATGTCCCCCTAATAAAATGTTAAGACATCTCAATTTTAATATTTCTAAAACATGACACTTTTCTCTTCTCCTTAATTGACACTTCTTTAAACTAAACCTGCTACGAAAAGGAGCCTGGAGCATGCATAGTGGGCAGCACGACCATATTCAACAACAAAACTCATCTACATCAGCAAAACATTTCCTTAATCTAAACAACAAGCCATAGGACTTCGAGGTAGCTTGCCTAGTGCAGCAAAAATCTCACCCATTCTGTAGGCCTTGGTACAGTTCTACTATGTAAAATAAGCCCTAATTCATTTTAGGATTCCGAGGTTTTCGTCTGATACGACATAAACCCTGTCACCTTCCAGGTTGTTTGCATAATCGAATATTATGCAAATGTAATCCTAATAATTAATTAACAATATTGAAACTTAAATAGCTTCATTTCTAAATTTAAAGCCTAACAATAGGATAGTCTGGGAAGTCATTGAAGTCCTCCTCGAGATCCGTGACATCCCCTACTTTTCTTCCCTTTGAATTCCTATAAAACTATTCCAAAATTTGAGCCATTCACCTATTGAATTTCCGACTATCACATTTTCTTTGGAAACCTTACCTTTGAAAGTCATGAATATAAATATTTCCTGATCTATATCAAGAGTTTTCTAAGCTAACTTCGGTTATCTAGGATGTAATTAAATATAGGGGCTTGCCCTTATATGAAACTTAAAGACTTCAGATTAATATAAACCCTATCTAATTCTTTCATATTAGGTAGGGGAAATTGTCAGTCAAAATGGTTCGCAGATCAAACAGATGTCATAAATTATTTAGTTTATTTGATCAAGCTTCACCTCAAGCTATGTACTTATTCTTCGGGATTAATGCATGTCTTGCGATGAAATGCTTGATTATTTAGACTATTATTTATATGAGATCGGTTTGATTTCATATTTTTGTCAAAATAAGAGATTAATTTCAAAATCCATTTATATATTTATATATATTAAATGAAATTAAATTTCTATTTTATAAAATCAAAACCCTTTTCAAAACGAAACACCTAAGAAACATATTTTTCAACGAAAAGAAGATTTAAAATGACCGACACTTAGAATATGTCAAATTGCTCAAAACTCTACAATAGTACAAAAATAACACAATTTTCAACAAAATTTTACAAAAATACTAAGATGCTCTTAAAACCTGAAAATCCCAAAAATCTCCAGGTTTCTAAGATTAAACCAAAAATCATTCTAATCCACTTACAATTATTCAAATTATCCGAAATCACCCAAAATCCCCAAAATTAGCTAAAATCACAAAAATTCAAAAAACATCCCTATGTTCCAAAAATTCTCAATTCTTTCACCAAAATCATTTAAAACCTCTCCAAATTACCCAATTGATCTAAAATACTCCACGTTCATTAATACTAGCCAAATTCCCATATATTCTCTAAAACTACCAAAATAACCCATTTTTCACCAAAATTTCTCCAAAATTAATAAAATGCCCTTAAAACCCTAAAAATTCCTAAAATCTCCAAATTCCTTAGATTTCACAAAAAACATTCTAAACTACTATTGACCTCATTTTTGGTGAGGTATAATCTTCCTCGTAGTACATAGGATCTAGCCATAGGACTTTTCCTGGACTATCCTAGAGGAAAAGAGTTGGAACCCTCCATTTAGAAATTTTTAGCCACTTCTTAACTCCTCTTAGGACCCCACTTGGATAGTTACAAACCTCTAAATCACCTTGGAAGGTTAAAACCATCATATAGAAAACCAACAGTGAGTTCCTATAGGAATGCTTAGACTTAGAGCAACCTTGAGTGACTTGGGCTTTTCTTACACACACACACATCCCTAAGCCATTTAATCCAAACCTTAAACTCTTTCCCTTTTACCCTTTAAGAAACTCACATGATTGAACCAAAGCCACTAGTCTTTGATTAAGAATGCTAAGGTTAATATGCGAAGGATCATAGAGTAGTTACCATTTGGCTAGACTTGGTCCCATTCTCCTCCCTTTAAAACTACCTTCATTTTCCCAAAATTTCAAATTTTGACCTTAGGCCCCTAAACTTACCCAAAATTACCAAAATTGTCCATATAACCACTAAATCATTCAAAATTCCCCAAAAATTACCCAAAATTTCCAAAATTCCCAAAATTATTTCAAAACAGTTCCCACCTCTTAAATCACCAAAACACCCCAATACACTCTAAATAACCTCCATATACCCTAAATACCACTCTTGGCCCAAAATTCCAAAAATTCCCAAAAAATTCCAAAATCTCCTAAATATTCCTAATTTCATTTTCTTCAACTACCACATGCCCCAATTTTATCATTTTTACCCAATTTATCTAAAAACCCTGATTTCACCCATTTAACCCAAAAGTGTCCAAATTAAATTCAATGCCTACTCAATTGACCCCAATCTTGCCCAATTTTAATTCCAAACTTCAATTCAACATCTCCAATACCAATCTAAATCAAATCTAAGCCAAAATTGACCCACATTTGAATTCAATTCCAACCTTAATCCATAACCCCCACTTTTAGCCCCATGACCCAATTCACCACAAATTGAACCCAAAACCACTCAATTTTCCCCGAGTTAAATTCAAAACTCTTCCTAACATCCTGATGCACCAAAAATATATACTATTTTTGCTATATAATTTTACCCATTTTTGGTGATATTGCACTTTTAAGAAAAGTATTTTGCATGATTTGTTGCACGTATGATGATTTTAGGTAATTGGAGCGAAAAGAAGTGAAAATGAATGAATTCAGAGCAAAAAAGGAGCAAAAATGAGGAAAACATCTTCTGGCACTGCGGGCGCCAGAATGGGCTCCACCGGTGCCATTTTCCCGAGAGTTCAGCAATTATTTAGATGATAGAGCACCGCTAGCGCCCAATGTTGTTGGACTTTAAATTTGAAGAGTTTTGGCGACTTTTTGAAGGGATGCCTATGGAAACTCTTGGGATTTCATCTCTAACTTATAAGTAACTATTTTTGGATGAAAATTAGTGTGTGTCCTGTGTGTTTTAGAGAGTCTAGTGTGTTTTGAGTGTTAGGGCGTAGGAGAGAAGAGTGTAGAAGTGAGAATTTGAGAGGAATTCTTCTCTAAGGAGTGAAGGAGAAGACCTAAAGTGAGAGATTACTGCTTCCTTTCCTTTCTAAAGAGGGAATTGAGTGTTGAAAAGAAGAGAGAAGGGGATTCAAAGGAACTTCAAGGGAATTACATTGGGGAAGAGAAAGAGATAAGTTGTATTTTTTTTTTGTGGTTTGTATAATTTTCTTTTATATATAAAATCCATGTTTTATTGTATCTTCTTCATGAATTCTGAGTAGTCTCCTTTATCTTTCATCTTGCATAGAGAAGAGTTGATGTGCTGATGTGGATTTGAAGTGCTTTTAAAGTATTGAAGAAATTGTGATAGTTTTCATTTCGAACTTAATTTACTTTTCAATCTGGACAATTGAATTGTTAAACTATGTTGTCGAACATTAACACTGAAAGCATTTAGTGTCCTACAACAATAATGAAGGATCCATTCAATTTCCATGGTTGAATTGTGTAGTTCGTGGGAATTGAGTGCAAATAAATAGGGAAATGTGTTTTGATGGACTTTAAATTGGAGGTTTCAGAGTGACAGGCTGAGATCCCCAATTTGGTCCTAAGATTAGTAACTAAACTCGAAGGTTAGCCTTCAGGTGAAGGGTGAGTGGGAGCTCCGTAGTGAGAACCGGTATCCTCCTAGCCTAGCCTTAGATTTAATGACTAAACTTAGGATATGTCAATGTTTTTTTCATGATTGGAAGAGGGGGTACTCTTTTAAGGGTAAAGAAATATTTATGCTCCTATTTTGCACAATACAATAGATAATCATTCCATATCATCCGCATGTCATATTCTCGTTGCAATAGGAAAGATACTTTTCTTATATATCAAAACCTTTCAAATATATAGCTTAGTGTGTGTCTGTTAGTTAATTCTATTTTAAAGATATTAGAAGTAATTGTAGTTTGTTTAATCGTTATTATTTTTTGCATCTTGGTAGTAGAAGTAAATATTAAAATTTAATTGCAATTTGAGTATTGGAATTCAGTATTACATTATCTACTGTAAGACTCGTACCTTCCCCGTGGGATCGATAACCAGGACTCCATTAGAGCTATGTATTTCTTGATATGATACGTATACTTGCAATGAATGTTTGGACTTTACAAAATCATTAAATATATATATATATATATATATATATATATTCAAGAAATAACAAAATGCCATCACATTATTTTCAATAATATATGACATCACAAAGATAAGTATCTCATTGAAATTGTGTCAAATAGTACATTTTAGAAAACATAAAAAGTCTCCAATTCATAATGGAATGGGACTAATTAATAAAGAGATTACTTTATCTTTAGTATCATAATTACGTATGCCAAACCCATCTCCATTTTGATATATGCACCTGTGACGCTCTAGTAAGGTTTAGCACAAATCGTTTGAACGACTCCTCCTTGTTGAAAATTAAATTATACTCGAATTTAGCAATTTCCAGTATTTCTGAATTAATAATTTTATATGATCTCGTGCAATAGATTCTGAAACATTTGCTTCATTCATGTAACATTGAACTGATTTTGGTACATCACCCCTTTGTAGCTCATCTGTTGATGTCGCCAAGTCATCATAAAAACGATTAATAATGGATGAATACTGAGTAACTTTTGGATAGAACTCAAGACTATTTAGAGCTTCTAATGTCAAGTCTTCACTTAAACAATATGCAGAAGTTACCAACAAAGGCGTACCAATTGATAAGCAATGCATTTTCCATGTACTCATTTAATGTGGGAGTGTATCTCTTATGATGCCATGTTGCCTCAACTAAATATGCTTTACATTGATCTCTCCACAGTCTTTTTAGTTGTGGAAGTATGTCTAATCCCTTTTCTGTTAAAAATACACATGCGATGTCATTCATTGTGTTGAAAAGCTCTGTTAAAACTATCTTCATATAATTTGGAAGTTGTTTCACTTCATCGATTTTCCATCCATCAACAACGTTTGTAAAGAGCACGAGTTCTTCTAATGAACCGTAGACATCATAAATATCATCAATTGTTGTAATGAAGCAGCCTATTTTGGTCAACTCTTTTCTACATCTCCAAAAATGTGGCTCAAATGTACTTCCGACAGCCCAAAAATAAAGCTCCATCAATCCATCTCTTGCAAAACTAAAGTCATCCCCAGTAAGACCAAGGCTCTTCCACCACCAAGACAAAGCCTCCAGGAGATGATACCACATGAGTGAAACAAGGTCATAACAAAGTACAGATGACAGTCAGCTCAAAAGGAGGAGCTGAGACAGGGCCAGGCAGCAAGGCAAAGTTAGTTGTTCAGCCTGAGATGAGGGATATTCAGCAGATCTCCAGCAATTAGTTGTCTGAGAAATGGAGATGGAGTGGTGGAAAGAGCAAGGTTGGAGGTGAGAACTCCCATATTAGCAATCCAATCACTGGCTTGTTCCCTTCCCTAAAAATGAACTTAAACCGAACATGCACCTTAGTAGTGAGAAGTTTGATCTTATGAGCCTTAAATTAGCTCGTCCGGTTGATGGCTTGCCTGTTATGTGTAGTGTTTGTTGATACAAGTGTTACCAGCTCCATAGAATCACATTCCACAATGAGAGGAGACCAGTTAAGGTGGACAGCCAGCCTTAATGCCCAATAGACAGCTTGAAGTTCTGCATCCAAGGCATCACAGGCAACAATAGGGCCATAAAATAGAGTAAACATTTACCCTTGTGATTTCTGAATATGCCCCCAATGCCACCATGTGCAAGTTTATAGCAGCCATCAATGTTCACCTTTATCCAGTTTTGGGTTGGGGGAAACCAAAAACTTTAGTAATTCTGGGGGAAGTGGTTCTGGGAGAGAAGTTTTGGGAGCAAATGTTGGGGAAGTTTTTAAACTTGATTAGCTTAAGTACATAAGAGAGACAATGACTAGTAACAGTTTTAACATCTTGAGGGGTGTTATCAAAAGTAGCCTTGTTTCTAGCCATCCAAATGAACCATGCAATGAGTAGTGGAATAAGCAAGTATTCCCAAAGATTCTCGCCAATCTTGCAAGTAAGTAACCGGATGATTCCAATGTAACCGTAGAGTATTTAAATTGGTGTGCTGGAGGAACTGAGTCCAAACCTGCTGGGAGAAATTGCAAGCATAGAAAAGGTGGTTGATTGATTATATATTTGTGTTCATAAGTTCTTACAATATTAAAGTCCGCCCGCATCAAGTTTTTGGCGCCATTGCTGGGGAAGGAAGAAAGGAAGTATAAACGATATTTTTTGATAATATAGTAACTAAAAAACTTTACTTTTTAGTGTGTAATTGTGTGTGTTTATTGACGTTTTAAAGCATTTGTGTGATTTTATATGCATCATAGTGGATCTATAAGTTTAGTACCTTACGATCCAGAGTTAGAGCGTATTGTTAGAAAAATTAGAAAATAACAAAAACAAACTGAAAATCCTTGTGAAATGGAGAATAATTAAGATAATCAGAGAAATGATATTGGAAATTTGCCAAGACCTTTAAGAGATTATGCTAACCCAACAACAGATGAAATTCATAAAACTATTCAAAATCTTGATGTTGCTGCTAATTCATTTAACTTACCTGCTATTATATATATGATACAAAATAATTAATTTGGAGGAACACCTAATGAGGACTCAAATTTACATCTCGCTAGTTTTCTAGAACTGTGTGCTACTTTTAAATATAACGGAGTGTCAAGTGATGCTGTCAGACTTAGACGTTTTCCTTTTTCATTAAGGGACAAAGCTAAGGCGTGGTTAAATTCATTAGCACGTGGATCTATTAGAACTTGGGGAGAATTGTCTCAAATGTTTCTATCAAAATATTTCCCTCCATCAAAGACTGTTAAACTAAGAAATGACATTACATCTTTTGGCCAGTTTGAAGGAGAATCGATATATGAAGCTTGGAGAGATTTAATGATCTTCTTAGGAAGTTCCCACATCATGCTTTACCAGATTGGTTAATAATTCAAATATTTAATAATAGATTTGTGGGATCATTGAGATCAATTATAGATGCTGCTGCTGGTGGATTGTTAATGTCAAAACCTTTTGATGAAGCATACGCATTAATTGAAGAAATGGCTACTAATAATTTTCAATGGCACTCTGAACAGGTAATCCTAAGAGAGTAGCTAGTGTTCATGATTCAGATATGATGACTATGATAGCTTCTCAAATTGCAGGCCTTTCTAAGAAAATAGATCACTATGGAATGAATTATTCTCAACCACCTCAAGTGTTAGAGGAAAATTCATTTGGACGGATAACTTAATCTCAAACACCTTACGAGACTTCCAATGTTATTAATAGACCTAACAATCCTTATTCAAATTATTATAATCCTGGTTGGAGAATCATCCAAATTTCAATTTGAATAATAGCAATGTCAATGTTAATCCACATTGGGGGAACAGTTCTATAAATCCAGTTAGATATTCGAACAATCAAGGAAACCCCAATTTTAAACCATCTTATCCTCCTGGATTCAATAGTAACACGCAATTTAAGGATAATAAGTTGTCTATTAAAGAAATGATTCTGAATATGGGAAATCAGTTACAAGCTCAAGGTGTTGCATTGAAAAATATTGAAAATCAATTAGGGCATCTTTTTACTGCACTTAATAATAGATCATCTGGAACGCTTCCAAGTAATGTTGAGATCAGTCCAAATGATCAAAACAAGGAACAACTTAAGGCTATTCAATTAAGGAGTGTAAAAGAATTGGAAACAAGATTTATCCAAACTTGGATTATTCTCTTGAACCAATGAAGATTACTGTTGAAAAACCACCACCTCCATTTTCTCAAAGATTGAAGCAACAAAACAGCGATAACAAATTTAGAAAATTTTTGAAGATCCTTAAGATATTAACGATAATTATTCCTTTTGTTGAAGCACTAGAACAGATGTCTGACTATGCTAAGTTTATGAAGGATATTCTGAAAAAGAAAAGAAAGTTTACAGATCATGAAACTGTTGCACTTAGCGGAGAGTGTAGTACAATTACTCAGAAGAAGCTTCTGAAAAAACTTAAAGATCCTAGTATTTTAACTATTCCATGTGCTATAGGTGAAAATTTATTTGGAAGAGCCTTATGTGATCTGGGAGCTAGTATTAATCTTATCCCTTTATCAACTTCAAAAGGTTGGGAATAGGAGAAATTTCTCCTACATCTGTGACTCTTCAGTTGGCCGATCGTTCCATTACTTACCCTAAAGGAGTGGTGGAAGATGTGTTAGTGAAAGTGGATAAATTTATCTTTCTTGTGGATTTTATTGAACTTTTTATGGAGGAAGATAAAGAAATTTCAATCATTTTTGAAAAACCATTCCTTGCTACTGGAAGAGCAGTGATTGATGTTCAAAAAGGAGAATTAATTATAAGATTTAGTAATCAAGAGGCGACCTTTAATATTTTGAAATCTAAGAAGTATCCCTCAATGGAAAAAATAATGAATGTTTTAGGATTAAGGTCTATGTATTTTTGAGAAATGATCATTTTGAAAATATAATTGAAAAAGAAGTAGAGTATGAAAATATATTTGAAGAAGAAATTAAAATGAAGAAAATTCAGATACTAAAAAGAATAATGATTTGGAGTATGTTCGGGAGAGATTTAAAGTATTAGACACTATGGAAGGTGGAAATAAAAGCTTAATTCCATCTATAATAAAACCTCCTGAACTTGAGATGAAAATTATCCCTAATCATTTGAAGTATATGTTTATAGGAGAATCATCTACTCTGCCAGTTATTGTAATTTTGGAGTTAAACGATTATCAAGAACAGAAGTTGTTGGAAATTTTATAAAGATTGATGCACTTTAGTAGATATTAAAGGAATCAGTCCTTCGATTTGTATGAAAAGAATTTTATTAGATAAAAAAAATAAACCGAGAGTTGATCCACATAGGAGATTGAATCCAATAAAGAAAGAAGTTGTTAAGAAGGAGATTTTAAAATGGCTGGATGCCGAAACTATTTATCCTATTTCAGATACTGCTTGGGTGAGTCCAATACATTGTATACCTAAAAGGAGAGGAGTGACTGTTGAAGTGAATGAATGTAATGAAATTATACCCACAAGACAGATTAATAGATGGAGAATTTGTATTGATTTTAGGAAATTAAATGCCACCACCCGAAAAGATCACTTTTCTCTTCCTTTTCTAGATCAAATGCTGGATAGACTTGCTGGACACAAGTAGTATTGCTTTGTGGATGGATATACCGGTTACCATCAAATACCTATTTCTCATGAGGATCAAGAAAAGACAACATTTACTAACCCTTATGGAACCTTTGCTTTTCAAAGAATGCCTTTTGGACTGTGTAATGCACCCGCAACATTTCAGAGATGTACGATGTCTATATTCAGTAGTATGATAGATAATGGAATAGAAGTTTTCATGGATGATTTCTCTGTATTCGGGACTTCATTTGAAATATGCTGAGAAAACTTAGCAAAGTTTTGGAGCTTTGCGAGAAAACAAATATAGTTCTGAGTTGGGAGAAATGTTAATTTATGGTTGCAGGAGGAATTATGACTGGGCATAAAATTTCTAAATATGGTATGGAGGTCAACGCTGCTAAAATTAGAGTGACTGAGAGATTTTCACCGCCCACTATCATGTGAGAGATGAGGAGTTTCTTAGGACATGCTAGATTTTACAGTTGATAAATTAAATATTTTTCTAAAATTACTAAACCTTTGTGCCAACTTCTAGAAAATGATAGAAAGTTTGATTTTAATGATGAATGTTTGAGTGCTTTCAAATTATTGAAAGAGAAATTAATTACTGCACCTATAATTGTTTCACCAGATTGGGAGAAACTGTTTGAACTCATTTGTGATGCTAGTGATTATGCGATCGGAGTAAAGCATTGGGGCAACGACATGATAAAGTTTTCAAAGTCATTTACTATGCTAAGTAAAACTCTTAATGAAGCTCAAATTAATAATACCACTACTGAAAGAGAGTTATTAGCTATAGTATTTGCTTTTGAAAAGTTTAGACCTTATTTGATTGGAGCTAAAAGTATTATGCATATAAACCATTCGGTTTTCAAATATTTAATGCAAAAGAATGATGTGAAACCTAGACTGATTAGATGGATACTGCTTCTGCAAGAATTTGATTTTATGATAGTTGATAGGAAGGAATCTGATAACCAAATAGCTGATCATTCGTCAAGATTAGAGTATGATAAATTATCTGAATTTTAGAAGGAAGTTACAGAAACTTTCCCTAATGAACAACTTTATACTATTATGGGACGAAATTTGCCTTAGTATGCCGATATTGTGATTATATTGTGAGTGATATTGTACCACCTGATTTGACAAAGCAACAACAAAAGAAGTTTAAATATGATGCACGATTTTATTTTTGGGATGAGCCCTATCTATATAAACAGTGTAAGGATCTAATTATTTGGAGATGTGTGGCACAAGAAGAAACTAATTTGATTATTCAACGATGTCATGATTCTAAACTTAGAGGTCATTTTGGTGTTGATAAAACAGCTTTTAAGATTTTACAATCTAGATTTTATTGGCCTACTCTTTTTAAGGTTGTTTATAAATATATTAAATCATGTGATCGATGTCAAAGAGTGGGTAATATCTCTAGAAGAAATGAAATGCCTCTAAATTATAATTTGGAAGTTGAAATTTTTGATGTATGGGGATTAGATTTTATGGGACCATTTACTCCTTCATTTAGGAATTTATATATACTGGTTGTAATTGATTATGTCTCGAAATGGATTGAAGTTATTGTTTTACCTTGATGTGATGCTCGGAGTGCTTCAAAATTTTTAAAGAAAAATATATTTATAAGATATGAAATGCTGAGAGTGATTATAACTAATGGTGGAACCCATTTCAGGAATAATTAAATTAAGAGATTGATTGAGAAATATAATATTATTCACAGAATCTCTACTACTTATCTTCCCAGACTAGTGGTGTAGCAGAAGTGTCTAATCGTGACATTAAAAGAATTTTGAAGAAAACTATGGATAATCATAAATTAGATTGGTCTGCTCCATTAGATACTTCTTTATGGGCCTATAGAACTGCTTTTAAAACCCCTATTGGAATGTCTCCTTATAGAGTAGTGTTTGGTAAGACTTGCCATTTACCGGTTGAATTGGAGCATAAAGCGTATTGGGTGATAAAAGAGTTGAATTTTAATTTGAAAAATGTTGGAGAGAAGAGACTTATGCAATTGAATGAATTGGAACAGATTAGAAATGCATCTTATCACAATGACAGGAACTATAAAGAGAGAATGAAATTGTGCCATAATCAGAAGATATTGAAAAAAAATTGGAATTTGGACAAAAAGTTTTGTTATACAACACAAGATTGAAGTTATTTCCTGGAAAGCTCAAGTCTAGATGGTTAGCACATTTTACAGTTGTAAAAGTTCATTCTTTTGGAGCAGTTGATATTAAAGATATTGATATTGGAAAGAATTTCAAAGTTAATGGGCATCGATTAAAGCCTTACTTTGACGGGTTTCAACCGGACTTCAAAGAGGTTTTAATGCTGAGTCATCTCGATTAACTAAATGGTTTGTCGGGCTGACGACGTTAAACCAAGCACTTTATGGGAGGCAACCCATATGTATCTTCGTGGTGTGTTTGCTCGTTTGTTGTAATTTTGCTTTTTAGATAGTTATTTTTAAATCCTAATTGCTCCTAAATACTTTTAAAATTGATAAATATTAGATCGAATTAAGATATTGTAATATTTTGGGCCAAACGAAGTTCGGTGAGATTTTTTACCACTAGCGCCACCGACGCCCAATTACAGAGAGAATTGCTAAATTTCGGGTTTGAGCGCCTCTGCACTCTATCGAGCTCTATCGGCGCCAAAAACCTGTTGATGGTTTTTGGAGTTTCAAAATGCGAGTTTTGGTGGTTTTAAGCAGGATCTTCATCCTTATAACTTCCTAAACTCCATTTTAGACTTCCAAACTCCAGAAAAATGAAAACTACCATTCCCAATTTGCATCCCATGGTTTCCTACTCTATAGAAACCCCTCGATCTCGCATTTTCAACCGAAGGAAGTTTATAAGTTTCGAAGCGCAGCGATTGTTCAACAAAGTGATGATGAAGAGGAGGATTATCAAGGAAAGAGGCTTTATAAATCGAGGTATGGATAATCCTACTATAAGAATTGAAGAGATAATTAAGGAAAGACGTTGGGAAGTGTTATGTTACACTACCGCTGCAGTAGTCATTCCGGTTGTGAAGGAATTCTATGCAAATCTTCACGGGATCAACCAAGGATTCACCTTTATGCGAGGTAGGTTTGTGCAATTGACTCCTACAAGAATTAATGATCTCTTTATGATTGAGAATGTACCTATTTGTCATTTTTCTAATTTCAATGCCACAAGTGATAATATGAATGATGTGCATCGTTATTTAACATATGAGAATGAAGATTAGGAAGTTAGAGAAAATGGATATATTAGTTTCTCTTCTGCATCTTTAAGTCCAGTGTCAAAGCAGTGGCATTACTTTATTTCAGCAAAGTTATTTCCAACTTTGAAAATTAGCAAGGTAACCAAAGAAAGTGTCATTTTGAATTTTTGTATTCAAACCGGGAGGCCGATTGAAATTGGTAATATAATCGTGAAATCAATTTTGGGATTAATTGTTCATGGATATAAATATGGGCTTGGACACCCATCCACCATATTTCTGTTATGTAGTCAATCACAAGTTCCATATGAGAGTTGGGAAAAGATTCTTATTCCCTGGAGGCCTATTGATCCAACTAATCTTTATGACTACCAAACAGTAGGAGATGAAGATGATATGAATCTGCTTGCTAATCAACCAACTCAGACATCACAACTATTTAGCCTAATTTTCTTGAAAGTTCTAGAATGATACTGAAGATGATCAAACAGTTGGAGAAAGAGGTACATAATGTTATGAATGCAATCAATAATATTTCTTATTTATTTGATCATATAGATTGGAGGATGAAGGAACAATTTGATCACACTGGTCGAATTGAGATGGGCCTGATTAATCTAATTAGGAAGAACGCAGTGATTGATGATGATTCATCTGATAAATTCCCATTTCATCCATTTTACAATTTGTTCATGCATCAGCATCCTATTGGAGATATTAGAGAAGAAGGTAGTTCTAAAACCGATGTGGAGTGATTACTGGATTCTACTTATGTTTGATGTGTGTTTTGTTTACTTTGCTTAATAATGTTTGGTTTGTAGTGTTTACTTTGCTTTGCTTTGTAATCTGAATTTGGATTGGCTATACTTACTTTAATTGTGTGCTTAGATTTTCGTGTTTGCTTATCATAGCGTACTTGTAACACTAAACATCTAAGAGTTGTTGGTTGGTTTGAATGAACATATTTAGTGGTTATGATGTAATGTGGATTTTATATATAAAAGTATGTTTTGTATTTTTTGTGTAAGAATTGTGTTAGTTATTGCTTGTGTGATGAAGTAGATGCTTAATGAAGTGTTAAATGTCATTGTGGAGGTCAAAACGATCAAAATTACGAAAAACTTTTTGGACCCAGAAAAAATTTTGGACTAGCACCACTAGCGCCCAAGTATAGAAAAACGCCAAAAACCCTTTATTTCGCGATTTTGACCCTGGGACCTGCGGTTTTTTCCATTGCTTTCGTCTTCCTCCTCCATTTTCGCGATTTTGAAGACCTAGGGCTTGCTAGATCTCGGATTTGAAGTGATTTCAAAGTTTTTCGAGACTGGATCGAGATTTCTATTGGTAAGAGCTTTACTTTAAGATAAATTTTTTTTTATTTTCACCATGGAAATCTCTCACATTGGTTAGATTGGAATTTTTAGATTTTTGAAGAAATTTTGAGATTTCCTATGATGAAATTTTCTCTTACTTGTTTAGAATAGTATTTGGAGTTTGTCACATTGTGAATTTGGGATTTATTGGAATTTTCTTACAAATTTTAGAAATTCACGTGGTTCTAAGGATGAGTAAAGGGAAGAGAAAAGTGGATTTTGATGAAGAAAAATTTGTTAATGTTAAAGAGCAGTTTCACTTTAACTCTTACCTTTACAATAAGAAGTGTATCTAGAATCGAGCTTTTGATAATCCTGGTGGATCTGTAGAACAGTTAACTGCAAAGCAAATCTGAAGAGATTTTGTTATTTTACTGCAATTGCTGTTTTGGGTGTTGTTAGAGAGTTCTATTCAGATGTGCCCTGGACTGAGACTGAGTATGTGTTAGTTAGAGTAAAAATGGTTGAATTTACTCCTTGGCGTATAAATGCATTCTATCAGACTTGGGATCTATTTATTTGTGAATATGAAAACTTTGATACTCGAGAGGCAAATATGAGAGAAGTGATTGCTTTTCTGACGGATGAAAGAGGGGAATGGAAAGTAAGTCAAAAATATATGATTAAATTCCCCGCTTCCAAGTTATATGTTGTATCAAAAGTTTGGCACTATTTCATCTCTACAAGACTATTACCTTCTTATCACGATAGTGAAGTTACAATGGATAGAGCAATTCTGAACTATTGTATTCAGAAGATGAAGAAGATTGATATTGGAGCTATTATCTTAATGAACTTTCAGACTATTGCTAGAGGCAAGACCACTGGTGGATTAGAACATCCTGCCTTAGTTGATGCCCTTTGTGTTCAATCTGGAGTGGAGTTCAGCAGTTCTGAAGAGATAGCTATACCACTGAGACCGATTACAGAGACTATTATTTGTACTTATGAGTCTCATGTGAGAGCCCGAGATGAGAGTAGGAGTACTGATATTCCTACTACGAGTTATGACGTTCCATCTACATATGAGCCTCCTACATTATCTAATATTATGGAGCAGCTGAGATTACAGAATGCTTGTGTGGATAAACTCAACGGTAGGATGGATGTGTTTGAGGCCAGAAGTGATGTGAATGAATTTTATCTGGGGAGACTTGAGTTCGATATTGCTTATTATGATGCTCAGGTCAGATTCATGAGGGGGGAGACTGATGTGATATTTCGTACTTGCCCCAGTTATACACCGTATAAACCTGATCGTGCTGACCCTGTTGATGAACCTGGTGATGAAGATTGGTAGAGTGTTTGTTTCTATTTCTATTTTTCTTGTTGTGTTGTATTGTTGTGATGTAGTAGTTATTTGCTTTTCATGTGATGTGTAACTCTGTTGGTGTACTATTATGTTGTACTGAAAAAAATTGAAATTATTAAATGAACTGTGTAGTGATGTGATAGTTTCTTAGTATTGTGATGTTTTGTTGGATGTTTAGATGTTTAAAGGTAATTTCTCTTCACCTTGCAAATGTTTAAAATAATTTTTATATCACTGTTACTAACCGTTTCATGCCTACTAGTTGTAAATTTTGACTAATACCAGATAGATGTTGAAGAATTCAAGATCCAAGCACAAAAAGGTTAGTTTCTTTTACTCTACTGTTTCAAATTTATTGAAAAATTTAAGTTTGGGTAGGGTAGAAAAATATTAACTCTTAGTTGTTCTCAATTATTATATTTTCAAAAATTATTAGCATAACTTCTAGTAGTTGAACCTTACTCTAGGTAACTAAAACTTTTTTATTTTAGTTGAATATTATGGAAGGATTTGATGAAAGTTTTTAGTAATGAAGGTTAATTTTATAGAAGTAAGATATTTGGTATGAAAGGATTTGATTATAGTTAACTATTTAAAGTAAAGAAAAATGTATTTTTGAAATGTTAAGAGACTTAAAGTATTGTGTGTTAAGAAGAGATTGTGACTTTATGATGAATAATAAAGCTCGTACCTAATTATAAAGTAAGGAGGTATCTCAAGTTTGAACTTTAGAAAGATGAGAGTGAAGTTCAAAATCATTAAAGGTTATCCAGATATAGTAATCCTCATTTAAAAAAAAAAGAAAAGAAAAGAAAAGAAGGATTGAAAAAAAATCCTAAATAGAAAAAGAAAAAGAAAAAAATAAGTTTGAGGAGAAACTTAAGGAGATATCTAATAAAAAATTGGCTTCACTTGAGTCACCCTAAAGGGAGAACTTGAATTCATTTCTGAATTTATATTTAAAGTATTGGCCTACATTCTGATGAAGTTTGCATGAACTCCTTTTTCACATAATCTTTCAATGCACTCTTGATGTGATAAATTATGGTTTATCTTGAAATAAATAGAAGACTAGAACCCTTAGACTTGATTGCGGAATATTCTTATACCTGTAGTGTTGACCTGAGTTACTAAATTCCTTTCTAATAGTCTAACAAAAATATTCTTTTTAATGAAAAATTTTAGTGCCTTACATGTGAAAAGTGCATTGCCTAGCGTTATATTTTTATGTAGTAAAAGGATTACTTGAGGACAAGTAATAGTTAAGTTTGGGGATTTTGATGCACCAAAAATATATACTTTTTTTGCTATATAATTTAACCCATTTTTTGTGTTATTCACTTTAAAGAAAGGTATTTTTCATGATTTTTTGCAAGTATGATGATTTTAGGTGATTGGAGCGAGAAGAAGCGAAAAGGAACGAATTCGGAGCAAAAAGGAGCAAAATAGAGCAAAAAGGAGAAAAAAGCAGGAAAATAGCTTCTGGCACCGCCGGCGGCAGAATGGGCGCCGCCGGTGCCATTTTCCAGAGAGCTTAGCAATTATTTGGATGATAGAATGTCGCCGGTGCCCACTGTCGATGGACTTCAAATTTGAAGAGTTTTGGTGACTTCTTGAAGGGATGCCTATGGAAACTCTTGGGATTTCATTTCTAACTTATAATTAACTATTTTGGACAAAAAATAGTGTGTTTTTTCTGTGTTTTAGGGAGTCTAGTGTGTTTTCAGTGTTAGGGCTTAGGAGAGAAGAGTGTAGAAGTGAGAATTTGAGAGGAATCTTCTTTAAGGAGTGAGGGAGAAGATTTAAAGTAAGAGATTGCTTCTTCCTTTCCATTCTAAGGAGAGAATTGAGTGTTATAAAGAAGAGAGAAAAGGATACAAAGGAACTTCAAGGGAATTGCATTGGGGAAGAGAAAGAGATAAGTAGTATTTTCTTTTGTGGTTTTTATGACTTTTCTTTTATATATAAAATCCATGTTTTATTGTATCTTCTTCATTATTTATGAGTAGTCTCTTTTGTCTTTCTTCTTGCATAGAGATGTGATAATGTGTTGATGTGGATTTGAAGTGCTTTTAAAGTGTTGAAGAAATTGTGATGGTTTTCATTTCAAACTTAATTTTCTTTTCGATCTGGCCAATTGAATTGTTAAAATATGTTGTCGAACATTAACTCTTAAAGAATTTAGTGTCCTACAACAAAAATGAAGAATCCATTCAATTTCCATGGATGATTGCATAGTTCATGGGAATTGAGCACAAATAAATAGGGAAATTTTATTTAATGGACTTCAAATTGGAGGTTTCAGGGTGACAGGCTGAGATCCACAATTTTGTCCTAAGATTAGTAACTAAACTCGAAGGATAGCCTTCAGGTGAAGGGTGAGTGGGAGCTCTGTAGTGAGAGTCAGTATCCTCCCAACCTAGCCTTAAATTTAGTGACTAAACTTAGGATAAGTTAATGCTCTTTTCATGCTTGGAAGAGGGGGTACTCTTTTAAGGGTAAAGAAACATTTATGCTCCTATTTGGCACAATAAAATAAATAATCATTCCATATCATCCACACATCATAATCTCATTGCAACAGGAAAGATACTTTTCTATATATCAAAACCTTCCAAATATATAGCTTAGTGTGTGTCTGTTAGTTAATTCTATTTTAAAGATATTTGAAGTAATTGTAGTTTGTTTAATTGTTATTGTTTTCTACATCTTGGTAGTAGAAGTAAACATTAAACTTTAATTGCAATTTGGTATTGAAATTTAGTATTACATTATCTACTGTAAGACTCGTACCTTCCCTGTGAGATCGATAATCAGGACTCCATTAGAGCCCTGTATTACTTGATACGATACGCATACTTGTGTTGAATGTTTGAACTTTAAAAAATCATTAAAAATATATATAAATTTGAGCTCATAAGTTCTTACAATATTAAAGTCCACCCGCATCACATCCCCATAAACAAAATACAACATCAATTTGCCTCAATTTAAACTCAAATTTCACCCAAATCCTAAACTTGCCAAAATCCCTAAATTTACCCTAAATTTGTCACATGACCTAAATTCTCCAAATTGAATCCCCTAAACCTAAAATCTCTACCCAATTTCTATCCAAAACCTTTCATGACAATTACTTACATCAATTTGAACCATCAATTGAAACCTAGCCAAGCTCTAGCCTAACCCAAGTCCAACTTAACCCAAAATGACCCAATTTGGCCAAATCACCAAAACCCACCTAATTCACCTCCCAAATCAATTCACCGTCAACCCAAACCTCTTCCATAAGCTTTGTGACAATCATTTAAGCCATTTTGATCAATCAATTTGATTCAAACCAAACCCAAACTCAAGTTAGCCCAACCTACACCCAAATTAACCTAATTGAACATATGGCTCCAATTGAACCAAACCAAGCCAAATTTAACCAAATTCACTCCATGGCAGCCATCCTTAGACCCCTTAGGATTGGTTTGACCTGACCTAACCCAAGATCTATGAGCCATGGAGCAAAGGTCCACCACTTTGGACCATTGGGTCTAGTTACTTAGCTAAGCTTAGGTCCCATCCCCAAATCCTCCTTAAGCAACCTCCCTGCCAGAATTAATTCGACTAAACTCCTCCCCCCACTCCTCCTCAAACTGCTAGCCGCTTGCCCAGTCCTTACTAGCCACCGAGATAGGCACGCCTGAGCACCCCCATGGGCTTAAAACCCAAAATTGAGCCATGGCAGTGAGCAATCCCCTCACTGCCCAGCTGCCCTACTCAGCCCTCATCCTAAGCGGTCCAAGGCACTCATTGCCTGGCCCTGAGCTCACATCTTCGGTGAGTCCTATAAAATGGATCTCCCATGATCCAGTTTCAGGTGCTAAAAATTTCTTCAAGAATCCCTCCCAAATTGCTCCCAGACCTAATCCCAGCCAGGAGAAGAAGATCCCCATGATTCTCTAGCCTTAAACCCCTTGCCCGAGCCCAATTCCTCAGCCCAAATTTGAGCCAGAAACAGGATACTCCTGAAACCTCCAACAAAATCAAAATAACTGCACCCAAACCATCCCAACATCAAGAGAAGAAGATCCCCAGTGAAAGCCCCATCACCAGGCCACCCATTTGTGTTATCGGCCAGAGCTCTAAATCGGCTTTGGTTGGACTTGGGTCTAGGCGATTCACTACGACCAGAGGCTCAATCCTTAGGCTCCTTGGATTCCAAAAAATGTGTCGAGCATCTCTGATCGAGGCCTCACCTCTCAGAGCAAAGGTATTGAGCTCCTCCTCTTTCCGAGCTTCCATCAATTCCCCATTTCATTTTACTTAATTTTAATGCATGTTAGCCGTATAGATGTGTTCGTTTAGGCTAGACGTGTCGATAGAGAACAAACGCATTTGATTTGGTTGAGTCTCGAACGAGATCTTAGGGTTTTGGCATGGATGGCTCTCGGGTTGCACCAGACAGCGACGAAGCTCAGCAACCGTCGGATGACACGTGTATCGGATTGACTGCGGAAATTGAATCGCACGGGAGCTTTGTCTGTAAAGTGCGTGCTAACTCAGATGGCAACATCGAATGGGAGCACGCCGTGTGTTCTTTTGACGCCGCCGAGGATACAGTTAGTGCTGACTGGTTTAAGAAGGAAATTAGGATTTCCTTATTTAATTAAATCACAGAAACTTTAAAAATGCATATCTTTTCATAGAAAAACCATAAAAATAAACTAAAAATACCCTCCTCTCAGTGAATAGAGGGGAATAATGTGGAATTAAAATCAAAATATTTGGTTATATATTTAATATTTAATTATTTATTTACTATCTTGAGTATTTCAATTCTCCATTAGCACACATAATTCACCATGTCATGAGACTATAGGGTTTTTGTAGCCTCTGATCTTGGGAACATTCTCTGATTTTTCCAAGGTCAGAGATTATGTCTGGAGGGAGTTGTCTATTTTTAAAGTTCAGAGCCAATTTCTTGGAAATTAATTGTAGAAATTAGCAAGTTGATTATAAAAATCTAGAAAAATTATGAGAAGTATCTCTAGACTAGAGGACACTAGGAAAATTATGGATTGATATAATTCACTAAAAATAACTATAATTTGATCACACACTCAAAACTAAAATTAAAGTAATTAGGAGCAACCACACATCAAAATGGCATGAAATCAACCACACATAAAAATTTCAAGTCAATTGGAGTTAATTCAACCCATTAAATGAATTATTCAAATTACATGGCTATAAGAAATATAACTCAAAATATAACTAAAAAATTCACGAAATCAAGTTTGAGAGTTCTTTGAGGTCAGAGGAGTCTAGGAAAAATGAAATTGGATTTTTCATAAGAAATTCATTTTTTATTACTTTTAAATATTTAAGTAATTAAAAATCATAAAAAATCATAAAAATATTAATATTTACCAAAATGTCATATTTGGTCTCTTGATCACTTGGGAACCAACCAAATATTTTTCCTAAGTCTCTAAATAAAGATGTCGAATTTTAAAGGCTTAAGGTAATTTTTAATATTTTAAAATGGATTTTTTTAACCCTTTCACTAAAATAATTCTAAAAATTCAAAGAAAATTCAAAAAAATATAAAATTTGTTTTTATGAATTCCCTGACCTCAGAAAGAATTAAGAAAAATATAAAACCTAATTTTCCCCTCAATTTTATTTTATAATTAATTAATACTCTAAAACCTAAAATAATTCTAATAAATAAATTAAAATTCAAAAAATGAACCAAAACCCCACTAAACCCCAGATGATCAATTCATCCATATGATGAAATTCATTTGGACTCAAAATGATCTCAGAGGCATTGAAAAGATTTTCAAGACCCGTCCTATAAACTTTCTCAATCCGATGGGTTGTTTTAGAAGAACAATTGAACTTCACTGTTTTTTGATGAAGAAAATCATCCTCAAACACATCTTAGGAATTAACTAGTGATAGGATTAGGATTGTGTAGACAACCAGAAACTTTCCATAGCTTTACCTAGCTGTTTTCTTTTGAATATTCAAATGCCCTAACATGCATTTTAAGTGCAGTTGGAAATGACGAGAAGACCCGTCAGGTACACTTTTTTTTATCACAATTTACTTACCTACGCTGTACTGTACTTTCCTTTTTTTGCAAACTTCCATGTTAAACAACAATGTCACCCTGCATAAAAACTAAAACCCTTAGGATAGCCACAAAATTGAAACTAGAATTAAGATTAAAATCAAAACAAGATAAAATTCACCACCACAACATTCAAATTATAAGACAACTCAAAACTTAATCACAAACAAAACAAATAACACTACAATCATAACTAAATTAAATCGTCTCGTTGGATGATCGGGAATACCTCGGATAACGTAACTCACATGTTGCTAACGAGATTTCTCATGGTCAAAATGAAAGTGTGGAACTCATTGAGTTGAGTTTAGCAAATTCATTTGGACTATGTGAATCCGATGAAAATAGTGGTGCTGGGATGATGGAACCGTGGCATCTTAACCAGTTCTGCTTAATAAAATTTAATATTTCTCCTAATAAAATTTAAAACATGGACTTTGAAAATATGACCTCTAAATCATGACACTTCTCTCATCTATTGATTGTCACTTCTTAAACTAAACCCTCTGCAAAAACAAGAAGCTAGGAGCAAGCACGGTGGGCAGCATGGCCATCTTCAACAATGAATCTTCATCGACTTAATTCTTTCCTTAGAAGTAAACAACTAAGTCATAAAATTTCGAGGTAGTTTGCCTAGCGCAACATAAATCCTCATTTCATCCTTTAGGCATTTGCATAATCATACTATGCAATTTAAGCCCTAACTTGTTTTAGGATTCTAAGGTCGTCGTTTGTTATGACATAAACCCTCATATCTTCCGGGCTATTTGTATGATTATGTCATAAAAATATAAGTCCCGATTAACTAAAATTGATAAGATTGAAACATCAAATAAACATCTCCTCAAAATTCAAGCCAAACAAATAGGATAGTTGGAAAGTCATCAAAGCTCGCTTTGAATCCATGATATCTCCTACTTCTTCATCCCTTTGGACTCGTAAAACAAACTGTTCCTAATTTGATCCATCCCCTTTTGAATTTCTAATGTCCAATCGTGAAAGCCTATACTTTACAATTCTTGAAAGCAGAAACACTGATCTTTATCGAGAGTTTTCTTAAATGATTCCCATCATTTAAGATGTAATTAACTATAGGGGCTTGACCTTATAGGGAACTTCAGAACCCATGTAATATAAACTCTATTTAATTCCTTTGTATTAAATAGGAGAATTTATCGGTCAACATAAAAATGGTTCGCAGACCAAACAGATGTCATAAATTTACTGGTTTATTTAATCGAGCACCATCATTATGTAATGTGTCTATTTTTCAGGATAAATGCATAACTTATGGTGCGGCGTTCAATTATTTAAACTATTAACGATATGAAATCGGTTTGGTCTCGTATTTTCAAAAATCAAATATTATTCTTTCAAAACTATTTAAAACTATACATATATATAAATTAAATTTTAATGTGCCGACAACTACTCCAAATTATTCAAATTACTCAAAATCACCTCAAATATCCCGAAATTAACAAAAATTCCAAAAATTTGTCAAATGCCACTACGGCCCAAAAATTGTCATTTCATCACGAAAATCATTTTAAACCTCTCCAACATACCCAATTTAATTTAATTTTATATTTATTTAATATTACTATTAAATTATAATAGTGTAATAATAATTTAATTATATATATATATATATATATATATATATATATATATATATATATATATATATATATATATATATATATATATATATATTAGTTATAATAATTTTTCTATATTTATAATTAAATAAAATTGTATTAATATTTAATATAAATTAGTTAAACTATTATTTAGAAAAAAGTAATTTAAATTTAGTAATTAATTATTTTTTAAATTATTAAATTAATTATTATTTAAATTATAAAATTAATTATTAATTATACATTTAATTACTAATAAAAACTTTTAAATTTATTTATTAATATTTTTTAAATTTAATTTAGTATATTATAAATATTAATCTAAACTTATATTGTTTAAATATATATGTATGTATATCTATATATATATATATATGTATATATGGATATATAAATATATATAAATATATACATACATTTAAAATAGTTAAATTAATAAATAACAATTACTTTTTAATAATCTAATAAAATATTTCATAAATCTTTTATTATTAATACTTCATAAATGAATTTAATAAATATAGTTATATATATTAAATTGTTTACTAAATTAGTATATTATAAATGTATTTAATAAATATAATTATATAATATCTAAACTTATATATATTTATTTTATTTAATAAATTGTTTAATTAATGTTATTATTAATTTATATTAAAACAATAATAATTTAATTATATTAATAATAATAAAAAATTAAATATTCGATATGATAATTATTATATCATTATAATTAAAGAAAACTATACAAATATATAAATTAAATTAATTAAATACTTATGTAAAAAAAAATTAAAAAATTAATCTATTTATAGTATATTGTAATTATTATTTAAATTATTAAATTAATAATTAATAAAAATTTAATTTTTAATAAGAATTATTAAAAATATTCATTAGTTATATACTTTAATCGAATTAAATATATTTTAAATATTAACCAAAACTAACTTATCTAAAAAAACTTATAATTTATATAATATTTTAAAATATATATATATATATATATATATATATATATATATATATATATATATATATATATATATATATATATATATATATATATACATATATACATACATTTAATATTAATATAGTTAAATTAATTTTTATTAACTAAATCTTATTAATTTAATAAAGTATGTTATAATTAAATTTTCGTAGACTAAAATAAAATAATTAAATAAAATTAAATTTATATATTATTTAATTTGAAAATATATTTACTTAACATTATTATTATATTATATTAATATAATAATAATTTGATTATACAAATATATATAAAAAATTTAAATATTTTTTATAATAATGATTATAAGATTATAATTAAAGAAAATAATAATAAAATATAAGTAAAATTAATTAAATATTTATATAAAAAATATTTTAAAAATTAATTTATATATTATATTTAACTATTAGTTAAATTATAAAATTTATAATCATTAATACATTTATTTATTAATAAAAATTATTTAAATATATTACATTTTATATATTATTTTAAATATAATAATATATAAATATTTATAAATATATATTTATATATAGATAGAAATACATATATACATAGATATAATATAGTTATTTTAAAAATTATAAATTAAATTTTAATAATTTAATAAATTATATTGGAATTATGTTATATAAATTTTTAATAAATATAATTACTTAATATTAAATTTGTACAATTATTTAATTTGATATTATATTTAATTAATATTACTATTGACTTATATTAGCATAATAATAATCAAGTTTTATAAATATATATTAAAAATTAAATATTAGTCATAGTAATATATATATATATATATATATATATATATATATATATATATATATATATATATATATATATATATATATATATATATATATATATATATATATATAATTAAAGAAAATTATACGAATAAAAAACTTAAATTAATTAAAGAATTATATAAAAATATTTTAAAAAATTAATTTATATATAGTATTTAATTATTATTTAAATTATAAAATTATTATAGAAAAAATTTAATTATAAATAAAAATTATTTAAAATAGATAGATATACATTTTTACAAAGATATAATATAGTTAAATTAACACTTATAAATTAAATTTTACTAATTTAATAAAGTATATTTATTATTATAATTTTATTATTAATATATATTTATTTAACTAATATTTTATTTATTTAATATTATCATTAAAATATATTAGTATAATAATAATTTAATTATATATATATATATATATATATATATATATATATATATATATATATATATATATATATATATATATATATATATATATATATATATATATATATATATATATATATATATATATATATAGATATATATTAAATACTAGTTGTAATAATTGTTATATATTTATAATGAAAGAAAATTATACAAAAATATAATTTAATTTAATTTAATAGTTATATAAAAATAATTAAAAAAATTAATTTATATGTAGAACTTATATGTTATTTAAATTATAAAATTAATAATTGATAAAACATCAACTATTAATAAAAATTAATTATATAAATTATTTAATTATATATTTTAATTTATTTAAATATATCTTAAATATTAATCTAAACATATAAATCTAAATATATTATAATTTATATTTATCTAAAAATATTTTCTTAAATTAATAATTATAAATTATATTTTAATAATTTAATAAAAGTATAGTATAATTATTTTATTATTAAAATTTAATAAATATTTTTAATAAATATAATTATAAAATATTAAATAATTTAATAAAATTTATTATAATTTTATTATTACGATTATTTAAAAATATATAATTAAATTATTATTATATTAAATTAATATAATAAAAATTTTATGTAATTATTTAGTTTAAAATTATTATTAAATTAAATTAATATAATAAAAATATAAATATAAAAATATATATCAAAATAATAAATATTAGTTATAATAATTATTATATATTTAAAATTAAAGAAATTTATACAAATATATAACTTAAATTAATTAAATACTAATTTAAAAAATATTTAAAAAATTAAATTAATGTATAGTATTTAATTATTTTTTAAATTATAATATGTATATATAATTTAATAATATATAATAATTTAATATATAAAATTAAAAATTAGTTATAATCATTTTTTTATTTTAATAATTAAACAAATTTATACTAATATTTAACTTAAATAAATTAAATAATTTTATAAAAATATTTGAAAAATTAATTTAAATATGATATTTTATTAATTTTTTATTTTTAAAATTAATATTTAATAATACATTTAATTATAAATAAACTTTTTTATTATATTTATTAGTTTTTTATTTTAATCTAATTAAATATATTTTAAATATTAATCTAAACTTATTTATTTTAGTATATTATAATTTTAATATTATTTTAGTAAATACACACACACACTCACACACATAGAAAAAATTTGGGTGCGGAAGACGTACGTATAGCTGCGTCGGTAAACAGGTATAAGGGAGTTACAATGTGATTATATTCGTGTTATAATCCCCTTGTAACTTGCTTGTAAACTATCAATATATGAAAATATAAATACAGTTACATGGGTTACAAGGGGGTTATAAATGGTTACAGTAGGTTATTATGTTGATATAACCTCATTGTAAACTCTATGTACCCCATTTACACCCCATTTACGTATGCAGCTTTGCGTACGTGTTCCGCACTCAATTTTTTTCCCACACAAACACACACACACAGATATATATGTAAGTCTATATATAAATATGTAAATAATGTTAAATTATATATATATATATATATATATATATATATATATATATATATATATATATATATATAGTAGCAACACTAATAATATTATTCAAAACGAGTCTTACATCCGACATGATGGATTTTAATTAAATCCCCATGTAAAAGAGAACTAAATATAGGAAAAGAAGAAAAGTTAGAACTATAAATAACATTATGAGATGAAGAAGTTTTAGTTGCAAATATATATATATATATATATATATATGCCTCCTCTGTGGAGAAAATTCTGAAACTATGAAACACCTCTTTTTTAAATGCTCCTTTTCTCAGGAGTTTTGGTCGGGTCTGCTTAGCAAATTGAACATTAACCAGCTATTGTTAGAGTGGCAGGATTTAACTGCCTGCTGGAAATCCTGGCAAAAAGCTAAAGTTGGGGAGATCCCATGTATTGTGGCTTGGTTCATTTGGATGCACAGAAATGGGGTGAAGTATGATGGGGTGCTCAATAAGGCTGAAAGGGTGGTAACCCACTGCCTCTCTTTTATCTCAAAGTTAATTTCTGTTAAAAAATTTCCAAACATCCTACAGTCATCTTTGACTACTGATAGACCTATTCTTCATAGAATCATTCAAATCTATTGGAAAACTCCCAACCCTCCTATTAAAGTCAATACTGATGGAGCCTTCACTAATCTGAATGCTAGTATTGGTGGGATTTTTAGGGACCATACTGGGAAAGGTTTAATTTTTTTCCAGGCTCCAACTACAACAGCTGATCCATTGGAAGCTGAATTGGCTGCTGTTTTTTGGGCACTTCACATTGCTACTCTCTTTCAGTGGTCATCTATCATTGTGGAGGGAGACTCATCTACCTTAATACGAGTACTTTCAAAATAATCTTCCCCTCCTTGGCACCATTCCACTTGGGTTTATAAAATCAGAGCTTTGCTGCCCCATCTTACAGTGCAGTTTAATTTAATTTTCAGGGAAGGTAACAGACCTGCTAATTGGATTGCTAAAAGAGCCCTCTCTTCACAGGAGATAATGGTCTCTTCTACTCTATCTTCCCGATCACAATATCTAATCCAGTCGACTCTTTTCAAGCTCCCCACCTCGAATTTTGGAGTAATGACCTCTGCTTATGTTATCTCCCAGCAACTGCTATTAGTAGTTTACAGTTTTTTGGTGTCTATGCTATTCCATTGGATTTTTTGTTTCTTTTTTGGTTTTTATGGGCAGAATTTGGGAGAGGCCTTTTTATTTTATTTTATTTCACTTAGTTAGTCTTTTCTTCTTTTGGTGTGGAGATGTAATGGGTTGAGTTGTTCCCATTGGGAATTCTTTGTTTGTAGCTTCACTCTTTTGAATCAACATGTAGGGAGCCAAGAGTAGCTCCTTCCCCAAAAAAAAAAAAAATAAATAAAAAATTATATATATATATATATGTAAATATAGATAGATATACATATATACATACATATAATATAGTAAAATAAATAATTCTAAATTAAATTTAAATAATGTTTTAAAATTATATTATAACTATATTATTATAAATTTTTAATAAATATATTTAATAAATATAATTATATAAAATTAAATTTAAAAATTTATTTGATTTAATATTATATGTTTTTAATAATATTATTTAATTATATTAGTATAAAAAATTTAATTATATAAATATACATATAGAAATAAAATATTAGTTATAAATATTATTATATATTTATAATTAAAGAAATCTATACTAATATATAATTTAAATTAGTTAAATAATTATATAAAAATATTAAAAAATAATTTATATAGTATTTAATTATTATTTAAATTATAAAATTATTATAGAAAACATTTAACTATAAATAAAAATTATTTAATATAGATAAATATAAATATATACATAGATATAATATAGTTAAATTAATACTTATAAACTAAATTTTAATAATTAAAGAATTATATTATTATTATATTTTTAATATTAATATATATTTATTTAATTAATATTTTCTTTATTTAATAATATTATTAAAATATATTAGTGTAATAATAATTTAATTATATAAGTATATATATAAAATCTAAATACTAGTTATAATAATTATTATATATTTATAATGAAAGAAAATTATACAAATTTATAATTTAAATTAATTTAATAGTTATTTAATTAATTTTTATACAGTACTTAATTGTTATTTAAATTCTATAATTAATAATTAATAAAACATCTAACTATTAACAAAAATTAATTATATAAATTTATTAATTGTATATTTTATTTTATTTAAATATATCTTAAATATTAATCTAAACATATTTATCTAAATATATTATAATTTATATTTATCTAAACAAATTTATTTTAAATAATAATTATAAATTATATTTTACTAATTTAATAAAAGTATATTATAATTATTTTATTATTAATATTTAATAAATATTTTTTAATAAATATAATTATAAAATATTAAATAATTTAATGAATTCTATTACAATTATATTATTATGAATATTTAAAATAAATAATTCTATATGTTAAATGTATATATTTATTTAGTTTGAAATTATTATTAAATTAAATTAATATAATAACAATTTAAATATAAAAAATATATATATATAAAATATAAATATTAGTTATAATAACTATTATATATTTAAAATTAAAGAAATTTATACAAATATATAACTTAAATTAATTAAATACCTATTAAAAAAAGATTTAAAAAATTTAATTAATATATAGGTTTTAATTGTTATTTAAATTATATATATATATATATTTAAATTATATATATATATATATATATATATATATATATATATATATATATATATATATATATATATATATATATATATATATATATATATATATATATATATAAATATAAATGGAAGGAGGCATTTGGATGGCTGCGACCATGGTTTCGCACATGTTTAGTGGCACCGATTCCGAGCATTCTCACTATTAAACTCTCACCTTTAGCTCTGATTTGCTTGATCTTCTTGTGGATTTAGCGTTTTCTCTAGGTTATTTTGAGATTTTGCTGCCTTTTTTGTTTTCCTTTTTTTTGTTCCTCCCATTTTGGGGCTTTGTGTTCTTTGTGGTCTGATTTAGCTTCGTTTTTTCTTTTAGGTTGGATATATTATTTTGCAGCTCTTTCTGTTTAGATCTTTTTTATTTTTTTCTTCTTATTTGCTTTGTTTTGGCCGGATCTCGCTTCGATCCAGTTCTTTTTATTTTTAATTTTTGTTTCCTGTTTTTCCTTCTTTCGGGGCAGCGGTTTGTGGCTTGTTGACCGCGACTTTATATATTAAGCATGAATTTATGAGGTCGAATTTATATATTTAGGATGATTTAGTAATGTCAAAAATTCAACGCAAGTATAAGTATCGTATCAAGTAATATAGGGCTCTAATGGAGTCCTGGTTATCGATCCCACAGGGAGGTGAACGTTCTTTAAATCAGATAATATAGCACTAAAATCCAATACCCAATGTAACAATTACTTAAGTGTACTACCACTAGTTAATGTGAAGTATAATAAAGCTACTTCAATTACTTCTAATTACTGAACTATATTAACTAATAAACACACTAGCATATGTGATTTATAAGATACTTCTATATGAAAAGTGTCTTTCTTCCTGCATAAAGATTATTATGTGTGGATGATGAAGAATGGTAATTATTTGTGTTGTGCCAAATAGGAGCATATTTGCTTCTTTACCTTTAAAAGTGTACCCCCTCTTCCAAGCAGGTGAAGAACATTGTCATATCTTAAGTTTAGTTACTAAATCTAAGGCTAGGCTGGGAGGATATCGGCTCTCACTTCGGAGCTCCCACTCAACCTTCACCCGAAGACTAACCATAGGCTTTAGTTACCAATTTTAAGACCAAATTGGGGATCCTATTATGTCACCATGAAACCTCCAATTTGAAGTCCATCAAAACTCATTTCCCTATTTATTTGCACTTAATCCCCATGAACTACGCAATTCATTCACGGACATTAAATGGTTTCTTCATTCGTGTTGTAGAACAATTAATTCATTTGGAATTAATGTTCCTCGACATATTTTAACAATTCAATTGGCCGGATTGAAAACTAAATTAAGTTCCAAATTAAAGAAAAATCACAACTTTTATAACACTTAAAGGGCACATCATTTCCACATCACCACATTATAATTACTTCATGCAAGAAGAAAGGCAAGGGACACTACTCACTAACCATGGAGAAGATATAAAAACACATGGATTTTATATATAAAAGAAGAGTCATAGAAACTACAACAGTAACTATAACTTATCTCTTTCTCTTCCCCAAACAAATTCCTTCAAAGTCCCATTGATTCATTTTCTCTTACTTGCAACACTTGATTCTCTCCTTGGAACAAAGATGAAGAAGCAATCTCTCACTTTACTCCCTCTTCTCCCCTCCTTAGAGAAGAATCTCTCTTAAAATCACAAACCCTAACTCTCTTTCACACTTTCCTCTCACTCTCTACAGCAATTCTCTTCTCTTCCTCCTCTCTATTTTCATCTTGGAAACTTAATTTAATGTTAGGAATGAATTCCCCAAGATTTTCTTCAAGCACCTCTTCAAAAATCCACCAAAACTTTTGAATTCGAAGTGAACCGACATAGGGCGCCGGCGGCGCCCTATCGTGCCAATTAATTCTAGAGTCTCTGGAATAGGGCGCCTGCGGCGCCAGGGCTGTTTTCCTCCAAATTGCTCTATTTTGCTCCAAATTAGTTCCATTTTGCATCATTTCGCTCCAGTCACCTATAATCATCATACCTGCATCAAATCATGAAAAATACCTTCCTTTAAAGTGCAATATCACCAAAAATAGGTAAAAATAGCTAAAAGAGTATATATTTTTGGAGCATCAAAATCCCCCAAACTTAAACTATTACTTGTCCTTAAGTAATCCTTTTACTATATAAAAATATAACTCTAAGCAATGTAATTTTCAATTGTAAGAGACAAAAATTTTTCATTCAAAAGAATATAGTGTTTAGATTTTCAGAAATAGTTTAGCAACTCAAGTAAACATTACAGGTATAAGAATATTCAGTACTTAAGTCTGAGAGTTCTAGTCTTCTATTTATTTCAAGATGAACCATAATTTGTTATATTAAGTGTGCTTTAAAGGACTATGTGAAAAAGGAGTTCATGCAAACTTTATTAGAATGTAGGCTAGTACCTTAAACATAAATTCAGAAATGAAATCAAGCTCTATCTTTAAGGTGATTCAAGTGAAGCCAATTTTTTATTAGGCATCTCCTCAAGCTTCTCCTCATATCTTTTTTCTTTTCTTTTCTTTTTCTTTTTTTTTCTTTTTTTTTTCTGAGGATTACTATATCTGAATAACCTTTAATGATTTTGATCTTCACTCTCCTCTTTATAAAGTTCAAACTTAAGTCATCTCTTTACTTTATAGTTAAGTATAAGCTTTACTATTCATCATAAAGTTACAGTCTTTTCTTAACACACAATACTTTAAATACTCTAATATTTCAAAAATACAGTTTTCTTTACTTTAAATAGTTGACTATAATCAAATCCTTTCATACCAAATATCTTACTTCTATAAAATCAACTTTTATCACTAAAAATTTTCATCCTTTCCTTCCATAATATTCAACTGAATTGAAAAGTTTTAGTTATCTTATAATGAGGTTCAACTGCCAAAAGTCATGCTAATAATTTTTGAAAATATAATAATTGAGAACAAATAAAAGTTTAGCATTTCTCTACCCTCCCCCAAACTTACATTTTTCAATAAATTTGAAATAGTTGAGAGTAGAAGAAAACTAACATTTATGTGCTGAGATTTTAAAATCTTCATAATTTACCTGGTATTAATCAAAATTTACGTCTAGCAAGCATGAAACAATTAGTAGCAGTGATATAACAATTTAAATATTTGCATGGGTAAAGAGAAATAAACATTAAACAACTAAATATCCAACAGAACACTATAAATTAAAACAAATTATCACACCACATAACAGTACAACTGACAGTTAAACATAAAAAATAAATAACACTACATCACACAGTACAATACAGTGTTACACATTACATGAAAAGTAAATGTCCACTACATCACATCAATACATCTCAACAGAGTAAGAACAATAGATACAAAACAAACAAGCTATCTACCAATCTCCAACACCAGGGTCAGCAGCAGGGTCATCAACAAGATCAAAAGGTCCAGGCCTGTATGGTGTATAACTAGGGCAAGAAGATAATGTCACATCGGACTCCCCCCTCATAAATCCTACCTGAGCATCGTAATAAGCCATATCAAATTCAACTCTTCTCTGTAAATAGTCTTCATTCACATCACTTCGGGCCTCAAATACATCCATCATATGATGCATCCTATCCATACTATCACTCGCAATCTCAACTCGCCGCATGACATCGTATAGTTGTCGGGGCTCGTAGTAGATGTAACATCATAACTCGTGGTAGGAATATCAGTACTCCTACTCTCCTCTCTTACACCCACATGAGCCTCATAAGAACGAATAATGGTCTTCTTAATCGGCCTCAAAGGTATTGCCACTTCCTCAGAACTGCTATACTCAACTCTAGACTGAACACAAAGTGCATGAATCAGGGCAGGATGTCCTAATCCACCAGTGGTTTCTCCTTTGGCAATAGAGTGAATGCTCTTAAAAATAATGGCTCCAATATTAATCCTCTTCATATTCTGGATGCAATAATTTAAAATAGCTCGATCCCTATTAACTTCACTGTGATGATAGGAGGGCAATAATCTTGCAGAAATGAAATAATGACATGCTTTAGAAGCAACATTTAAAGTAGAAGTAGGGAAGTTAATCATCTGTCTTTGATTCATCTTCCATTCCCCTCTTCCATCGGTCAGATACATGATTACACTCATCAAATTCCCTTCACTAGTATCAAAATTCTCAAATTCACAAACAAAAGGTTCTCGAATTTGATAAAATGCATTGATACGTTGTGGGGTGAACTCAACCAGTTTCCCTCGGACTAGCACATATTCCGTTTGAGAACAGGGCACGTTAGCATAAAATTCTCGGACTACTCCCAAAACAGCATTAGCAGAAAAGTAATAGAAATGTTCCCAATTTAGCTCAGAATTCAACTATTCTATAAATCCACCAGGATTTTCAAACGCTCGATCCTGAATACACTTCTTATTTTGCAATTGAGAGTTGAAGCGAAACTGAGCCTTAATATTAACAAATCTTTCATCGTTCCAATTAAATTTTTGCTTCCCCTTACTCATTCTAGGAGCCATGTGGAATTCTAAATATTGCAAAAATTTGCTAATAAATTTCAAATCCACAATGTGTTAACTCCAAGCATTAATATAAACAAGTAAGAACAAATTCTACCATATGAAACTTCACTTTTTCTCAAAAATCTCCAAAAATATCATCCAACAATGTGAGAGTTTCATATGGCAAAAATCCAAAAATTTTAGGTTAAAGTAAAGTTACCAAGAGAAGTGCAGATCCAGCCTCATAAATCCTTGAAATCCTCTCTAATCCGAGATCTAACAAGCCCTAAAGCTTCAAAATCGCGAATATGGAGGTGGGAGACGAAAGAAATGGCAGAAAAATGGGTCCCAGGCTATTTTCACGAATTTTTAAGGGTCCCGGGCTATTTTCAGTGTTTGGGCGCCGGCGGAGCCCGATCTGGCGCCGGCGGCGCTCTATTCAAAATAATAGCCCGTTTCTCTGGATTTGGGCGCCAGAGGCGCCAGTCTAAAATTCTATTGGGTTCAAAAATTTTCGTTGCAAATTCAATCATTTCAACCTCCGTATTCCTATTTAACACATTAACAAGCATATATTTCATCTCACAAACATTAAACAACATCAATTTACACAAACAACACATCACATTACTTTCATATATATAAAATCCACGATACAACGATTACACACATATGTTAAGCAAATATAAGAAACACTCCTTAGATCCTTAGTGTTGCAAGTACACTACGATAAGCAAACACTCCTAAGTACACACAAGAAATCAAAGCAATGTCCAAACACACCCTACTAAAACAAAGCAAAACAAACAACGTAGCAATCAAAGCAAACACTTAAACATAACAAAACAGCATATAGAATCTACTAATTACTCCTCGTCAGTCTCAGAAGTCTCATCCTCTCTAATGTCTCCCATTGATTGACGATGAACGAACATATTGTAGAATGGACGATATGGTAATTCATCAGATGAATCTTCAGCCACCACAGCATTCTTCTTCAACAGATTAACCAAACACAACTCAATTCGACCAGTATGATCAAATTACGCTTTCATCCTCCAATCAATGTGATCAAATAAATCAAAAATGTTATTAATAGCATTCATAATATTATGTACCTCATTTTCCAACTTCTTTATCTTCTTCAATATCACCCTCAAACTTTCAGAATAGTAAGGCTGAATAGGTTGTGAACTCTGAGTGGGCTGATCATCAAGTACATCTATGTCTCCTTCATCACCTACTACACGGTAGTCATAAAGATCAGTGGGATCAATAGGTCTCCAGGGTAGAAGAACTTTTTCCCAACTCTCATATGGCACTTGTGATTGACTACATAACAAAAATATGGAGGACGGGTGTCCAAGCCCATATTTAGATCCATGCACAATCAATCCCAATACAAATTTAGTAATGATTGATCCAATATCCACTGGCCTTCCAGTTTGTATGCAGAAATTCAGAATAGCACTTTCTTTCGTTACCTTACTTATCTTCATAGTAGGAATTAATTTTGCCGAAATAAAGTAATGCCACTGCTTTGATACCGGATTCAAAAATGAAGAAGAGAAACTGATATATCTATTATCCCTTACTTCCCATTCTTCATTCTCATCCGTCAAATAACGATAGATGTCGTTCATATCATTGCTCGTCGCATTAAAATTTGCATAATGACAAATAGGTACACTTTCTATCATGAAGAGATCATTTATCCTCACAAGATTGAATGGTACATACCTTCCTCGCACAAAAACACATCCTTGGTTGATCCCATGTAAATTTGCATAAAATTCTTTCACAACTGGAACAACCACTGCGGTGGTTGTGTAGCATAACACTTCCCAACGTCTTTGCTTCACTATCTCTTCAACTCTTGTAGTCAGACTCTCCAAACCTCGATTCACAAAGCCACTTTCCTTGATAATCCTTCTCTTCATCATCACTTTATGGAATAGACGTTGCGCCTCGAAACTAATGAACTTCCATTGATTGTAGATGCGAGATCTAGGGAGTTCAATGGAGTGGGAATCCATGGGATGCAAATTGAGAAAGGGAGATTTCGTTTCTCTGGTGGTTATGGATTTAAAATGGAGTTTTGGGGTGTTTTAAGGAAGAAAATCCCGCTCAAAACTGCAAAAAATTGCATTTTAAAACGTAAAAATTGTCACCCAGAATTTGGGAGTCGGCGGCGCTCAAACTAGAAATTTGGCTGTTATAAAAGAATAGGGCGCCGGCGGCGCCAATGGTAAAAATTTTCACCGAACTTTGTTTTGCTCGAAATTCTTCATTTTCACAATACGATCTAATATATTTTCAAATTTTAACTTATTTAGGGGTAATTAGGATTCTTTAATATTAAACTAAAAGTACAAAAAACAATAAGCAAGCAAACTCAACATACAAATACACATATGGGTTGCCTCCCACAAAGCGCTTGGTTTAACGTCGTCAGCGCGACAAACCATTCAGTTAACTAGGATGACTTAGCAATAAAACCTCTTTGAAATCAAGTAAAGACCCTCCAAAGTAAGGTTTTAAACGATACACATTAACCTTGAAAATATTTCCAGTTTTAGGATCCTCAATATCAACAGCTCCGAAAGAATGAACTTTTACTACAGTAAAAGGTCCTATCCATCTGGACTTAAGTTTTCCCTGAAATAATTTCAATCTTATATTATATAATAAAACTCTTTGTCCTAGTTCAAATCTTTTTTTCAATATCTTCTGATCATGTCACAATTTCATTTTCTCATTATAAATCCTGTCGTTATGATATGATTCATTTCTAATTTCTTCCAACTCATTTAATTACATAAATCTTTTTTCTCCCCCATTTCTCAAATTAAAATTCAACTCCTTAATCGCCCAATAAGCTTTATGCTCCAATTCAACTGACAAATGGCAAGTTTTGCCAAACACTAATCTATAAGGAGACATTTCAATAGGGGTCTTAAAAGCAATCCTATAAGCCCATAATGCAGTGTCTAATCTAGCAGACCAATCTAATTTATGAATATTCACTGTTTTCTCCAAAATTCTTTTAATTTTTCGATTCGATACTTCCGCTAATCCACTAGTCTGGGGATGATAAGTAGTAGAGATTCTATGAATAATGTTATATTTTCCAGTTAATCTCTTAATTTGATTGTTTCTGAAATGGGATCCACCATCAGTTATAATCACTCTCGGCATTCCATATCTTGTAAATATATTTTTCTTTAAAAATTAAGAAACACTCTGAGCATCACATATTGGTAAAGCAACAGCTTCAATCCATTTCAAAACATAATCAACAGCGACCAATATATATAAATTTTCAAATGAAGGTGTAAATGGTCCCATAAAATTTAATCCCCATACATCAGAAAATTCAACTTCCAAATTGTAATTCAGAGGCATTTTGTTTCTTCTAGAAATATTACCTACTCTTTGACATCGATCACAAAATTTAACATATTTATAAACATCACAAAAAAGAGTGGTCCAATAAAATCCAGATTGTAAAATCTTATAAGCCTTTTTATCAACACCAAAATGACCTCCAAATTCAAAATCATGACATCTCTGAATGATTGGATTAATTTCTTCATGTGGCACACATCTTCTAATAATCAGATCCTTACACTGTTTATATAAATAGGGCTCATCCCAAAAATAAAATTTAGCATCATATTTAAACTTTTTTTGTTGTTGCCTTGTTAAATCTGATGGTATAATATCACTTACAATATAATTCACAATATCAGCATACCAAGGCAAATTCTCTTCCATAAGAATATACAATTTTTCATCAGGAAAAGTTTCTGCAACTTCCTTCTCAAATTCAGAAAATCTATCATATTCTATTCTTGACAAATGATCAACAATTTGATTATCAGATCCTTTCCTATCAACTATCTCAAAATAAAATTCTTGCAAAAGGAGTATCCATCTAATCAATCTACGTTTAGCATCCTTCTTTTGCATTAAATACTTGATAGCTGAATGAACAGTATGCACTATACTTTTAGTTCCAATTAAATAAGGTCTAAACTTATCGAAAGAAAAAACTATAGCTAATAACTCTCTTTCAGTAGTGGTATAATTAATTTGAGCATCATTATGAGTTTTACTAGAATTGTAAATAACTTTGAAAGTTTTATCATACCTTTGCCCCAATGCAACTCCAATAGCATAATCACTAGCATCACACAATAATTCTAATGGTTTCTCCTAATCAGGTGAAACAATTATAGGAGCAGTGATTAATTTTTCTTTAAGTAATTCAAAAGCACACAAACATTCATCATTAAAATCAAAATTCCTATCATTTTCTAGAATTTGGCACAAAGGTTTAGTAATTTTAGAAAAATCTTTAATATAACGCCTGTAAAATCCAGCATGCCCTAAGAAACTCCGCACCTCTCTCATAGTAGTGGGTGGTGGTGATCTCTCAATTACTCGAATTTTAGCAGGGTCGACCTCCATACCATATTCAAAAATTTTATGCCCAAGCACTATTCCTTCTGCAACCATAAATTGACACTTTTCCCAGTTCAGAACTAAATCTGTTTTCTCACAGAGTTCCAAAACTTTTGCCAAGTTTTCCAAACAAATATCAAATGAAGTTCCAAACACAAAAAAATCATCCATGAAAATTTCTATTACATTATCTATTATACTACTAAAGATAGACATCATACATCTTTGAAAAGTTGCAGGTGCTTTACACAATCCAAAAGGCATTCTTCGAAAAGCAAATGTTCCGTAGGGGCTAGTAAATGTTGTCTTTTTTTTATCCTCAGGAGCAATAGGTATTTGATGATAACCAGTATATCCCTCCAAAAAGCAATAGTACTTGTGTCCAGCAAGTCTATCTAACATTTGATCAAGAAAAGGAAGAGGAAAGTGATCTTTTCGGGTGGCAGCATTTAGTTTTCTATAATCAATACAAATTCACCATCCATTAACTTGTCTATTAGGTAAAATTTCATTCCTTTCATCCACTTCCACAGTCACTCCGCCTTTCTTCGATACACAATGAATTGGACTTACCCAAGAACTATCCGAAATAGGATAAATAATTCCAGAACCAGGCCATTTTAAAATCTCATTCTTAACTACTTCTTTCATTATAGGATTTAATCTCATTTGTGGATCAATTTTAGGTTTATGTTCTTCAATTAATAAAATTCTATGCATACAGATCGAAGGACTGATTCCTTTGATATCCGCCAAAGTCCATCCAAAAGCACTTTTGTATCTTTTTAAGATTTCCAATAATTTTTATTCTTGATATTCAGTTAATTACGAAGATACAATAACTAGTAAGGTAGATGATTCTCTTAAGAACATATACTTTAAATGTTTAGGGAGAATTTTCATCTCAAGTTCAGGAGGTTTAACAATAGATGAAATTAAACTTTTATCTCCACTTTCCATGGTATCTAACACTTCAAATTTCTTCTAAATATACTCCAATTCCTTATTCTTCTCATTATCTGAATCTGTTTCATTTTCCGTTTAATCTTCAATTATATTTTCATATTCCACTTTCTTTTCAAACATCTCTTTAAAATAATCATTTCTCAAATATTCTCCTACTTCCATCCTAAAAAATTCATTATCTTTTGCAACTGAGGGATACTTCATAGACTGCAAAATATTAAAGGTCACCTCTTGATCATTAACTCTCATAGTTAATTCCCCTTTTTGAACATCAATTATAGTTCTTCCAGTAGCTAGGAATGGTCTTCCTAAAATAATTAGAATATCTTTATCGTCCTCCATATCAAGCATAATAAAATTCACAAGAAAGATAAATTTTTCCACTTTTACTAACACATCTTCTACCACTCCCTTAGGATAAGTAATAGAATGATCAGCTAATTGAGGAGTTACAGATGTAGGAGAAATTTCTCCAATTCCTAATCTTTTGAAAGTTGATAAAGGCATAAGACTAATACTAGCTCTCATATCACATAAGGCTCCTCCAAAAAACTTTTCACCTATAGCACACGAGATAGTGAAACTACCAGGATCTCTAAGTTTTTCAGGAAGCATTTTCTGATTTATTGCACTACACTCTCCGCTAAGTGCAACAGTCTCATGATCTATGAACTTTCTCTTCTTTTTAAGAATATCCTTCATAAATTTTGCATAATCAGACATATTTTCTAATGCTTCAACAAAAGGTATATTTATTATTAACTTCTTAAAGATTTCCAAAAATTCTCCAAATCTATTATCCCTATTCTTCTGCTTCAATCTTTGAGGGAATGGAGGAGGTGGTTTCTCAACAGTAATCTTCATTGGTTCAAGAGGATATTCCAGGTCTGGATAAATCTTATTTGAACCTTTTTCAATATTCATCTTCTCCTTCTCTTCTTCAACTTCTTTCTGCATTCTAGTTTCTAATTCTTTTCCACTCCTTAATTGAATAGGCTTAAGTTGCTCCTTGTTTTGATCTTTTGGATTGATCTCCACATTACTAGGAAGTGTTCCAGAAGGTCTATTATTAAGCGCAGTGAAAATATGTCCCAATTAACTTTCAATATTTTTGATCGCAACACCTTGAACTTGTAATTGGTTACCCATATTCAAAATCTTTTCATCTATAGACAACTTCTTATCCTTAAATTGTGAGTTATTATTAAATCCAGGAGGATAAGATTGTCTAAAGTTAGTATTTACTTGGTTGTTGAGTTTCCAACTGGGTTTATAGAATTGTGTCCCCATTGTAAGTTCACATTAGCATTTTTATTATTCCAATTGAAATTTGGGTGATTCTTTCAACCAGAGTTATAATAATTCGAATAAGGGTTCTTAGGTCTATTAGTCACGTTCAAAGTTTTATAAGGTGTTTGAGATTCAGTTATCTGCCCAAATGAATTTTGCTCTAACACTGGGGGTTGTTGAAAATAATTCATTCCATATTGATCTATTTTCTTAGAAAGTGCTGCTATTTGAGAAACTATCATAGTCATCATGTCAAAATCATGAATACTAGCTACTCTTTAGGATTTACCCGTTCAGAGGGCCATTGAAAATTATTAGTAGCTATCTCTTCAATTAATGAATATGCTTCATCAAAAGGTTTTGACATTAACGATCCACCAGCAGCAACAACAATAATTGATCTTAATGATCCCACTAATCTGTTATAAAAAGTTTGAATTATTAGCCAATCTGGCAAAGCATGATGTGGACACTTCCTAAGAAGATCTTTAAACCTCTCTCAAGCTTCATATATTAACTCTCCTTCAAACTGACCAAAAGATGTGATATCATTTCTTAATTTAGCAGTTTCGATGGAGGGAAATATTTCGATAGAAACTTTTGAGAAAGTTCTCCCCAAGTTCGAATAGATCCAGGTGCTAACGAATTTAACCACACCTTAGCCTTATCCCTTATGAAAAAAAGGAAAAAGTCTAAGTCTGACAGCATCACTCGACACTCCGTCATACTTAAAAGTAGCACACAGTTCTAAAAAACTAGCGAGATGTAAATTTGGGTCTTCATTAGGTGTTCCTCCAAATTGATTATTTTGTACCATTTGGATAATAACAGATTTAAGTTCAAACAAATTAGCAGCAACATCAAGATTTTGAATATTTATATGAATTTCATCTCATTGTTGGGTTAGCATAATCTCTTAAAGGTCTTGGCAATTTCCAACATTAATATTCTGATTCTCTTGATTATTCGCCATTTCACAGTAATTTTCAGTTTGTTTTTATTTTTTTCTAATTTTTCTAATAGTACGCTATAACTCTGAATCATAAGGTATCAAACCTATAGATCCACTACTACACATATAAAATCAAACTACAAAGTAAAGGTTTTCAGTTACTACAATATCTATAAATAAGTACCATTTATCTACCTCCCCGGCAACGGCGCTAAAAACTTGACCGTGACTTTATATATTAAGCATGAATTTATGAAGTCAAATTTATATATTTAGAATGATTTAGTAAAGTCATAAATTCAACGCAAGTATACGTATCGTATCAAGTAATACAGGGCTCTAATGGAGTCCTGGTTATCGATCCCACAGGGAGGTGAACGTTCTTTAAATCAAATAATATAGCACTGAAATCCAATACCCAATGTAACAATTACTTAAGTGTACTACCAATAGTTAATGAAAAGTATAATAAAGCTACTACAATTACTTCTAATTACTGAACTATATTAACTAACAAACACACTAACTTATGTGATCTATAAGATACTTCTATATGAAAAGTGTCTTTCTTCCTGCATAAAGATTATTATGTGTGGATGATGAAAAATGGTAATTATTTGTGTTGTGCCAAATAGGAGCATATTTGCTTCTTTACCTCTAAAAGAGTACCCCCTCTTCCAAGCAGGTAAAGAACATTGCCATATCTTAAGTTTAGTTACTGAATCTAAGGCTAGGCAGGGAGGATACCGGCTCTCACTTCGGAGCTCCGACTCACCCTTCACCCGAAGGCTAACCATAGGCTTTAGTTACCAATCTTAAGACCAAATTGGGGATCCCATTCTATCACCATGAAACCTCCAATTTGAAGTCCATCAAAACTCATTTCTCTATTTATTTGCACTTAATCCCCATGAACTACGAAATTCATTCACAGACATTAAATGGTTTCTCAATTCTTGTTGTAGAACATTCAATTCTTTTGTAATTAATGTTCCTCAACATATTTTAACAATTCAATTGGTCGGATTGAAAAGTAAATTAAGTTCCAAATTAACGAAACATCACAACTTTTATAACGCTTAAAGGGCACATCATTTCCACATCACCACATCATAATTACTTCATGCAAGAAGAAAGGCAAGGGAGACTACTCACTAACATTGGATAAGATATAAAAAATAAATAGATTTTATATATAAAAAAAGAGTCATAGAAACTACAATAGTAAATACAACTTATCTCTTTATCTTCCCCAAGCAAATTTCTTCAAAGTTCCCTTGATTCCTTTTCTCTTCCTTGCAACACTTGATTCTCTCCTTGGAACAAAGATGAAGAAGCAATCTCTCACTTTACTCCCTCTTCTCCCCTCCTTAGAGAAGAATCTCTCTTAAAATCACAAACCCTAACTCTCTCTCACACTTTCCTCACACTCTCTACAGCAATTATCTTCTCTTCCTCCTCTCTATTTTCGTCTTAGACACTTAATTTAATGTTAGGAACAAAGTCCCCAAGAGTTTCTTCAAGCACCTCTTCAAAAATCCACTAAAACTTTTGAATTCGAAGTGAACCGACATAGGGCGCCGGTGGCGCCCTACCATGCCAATTAATTCTGGTGTCTCTGGAATAGGGTGTCGGCGGCGTCCATTCTGGCGCCGGCGATGCCAGGGCTGTTTTCCTCCAAATTGCTCAATTTTGCTCCAAATTGGTTCCTTTTTGCATCTTTTCACTCCAATCACCTATAATCATCATACCTGCAATAAATCATGAAAAATACCTTCCTTTAAAGTGCAATATCACCAAAAATAGGTAAAAATATATAGCTAAAAGAGTTATATTTTTGGTGCATCACTTATGAGGGTGTTTTTAGGTTATTTTTTGTGTTATTTTACCGTCTTTCTTGGTTAGATGCAAATTTTTTATTATTTTTCTTGATTTGTCTTCCCTCTTTGTACCTTATCCTAAGTCAGTTTGGGTTTCCTTGCTTTTGTCGGCAATGGAGAGATCCTATGCGGATGTGCTTGAGGGAAATAACGACAGCACCGAGATGAAGTCCTTATTTTTCCCTCAATCGTTTCATGATGCTTTGGCTCTCGGCGGGGACAATTTTTTTATTAAGAAAGCTGGGAAAAAGAATGGGAAGCCCCCTATTTTCATATCAGATTCTGAAAATGAATTACTTGCGGCTCCGTTTCGTCTGACTTTGGTAGGTAAGTTTATGTATGGGCACCCGAAATTGGAACTGATTCAGAGGGACTTCGACCTTATGAAATTAGTGGGCACTTGGAAGTGGGAATTTTTTATGGTAGACATATCTTAATTCAACTTAACAACGAGTAAGATTATACGCGGCTTTTTGCTCGAAGAATATTGAGGATTGACAATCGGATTATGAAACTGCTTAAATAGTCCGTTGACTTTGACCCGCGTGCTGAACCCTCTACCATTCCGGTATGGATACGTCTGCCCGGTTTAAAAGTTCATCACTTTAAACCTAAATTCCTGTTTTCCATTGCTAGGATTTTTGGGAAACCTCTATAGATTGATTCTCCTACCAAAGCTTTAGATGGTTACCGACCATTAACCGCTAGGTTTCTTGTTAAACAAGACATTACACAATCCCTCCCTGATGAGATGTGGATTGGCTCCGCACATAATGGGTATTGGGTAAAGCCTATTCTTGAAAGACACCCCCTTTGTTGTTCTAATTGTAGGATGTTTGGGCATAGTGCTGCTCAATGTTATCATTTGCACCCTGAAATTAGGAATGTCGCATCCGTGAGACCTAAAGCTCGGTTCCAATCACCCCAACCTTATCGATGATCCTAGTCCCTACTGTTGTAGCGGTGACCGAGAATATTGTCATCGGTCATAACCTTATGGGAGAGGGCTTGGAGGATGAGGGAGTTGATTTGACCCCTCTTCTTCTGGAAGACCTGGTTCCGGCTGTTGGTGGAGACTGTACTAGGTTGGAGAGTTTTTTGGTGAACGATTTACTACCTATGATTACTCACCCTATTTTTGATGACGGCAAAACTAATCAGGTTATTGATGCGGGGGAGACCTCTCTTATTGTCACTGATGTTGAGCCACCTGATCCTTTTGGTAAGGGAGTGGTTGTGCCTTTCGTGGAGGTACAGGTGCTTCCGGTTAATCATGCGGATAGGGTCTCGGTTAACACTACTCTTTTGTGGGGGCCCTCTGATATACATTTGGAGGAGGTCTCCTCTATACTTAGAGATGAGTGGTAGGTTCAGAAATCACAAACAAAAAAGAAAAGGGAAGTTATGAATTATTAAACCTTCAGACAGGACTGTCTTTACCTGATACAGAGCATTATCATTCGGAAGCTGATTATGGACATACCCTAACTAGGTCCTTTAGATGGGGTAATGTGCCTGCCCATGTTTAACGTATTAATTTGGAATATCAGGGGAGCTGTGAATCCTCACTCCATGGTAGATTAAAATTGTTACCGAGGATTCATAAGGTCGGTATTGTACCTATCTTGGAACCCATGGTGGCTGCTTCTAACGACAGGGTCTTACGTAATTTCAAGAATTTTTCATTTTATGGTAACTGTTAGAATAAGATTTGGCTTCTTTGGCAGAAACACATCACCGTCAATATTATCTTTGATGACTCCCAATTTCTCCTTGTTTCCTTCACTGTTGATGATTTCACTGGGTGCATGACTTTTGTCTATGCAGGTACTTCTAAACCAGCCAGACAAAACCTTTGGCACAAAATATGTATCATGGGACCTTCTATTCAAAATAATTGGATGATTGGCGGTGATTTTAATATGATTATGCATGATTCTAAGAAGTTGGGGGGTAGAAGGGTCACTTCTTCCTTGATTGATTCTTTCAATAGGACTATGTCAGATGCTGGCCTTTCCGACTTGGATTATGTTGGATCCAAATTCACTTGGAAAAGGGGTAAGCTGTTTGAATGTCTGGATATATGCTTTGCCAACCATCCCTGGCTTACTTCATATGCTTTTTCTCAAGTCCAACACTTGTGTTGTTCTGGCTCTGACCACAAACCTTTGCTTCTTTCTTTTGATTTCTTTAAAAAAGTTTCTACCTATCATTTTAAATATCTTAATATTTGGGCTAAGCATCAGAACTTTTACGACTTATTGCTGAGAATTGGAAGTGTCATGAGGTGGGTAGGGCGTGGTATACCCTTTGGAACTTGCACAAAAAAGTTGCCACTGCATTAAGATATTAGAACTGGGAGGTCTTTGGTGACGTACATGCTAAAGTTGTCAAGGTGGAGGAGAGGGTTAACACATTAGAGGCCCTTAATGAGTCTAATTATATGATTATTGCCCAACTCCAGGATGCTTATAAGGAGTTGTTGGAAGCGTCTGCTTGGAAAGAAGAGTTGTTGCAACAAAAAGCGGGTGACATACATTTCTCCCAAGGGGACCGCAATACCAAGTATATTCATGCTTCCATCAAACAACACAAGGCCAATAATACCATTGTCAGAATCCAAAATGACCATGGGGACTGGATCACTATAACCAAGAGTTGGGCGAGAATGTTGTTAATTATTTCTCTAAAACTTTTTAGGCCCATCAGACCACTGGTACTATTGAGGCGCATATATTTAACGACACTAGGCCTTACACTGAGGAATTAGACATTTGCGGCATTCCTAACCCTGAGGAAATCTATGAGATGTTCTCTAAGATTAATATTAACAAAGCCCACAGCCTAGACAGATTTACCGCGGATTTCTACATTAAATGCTGGGACATCGTGCATAAGGAGGTGGTTAGTGCTATTCAAAGTTCTTTTTGAGGTGAACCCCCTGGCAACTACTTCTCGATGGCCACTATTGTCTTGATTCCTAACTCAACTCATAAGACCCGCTGGGAGAACTTTAGGCCTATTTCTCTTACCTCTGTTATCACTAAAGTAATTAGCAAGATCTTAGTTAAACGACTCCAACCCCACCTGCATTATTGATCTCTCAGAACCAATCCGCTTTTATTAAAGGCAGGGGTATTACTGACAATATTATGTTGGCTCAGGAGTTACTTTATGATATCGACAAAAAGTGTCGAGGTGGTAATATGATGACCAAATTGGACATAAGGAAAGTTTATGACTCCCTTAGCTGGGATTTTATTGTTAAGATTCTTCAGACCAGAGGCTTTTCTGTGGATTTCTGTATGCTTATTCTCAGTTGGCTACATTTTAATAAGTATAATAATCTTATTAATGGTAACTCATATGGTTTCTTTAGCGTTGGGAGAGGGATCAGGCAGGGAGACCAATTATCCCCTACACTCGTTATTTTAGTCTTTGATTATTTTTCTCGACTGATTAATTCACTTTTTAGTCATTGCATTATTTGCATTTTGCCCATAAGTCTACAGTCACTATCTCTCATTTGGCTTATGCTGATGACGTCATTATGTTCTCGAATGCCAGTAAAATTGCTGTTAAGAAAATTTTTGCTTTGTTTCAACAGTTCCAAAGTGTCTCGGGCCTTACTTTGAACTCAGACAAATGCCACATTTATATGGGTAAAAATGTCACTAGAAGCAATGCTAATTCGGTCACTGACTTTACTGGATTGGCTCTTGACATACTTCCTCTATAATTTTTAGGGGTAAACCTTCTTAAAAGCCGACGAAACAGACCCAAATGGATGAAGTGATCGAGAAAGTTCAGAAAAAATTGAGGATTGGAAACACAACTCACTCTCTTTTGGGTGAAGAATCACTGTGCTTAACAGTATCATGCAGAGTTTGCCTCTATATGCTTTGCAAGTTCTTAATTTGAAAAAGAGCACACAGTCTTCCTTGGAGAGGTGCTTCAATAAATTTCTTAGGCAGGCTCACATTCTTCTAGTAGGTGGCATCCTTGGAAGAATGTCTGTAAACCCCTTAGTGCTGGGGGTTTGGGTTTCAAAAGGTTGCATTACATAGTTGATATTAATTATTTTAAGTTGTGGCTCAATTTCAGAAAAGGTGAATCCTTGTGGGCGATTTTTTTGCGTGGGAAATATTGTCATACCTCTAACCCTGCCTTTGTGCCTGCGAGGATTGGGGATTCCAGGCTGTGGAAACGTTTCTTGCAGGTTAGGGATTGGGCTAAGGATTACATTTTTTGGGAGTTAGGTCACGGCCAACTCTCCTTCTGGCTTGAAAGTTGGTCCCTGTTTCCCCTGACGTTAGGGACCTTGACCATTCTGATATCCTTGTTTCTCATACTTGGTCTCATGACAGCTGGAACGTTCCCTTGCCTTTTCGGCTGGTCGATTATGAAGATGCTCAACTTGTCTCCTCTATCCCTTTTAATCATAATATGAAGGACACACCATTACTTAAGATGGCTCTAAACGGGTCCATTACTAAACCTTCATACACCTCCCTTCATCAATTCCCTACCATTTCATGGGGGGACAGTATGTGGAATTGGGCATTAACCCCTTCTATGTCGTTTATGGTTTGGAGACTCTTTGATTATGTGCTTCCGTATGATGACATTCTTAAGCTCAAAGGTTTGTGTTTTGCTTCCCAATGCCCGCTATGTAAATGTAGCGAAGAATCCATCGAGCACCTATTTTTCTCCTGCAATGTTTCTTTAACGGTTTGAAGAGAGTTTGGTTATAAGTTTTGTCTTAACCTCACCCCATCTCGTAACTTGTTTAACACTTGCAACATTTTCAATCCTTCTGGTAGGACCAAACACTTCTGACAAGTTTATCCATACATTGTGTGTTGGTTTATTTGGATGGATCGTAATGACGTTAAGCATCGTGATCAAATCCTCACTAGCTCCGTTATCTTTGCTCATTTATTAGCTTATGTTAACATAGTTGGTAAATTAGGTGCTAAGAAGCATAGGTTTTTCTCTGTTATATCGTATTTTGATTCCTTCCGCTCGCCTCTTGATACTGGTGTTGGTGGGAGGGCACAGCAACTCCCGATCTTGGTGAGATGGCTGCCCCCTCTCGTCAACTGGATTAATATTAATACTGATGGTAGCTGGAACTCTTTATCTGCTGGGTTTGGCGGCATTGTTCGGAATGCCTATGGTGAATGCATTTTATACTTCTTCTCTCCATGTTATATTGATAGCCCAATTGAAACTCAAGCTAGAGCTGTTTTAATGGCCGTTTCTATTGCCGCCACTGTTGGTTGGCCTTTCATGGTTATTGAGAACGATGCTAAGCTTCTTGTTGACGTTCTCAATGGTGGTAGGGAGCCTACTTGAGACATTATATACTATATTAAGAAAATTAACCTTTTGTCCACCTGTTTAGTCATCAAATGGAATTTTGTTCATAGATAAGGTAATAGGCCAGCCAATTGGTTGGCTATGCTTGCTGCTAACACTCAACATTTATATATCGGCACAAAGCCGAATAGAACATTGCATCATTTAATTACCGGGGATAATCTGGAAGTCCCTTATGTTCGTACTTAATTATCGTCTCTTCATACTTTTCGGGGAGCTATTTCCACTCACATTTGCATAGGATTGGGTGTGCTCGGTATTCGGCATGTTGCTTTTACTTTATTTATGTGTTGCCTCCATAGCGGAGTAAGGGGCATTACATACATTGTTATCTTCATCTACATTTCTCTTTTGCTAGGAAAATGTTTCTGGCGCTCGAATTCATATCTTCGCCTCTCTTCAGACTTAGGTTATTACCTCAGATGTCCACGTTTGTTTATATGCCTGCAGTTTTCAACAGAACTTTACTTTTATATATATCCATATATTTACATATATTTATATATATGTAAATATTTATATATTTATAAATATTTATATATATATCTGGCCATAGACTTAGAGCAGGTTGTTTTCTGGCTCTCCAAAATCCATTCATTGCCAGCTTTTGATGTATAATTTACATATACATTTATATATATATATATATTTGTTTGTCATGCGCCTCCTCCCGTGCAGAATTTTCAGCCTTGCTCCAACCGACCGAGCAGCTCTTTTTCTTTTTCTGTGAATTGCGATACGCAGTTCTATATATATGCTTATATATTTAAATTTATATATATGCTTATATATATATATACATTTATATATATTCATATATATATATATATATATATATATATATATATATATATATATATATATATGTATGTATCTTTCTAAACATTCATCTATTTACATTTACATTTCCACATATTTATATATATGCTTATATATATACACTTTTATATATATTCATATATATAATCTTGTGTATCCGGGGCGGTGTTTGTATCTTTTGCCAATGTTTAGGTTAGTTTTGGAACTTGTCATGCTCCTATTTTCCATAATTTGTAGCTGCGTACTTGCTGATTTTGAAGCAGGTGAATTGCAGTTCAGCTTTGTTGGTAAGCCACGCACCTCTCATATTTCTAAATATAAAGCTCCAGATTCATATGTATCTTTATTTAAAACTATGCATGGATTAATATATATATATATATATATATATATATATATATATATATATATATATATATATAAATTTATAGCCATGGGTGTGGAGGGAAGTGCTCTGCTAGGGTTTTGATGGAGTTCCCTGCTGGCGGCTGGACTGGATTCTGGGTGGCTGGTCGGAGTTGGGTGCTGGTAAGTCTAGTTCTTCTTCCCCTTGGCTGCTGTGGTGGTTTCTGGGTGTTTTGGGAATACTTTTGGTGTTCCCGGGTTCAAGTTCAATTGAGTTACTGTTCCATTGGGTGAGGCCTGCTTGTTTGTCTGCTGTGGCTTGTTTGTTGTCCCGGGCTTGATTGGTTTTCCTGTCTCTCTGCTGGAGTGGTGTGCTGGTTCCTATGGCTAGCAACTCTTCTGCCACCCCTGGGATTCTTCCCTTTTCTGCTGTTGGTTCTTATGCCAAGGCAGTTACTAATGGTATTGTCAATACCAGAAATTTTGAACACTTAGTATTCCCTCAGTCCCTGCATGATGCTGCAGCTGGCAAGAGTGAAGCTCCTTTCATCAGGCCGTTAGGCTTAAAGGAGGGAATGCCTGCTATCAGGTTTACTACCCAGGAAATGCTCTCTTTAACTGAAGCTGTGAAACTCACTATAGTGGGCCAATTTAAATATGGACACCCTAAAATGGAATTGGTTAGGAAGAGCTTTGTTGATTTGAACTTGGTGGGTCAGTGGAAGCTAAGCTTGATGGATGGGAGACACCTCCTAATCGGGCTCTCAAGGGAGGAGGACTATGCCACTATTACAGGCCGGCGAGGCTATGGTGATAGCTGGAACCCCAATGAAGGTGTTTAAGTGGACACCTGACTTTGATCCTAATAAAGAGCCCTTGATTAAACCTCTATGGTTTAATTTCCCTCAACTTCCCATTCATTTATATCATCCCAATACCCTTTTTCAAATTAGCAGAGCTTTAGGTACCCCACTCAAGGTGGACTCTCCCACCCATGATATGGGCAATGCTGGAGCTGCTAGAGTGCTGGTTGAGAGGGATGTAACCCTTCCAGATCTGGACAAGGTATGGATTATCACTAATGATGAAGGAGAGGGTTTCTGGCAACAGGTGGTTTTGGAGCATAAGCCTTTGTTCTGCCCACACTGCAGGATGTTTGGCCATGATAAACAGAAATGTTACAGATTAAGGCCTTTCATCAAGAAACCCACTGGGGCAGGGCTGCCATCTCTTGCCCCTGGGGTCAGTTTGGCTGCACCCATCCCCCCTGGTACCCAAGGTATAGGGGAAGAGGTGGTGGAGCCCACATGTGTTCCTAACATGGAGAAAACAGTAGCAGAAGGTAAACCAGATTCTGGAAATGTTTCCACCCTTGGGGAGACCCACCACCGGACTACGGCGAGGTTGGAGGTTGACACCTTTGGAGAATTGGCTCGAGTTGAGGCTCCAACCCGGGTTCTTCGAATAAGGGAAAGGATATAATGGAGGAAGAATGGCAAATTCGGAAAGCAAAAAGAAAAATCCCTTAACCTTTATCCAATCTGCAGTTCCCCCTTCTCGGAATTGTAACCCCTCTTCTACACCCTCCTATAGCACCGGCGGAGACTAGAACCGGATCCAAATCCCTCCTCTCCACCCATCACCCCACCCCCTCCCCCTCCCCCTCACCCCACGATGTTTAACTTCCTTTGTTGGAATATTAGGGGGATTGCCCACCCCTCCTCCTTTAAAAGAATAACTTACCTTTTTAAGAAACACCAACTTTGGTGCTTAGCTATTCTTGAACCCATGGTTAACAAAAACCCTCAAAAATATCTTTCCAAGTTCTCTCGGATGCTCTAATTACATTAATGTTTCCAATAAAATCTGGATTGTTCTCGGAAAGGAGATTAATTGGACCATATTGAGGGATCATCCTCAATTTGTCCATCTGTCTCTTAAATTTTATGGTCATGAGATTGCTGCCACTTTTGTGTATGCAGGTTGTACCAGGGTGTCCAGGGCTGAGCTCTGGACTGAGCTGCACAACATCAACTCTACTACCACCTCTAGCTGGATTGTTGGTGGGGATTTTAATTGTTTGGGATCTCCTGTCGAAAAGTACGGGGAAGGCCCCCTGCCCTTTCTACTATCACTGAATTTAATGATCACATCCTTACTGCTGGTCTGTTTGATTTGGGTTTTCTTGGGCCCCCATTCACTTGGAGGAGGGGGAAAACCTGGGAGAGGCTGGACAGATTCCTAGCTAATAGTCTTTGGCACCAGAATTTTCTACATACCTATGTTTCCCACTTAAATTTTGCAGGGTCAGATCACAGACCACTCCTCATCACTGTTACTGCAGCTGATGCTACCAGCAGTCCCCCTCCCTTCAGATTCTTAAATTGTTGGACTACCCAACCTGGTTTTTTGGAAGTTATCAATTCTCACTGGAATGGGTGTCACCATATTAACCCTCTTATCCAGCTGCAACTTCTGCAAATCAAAGTTGGGAAGGCCCTTAAAGCTTGGAGCTGGAATAAGATTGGGGACATATTTAAAAATGTGGAAATGGCTGAGAAGGAGGTAGCTGCTATGGAATTGGAGTGCTTTTCAAATCAAGACAGATATTCTGAGCTGATTGCTAGCCAGGAAAAATTACTCCTTGCTGTGGAGCTGCAAGATCAATTCCTCAGTCAAAAAGCTGCCATTAATAAATTTAAGCATGGGGATAGGAACACTAAGTTTTATCATGCTTATATAAAATACAAAAGAAAGTGCAATGCTATCCATTCCATTAGAAATGAGCAGGGGGAGACCTTGCATGATGGGAAGGAGATTGCCACTGATGCGATGAACTTCTTCGGGAAGCCGTTAACTCATGACAACCGTCCCGATCTTCCCATTGATCCCAGCTCGTTTAATGCTGAACAAAGGTATATTGGCTCCCTCCAGTTGACTTCTATTCCTTCAGAGGAAGAAATTTGGACTGTTATCAACTCCATGGATGGATCCAAAGCTGCAGGCCCTGATGGGTTTACTGCTGATTTCTATAAGAAGACCTGGGCTATTTGCAAAGGTGAGGTTATCCTTGCAATTCAAGGATTTTTCCGAGTGCGGGAGCTGCCTCAGTATTTTCACTCCTCCAATATTGTTCTTATCCCAAAATCCACAAACTCTATGGACTGGAATCAGTACAGACCTATCAGCTTGACTTCAGTCATTAGTAAAGTGATTAGTAAGATTCTGGTGGGTAGATTGCAACCCCACCTGACTCACTTTATTGCCCCCAATCAAGCAGCTTTCATCCAGGGAAGGTCCATCACTGATAATGCTCTCCTTGCTCAGGAATGCTTCGAATACGGGACGAGCCCCGTAGAAGTGGTAATCTTATCTATAAATTGGATGTCATGAAGGCTTATGACACCATTGATTGGAACTTTATCCTAGACAATTTACATGCCGGGGGCTTCATTTCGAGTTCTCATTTGGATAATTAAAAGATGGTCGAAACACAATCATCACTCCATTCTTATTAATGGTAGCAGTAGGGAGGTTTTTCTGCTACCGGGGCCTCAAACAAGGGGACCCCTTGTCTCCTACTATTTTCATTATTGGGATGGATTATCTCTCCAGTACATTGAGCTGCATTTATCCCCCTATCACTATGTTAATTATCATCATAGGTCCAACATACAAATTACCCATCTAATTTATGCGAGATGATATAATCCTTTTCTCTAGAGCTAGTAAGAATGCTGCGAAGAAAACCTTCCACCGCCTTAAGAAGTTTCAACAAGTTTCGGCCTTCGGTTCAGTTCACACAAAAGCACCATCCTCTTCCCCAAAAATGTTCCTCCTCGGCTATCCACTGGACCCTTCGATATCTCGGATTTTCTAGAGCCTCTCTTCCTTTGAAGTTCCTGGGTATACCTTTAATTAAAGGTAGAATGAAGCAAGTGCATTTCGATGATATCATCCTTAAGATCCAAGCTCAGCTGGCCAACTGGGTGCATTCCTTTCTCTCCTGCGGGGTAGGATCACAATTCTCAAAAGCATCCTTACTTCTTTCCCCTCTTATTTACTTCAAATGACATGTCTTAAGAAAAGTGCCGAATTCAACTCGGAAAGGAGTTTTAATCGTTTCCTCGTGAGTGCAGGCAGAGAAAGCAACTTCATTGGGCTAGGCAGCAAAAGCCGGCAAGACCTATTGAAGTCGGTGGTTTGGGATTCAAAGGCCTTATCCAACCGCAACAAACCAATTTTTGTAAACTCCGGATCAACTTCGGAAATCAACAATCCCTCGGGCCAAATTCTTGCTAGGCAAATACTGCGGGATCATTATCCAACTGATGTCCAGGAAACTTATGGCTCTTCTAGAGTGTGGAAACAAATGCTAAAATGCAGAAGTCTGGCTGAAAATTTGTTCTATCGGGATGCGGGTAAAGGTGAGATTCTTTTACGGCGAGACAAATGGTGTCCTGCCGAGATGCTTATTCCTCTACCTAATATTCCAATCACTTCCTTTCCTGTCTCCGATTCGTTGGGATGGTGACTCTGGTCCATTCCCAGTGCCGGGCAACTTCTCCAACGAACTCCGTGACCCAAGTTTCCAAAATCCATTTCAGCGAGAATAAACCTGATCTTATCAATCGGCACAATAATTATCTTCACAGCTTAACAAAGCATATTTACCTCAGCATTCATCAGTGGACTAAATTTGATTGGGGTAACCTGATCTGGAGTAAGTTCCTAACTCCTTCCATGTCATGGTTCAATTGGAGAGTCTTCAACAATTGTATCCCAACTGATGACATCCTCAAGTTAAAGGGACTGAGGGGTCCTTCAAAATGTGTGCTTCTGTCGCTCCAATGAGGAATCCATATCTCATCTTTTCTTCAGGTGTAAGTTTTCTATTCAAGTCTGGAAAGAGTTTACCAAGTTTTTTAACATCAACACCATCCAACTGGATTGGACTGACTTCAGCTCCTGCTGGAAATCTTGGCACCCAACTAAATTTAGCAGTATCCCTTTCATTGTGTCTCGGTTTACGTGGATGCATAGAAATAACATAAAGTTTGAGGCCAAGCCACCTTGTGTTCAGATTGTGGTGAGTAACTGTCTCTCCTATACATCCAAACTTATCAGGTTTAAAAATTTCCCCTCCATTCTTAACATCACTTCTCCCAGTCAACCTCCTTTGAAGGCTAAAATTCTGCAAATCTGGTGGAAGCCCCCATCTCCCCCTTTATTAAAGTCAACACCGATGGTGCCTTCTGCGAGTTTGGGGTCGGGATTGGTGGATTATTCGAAACTCCAATGGGCGGTGTTTAAGTCTTTTTCCGCCCCTGCTGCACCTACTCGATCCTTTAGAAGTCGAACTCATGGTCGTTTTCCGGTCTATCTCTTTAGCTAAGTTATGGAAGTGGACTCACTCGTCGGTGGAGGTAGATTGCCAAACCTTAATCAATTATCCGGTTGGGGGTCTACCACCCCCTTGGCATCACTCTCGATGGGTGGGCAAAATTCTTAATCTTGCTTACTCTTTGCACTCGTCCACTTCTCCTTTATTCATAGAGAAGGTAACCGACCAGCAATTTGGCTAGCTAAAAGAGGGATTGAAAATATGGAAGTGTTTGTTTCTGATTCCTTTCCTCCCCAGCTGGATTTCCTGATTGAAGCAGATTTACTCAAGGCCCCCTACCTAAGATTAGCTTAGATGTTTTATTTTTGCTTAGGAAGTTTCCAGGGGGTCTCCCTCCACTGTTTTATTGTGATGGGAGAACTACCCCCATTAGGTCTTTCTCTACTTTTTGATGTTTTGGTATTTTTGAATGGGGACTATTGCTCCCTCTCACCACTTGTAACTTTTCATCATATCAACATGTAAGAGCCTTTGGTGTTAAAAAAAAATATATATATATATATATATATATATATATTTTTGGGGAAAGGAGCTGCAGACGCTCCCTACATGTTAATAAAAATAGTTCTTACAAGATACATTATAACCTTCCTCCCAAAAGGATCCAAAATATAAGAAACCCTCATGGCAACAAGCCAATAAACTCTAGCTAACAAAACATTCCAATAAAGAAGTTACAACCAAGAAGTACACCTGCAGGACAAGAAAACCTAGGAGATAAAGAGAACCAGCCATGGTGCCATAAAGACCAGTAAATCAACAGGCATGGAGGTTGGCTCTAATATTGGGAATTGCTAACAGATCTCCATTGAACAAATAAATTGGGGGAGTGGGGAAGGAGGCAGAGATTTCACTGGTTCCAGTAGCCAAGGCATTTCTTGCCGGCCGGTTCTTTGGTCCGTTACCTTCCCGAATGTGAGCTGAAATTGGTGCATACAATAGTCTTTAAGCTTGCTGATTTTATTGAGCCACAATTGAAGATGCCAAGGGAGGGCTTCTTCAGTGTCCATAGAAGTGATGATAGTGGATGTATAAAAAATGGTGGCGGCTGGTTCCTTTGCTCTACTAGGGTTTGGCTGGTAATGGCTTCCCTGGGTGGCGGCTGGTACCTTTGGAAGGCTTTCCAAGGTCTTGGGTGTTGTTTGGTTTTCAGGTTTGGTGTTTCTAGAGGTGGTGGGTGGCTGGTAAGTGTCTTTCTGTTTAATTTGATCTTTCCCGGGCTAAAATTTTGAACTGGTACTGTTCCATTAGCTGAGTTTGCTTCTACAGTCTTCTGCTAGCGATTACGATCTCCTATCCTGTTCTTCTTCATTTGTTACGTTTCATCGATGATACATTAACCACCGGTACTCTTCCGTAATGGTCAGGGTAATTGCCTCCACCTCTTATGCATCCGCATTAAGTAAAGGCACATCCTTCACTAAAGCTGCGGACAAATTACTTTTTCCACGGAACCTTCATGATGCGGCGAGTCAGGAAATCTGATTGCCCTTTCATTAGACCCCTTGGGTCTAAGGAGGGCAGACCAGCCATTATTTTCACAACTAAGGAAATGGAAATACTTGTTGAAGCTATCAAATTCTTCATTGTGGGACAATTCCAATATGGCCATCCTAAAATGGAATTAGTCAGGAACCTTTTTGAACAAATCCCCTTTGTGGGACAATGGAAAATTGGAGTGATGGATGGAAGGCATCTACTCATCAGATTATCCAAAGAAGAAGACTATGCAAGATTAATTGGTTTGCAGAGTATGCAAATAGCTAACACTCACATGAAATTTATCAAATGGTACCCTGGTTTTGACCCAGCTAATGAACCTCCCCTTAAACCTATATGGTTCAAATTTCCTAATTTGCCAATTGAATTGTATCACACTAATGTTCTATTCCAAATTAGTAGAGCATTAGGAACTCCCCTAAAAGTGGACCCCTCCACTTCTAATATGGGGAACACTCATGGAGCTAGAGTGTTGATAGAGAGAGATGTCTCACTTCTTGAGTTAGATAAACTATGGATTATCACCTCAGATAGTGGTGAAAGCTTTTGGCAAGAAGTCCATATGGAAACCAAACCTATGTTCTGTAAACACTGCAGAATGTTTGGACATTTCATGGAAAAATGTTATAGATTAAAACCCCCTCTCAAAAAGCAAGTCAAGGCCCAACCAATGGTGCAACAGACCATGGATATTGTTAAAGGAAATTTAATGGAAGAACCTATTGCTCTAGACACTTTGGTTGATGATTCCAGTTTGCCCAGAGAAGTTACCCCAGAAAACACTCAAGATAATCTAAGAACTTCTGCTGAAGAAGATACTCCTACATTACCCCCTGAACTTCCAGAAACAGCAATACAATAACTAAACAGTGAAGAAAGTATTGAGCAGGAAATTATACCCTCCACAGATATAATAATAAAATCCCAAACTAATATGGAAGGCTGCACAGCGAGAACAAAAAGTTAGAAAGAAGAAAAAGGTGATGTCCGAACTGCGAACCGGCCCAAGTAGGTGATCTGCAACTCTATCGGCTCCCCGGATAACGAAGTGGTATAACTAGATCTAGATCAAGATCGCATCGCTCACTCCCCACCTCAGCCTAAACCACCGGATGTTTAATCTATTATGCTGGAACATTAGGGGTGTGGCCCACCCCTTATCCCTTAAAAGGCTACTTCAACTTTTTAAGAAACACCAGCTATGGTGTATTGTGCTCTTGGAACCAATGGTGAACAAAAATAAATCAAAACTTTTTTCCGGGTTCTGTCGGTCTGTTCTATTTTCACTAACTCCTCTAATAAAATCTGGGTTATTAGCAGGCAGGAACTCCAATGCAAAGTTATAGTGGACCACCCTCAATTGGTCCATTTACACTGTACTGTTAATGGAATCTCTTTTGCTACTACTTTTGTATATGCTGGCTGTACCAAAACTGCAAGAAGAGAACTATGGCAGGAAATCCATTTACTCAATTCTATGGAGAATCACAGCTGGATTGTGGGTGGAGACTTTAACAATATTACTTCTACTGTTGAAAAATCTGGTGGCAGACCGCCAAATCTTACCAAACTCACTGAGTTTAATGATAACATCCAGAGAGCTAGCCTGTTTGATTTGGGATTTCAGGGGAACCCTTTTACTTGGAGGAGAGGTAAGATCCGGGAGAGATTAGATAGATTCACTGGCTAACAACTCATGGCATCAAACTTTCCTTCACACAACCATTTCCCACCTCAATTTCGTTGGGTCCGACCACAGACCCTTACTTATTTCCATTACTACTCCCCCAACCTAACCACTTCTCCCCCTTTTAGATTTTTGAATTTCTGGTCCTCCCACCCTCAGTTCCAATCTGTTATCTCCAAGCAGTGGACTGGTTGTCCCCACTCTAACCCTTTCATCAGACTTCAGAATCTTCAACTGAAATTGGCTGCTGTTCTTTCCCACTGGAGTTGGGAGTCTATTGGTGACATCACTCAAAGTATTTCACAGGCTGAGAAGGCTCTTTCTTCTATGGAAGCTGCTGCTCTATCAGATGAAACTAAGTATAGCCAGATGGTGGCTACTCAAGAACATTTGTCGACCCTTATTGATTGGCGGGACCAATTCCTAAGACAAAAAGCTTCCATTTCCAAATTCAAAGATGGAGATAGGAACACCAAATTTTTTCATGCTTGGATTAAGTACAAAAGGAAATGCAATGTTATTCATTCCATATTAAATGACCAGGGTCGTCTACTTAATGAGGAAGCTGCCATTGCAAATGATGCTGTCAAATATTTTCAGGAACTTCTCACTTACAAGCCTTGCAGCAGACCCCCTATTGATGATAGCCTGTTCAACAAGGAATATAAATACACTCACTCTCTCCAATTAGTTGATACTCCTTCACAAGATGAAATTTGGGTGGCAATTAATTTAATTGACAGCTCTAAAACAGCAGGGCCTGATGGGTACAGTCTTGAATTCTATAAAAAAACACGGAACACTTACAAAGCCGAGGTAACAACTGCTATTCAAAGCTTCTTTACTGGAAGTGATATACCCCAATATTTCCATGCATCTTCTATTGTACTTGTGCCAAAGAACAATGCCCCCAAGTGCTGGAATCACTATAGACTAATCATCCTAACCACTGTTATCAGCAAGGCTATCAGTAAAATCATTGTGGGCAGATTGCAACCTCACCTTGCTCATATTATTAGCCCCAACCAATCAGCTTTTGTAAAAGGAAGATCTATAGCTGATAATGCCCTCCTTGCTCAAGAACTATTGCTTAATTTGGATAGATCTTGTAGGGTAGGTAACTTGATTTACAAGCTAGACATTCAAAAGGCCTATGATACTATTGATTGGAACTTTATTCTTCGAGTGCTTAATGCTTAGAGGTTTTTCTCTTGGTTTCGTTTACTCATAAAGAGATGGCTTCGGCATAACAACCATTCACTCCTCATTAATGGTAAATGTTGGGGAGATTTCGAGCCACTAGAGGGCTTAAACAAGGAGATCCACTCTCACCCACCATCTTCATTATTGTTATGGACTATCTCTACGAAATTGCTGGAAACTCAAGTCTCAAACCATCCTTATGCTCAATATCACCATAGGTCTGCTATTATCATTTCTCACCTATTATATGTTGATGATATCATGATATTTTCCAGGGCTTCTAAAGCAGCTGTTAAAAAGGTTATGAGCTATCTCAACAAATTTCAACAGATTTCTAGCCTTCATTTCAACAAAAATAAATGTGAATTGCTATTCCCCATCAATATTCATCCTAATATTATCTACTGGATTACTGGTTTCACGGGTTATGCCAAAACCAGCCTTCCCATGAAATATTTGGGGGTTCTCTTAATTAAAGGCAGAGCTAAACAAAGTCATTTTGAAGAGATCATTGGTAAGCTAAACACTCATCTCTCAAGTTGGTCCAATTCCTTCCTATCATCTAGTGGCAGAATAACTCTCCTGAATAGCATGTTAACCTCATTCCCTTCTTACATTTTACAAATGACATGTCTGAAGAAAAGCTCAAGAATTCAAATTGAGAGAAATTTTAACAGATTGCTTTGGGCTGGTCAAAGAAAACAAATTCCTTGGGCCAGCTGGCAAAGGCTAGCCTTGCCTAAATAAGCTGGTGGTTTAGGTTTCAAAGGCTTGAAACATCTACAACAAGTCAATTTTTGCAAGTTATGGATCCATTTCAGGGAGCAAAATTCTCTTTGGGCTCAATTCATGAAAGGTAAATACTGCAGAAATATCCATCCTTTATCCTCTCAAATCAAAAAAGGAATATCAAGAATCTGGAAACAAATGCTTATCAACAAAGAGACTGCTGAATCCCTCATATACTGGGAGTTAGGCAAGGGTGACATCATGTTTTGGCATGATAAATGGTGTCAAAGGGAGGTTTTGGTTCCACTTCCTAATATAAATAAAGATTATTTCCCTGTCTCCAGCTGCCTGGAGGACATGAATTGTTCTATTCCTAAATTACAACTTCTCCTAGTTGACTCTTCATGGACCGAGTGGCTCAAATCCCTTTTGATAGGTATCGATCTGGATAAACTCATATGGCTAAATGGTAAAAGGCATAACATTACCAAACACATTTACCTTAGTATCAACTCTTGGAATCGAGTCAATTTGGGGTAAAACTATTTGGAACAAATATCTTACTCCTTCCATGTCCTTCCTCATTTGGAGAATCTTCCATGGTTTTGTTCCAACAGATGATATTCTCAAACTCAAAGGCCTGAGAGGCCCTTCCAAATGCCTTCTATGTGGAGCACAATCTGAAACATTGAAACACCTCTTTTTTAAATGCTCCTTTTCTCGGGAAGTTTGGTCGGGTATGCTCGGAAAATTGAATATTAACCGATTCTTGATTGGTGGCGAGGATTTAACTACCTGCTGGAAATTCGGCGATGAAGCTAAAGTTGGGGAGATTCCACTCATTGTGGCTTGGTTCATTTGGATGCACAGAAATGGGGTGAAGTATGATGGGCTGCTTAGCAAGACTAAAAGGGTGGTAACTCATTGCCTTTCATTTATCTCAAAGTTAATTTCAGCAAAAAAGTTTCCAAACATCATTCAGTCATCTTCCACTACTGATAGACCTATTCTTCATAGAATCATTCAGATCTATTGGAAAGCTCCTAACCCTCCTTTTATTAAAGTCAATACTGATGGAGCCTTTACTAATCAAAATGCTGGTATAGGTGGGATTTTCAGGGATCATACAGAGAAAGGATTAATATTTTTTCAAGAACCAACTACTGCTGCTGACCCATTGGAAGCGGAGTCAGTCGTCGCATTTTGGGCACTTCACATTGCTACACTCTTTCAGTGGTCTTCTATCATTGTGGAGGGAGACTCATCTACCTTAATTCATTACTTTCAGAATGATCTTCCCCCTCCTTGGCACCATTCTACTTGGATTTATAAAATCAGATCTTTGTTGCCACATCTTACAGTGCATTTTAATTTCATTTTCAGGGAAGGAAACAGGCCTACAAATTGGTATGCTAAAAGAGCACTCTCATCACAAGAGATAATGGTCTCTTCTACTCTACCTTCCCAGTTACAATATCTTATTCAGGTAGACTCTTATCAAGCTCCCCACATCAGAATTATGGATTAGTGCCCTTTGCTTATGCTATCTCCCAGCCCCTACTGCAACTGTTGTTGGAAACTGATAGGATTCATGCTCCTTACTTTAGGATGGTTGGCTTCTTGGCTTACAGTTTTCTCCTGGAAGCAGATATGTATCTGGCTGGATGTTTGTAACTTCTGCAGCACCTACACTCAGCTCCTTAGCTTCTTTGGGAATGTCTTAGCAGTATGCAGTTTTTGGTGTCTATTCTTTTCTTTTGGATTAGTTTTTATTGGGCAGACTTTGGGATAGGTTTTTTTTACACATAGTTAGTTATTTTCTTTTTTTGGTGTGGAGTTGTATTGGGTTGAGTTGTTCCCATTGGGAAATTTCTGTAACTTCACTCTTTTGAATCAACATGTAGGGAGCCAAGAGTAGCTCCTTCCCCCCCCCAAAAATATATATATATATATATATATATATATATATATATATATATATATATATATTTGCATAAATACCTTCAAATGTTCTGCGTAATTTGCAAGGAGTTGCTGTAGTTACCTCACCTATCCGATACGTTGGGCTGGAGTTCCATTTTATTTTAATACATATACTCTATTTTTTTAAATATATATATCTATATATATATATATATATATATATATATAGATTGATTTTTGGTGCTTGCTTTGCGTGGCTAACTATTCTTAAGTATTCGGCTGTGGGTTATTTATGTTGGCGATGTTGGTTTAGTTTCCTTTGGTATTAGCTGGGCAACTATATGAATGCCCCGAGTGCCTTAAGTTCTTATTCTATCTCAAAATCCATTCATAGAAATCAACCGAACAAAACTTTTGCTGGTTCGGTCGTGCTCTCGAGCCAGCCCCAGCCATTTTTTTTCTGGCAGTGGTATTAACTTTTGTGGAGGTATGGAAGGTGGTTTTTAATAAAGCATATGCGAGGGCTCCGATGGTTGTGAATGGGAACTACTTGGCTAAAGGGTGTTTGGAATGCAGCTTCATGCGAGAGCATCCAAGATGCAAATGGGATTTACCCTTACGACAGATTTTCCTATCTTCTTATGCCGATGTCTAAATTTGCCCGTTGGATATAGACTTTTGGTGTTACCGACACACTACACTGCAATATTTTCCTTCTGATTAGTTCTAGCCTTCTTATCTTTCTCTCATTAGTTGTTATTCTTTTGTATGCGTGGACTTAGTTTCTCTCTTTTGGGTTTTTACTTTTGCTTCATTTTGGAGTGGACTTGTAACGTGGCAAGGAACCTCCTTTTGAGTGCGTAGTGCATCCTTACTTTTTTAGTTTAAGGGGATCCTCTCCTAATCTATTTTATACTCTTTTTTTTGGTGATTAACACGTTGAGAGCTGAATAACCCGCATTTACCTAAATATATAGGGAAACGAGCGTTATTCAGCTCTCAACGTGTTAATCACCAAAAAAAAAGTACAGAATAGATTAGGAGAGGATCCCTTAAACTAAAAATGTAAGGATGCACTACATACTCAAAAGGGGGTTCCTTGCCATGTTACAAGTCCACTCCATATATATATATATATATATATATATATATATATATATATATATATATATATATATATATATATTATTTATTAATATATAATAATTTAATATATATATCTAAATTAAATATTAGTTATAATCATTTTTTATTTTAATAATTAAACCAAATTATTCTAATATTTAACTTAAATAAATTAAATAATTATATAAAAATATTTGAAAAATTAATTTGAACATAGTATTTAATTATTATTTAAATTTTAAAATTAATATTTAATAATACATTTATTTATTAATAAACTTTTTTTATTATATTTATTAGTTATATATTTTAATTTAATTAAATAAATCTTAAATATTAATCTAAACTTATTTATTTAAATATATTATAATTTTAATATTATTTTAATAAATATATACGCGCACGCTCATATATATATATATATATATATATATATATATATATATATATATTTTGGAAAAGAGCGCTTGTGGCTCCTTACGCGTTAATTTAAAAAGGTTTGTTACAAAAAAGGGGGGGAGGCCGAACCCCAACTAAGAAAACCCAAAAAAAGTACAATTTCCACACACCCATAGGGGGTTCAGTCCTCCGCGTTACAACTCACACTAAACAAATCACTCCAAAGTTTAAAGGCTCCGGTGAGGAAGTAACCAAAACGAGAGTATAGTAAACAAGACGAAAAAGAGAATAAACCGGGGAAACAAAAGCATATGGCGACAAAGAGATCGATAAAATGAAGCTTGAGACATCGTATCGAAGAAGATGCAAATGCATAGTGGCAACTCCATAAGTAAGCGGCGGTGGCCTCCGGAGAAGTCCCAAGCGAGCGGTGACCCGGCCAAAAGAAGGTAGTCCGAGTGCATATTGATGCTCCAAAAACGAAGTGCGAAAAGCTATCTTGGTGAAGCAGAATGTGTGAAACAAGCAGCAAGTATATCATCAATTCGACAGAGAAAGAAAGCTGTAAGGACATCACTCTTACACGAAAATATCAGAGTACTAGAAGAAGAAGTAAAAAGGGAAACCATAACATAAAGCAGAAAAACAGAAAAAGGATTCCTGCAGAGAGAGTTAGGTATCAGAAAAACGAATATATGGTAAGGGCATAGCATCCCCATGAATTAAAACAGCCGACGGCGTGCTTGGAACGATCCCCATTGGTCTATCGGTAGCATGCTTTGCTAACCAATCGACGGGTTTATTACCCTCCTTGTATATGAAAGAAACAATAACTTCGTAAAGAGCGATCATCGATGATAGCCCAAATCCTATCGAAAAGATAAATGAGGTCCCAAGGAATGTCAATGTTTACGTAGAACATCTTTAACGATGATAGAGGAATCGGTTTCCACAATTAAAACATGAAAATGTAAATGTATAGCATTTTTAAGTGCAAGTAATAGAGCCCAAATTTCAGCATGCAGGGGGTATCAGCAGCCACAGGGGAGGTAAAAAAATACAGCAATTTACCATTGTGATCCCTGAATAAACCCCTTGCACCAGAAGATAACAAATATATATATATATAAGAAATAGCGTCGCGTGGCTTCCTACGTGTTGATATAATCAAAATGTTACAAAAAGGACGGGAGGTGGATCCCTGAATTTAAAAGAAACTGATACGCACCCGTAAGGGTTCCTCCTTCTAGGGTACAAATCGACACCAAAAAATGAAAAATGGTAGCAACATCCAGATATGTAAAGAAAAAATTGTAAAGAGTTTGTCCACATTACAAAAGAAACACACCATACCATAATAAAACTAGCAAGTGAAAATAGAGGCGAGAGATAATTCAAACTCGAGTGAGCTAACCATCACGTCTAAACACATAACCCAGCAGATATCAAATAGTTAATATTACGTCCTCGGGGTGAATTAAAACTCTGAATCCATTTGATTTGATGTTGTCTGTCATGGTGAAGTCGATACATCTATGAATTGCAAAAAATGAAATGCAAGAATAATATTTGTAGCAATCATCCCTAAATTAGAGCCATCCAGATCGATTGGGAGTGAGAGATGGAGTAGTTTGAGGAAGCTCCAAACTCGAGCATAACAAAGAGAACCAATGGCAACCATAAAATAAAAGAGTAAATATTTGTGTATATAAATATAAGCATATAAATAGAATTGGAAGGAAATCATACGGACACACACACACACACACACACACACACACACACACACACACACACACACACACACACACACACACACACACACATATATATGTGTGTATGTATATATATATGTGTATATATATATGTGTATATATCTATATGTATATATATGTATATATATGTATATATATGTATATATATATATATACATATATATACATATATATACATATATATACATATATATATATATATACATATATATATATATACATATATTTTTTTTTTTTTAAAGAAAAGGAGCAACCACAGGCTCCCTACATGTTAAGAATTAACATCCAGCTTTACAACTCAGCCTAAACCAAACAAAACAAAACAATGGCCGCTATAAGACAAGTAGCCCCAAAAACCCCAAAAACCTCTAACACTCATACTCCTTTACAAAAATCAGAAAAGGATAAAAAAAAACAGTAAACATCTCCCAACAAACTAGCAGGAGCCAAAACCCAAGGTAGAGTTATGGAACTCAATAAATTAGATATCCACCACTCTGAAGTGAGGGGCCTTAATTCGATCAGCTTCAATAAGAAAAGATAGCTGAGGAGGGGTATCAGATGAGATAATAACTTTTTGGGAGTAAAGAGCCCTCTTAGCAAGCCAATTAGCTGGCCTGTTGCCTTCTCTATAAATAAAATTGAAATTAATTTTAATTTGCTAAGCTAGTGTCTTAATTCTGGTGATCCAGCTGGCATGGTGCCACAGTGGGTGAAGGTTATTCAGCATGTATTGAATAAGAAGAGCAGAGTCACATTCTACAACAAGATCTCTCCAATACCAAGAAGTGGCCAGGCTGAGGGCCCAGAAGACTGCAGTTAATTCAGATTCCAGGGCATCAGCAGCAACAATGGGAGTATGGAAGAAACTAATACATTGACCATCCCAGTCCCTGAAAAGACCTCCACAACCTGATCCCTGATCAGAGAATGCCCCATCAGTATTAACTTTAATAATTGGGTAGGTTGGAGCTTTCCAGTAAATTAACATGATTTCAGATTGCTTTGGATAGTCTTCGTTGAGGAGTATTGAAAATATTATGATACTTCTTTAGAAGGATGAGCTTGCTTAAGTATGAGTGGCAATTTCCCACCACAGTTAGGACATTACACCTTTTGTCTTCATATTTTACACTGTTTCTGTGCATCCATATAAACCATGCAAGGATAAAAGGGATATCACCCATTTTAGCTTTATGTCGTGACAACCAGCTTGTAGCTAACTCCTGCCACTCAAGAGTGAGTGTATTGATCTTAATAAACTTGAGAACCTCCTTCCACACCTCCTGTGAGAAGGCTGCGACTAAAGAATAAGTGCTTGAATAGTTTCGACGATTAGCCCCACATAAGTAACACTTTGATGGCCCTCTAAGCCCCTTAAGTTTGAGAATATCATCGGTTGGAAGGAGGTTGTGAAAAGTCCTCCAAATAAAGAAGGACATGGAGGGTGTCGAATACTTGTTCCAGATTTTCCTACCCCGATTGAGTGATGGCCGATTGAAAATGTTTAGGTAGATGTGTTTGGTGAGACTGTGGAGCTTACCCTTTTGCCAAATGATTCTATCGGGTTTAGAAGTATCAATAGGAATGGAGGCCACTTGAAGAGGCGAGGACTCGGTGAGCGGCTCACGAAGCTTAGTGGGTGACCAATGCGAATTATCCCGAACAATCGGCTACGGAAGCTGGCTGTTTAATCATATGAGGGAGGGCATTCTTCATTTCGGGAGGGCACCGGTTATCTTGCCAAAAGAGCACTTTCCCATTCCCAAGTTCCCAATAATAGAGGGATTCGAGAAGGTCTCTATTCGAGAGCATATGTTTCCATATCTCGGAGATTCCGGGTTTGATTTGAGCCAAATTGGGGTGGCTATCTTTACAATATTTTCCTTTCATAAAGATAGCCCACAAGGAATTTCTTCGTCCGAATTGAATCCAAAGTTTACGAAATTAACTTTACGCGGTGGTGTAATCCTTGAATCCCAAACCTCCGAGCATCAAAAGGTTTTGCAACTTTCACGCGACTAGCCTCGGTGCATACTGCTTTCTTTGACTGAGACCATAAGAATGCGTTAAAGATTCTTTCAATTTGGATTCTAGAGCTCTTCTTCATACGGGTCATTTGAAGGACATAATTTGGGAATGTTGTTAATATACGTAGCAGTAATGTAACTCTACCACTAGAAGATAGGAATGAATTTGCCCGGTTAGATAGCGGGTATTGAGTTTACCTATAATTTCCTCAAAGTGTAACTGTTTGGATCTGCCCTTAATAAGCATCACCCCCAAATATTTCAATGGAAGAGTAGTTTTAGAAAAACCAGTGTAATTAGTAATCCAATGAGACACATTTGCATTAATCTGCTTAGGAAAAACCAGCTCACACTTAGCATTGTTGAAATGCAGACCAGAAACAAGTTGGAAATGTTTCAGGCAATTGATAACTTTTTTGACAGCAATCTTTGAGGCCCTAGAAAAAATCATTAGAACATCGGCATATAAAAGGTGAGAAATAATCACATCCGACTCGTGGTGGTATCCGGCATATTGAAAAGGGGAAACTCGAGCCTCAGTAGCTTTGGAAAGATAATCCATAACAATGATGAAGATGGAAGGGGATAGTGGATCACCTCGTTTCGGACCTACGGTAGCTTGGAACCCACCCCAACTCTGGCCATTAATTAGGATAGAGTGGTTATTAAATTTCAGCCATCTCTTTATCAGCATACAGAACTCAGGAGTGAAACCCCTTATGTGTAATACCTAAAGAATGAAATTCCAATCTAATGTATCATATGCTTTCTTAATGTCCACCTTATATATTAAATTGCCCCCCCTACAGGTTTTATCAAGATCAAGCATTAACTCTTGAGCAAGAAGGACATTATCAGCAATTGATCTTCCTTTAACAAAAGCAGATTGGTGAGGACTAATAATCTTGTTTAGATGTGGTCGTAATCTCCCAACAATCACTTTGCTAATCATTTTACCGATGACGGTTGTGAGACTTATTGGTCCGTAATGGTTCCAAGATTTTGGTGCGAGTGTTTTGGGGATAAGCACGGTGGTAGATGAGTGGAAGTACTTGGGGAGATCAATACCTTTAAAGAAGCCTTGGATAGCAGCTGATACCTCATTTTTACAAATTACCCAGGTTTTTTTATAAAAATATGCATTATACCCATCAGGGCCAACAGCCTTAGAACTGTCAATGGATTGTAAGGCCATCCATATTTCATCTTGGGAGGGGATATCAGTGAGCTTAAGGGTGTTGGTATAATGGTAGACATCATTAAACAAATTGCTGTCAATATGATTACTAGAGCAGTGTTGGAAAGTCAGCAGCTTTTGAAAATATTTGACAGCATTGTTAGCAATATCAGTGCCATTCCTGAGCAATGTTCCCTGTTCAGTCATGATAGAAAGGATGGCATTACACTTCCTTTTATACTTGATACATGCATGATAATACTTGGTGTTCCTATCTCCCTCCATAAATTTGTTAATAGAAGCTTTCTGTCTTAGTATTTGGTCTCGCGAGTTTAGATAAGTGAGCAACTTCTCTTGAGCAGATGACAAAGTCTTTAAACTTATTCTCATCCCCACAGGCTTCAATTTCAGCATTATTAACTTCCATTTCAGCCTTAATTACCCCCCGAAACACATCACCAATAGTCTCCTGGTTCCAAATTCTCGGTGCTCCGGCCAATCGTATTTGTAGGTTTTGAAGTTTGATAAAAGGATTAGAGCTGGGGCTACCTCTCTAGTTATCTCGAATAATATTAATAAATTTAGGATGACTGGACCGTAAACTCATATATCTAAATGGTGGAGGAGTGTTATGGGTTTTAGGTGTGGAGATGGTGATAAGAAGTGGTTTATGGTCAGAACCAGCAAAGTTAAGATGGGTGATGGTAGTGTTTAGGAAATTTTGATGCCATGAGTCATTAGCCATGAAACGATCCAATCTCTCCCAAATTGCACCTCTCCTCCAAGTAAATTGGTCGCCCGTAAATCCCGGATCAAATAAACCTGCCTTGTTAATCCCGTCATTAAATTCGGTAAGCATATTACGGTTTGGAACTCTTCCTCCCAACTTTTCGAAGTTGAAGCAATACAATTGAAGTCACCTCCCACAATCCAGTTGAGTGTCTCCACCTTACTTATTTCAATAATCTCATTCCAAAGGTTTGTTCTATCAGTCTTGGTGCAGCCAGCATAAACAAAAGTGGCAGCAAAATTCATACCATCTAATCTGAAATGGAAGTGAACAAACTGTGGATGATCAACCCGAACAGATCCGGATAAGCTCTTTCTGCGCAGTTAACCATATTTTATTGGTGGAGTTAGCAAAAAAGTGCAACCGGGGAATTTGGAGAGTATTTTGTCTTGCTTTTTGTATATCATAGGTTCCAAAATGATCATACACCGAGTTGGTGTTTCTTATAAAGATGAATTAATCTTTTGATAGAGTGGGGTGTGCCACTCCCCTAATATTCCAACATAGACAATTGATCATCGGGGGTTTGGGATTTGGTGATGAGTGGTTAGAAATGGATCTAGAACGTGTCCTGACTCTTCCCCTTGAGGAATCCCTTGAGGAGTCCCTAGGGGAGCGTCTGGGTATCTCCAGTTCTTGAACTGCAAAATTCTGAAGATCATTGGACAATTTTTTCTTTTTCTTTGACTTTTGTATTTCCCATACTGATTCCATTTTCCTTTGCTCCTTATCTAGGTGTGACTGAGGTAGATTAACAGGCCTTGGATGAATTTCATTCTCCCCCAATGGTTCCAGTGAGCCCAACTCATCACCTTGGATATGAATCACATCATTGGAAGTATCCGGCAGTGACACCATGTCACTTGAAATCACCTGAGGTGCTTGAAGTTTCAACTTCGATTCATCTCTGATGCCTGAAATTCCCCTACTTTCTCTTTAGTTGGTTTCTTATAAGTTGGCTTGAGCCTATAGCATTTCTCCTTTAGATGGCCAAACATCCTACAGTGCTGGCAAAAGATAGGCTTATTTTCTAAGACAACCTCTTGCGAGACCCCTCTCCATCATCCGAAGTGGTAATCCATATTTTGTCCATCTGCGGTAGAGAAACATCTCTTTCAACCGAACTTTTCTTCTTCTTGGGTTGCCCATGTCATGTGTTGGGGAATCAACTCTCAGAGGTGTTCCCAATGCCCTACTAATCTGAAATATAGCATGTGTATGATATAACTGAATTGGTAGATTTGGGAGAGTAAACCATAAAGGTTTCAAGGGAGGCTCTTTAGTCGGATCAAATCCACAGGTACCATTTAATTAGCTTCATTGTGGAGTTTGCAATTTTTATCTCCCGTAAACCTAACACTCTTGCATAATCTTCCTCCTTAGAAAGCCTAATGAGCGAGTGTCTACCATCCATCACCCCTAGCTTCCACTGACCCATCAACTGAAAATTCTCAAAAAACCTCCTGACCAACTCCATTTTGGGATGTCCAAACTGGAATTGCCCAACAATGGTAAGTTTAATAGCATCTGCCAGGGTATTCATCTCCTGTGAGGTGAACAAAACTGCTGGTCGACCATCTTTAGAACCCGGGGGTCTAACCGAAGGGCATTCCGCTCTTCCGACGACCGCATCATGAAGGATTTGAGGGAATGTCGAGTGTTCCACCGATTTTGGTAAAATGCCTTTGCCGAGAGCAGAGGCATAAGTTGGAGGGTCTTTGGAAGCACTCGGAACTAGCCATAACCGAGTTCCAAGAGATGATATTAGAAGGGACAGCAGAGTCACCGACCACCAAACCAATGGAACGAGTAACACAATTCGAAAAGAAGTAGCCCGGAAGCTTCTTATCAAAACTTTGTTCACCAAAACCGACACCTCGGAGGAAAGTCACCACTCACCGGCCCACCAAGGTACCACACCACCACAGAAGCCTTCGAAGACACCAGCCACTACCAAGTGCAGAAGCCATTACAATATATATATATATATATATATATATATATATATATATATATATATATATATATATATATATATATATATATATATATATATATATATATATATATATATATATATATATATATATATATATATGTAAATATAGATATATATACATATATACATATATACATATAATATAGTTAAATTAATAATTATAAATTAAATTTAAATAATGTTTAAAAATTATATTATAACTATATTATGATAAATATGTAATAAATATATCTAATAAATTTAATTATATAGAATTAAATTTATAAATTTATTTGATTTAATATTATATTTATTTAATAATATTATTTAATTATATTAGTATAAAAAAATTTAATTATAAAAATATACATATAGAAATAAAATTTTAGTTATAAAAATTATTATATATTTATAATTAAAGAAAATTATACTAATATATAACATAAATTAATTAAATACATATTTAAAAGATGTTTTCATAAATTAATTTATATATAGTATTTAGTTATTACTTAAATTATAAAATAAATAATTAATATTACATTTAATTATTAAAAAAATTATTTAAATATATTAATTCTTTATATATTTTAATTTATTTAAATATGTTTTAAATATTAATAAAAACTTATTTAATTCAATTTATCATAATTTACCTAATATTTTAATAAATAATTATATAGATATATATATAAACGAACACCCCTAATGATAACAGAGTTAGAAGGGTCGGATGCTTAGAGGGATTGTTGCTACCGAAAGTAGGATTGATTTAAGTCCCATAACTTGTGCACAGGGGAATCCTTTGGTCGATAATGAGATTCAATGTCCTCCTACCATTCCTACAGCATTATTCGAGTGCCAACAATACGGTGTATACCGAGAATCCGTACTCACAAGCTCCCGATCGGACCACTTTAGATCACTTGCCTTCGTAAATGGAAGGAGCCTCGAACAATTCGGAAAAGTAGAAAAAAAGGAAAGATGTCATGGAACTCAAATACCTTTCTCACACTAACATCATTGATGCTTTGGATCCAGATACTTCTAAGGCCCCTCCCTCTAGGTTGACTAGGGCAGGTAAGGCTACTCATCATGATTAACTTATTGTGCTGGAATGTTAGGAAAGTGACAAGTCCTGACACTCTTAACAAACTCAAAAATCTTAACAAGACTTATAGGGCATGGATCATTGTCTTGCAGGAACCAATGGTCAATAACAACACTCACAGATTTATCAATAAGTTTAAGGGTTTTAATTTTTATGCAAATTGCAATAATAAAATTTGGCTCTACAGTAGACATGAGATTAATTACTAGATTCTTGCTGATGATCATCAATTCCTTCACCTGCACTTTAACATTGCTCAATTCTTTGGACTGGCTACTTTCATTTATGCTGGATGTTCTTCTCAAGATAGATCTATGCTATGGGATAATCTTATTAATATTAGCAGTGATATCCAGGAAAATTGGATAATAGGTGACGATTTTAACATTATTGCTGACCCTAGTGAGAAGTTGGGGGGGAGAACCCCTAACCTTCAGAATATGTTGCAATTTACTTCCAGAATCCAAAGTGCTCATTTGTTTGACTTGGGCTATATTGGTACTCCCTTCATTTGGCAAAGAGGAAGAATATTAGAGAGATTGGACAGATTTCTAGTCAACAGTAATTGGATGAACACCTTCCCTATTACTAGAGTGCACCACTTACATAGAACTTGCTCTGATCACTCTCCCATTCTAATTAAGATCTCACTCTTTCAGCATGATGGACATCCTACTTTCAGATTTCAAAATGTTTGGGCTAAACACTGTAACTTCCTGGAAGCTGTGAAGATGGGATGGAAATCCCCCTTATATTCTACTGATAACCCTTTAATTAGGCTATGGAGATTACAAAAACACCTATCTAGTAATTTAAAAATTCGGAACAAAGCTGTCTTTGTAATGTGTTTGAGAAGGTTAAGCAGTGGGCTGATAAGATACACTTTCTGGAGGCTGAACAGGCTAGGTGGCTGGACAATCTCATTGAACTCATGGATGCCTGGGATAAGTACTTACATGCCTTGATCGTTGAAGAAGAATTTCTTTCACGAAGGCCGCTTATTAACAAACAAATCTTTGCGTACGTAAATTTCAAATACTTCAATGCAGTGATTAAATATAGAAGACAAATCAATGCCATAACCAAAATCAAAACTCGTGAAGGACTCGTGGTTAGATGATCCTATCCCGATTAAGGAGAATACTCGTTCAAGTACTTTTAGAGCCTCTCGGCCGCAACCCCTATCGAATCTCGCCGACTTTAGGGGGACTTGTTTAATGACCAGCTGGATATTGTGCATAAACTGCAATTGCTCCATTTACCTGATGAAGTTGAGATTCTTCATGCTCTGAAATCAATTGATGGGAACAATGCTGCAGGTCCCGATGGGTTCACTCCTGTGTTCTACTTGATCGCTCGGGACATTGTTGGAAAAGTAGTGGTGCGAGCGTCCAAGCTTTTTCGATGGGATCGATTTACCTAACTACTTTGCTTGCTACAAGTATCGCACCGATTGCTAAAGAAAAGAAGAGAAGTTCTTGGAATGATTTCGTGTCTATAAGTATCACTAATACACTAAATAAGATAATTAGTAAGATTATGGTTAGTAGGTTACGACCTTCTCTCCATTTATTAGTAAGTGAAAATCAATCAGCTTTCATCCGAACGTAAGTATAACCGATAATGTATCGCTTGCTCAAGAATTACTTATGGAGATCGATAAGCCTTGCAGAGGTCATAATTTAATATTTAAATTGGACCTAAAGAAGGCTTATGATTCACTCAGCTGGCAATTCATCCATATCATGCTTCAGGCAAGAGGATTTAGCCCAGCTTTTTGTAAGCTAATACAGAGATGGTTAAACAATACTTCCTACACTATTCTTCTCAGTGGCACAAATCATGGGTTCTTCAAACCGGGCAGGGGCCTAAAGCAGGGGGATCCATTATCTCAAATGATTTTTATACTTGCATTTGATTATTTTTCTAGACTTCTTAACCAGGCTCACAGAAATTTTCCCTATCTATGTTATCATCACAGTTCTAAACCTATTATAAGCCACCTTGCTTATGAAGATGATGTGATCCTTTTCACTAATGGTGGCAAACAAGCTATAAAAAAATCTTTGGATATATTGCACCATCTACATCAGGTCTCAGGATTGGAACTTAATAAGCACAAATGTCAGCTTCATGGTCGGAAAACATTTCGTAAATCAGAATTGGATTAAAGATACTACTGGCTTCTCTCCTACTGACTTACCTTTAAAATATCTGGGTGTTCAACTAATCAATGGCAGGAAGAAAAAAACCCATTATGATGAAGTGGTTCATAAGGTTACGGTTCAGATTAACAGCTGGACCAACAGCTTTCTATCTAATGGTGGATGGGTGACACTTCTCAAGAGTATCCTCACCACCTTTCCATTGTTTACTATGCAGATGATCAGAATTAAGAAAAGTATACAAAGACTTTTGGAAACTACCTTTAACAAATTCTTGTGGGAGGGGCAACACAAACAAACACATTGGTTCACATGGAATAAGCATTGTAAACCCATTAACTCTGGAGGCCTGGGGTTCAAGAGTTTTCAACACATTAGAAAAATCTTCCTATGTAAGCAGTGGATGAAATTCAGAAAACAAGATACCCTTTGGGCTCAATTCTTATCAGCTAAATACTGCAGAACCTGCCACCCTGATGTAGTAAAGGCTAAAATTGGAGATTCTCAACAATGGAAAAGCTTACTGAAGGTAAGGACGAAGCTAACAATTTCTTTTGCTCGGGAGATTAGAGATGGATCCGTTAATTTTTGGCTCGACAATCGGCTATTGGATGATCGGTTGTATCCCATCCCAAATACTCATATGAATTATAACTCTGAGAGTTGCCGACTTCCGGACAAATCATCAATGGGATGAAGACAAATTGAAGGAGGTAGTGGATTTATCTTCTATTTAGACTATCAAGGAGATCCCTATCGTAGTGCACGTGTGAATTCAGATCAGCTCATTGTCAAGAAACCTCCCTTTCAATCTACTAACTCCTATATCTACCAGTCCTTACATCATTGGCCCCAGAATAATTGGGGTTGTCACCTATGGAATAATTATTTGACCCCTTCTATGTCGTTCTTTTGCTGGAGATTGTTTCACAAATTTTTGCCTACTGATGATATACTGAAGGACCTTAGACTCGTTTCCAGATGCCATCTATGGTGTGCTCAGGAGGAATCATATGACCATCTACTTCTTCACTGTCCTGTGATTAGGGAGGTATGGAATAGAGTGCTGGAACATTATCAACTTACACAATACTTCAGGGATTGGATTTCGTGGAGGACTCGTCGGCGATTGGCTTCGACTCGAAGCTCTCTTTTTATCCACTCGATCATTTGGTGGTTTGTTTGGATGGAAGGAATAATAATAAGTATGAGAACTCTATATGCTCTATTAACCGAGATCTTTGCTAATTGCTGCACCTACATACACAGGTATTATACTACACATGAACTGAAGAACAAAACCAGGATCCAAATTAAGTTGTTTCACTGGATCCCTCCCCCCACGTCTTGGGTCAAAGTTAACATTTATGGTACCCCTCTTTCTTCTGGATGTGGGGGAGTGTGTAGAAATCATCAGAGTAGATTACCGTGGGGATTTCAAACATCTATTGTCTCTGTTTATCCTCTTGAATCTGAAATGACCGTCGCTATATGGGCTCTAAAGTCGGCAAAAGCTCGCTGGGCATTCTCACATTTGGATGGAATCTGATTCCCTTCAACTGGTTAATATTATGATTGACACTACTGAAGTTCCTTGGATGCTAATATACCTTCACAGAACCCTGATTGCTCTCACAAAGGATGTAACAGTCTATTGGAGTCATCTGCACAGGGAGGGGAATCAACCAGCCAATTGGCTAGCTAAAATGGCTACAAAAACTGCAACATTTAAGTGCTTTACACTCTCTTTTGGGCACCTAAAACAGTTACTTTGTGGTGACTTGATTTCACTTCCTTTTATCAGATGTAACTAAACGCTTGCTTTATTAATGCATCTTATATTTTCCTAAATATTTAACTGCTCCTTTTCCAGAACTGTATGGCTGCATCTAACCAATGGCTGGAAGAACCATACTTATTGCTGGGAAGATATTCATACACTTTGGATGAATAGGGAAAATCAGAAGGTTAATACTCTACACTGCATTGTGATGTGGTTTCTGTGGATGGCCAGAAATAGTGCCAAATTTGATGGGATAGCTGCTACTGTGGATAAAGTAGCCAATAACTGTAAAACATATCTACACAAAATCATTAAACACAAGGGTTTCATCAATCTGTTGCACATCGAGCTCCTACCTAATGTTGGAAAAAAGTTAAGTCTGGTTAGATGGCTTCCCCTACTAACCCAACCATCAAAATTAATACCGATGGCAGCTTCTCTAAGGATAATGCGGGAGTGGGAGGAATTTTCGAAACTCTTATAGTAATCGCCTACTTTTCTTCTATGCACTCGTGAAAGCTAGAGATGCATTGGAGACCGAATTTATTGTCGTGGAGTATGCTATGCATATTGCCAAAATTGCTAATCGGTCGAATATTTGGCTAGAAGTTGATTCCAATCGTTCTACTTAACATTCTTCAAAGAAACTGTTCTACAACCTGGATGCAAGACTATTGGAGAAAACAAATCAATCAAGCTAAACCCACCTATTTTACCTCTTCTTCAATTCCTAGGGAGGGTAACAAAGTGGCCCATTGGTTAGCGAGTTAGGGGGCCGGATCCCGGCAGGTTTTAGTTGCCTCAACCCCCCTTTTCGATCTTAAAATTTTAATTAATGGAGATAAGCTTCAGCTCCCACATATCGATTGGAGACACCCCCTGTGTTCTGATGGAATTTCTTGGGTGCTGTGGGGTTTGTTAACTTACTTTACAATTATACATATTTACATATGTATACATATATTTTCACTCACCCAAGCTTTTAGTTTTATTGTTTTTTTTTTTTTTTTGTGGTTTTTTTTAGGGAATGGCCTCCATTAGGTTTTTTGTTAGTTGGGAGCATTTCCATCAATGATTTTGTACTCTCCTTTTATTAGTAACATGTAGGGAGCCCTCTGTGTTGCTCCTTCTTTTTTAAAAAAAAAAAAAAAATATATATATATATATATATACACTAACATTTAATATAGTTAAATTAATAAGTGTAATAAATAATTAATAAAGCATACTATAGTAATATTATAATAAATATTTAATAAATCTATTTAATAAATATAATTAAATAATATTAAATTTACCAATTTATTTAATTTAATATTATATTTATTTAATATAATTATTAAATTATATAGTATAATAATAATATAAATATATAATTATATATAAAAAATAAAATTTTAGTTATAATAAGTATTATTTATTAAAAATTAAAGAAAATTAGATTAATATATAACTTATATAAAAAATATTTAAAAACGTTAATTTATATATAGTAATTAATTATTATTAAAATTATCCAACTAATAATTAATAATTCATTTAACTTTTAATAAAAATTATTTAAATCTATTTATCATTTGTTTTTTAATTTAATTAAATATATTTTAAATATTAATCTAAATTTATTTATTTAAATATATTATAATTTTTATATAATTTTAAAATACATACATATAGTATAGTTAAATTAAAAATTATAAATTTAATTAAAACAATTTAATAAAGTATATTATATAATATTAAACTTATATATTTTTTTATTTATATAATATTTTAAATATATAAATATAAATAAAAAATTAAATATTAGTTAGAATAATTATTGTATATTTATAATTAAAGAAAATTATACTTATGCAAAAATTTTTTAAATGAATTAATTTATATATAGTATTTAATTATTATTTAAATTAAAAAATTATAATTAATAAAACATTTAATTATTGATAATAACTATTTAAATATATTTATTTATTATTTATTTTAAATTAATTAAAATCATTTTAAATATTAATATAAAATTATTTATTTAAATATATTAAAATTTATATATTATATGAATATATATATATATATATAGCACACACACACACACATATGTATGTATGTATGTCTGTACGTATGTATGGACAGATATACATATATACACACATATAATATATATTAAATTTTAACAATTATATTATAGTTATATTTTAATAATTTAATAAATTATATTATAGTTATATTATTATAAATATTTATTAAATATAATTAATAAATAAAATTATATAAAATTAAATTTATATATTTATTTAATTTAATATAACATATATTTTAATATATTATTAAATTATATTAGTATAATAATAATTTAATTATATAAATATATATAAAAGAATTAAATTTTAGTTATAATAATTATTATATATTTTTAGTTAATGATAATTATAGTAATATATAACTAAAATTAATTAAATACTAATTTAAAAAAGATTTATGTAACTTAATATATATATATTATTTAATTATTATTTAAATTATAAAATTAATAATTAATAATACATTTAATTATCAAAAAAATTATTAAAATATATTTATTAATTTTCTATTTTAATTTTGTTGAATATATTTTAAATATTAATATAAACTTATTTATTTATGAAATTTGTAATTTATATATTATTTTAAATACATGTATGTATGTATGTCTATATATATATATATGTATATATATATATATATATATATATATATATATATATATATATATATATATATATATATATATATATATATTTTTTTTTTTTTTTTTTGGGGGAAGGAGCACACTTGGCTCCCTACATGTTGATTAAAAAAATGAAGTTACAAAAGTGATCCCACGAGGATGAGGAACCCACTACAACTCCACACCAAAAAAGAAAATGACTAAGTAAAATAAAAAACAAGTAAGAAATCGCCACACCCAAAAATAGAGACAAATCGGCCAGGAGAAAACACCCAAAAGCAAATAAACCATGTAAAACTAAAAATCTCCTACGAGTAACTATAAACGAGCCCATAGCGAGTGCGGGGAGAGTAACAAAATGCTGGGACATTACTCCAATATTCGAAATGAGGAGCTTGGAAAGAGTCGACCTGGATGAGTTGTTGAAGTCAGGGAGGAAGAGTAGAAGAAACCATTATCTCTTGGGAAGATAAAGCTTTTTTAGCAATCCAATTAGCAGGCCTGTTACCTTCTCTGAAAGTAAAGACAAATTGAACAGTGAGCTGTGACAGCAAGGATCTGATTTTGTAGACCCAGGTGGAATGATGCCATGGAGGGGGAAGGTCATTTTGAAAATACTGTAGTAATGTAGAAGAGTCACCCTCCACAATGATATAAGACCACTGAAAAAGAGTAGCAATGTGAAGAGCCCAAAAAACAGCAGCCAAATCAGCCTCCAATGGATCGACCGCGGTAGTGGGAGCCCGGAAGAAGAGCAAACCTTTACCAATATGGTCTCCGAAAATACCTCCAATGCCGGCAATCTGATTTTTAAAAGCACCATCGGTATTGACTTTAATAAAAGGGGGCTAGGAGCTTTCCAAAAGATCTTAATGACTTTGTGAGGCATAGGTCTAATGGCCGACAAGGAAGACTCGTAGGATATTTGGAAAGTTTTTAAGCGAAATCAATTTTGAGATAAAAGTGATATATATATATATATATATATATATATACATACATATACATATATATATATATATATATACATACATATACATCTATATATATATATACATATATACATATACACATATACACATATACATATACATATACACATATACACATATACATATACATATACAAAGATACACATACATATACATATACATATACATATATAAATATATATATATATATATATATATATATATATATATATATATATATATATATATATATATATATATATATATATGGCTGAGGACTTTTCTCGCTCTCGCTAGGGTTCCGGCATGACCTGCCGCTGGCGGCCTGCCTGGGCTGGTGGCCAAGGTAAGGGGGTCTCTTTGCTACTGTGAAGGTTTCCTGGCTTGTGAGACTTTGAGGCTGCGCCTACTGGTTTGTTTTCCATCTTCCCGGGCTTTTCTTGGTTTAAATTTACTGTTACATTGGCTTTCTGGACCTGTGTTTTTTTGTCTCTCCCGTGATTTCTTTACAGTTCCGGTTCTTTTTTTTTTTTTTTCAAGTTGCTGCTTGCTTGGTTTAGGTGAGTTTATTTCCCATGACAGCCCTTATTGACATCCAAACTAATCTGGACTCGGGTTAAAAATTCTTATGCTTGAGGTCCGTTGGTCGCGGCTCTGCTACCTTTGATTCTGCCTCTTTGGTTTTTCCTCAAGCTATGCATGATGCTGCTGCTGGGAAGGGAACCTGTCCTTTCATCAAACCACTTGGTGTCAAAGATGGTTTCCCTGCTGTTTTCTTCACCCCCGAGAGCTAGAATCTCTTAATGAGGAAGTGAAACTTACTTTGATAGGAAAATTTGCTTTAGGCCATCCCAAGATGGAGTCGGTCGAAAACTTCTTTGAATCACTTAATTTCGAGCAGTACTTGGAAGCTTGGATTATATGATGGGAGACACCTTCTTATAAGCCTCGAGTTCGGAGGAAGACTATGCCAAATTATTTGCCAAACAAGTTGTCACCATAGCGGGAATGGAAATGAAGCTTCTAAAATGGACCCAGCATTTTGATCCTAGTAAAGAGCCCCCATAGTCCCCATTTGGTTTAAACTCCCTGCCCTTCCTTACGGATATTTCAATCAAGCGACTCTTTTCGGATTGGGAGGGCCATTGGGACCCCTCTAAGATTGGACCCAACATCTCTACATAGGACTAAACCTCGAATATGCAAGGATACAAATTGAGAGGGATATAACCCTCCCCGAAGTTCACAAAATCGGGTGGGTTCTGCCGAAGAGGGACACCGGCGGGAGGTCATCATGCAACAAAGACCCTACTATTGCACACCTCTGCGAATGTTTGGTCATACCACCGACAAATGTTTTAAGCCGCATCCACCTATCGGGAGATCTCTCGCTCGGCTCGGGATCGATTCCAGCTCCCAGATTAATGTGGGTACAACTAATCTCCTACCCCTTCCACACCAGGGTCCCATGGGCACTGCAGATCCCCCTCCCCCTCCTATTGTTCCCAATGCCACCCCATTGGGATTCCCCACATCCCCCAACCATACTGCTGCCCCCAGTTTTCCCCCACCAAAAATCACCCCACACATAGGCCCTTCCCACAATCCTACATCCACCTTTCTCCCCCCCTCCCCTAATAAGCTTAAGACTACTAATGATTCTATGGAGGAAGAATGGGAGATTTATTTTCCCAAAAAAAAGAAAAAGAATAAATTTGAAGTACAAAAAACCTCAACACCCTCAAACTCAACCTTCAGGGATTTTTCCCCTACCCCCCCTCTTACTAGGGGAAGAACTAGATCTAGTTCCCACAGATCCTCTTCCCCCTCCCCCCTCCCTAATTCTCATGATAAACCTCCTTTGTTGGAACATTAGGGGGATTGCTGCCCTCAATCTCTAAAAAGACTCATTAACCTAAACAAAAAACACACCCCTTGGTGTATTGTTATTTTGGAACCCTTGGTTCATCAAAACCCATCTAAAATTTTAAAAAAATTCCCCAAGCTTTACCTTACACTCCAATATAAATAATAAGATCTGGCTTCTTTGCGGATCCGAGGTCACTGGTCCGTTCTCATGGACAACTACCAATTTCTCCACCTATCTCTCCAATTTGCTAATCACAAAATTTGTGCCACCTTCATCTATGCTGGTTGCAAGAAACAAGATAAAATTGACTTGTGGAACCACCTCATCACATTCAGCAGCTCTATTGACCATCCTTGGTTGGTGGGGGGTGATTTTAACTCCATTGCCACCCCTGCTGAAAAATCTGGGGGTAGGCCTCCCATCCCTAGCCAGCTCAACTCTTTTAAGGATAACATTCACCTTTCTGGCCTCTTTGACCTGGGCTATAAGGGGCATCCTTTTACCTGAAAGAGAGGCCAAATCTGGGAAAGGCTAGATAGGTTCCTGGTTAATGAAGCTTGGCACTCCAATTTCCTCCTCACTTCCATTACCCATCTCCCTTTTCTTTGTTCTGATCATAGACCACTTTTACTCACCATCTCTCGCGCCTCTCACGGATTCTCCACCCCCCTTTCGGATACCAAAACTTTTGGTCCACCCACCCCAAGTTTCTTAATCCGATTTACCAACAGTGGCAGCGGGAGGATCACCCTGATCCCTGGACTAAACTGGGGCTTTTACATCTGAAGACCAGCAAGGCTCTCAAGCATTGGGGTTGGTCTGAATTTGGGGATGTCTTCTCCACTGTGATGGATGCTGAAAAGGAGGTGATTAGAATGGAACAACAAGTCTTAAGGGGTGCAGATTCTGATCTTTTAGTGGCTGCTCAGGCTCATTTATCCAATGCCATTGACATACAAGATATGTACTTGAAACAAAAAGCCTCGACAGAAACATTTCTCGAGGGGGACAGAAATACAAAATACTTCCATGCTTATATTAAATATAAAAGGAGTTGTAACATCATTCATAGCATTAAGGATGATGAGGAAATTGAGCTAACCGACACTATGGCCATTGGCGAAGTGCTCTCGGACACTTCCGACAACTTCTTTCTTCTAACAACCCCGATAGAGATAATATTTCCACCAACATTCTTGATGAACATTACCGGTATATTAATGCACTGCCCTTAGCCGAGCCCCTACCGAGGCTTGAAATCCGGGAGGCTATTAAGAGCATTGACGACGAGCAAATCTGCGAGGCCGGATGGTTTTACTGCAGATTTCTACAAGAAAGCTTGGCCCACTATCAAATCTGAAATTACCAATGCCATTACCAGCTTCTTCCTTGGCAAAGATATGATTTATTATTTTAATTCTTCAACCATTGTGCTCGATTCCTAAACACAATGAATTGAACACACTGGGATCGGTTCGAGCCTATAAACCCGACTTCGTGATAAGTAAAGTGCTCGGCAAAATACTGGTCCTAAGGATTCAACCTCACCTAAACAAGATCATCGGCCTAAATCGGTCGCCTTCATTAAAGGTAGATCTATTTCGATAATGTCTCGTTAGCTCATGAGATGTTATTGGACATCAACAAGAAATGCAGGGGGGGAAACTTAATCTACAAGCTTGATATCCAAAAGGCTTATGACACAATCAATTGGGATTTCATTTTGGATGTGTTAGCTGCCAAAGGTTTCAACCCCGACTTTTGCGACCTGATCCATAGATGGCTTCAAAATAACTCCCATTCCATTCGATTAATGGTTCGGTTTGGGGACCCTTCATCGCCACCGGGGTACGAAGCAAGGGGACCCTTCACTCGCCACCGGGGTACGAAGCAAGGGGACCCCCTCTCCCAACTCTCTTTATTATTGCAATGGATTATTTCTCTTCTATGATCAACCAAGTATACAAGCATCACCCCCGGTAAATTTTCACCACGAGTTCAAATATCATTATTTCTCATCCGATTTATGCGGATGACCTCATGATTTTCTCCAATGCATCCAAGAAGGTCATTAAATATATTCAAAACTGCATCCAAATGTTTCAAAATCAGTCTGGGCTAAAGTTTAATAGAGCTAAATGTCAGATCCTTTTTTCCAAAAGGGTGTCCCAGGAAGCAAAACACTGGATTCTTAATCACACAGGTTTCTCCAGCACCAACCTTCCTATCAAGTACCTTGGGGTCCATCTAAGCACTAACAGAAGCAAGCAAAACCATTTTGATGAGGTCCAACAAAGGATTTGTAACTACTTATCTAACTGGACTCACCTATACCTATCTACTGGTGGGAGGATTACCTTGCTTAAAAGCATCCTAACTACTTTACCAAATTACCTCATGCAAATGACTACTATGAAAAAGAGCACCCAGACCCAATTGGAAACAGCTTTCAACCACTTTTTATGGGCTGGTACAGGCAAGAAGATTCATTGGGCTGCTTGGAGGAAACTGGCTAAACCACTGTGGACTGGGGGATTAAGCTTCAAGTGTCTAAGTCATCTTCTCAAAATCAACCATTACAAACTTTGGATTAATTTCAGGGCTCAAACCTCTCTTTGGGCTTTATATCTTAATGGTAAATACTGCAGACACATTCACCCCTCATTGGCTACTGCTGATCAGGTGATTCTAGAATGCGGAAAGCCATGTTGAAAATTAAGCGGGAAGGCGAGAACCTATATTTATGGCAGCTAGGCAAAGGAAAGATCAACTTTTGGTTGGACCGAGTGGTGTCCCCATGATCGGCTTCAACCACACACTCCTGCTAGAGACTTTAATCTCTTGGTTGCCGATTCTTGGGAGGAGGACCACTCGGTCTATCCCTTTCCTCCACTCCATTCTCACTTGTTTCCTCAGCTAACAAGGTTAACACCATACCATTTGACGGATCCAAGCATGACACTATTTATAGAACTAACAAAAACCAAAGTTTCTCCAAGGAGATTTATGATAAACTTGTACACTCGGGAGAGTGTACCACGGGGTGAGATCTGTTGGAACAAGTTCTTATCCCCCTCTATGGCATTTTTCTCGTTGGAGACTCGTTCAGGAACCTCCTTCCCACTCGATGATATCCTTAAACTCGAGGGATTGAGAGGCCCTTCTTGCTGCAGAGTTATGTCATTTGGAGGAAGAATCAATCAACCACTTGTTCTATGCTTGCGAGGTTCTCCCGACGGAGTTTGGACTCGGTTCCTCCAGGCACACTAATTTAAATACTATACGATTACTGAGTGGAATCATCCGATTACTGCTGGCAAGATTGGCGGAAAGCTGGGATTACTCGCTATCCCTCTTTTCATTGCATGGTTCATTTGGATGGCTAGAAACAAGACTACTTTTGATAATATCCCTCTAGATGCTAAAACTGTTACTAGCCATTGTTTAGCCTATGTGCTTAAGCTAATCAAACTTAAGAACTTCCCCAATATTTGCTCCCAAAACTCCTTTCCTAAAACTGCCTCCCTCAGGATCACTAAAGTAGCTTGGTTTCCCCCAGCCCAAAACTGGATCAAGGTCAACACTGATGGCTGCTACAAACTTGCTCAGGGTGGCATTGGAGGCATATTCAGAAATCACAAGGGTAAATGTTTACTCTATTTTATGGCCCCTATTGTTGCTTGTGATGCATTAGATGCTGAACTTCAAGCTGTCTATTGGGCATTAAAGGTGGCTGTCCACCTCAACTGGTCTCCCCTCATTCTGGAACGTGACTCTATGGATCTGATAACTCTTGTTTCAACATATGCTACACATAACAGGCATGCCATCAACTGGACAGCTAATTTCTGGGCCAATAAGATCAAAATTCTCACTACTAAGGTGCAGGTCCAGTTTCAGTTCATTTTCAGGGAGGGGAACAAGCCAGCTGATTGGATTGCTAACATGGGAACTCTCACCTCCAACCTTGCTCTTTCCACCACTCCTTCTCCAATGCTCAGACAACTAATTGCTGGAGATCTGCTGACTATCCCTCATCTCAGGCTGAATCACTAACTTTGCCTTGCTGCATGGTCTTGTCTCAGCTCCTCTTTTTGTTCAGCTTGTCAGCTTGTCACTTGTACTCTGTTTAACCTTGTTTCACCATTGTGTTACCCTTTCCTGGTGGTTTTGTCTTGGTAGGGGCTGCCATTAGCTTTTGTTTTTGTTAGTTCCGCAAGCCCTCCTACCTATTTTTGTACCTATTTCGGTTTTTTCAACATGTAGGGGCCTACTTGTCCTTCCTTTTAAATATATATATATATATATATATATATATATATATATATATATATATATATATATACATATATATATAAAACGATAAATGGCGAGTGGCTCCTTTGCTCTGCTAGGGTTTGGCTAGTGATGGCTTCCACAGGTGGCGGTCGGGCACTTTGGTCGATTCTCCAAGGCTGGGAGTGCTTGTTTGGTTCTCGGGTTTGCCTTCTCGGGTGGTGGTAGGTGGTCGGTAAGGCTCTTTCGAGGGGTTTTTTGATCTTTCCCGGGCAAAGTTTTTGAATTATTACTTGTTCCATTGGTTGGGTTCACTACTTCATTGTCTTTTCCTCCCAGTAGCTTCTTCCTCCTTTGTGTTTTTCGATGTTAATTTAGCTCGGCATTCTCATTGCCATGGCTGGGATTAACATTTCCACCTCTTATGCTTCCGCACTTAGTAAGGGCTCCGCTCCTACTAAGGCTGCGGATAAATTACTCTTCCCCAAAATTTACATGATGCGACTGCTGGAAATCCGATTGCCCTTTCATTAGACCTCTTGGCTCCAAGGAGGGCAGACCAGCCTTTATTTTCACTACTAAGGAAATGAAATCTCTTGCTGAAGCAATTAAATTCTCCATTGTGGGTCAATTTCAATATGGCCACCCTAAGATGGAATTAGTCAGGAATTGTTTTGAGCAGATCCCCTTTGTGGGTCAATGGAAACTTGGAGTGATGGATGGAAGACACCTCCTTATCAGATTATCCAGGGAAGAAGACTATGCAAGATTAATTGGAATGCAGATTATGTAAATAGCTAACACCCAGATGAAACTCATCAAATGGTACCCTGGTTTTGATCCAACAAAAGAACCTCCACTTAAACCTATGAGGTTTAAATTTCCTAATCTACCTATTGAACTGTTTCACACTAATGCTCTATTTCAGATTAGTAGAGCATTAGGTACTCCCCTAAAAGTTGACCCCTCCACTTCTGACTTGGGGAACATCCATGGAGCTAGAGTGCTGATTGAGAGAGATGTCTCTCTCCCAGAGTTAGATAAATTGTGGATTACCATCTCAGACAGTGGTGAGGGTTTCTGGCAAGAAGTCCAAATGGAAACTAAACCAGTGTTTTGCAAACACTCGTAGAATGTTTGGTCATTTAATGGAGAACTGTTACATGATTAAAACCCTCTTTTAAGAAGCCGATCGGATCACGGCCTTTAGTGCAACGGACTAAAGATATCGTTAAAGGGAACTCATTAGAAGAACCTATTGCTCTAGATTCTTTGGTTGATGACTCCAGTTGCATAGAGAAATTAACCCGAGAGAATAGTCCGGAGGATCGGATAAATCTTGTTCAAGAAGACACATCTACATTACCCCCCGAAATCCCGATTAAAGTTCTAAAAGATTCACACGAGTCAAGAGATCATTGAACGGGACATTATACCCTCCATAGATATAATATCTACATCCCGGAACAATATTCAAGTCGCTCGGCAGGAACAAAAGGCAAAAAGAGAAAAAAAGGTGTTGTCCGAACTTCAAAACCGACCCAAGGTGGGAAACTACCCCCCGACACAGAAGTGGCAGAACTAGATCTAGATCCAGATCTGCCCCAGCTCACTCCCCACCCCAGCCTAAACCTCCAGATGTTTAACTTTTTATGTTGGAATATTAGGGGTGTGGCCCACCCCTCATCTCTTAAAAGGCTATTGCATCTCTTTAAGAAACACCAACTTTGGGGTATTGTGCCCCTAGAACCATTGGTACACAAACACAAATCTAAACTCGTTTTCCGGGTTCTGTCGTTGTTCCATTTTTACCAACTCCTCGAATAAAATCTGGGTTCTCGGCAGGCGGGAACTCCATTTCAAAGTTATTGTGGACCATCCTCAGCTGATTCATTTACACTTGTACGGTTAATGGTATTACTTTTGCTACAACTTTTATCTATGCGAGTTGCACTAAAGCTGCAAGAAGAGAACTCGGCATGAAATTCACCTACTCGGCTCAAGGAAACTCTTAGCTCGGATTGTGGGTGGAGATTTTAACAACATTTCTTCTACTATAGAAAAATGCGGTGGTAGGCCTCCTAATCTTAACCAACTTACCGAGTTTAATGATAATATCCGGAGAGCAAATCTTTTGATTTGGGGTTCCAAGGAACCCTTTTACTTGGAGGAGGGGAAAATTTGGGAGAGATTAGATAAATTCTCGGCAAATAACTCTTGGCACCGAGACCTTTCTCCATACTACCATTTCACATCTTAATTTTGCTTGGGTCGATCACGGACCATTACTTATTTCCATTACTACTCCCCCAACCTAACCAGTTCCCCCATTTCGGATTCTTAAATTTCGGTCTTCCCACCCTCAATTTCAATCTATTGTCTCTAAGCGGTGGAGTCGGTTGTCCCCACTCCAATCCTTTTATCGGACTTCGGAATCTTCAACTGAAATTGGTCGTAGTCCTCTCTCACTGGAGTTGGGAAACTATTGGTGACATCACTCAAAACATTGTACGAGTCGAGAAGGATCTCTCTTCTTTGGAAGTTGCTGCCCTTTCTGATGATACCAAATATTGCCAGATGGTCACTGCTCAAGAGCATCTTCTTACTCTTATTGACTGGCAAGACCAACTCCTTAGACAAAAAGCTGCTACCTCTAACTTTAAAGATGGAGATAGGAACACTAAATTCTTTCATGCATGGATAAAATTCAAAAGGAAATGTAATGCTATTCATTCCATTTTAAATGATCAAGGTCTTTTACCTGAATGAGGAAGTCTGCTATTGCCAATGATCGTTGTCAAGTATTACCGAGAACTTCTTACTTTTAAGCCTGGCGAGTAGATCTCCTATTGATGATAGCACTGTTTGATAAAGAATATAATTACACTCGGTCTCTCAATTAGCTGATATTCCCTCAGCTGGAGGAAATTTGGGTGGCACTCGACTCTATTGACGACTCTAAAACGGCGGGACACTGATGGGTATAGTGTCGACTTTTATAAAAACACTGGAACACTTGTAAAGCCGAGGTTACCTCTCGCTATCCAAAGCTTCTTCTCTGGAAAGGACATTCCCCAATACTTCCATGCATCCACCATTGTTCTTGTGCCTAAGATCAATGCCCCCAAGTCGTTGGAACCACTATAGACCAATTAGCTTTAACCACTCGTTATTAGTAAGGTGATCGGTAAAATCTTGGTTGGTAGATTACAACCTCACCTTGCTCAAATTATCGCCTGACCAATCGGCTTTTGTTAAAGGCGGATCCATTGCTGATAATGCCCTCCTTGCTCAAGAAATTTTGTTGGATGCGGGACGGACTCGTTAGGGGTGGTAACTTGATTTACAAACTTGACATTAAAAGGCTTATGATACTATTGATCTGGAACTTTATTCTTCGGGTGCTTCATGCTTAGAGGTTTCTCTAGGGATTTACATTCACTCATAAAGAGATGGCTTCGAATAATAACCACTCGTCCTTATTAATGGCAAATGCTGGGGTGATTTCGGAGCTACTAGAGAGGTGAAACAAGGAGATCCTCTCTCTCCCACCATTTTTATCATTGTTATGGACTATCTCTCCGAGGCTTCGGACACTCGAGTCTCTAACCATCCTTATGCTCAATTCCACCATAGGTCGGACATTAATATCTCTCACCTTTTATATGCCGATGATTTAATGATATTTTCCGGAGCTTCTAAAGGCTGCGATCGAAAAGGTGATGTTCTGCCTCAACAAGTTTCAACAGATTTCTGGCCTTCATTTCAACAAAAATAAGTGTGAATTGCTATTCCCCAACAACATCCATCCTAACATTATCCACTGGACCACTGAATTCACTGGCTTTGTCAAAACTAGCCTCCCTATAAAGTACTTGGGGGTTCTTCTTATCAAAGGCAGATCTAAACAAACTCATTTTGAGGAGATCATTGCCAAGCTGAATACTCAACTCTCAAATTGGTCCAATTCCTTCCTCTCATCCGGTGGCGGAATTACACTTCGAATAGTATATTAACCTCTTTCCTTCTTATATCTTACGGATGGCTTGTTTAAAGAAAAGTTCCGGGATTCGGATTGAAAGAATTTTTAACGATTTATTTGGTACGGCCAAAGAAAACAATTTCATTGGGCTAGGCGGCAAAGGGTAGCCTTGCCTAAAGTTGCTTGGTGGTTTAGGTTTTAAAGGCTTGAAACATCTACAAGAAGTTAATTTACGTAAGCTATGGATTCATTTCGGGGAGCGAGAATTCTCTTTGGGCTCAATTCATGAAAGGGAAATATTGCGAAACACTCATCCTTTATCCTCTCAAATCAAAACGAGTATTTCTAGAATGCGGAAACATATGCTAATCAACAAAGATACTGTCTGAATCTCTTATTCTATCGGGAGTTGGGCAAGGGTGATATCCCGTTGCGGCAAGAAAATTGGTGTCGAAGGGAACTTTTGGTTCCCCTACCTAATATGAACAAAGACCATTTCCCTATTTCATGCTTTGTTGGGACAACATGAATTGGTCCATTCCTAAACTGAAACTTTTATTGGCTAACATCTGTTGTGGATCGGGTGGCTCAAATCCTTTTGATAGGTCTCGACACTGATAAACTCGGATGGATTAATGGTAAACATAGCGATGTTACCAAACATATTTATTCTACTATCAACTCCTGGAATCGAGTTGATTGGGGCAATAACATATGGAACAAATATCTTACACCCTCCATGTCCTTCCTCATTTGGAGAATTTTCCAAGGGATCCTCCCAATCGATGATATTCTAAAACTCGAAAGGTTTGAGAGGCCCTTCTAAATGCCTTCTCCGTGCTGCTAATTCGAAACTACGAGTCATCTCTTTTTCAAATGCCCTTTCTCTCAAGAGGTTTGGTCGGGTCCGATCGGTAAATTGAAAATTAATCGGCTTACGTTAGATTGGCAAGAATTTAATGCTTCCCGGAACTCTGGCGAAAGCTAAAGTTGGGGAGATCCCTTGTATTGTGGCTTGGTTCATTTGGATGCACGAAATGGGGTTAAATATGATGGGGTGCTTCATAAAGCCGATAGGGTTGTTACCCATTGCCTCACTTTTATCTCAAAATTGATTTACGTTAAAAACTTTCCAAATATCCTACAGTCTTCCTTGTCTGCCAATAGACCTATGCCTCACAAAGTCATTAAGATCTTTTGGAAAGCTCCTAGCCCTCCTTTTATTAAAGTCAATACTGATGGTGCTTTTAAAAATCAGATTGCTGGCATTGGAGGTATTTTCAGAGACCATATTGGGAAAGGTTTGCTCTTCTTCCAGGCTCCCACTACTGCAGTTGATCCATTGGAAGCTGAATTAGTTGCTGTTTTTTGGGCTCTTCACATTGCTACTCTTTTTCGGTGGTCATATATCATTGTGGAGGTGACTCTTCTACATTACTACGGTATTTTCAGAATGACCTTCCCCCTCCATGGCACCATTCCACTTGGGTTTACAAAATCGGATCCTTGCTTGCCCGACTTCATCGTTCAATTTAACTTTACTTTCGGAGAAGGTAACGACACTGCTAATTGGATTGCTAAAAAAGCTTTATCTTCCCAAGAGATAATGGTCTCTTCTACTCTACCTCCTCGGCTTCATCAACTCATCCAGTCGACTCTTTCCAAGCTCCTCATTTCGAATTTTGGAGTAATGTCCCAGCATTTTTTACTCTCCCTGCACCTGCTATGGGCTGTTTATAGTTACTGTAGGAGATTTTTTTAGTTTTACTTGGTTTATTTGCTTTTGGGTGTTTTCTCCTGGGCTGATTTGTCTCTCTTTTTGGGAGTGGCTGATTTCTTACTTGTTTATTTCTTTTACTTAGTCACTTTTCTTTTTTGGTGTGGAGTTGTAGTGGGTTCCTCATCCCTGTGGGATCACTTTTGTAACTTCATTTTTTAATCAACATGTAGGGAGCCAAGTGTAGCTCCTTCCCCCAAAAAAAAAAAAAATATATATATATATATATATATATATATATATATATATATATATATATATTTTTTTTTTTAAAAGAAGAAGCAACACAGAGGGCTCCCTACATGTTACTAATAAAAGGAGAGTACAAAATCATTGATGGAAATGCTCCCAACTAACAAAAAACCTAATGGAGGCCATTCCCTAAAAAACCACAAAAAAACAATAAAACTAAAAGCTTGGGTGAGTGAAAATATATGTATACATATGTAAATATGTATAATTGTAAAATAAGTTAACAAACCCCACAGCACCCAGAAATTCCATCGGAACACGGGGGTGTCTCCAATCTGATATGTGGGAGCTGAAGCTTATCTCCATTAATTAAAATTTTAAGATCAAAAGGGGGGTTGAGGCAACTAAAACCTGCTGGGATCCGGCCCCCTAACTCGCTAACCAATGGGCCACTTTGTTACCCTCCCTATGTATATATATATATATATATATATATATATATATATATATATATATATATATATATATATATATATATATATATATATATATATACATATGTATATAAAAAGGGAGCGCGAACCCCGGATCTCCAAACTATGATGCGGTTCTCTCACAATATAACCACTTCTTTGGGCTTTTTGATTTGGGATTCATTGGATCCCCCTTCACTTGGCAGAGAGGCAAACTTATGTAGAGGTTTGGATCGAGTTCTAGCAAATGATTCCTGGTTGAACATTTTTCCTATCACTCAAGTACTTCATCTGCATAGATCAACTTCATATCATTCCCCACTATTGATTCAGATCTCCTTCAGCCCTTACAAAGGACACTCCCCCTTCAGATTCCTAAATATTTGGTGTGATCAACCCAATTTTCTTGAAGAAGTCAAAAGCTCATGGAAGGTCCTTGATTGTCATACCAGTAATCCACTTATCAGACTTTGGAGACTTCATAAGAATCTGGCAGTTCATTCCAGGTACTGGAATAAACACACATTTGGTAATGTGTTCCAACAAGTCAGGGACTGAAACCAAAGTCCAATTACTGGAAGCTCAATAGGATTTGGGAGAGATTCAGGAGCAGGATTTGTTGATTGCTCATTCTCAACTTGCACGAAGCTTTAGATAGGGAAGAAAATTTTACGCAACAAAAAGTCTGCTACTACAAGGTATCTTTTGGGGATAGAAACATCAAGTATTTCCATGCTATGATCAAACACAGGAGGAAAATAAATGTCATTCTCAGAATAAAGGATTCAACAGGAAATTGGGTTACAGACCCCACTCATATCTCAAATAGTGCTCTTCAGCACTTTCAACAACTGTTTGCTTTACAACCCAACCCTTCCCAGTGTCTGTTTGAAGAAGTTTTTTCTGAAAACTATAATTATGTCAATCAGCTAAATCTGACTTTTATTCCTGATGCAAAGGAAATTCGGAATGCCTTAAAGAATATTGATGGGAATAGGACGAGTAGTCCGATGGCTTCACTTCTAATTTTTACCTCAAAGCATGGGACATTGTGGGCGATGACATCATTAAGGTCGTTCAATCTTACTTCTTAGGGACTGATTTACCTAAATACTTTGTTCTTGCTAGTATTGTTCGATCCCAAGGATAATCATAAAACCAGTTGAGCTGATTTCGAACTATCAGCCTAACCTCCACACTCTCTAAAATAATCGGCAAGCTAATTGTTGGAAGATTACAACCACATCTTAATCATTTAATCAGCTACTAACCAATCTGCATTTGTACAAGGTAGATCTATTGTTGACAATTGCTTGCTTGCACGGGAGATATTACTTGATCTTGATAAAAGGTGTAGGGGACAGAATTTAATCTTAAAAGCTGGATCTCAAAAAAGCTTATGATACTATTAAGTGGCACTTTATTGATATGGTACTTAAAGCTCAAGGCTTCGATCCTTCTTTCTGCCATTTAATACCGAGATGGCTATCTAATGCTTATTATAGCATTCTTGTCAATGGTAGCAGTGTGGATTTTTCAAGCGGGTAGGGATTAAAGCGAGGGGATCCACTTTCCCCTACTATATTCATTTTAGCATTTGACTATTTTTCCAAAATTCTAAATGCTGCACATCTTCATTACCCTTATCTCAACTTTAAACATGGATCATCTCAATGCATCAGTCATTTGGCCTATGCTGATTATATAATCATCTTCACCAATGGGTGCAAACAGACTTCAGGAAAACCTTGCAATTAACTAATCATTTAGCCATGGCAGCTGGGCTGGAACTTAATCACAAGAAGTGTCAATTCTTAGCTGGTAAAGGCTTTAAACATCTACAGTGGCTGAAGGAGGTAACTGGCTTCTCTGCAGCTGATCTTCCACTGAAGTACTTAGGTATGCAGTTAATGAAAGGAAGGAGAAAACAGTCCCAATATGATGAGGTTGTCCAGAAAATTACTTCAACTTTAAATTGTTGGACTAATACATTCTTGTCTAATGGGGGTAGGTTAACCTTGCTGAAGAGTATTCTTGCAACCTTCCCTCTCTATAATTTGCAAATGGTAAGGATGAAGAGAAGCACCCAGAAAATGATTGAAACACTTTTCAACAAATTCCTTTGGGAGGGCCAATCAAAGCAACCCCATTGGACTGTGTGGAATAAAGTTTGCAAACCTATCAAGGCTGGAGGTCTGGGCTTCAAATGCTTCCAACAAATGAGCCAACTGTTTTACTGTAAACAATGGATTAAGTTTAGAAAACAAGATACTATGTGGGCTACTTACTTAAAGAACAAGTACTGTTGGAAGTCCCATCCAAATGCTGTTTTGCCCAAAATGGGGGATTCCAAACATTGGAAACACTTGTTTTAAAATTAGAGACACTGCAAATCAGTTTTTTTGCTGGGAAGTTGGCAAGGGGAAAATTAATTTCTACTATGATAACTGGACCTGCTGCATTTTACATACAACTAACAGTATCAGATTTCTGTATAGAAGACCAATGGAATACCAACTTACTTAGAGAAGTGCTGGATGAGGAGAGTGTGCAGCAGATACTTCTTATACCACTTGATTCAACCAAGCCAGATAGGATTGTTTTGAAACAATCTACCAATCAATCCTTAAACAAGATGATCTATAGCTCCTTCAATCACTGGCCTGACACTAGTTGGGGGGAGAAAATCTGGACAAGACTGTTATCTCCATCAATGTCCTATTTTTGCTGGCGATTGTTTCATAAATACCTCCCATTAGATGGCATTCTGAAGCTAAAAGGTTTAAGAACTGCCGCTAGATGCTGGTTATGTCAATCTCATGAAGAATCTGTCTACCATCTTTTCTTAAGCAGTGAAGTTACTAATCAGGTATGGAAGGCTGTACTAACCCATCTCAATTTATCTCACCTCAAATATAATTGGGTTTCTGTGGAGGCTTGCTGGGAGGACTGGAAAAATGAAAAATGGTTTCATGTTCCTATGGTTATCTTTTGGTTCATATGGATGGCAAGAAATCGGGCCAAGTTTGATAGCAAACTTTGTTTTATTAATCAAATTGTGGCTAACTGTTGTAGCTTCCTTAGTAAGCACTCAATGTTAGAAGTCCCATCTAAAAGCAAACCTGCTTTGCTGAAATGGTCCCCTCCTTCCTTGCCATGGATAAAAATCAATATTGATGGTAGCTACACCCCTTCATCTGCTTGGTATTGAGCTGTGTGTAGGAATTCTCTGGGTCGATTTTTGTGGTGCTTCAAGATACCCATTGTTTCGTTTCGACTCTAGATTCCGAGATGCAAGTCGCTTATTGGGCATTGATAACTGCTAAAGCACTTAATTACCATTTTATCTGGATTGAATCTGATTCAAAGCCATTGGTTAACATTTCACAAGGTCTCTCCTCTCCTCCCTGGCAGTTGGTATACCTGTTCAGAAAAGTTCTCCATATCTCCAGCAACTTCACTTTAAAATGGTCTCACATATTTAGGGAAGGTAACCAACCAGCTAACTGGTCGGCCAAACATGCTACATCCACTAGTACTATTTCTTTTTCTGCCACACCTTTTGTGCCTCTTAAGCCTTTACTTTTTGGAGATCTCAATGATCTCCCCTACATTAGATGTATGTAACTCTTTTAATTAAATGAAATTTTCCTTTTCAAAAAAAAATATATATATATATACATACATACATACATATATATATATATATATATATATATATATATATATATATATATATATATATATATATATATATATATATTTATAGATACACACACACACACACACACACACACACACACACACACACACACATATATATACATACATATAAATATATATATATACAAACATATATATATATATATATATATATATATATATATAGATACATACATACATACAGACAGACATACATACATACATACATACATATATACATACATAAATACATACATATATCTATACATACATACATACATACATGCATACATACATACATATATAAATGTATGTATGTATATATATATAAATGTGTGTGTGTGTGTGTGTGTGTGTGTGTGTGTGTGTGTGTGTGTGTATGTATATATATATATAAATATTATACATATAATATAGTTAAATTAAAAATTATAAATTAAATCGGAATAATTTAATAAAGTATTTCATAATTATATTATTATTAATATTTAATCAATATATTTAGTAAATATAATCGTATACTTATTAGATTTATATATTTATTTAATTTAATATCATATTTTTTTATTACTATTATTTTAAAATAGTATAATAATAATTTAATTCACCAAATTCATCCAAAATCTCCCAAAATTAGCCAAAATCCCAAAAATTCTCAAAATGCTCACATGGCCCAAATAATTCTCATTTATTCACCAAAATCATTTTAAATCTTTCCAAATTATACAATTTATCTAAAATACTCCACATTCCTTAGAACTAGCCAAATTTCTCTAATTCTCCAAAACTACCCAAAAAACCCATTTTGTACCAATATTCTCCAAAATGATCAAAATGCCCTTAAACCCTATAAAACCCTTAGAACCCCAAAACCCTCCAAATTCTTACGATTTCTCCAAAAAATCATTCTAAACCACTTCAAATTATTCAAATTGTCTAAATTCACCCCACATCTCCCAAAATTATCCAAAATTCCAAAATTTTCCAAAATGCCCATATGGCTCAAAAATTATTATTTCTTCACTGAAACCATTTTAAACCTCTACGAATTACCTAATTGATCTAAAATACTCCACATTCCTTAGAACATGTCAAACTGCCCAAAATTCTCCAATAGTACCAAAATAACTCAATTTTCAGCAAAATTCTCCAAAATTACTAAGATGCCATTAATACACTAAAATCCAAAAAATCTCCAGGTTTCTAAGATTAAACCAAAAATCATTCTAATCCACTCGAAATTATTCAAATTATCCAAATTCACCCCAAATCCCAAAATTAGCCAAAATCACAAAAATTCCAAAAACGTCCCTATGTTCCAAAAATTCTGAATTCTTCACCAAAATCATTTAAAACCTCTCAAAATTACCCAATTGATCTAAAATACTCTACGTTCCTTAATACTACTAGCCAAATTCCCCTATATTCTCTAAAACTACCAAAATAACCCATTTTTCACCAAAATTTCTCCAAAATTACAAAAATGCACCTAAAACCCTAAAAATTCCAAAAATCTCTAAATTCCTAAGTTTTCACAAAAAATCATTCTAAACTACTCTAATTTATTCAAATTGCTTAAATTCACCCCAAATATCCCAAAATTAGCCAAAATCCCAAAAATTCCTCAAATGCCACTATGACCTAAAAATTATCATTTCATCACCAAAATCATTTTAAATCTCTCCAAATTACCCAATTGATCTAAAATACTCCACATTCCTTAAAACTAGGCAAATTACATTAAATTCTCCATTATTACCAAAATAACCCAAATTTTACCAAAATTCTCTAAAATTACCAAAATACCCTTAAAACACTAAAAATCTCAAAAATCTCTAAATTCCCAAGATTCCACTAAAAATCATTCTAAACAACTACAAATTATTCAAATTGCTTAAATTCACCCCAAATCTACCAAAATGAGCAAAAATCCAAAAAATTCCACAATGCCCCTATGGGCTCATTTGTTCACCAAAATCATTTTAAACCTTTCCAAATTACCAAACTGATATAAAATACTCCGCTTTCCACAAAACAAGCCAAACTGCCTTGAATTCTCCCAAACTACCAAATAAACCAGATTTTCACCCAAATTCTCCAAAATTACCAAAATTCCCTTAAAACCCTAAGAATCCCAAAAATCTCCAAGTTCCTAAGATTTCTCCAAAAATCATTCTAAGCCACTCCAAGTTACTCAAATTGCCCAAATTCACCCAAAATCTCACAAAATTAGCCAAAATCCCAAAAATTCCCAAAATGCCCCTATGGCCCAAAAATTCTCATTTCTTCACCAAAATCATTTTAAACTTCTCCAAATTACCCAATCCATCTTTAATACTTCACATTCCTTAAAAATAGCTAAATTGCTCTGAATTCTCCAAAACTACCAAAATAATCTAATTTTCACCAAAATTCTCCAAAATTAACAAAATCATTCTACAGGACTCCAAATTATTCAAATTGCCCAAATTAACACAAAATTTTCCAAAATTAGCATTGTCCCAAAAAATTCGAAAATGTCATTATGGGCTCATTTCTTCACCAAAATCATTTTAAACATCTCCAAATTACCTAAAAGATCTAAAATATTCTATATTCCTTAAAATTAGCCATATTGCCCTAAATTCTCCAAAATTACCAAAATAACCAAATTTTCACCCAAATTCACTAAAATTACCAAAATGATTTTAAAACCCTAAAAATCACCAAATTTTTAAGGTTTCACAAAAAAATCATTAATACCATTTAAAATTTCTCAAATTCCCCAAATTCAACCAAAATCACCCAAAATTAGCTAAAATCCTAAAAATTCTCAAAATGCTCGTATGGCCCAAAAAATTCTCATTTCTTCACCAAAATCATTTTAAATCTTCCAAATTACACAATTGATCTAAATCAATCCACATTCCTTAAATCTAGCCAAATTTCGCTAAATTCTCCAAAACTACCCAAAAAACCAAATTTTTACCAATATTCTCCAAAATTACTAAATGCCCTTAAAACCCTTAAAACCCAAAAAAAACTCCAAATTCTTAATATTTCTCCAAAAATTATTCTAAACCCCTTCAAATTATTCAAATTGTCGAAGTTCACCCCAAATCTCCCAAAAGTAGCCAAAATCAAAAAAATTCCAAAAATGCCCCTATGCCCCAAAAAATCTCAATTCTTCACCAAAATCATTTTAAACCTCTCCAAATTACCCAACTAATCTAAAATACTCCACATTCCTTAAAACCAGCCATATTACCCTAACTTCTAAAGAACTACTAAAATAACACAATTTTCACTTAAACTCTCCAAAATTACTAAAATATCCTTAAAACTCTAAAAATCCCAAAAATGTCCAAATTCCTAGGACTTCACAAAAAATCTTCAAATGATTCAAATTCCTTAAATTCACCCCAAATCTCTCAAAATTAGCTAACATCCAAAAAATTCTCATAATGCTTCTATGACCCAAAAGTTTTCCATTTCTTCACCAAAATCAATTTCAAACTTTCCAAGTCACACAATTGATCTAAAATACTCTTGCTTTAAAATTAACCGAATTGCCCTAAATTCTCTAAAACTACCCAAAAACCACAATTTTACCAAAATTCTCCAAAATTACCAAAATACCCTTAAATCCCTTAAAACCCCAAAAACTTTTTAATTTCTAAGATTTCTCCATAAATCATTCTAAACCACTTTGAATTATTCAAATTGCCCAAATTCACCAAAAATCCCCCAAAATTAGCCAATATCCAAAAAATTTCCAAAATGCACCTATGGCCCAAAAATTCTCAACTCTTCACCAAAATCATTTTAAACCTATCCAAATTATCCAATTGATCTAAAATACTACACATTCTTCAAAACAAGCCAAATTGCCCTATGTTATCCAAAATTACCAAAATAAAACAATTTTCACTAATATTCTCCAAAATTACCAAAATGCCGTTAAAACCAAAAAAATCTCCTAATTGCTAAGATTTCTCCAAAAATCATTCTAAAGCACTTTAAGTTATTCAAATTGGCCAAATTCTCTGCAAATCTCCCAAAATTAGCCAAAATAAAAAAAATTTTCAAAATGCCTTTATGTTCCGAAAATTATCATTTCTTCACTGAAATCATTTTAAACCTCTTCAATTACACAATTGATCTAAAATACTCCACATTCTTGTCCAAAATTCTCCAAAAGTACCAAAATAATTCAATTTTCACCAAAATTCTCCAAAATTACCAAAATGCCCTTAAAACCATAATGAACCCAAAAATCTCAAGGTTTCTAAGATTAAACCAAAAATCATTCTAATCCACTCTAAATTATTTAAATTGCCTAAATTCACCCAAAATCTCCCAAAATTAGCAAAAATGCTAAAAATTCTAAAAACGCCCTTATGGCAAAAAAATTCTCATTTCTTCTCCAAAATCATTTAAAACCTATCTAAATTACCCACTTGATCTAAGAAACTCCACATTCCTTAATACTAGCCAAATTCCCCTAAATTCTCCAAAACTACCAAAATAACCCATTTTTCAACAAAATTGCTCCAAAAACACCAAAATGCCCTTAAAACCCTAAAATTTCAAAAACCTCTAAATTCCTAAGATTTCACTAAAAATAATTCTAAACCACTCCAAATTATTCAAATTGCTCTAATTGACCCAAAATATTCCAAAATTAGCCAAAATCCCAAAAGTTCTTCAAATGCCACTATGGCCCAAAAAGTCTCTTTTCATCACTAAAATCATTTTAATCCTCTCCAAATTACCCCATTAATCTAAAATACTCCACATTCATTACAAACTAGCCAAATTGCATTAAATTCTCCAAAACTACCAAAATAACATGAATTTCACTAAAATTCTCCAAAATTACCAAAATGCCGTTAAAACCCTAAAAATCTCAAAAATCTCCAAATTTCTAAGATTTAACAAAAAAAATTATAAACCACATCAAATTATTCAAATTGCATAAATTCACTCAAAATTAGCCAAAATCCCAAAAAATCCAAAAATATCCCTATGGTCCAAAACATCTCATTTATTCACCAAAATCATTTCATACCTCTCCAAATTACCCAATTGATCTAAAATACTCCACATTCATCTAGCCAAATTGTATTAAATTCTCAAAATCTACCAAAAAAACACAAAATTTACCAGAATTCTCCAAAATGCCCTTAAATCCCTAAAAATCCAAAAAATCTCCAAATTCCTAAGATTTCACCAAAAAAACATTCTAAACCACATCAAATTATTCAAAATTGCATAAATTCACCAAAAATCTCCCAAAAATAGCCAAAATCCCAAAAATTCTGAAAATACCTCTATGGCCCAAAACATCTCATTTCTTCACCAAAATCATTTCAAACCTCTCCAAATTACCCTATTGATCTAAAATAATCCATATTCCTTAATACTAGCCAAATTTCCCTAAATTCACCAAAACTACCAAAATAACCCAAATTTCACCAAAATTCTCCAAAATTACCAAAGTGCTCTTGAAACCCTTAAAACCCATAAAACCCCAAAAATCTTTAAATTCGTAAGAATTCTCCAAAAATGATTCTTAATCACTTCAAAATATTCAAATTGCCCAAATTCACCCGAAATCTTCGAAAATTAGCTAAAATTCCAAAGATTTCCAAAATGCCCCTATCGCCCAAAAATTATCATTTCGTCACCGAAATCATTTTAAACCTCTATGAATCACCTAATTGATCAAAGTACTCCACATTCGTTAAAACTTCTCAAATCGCCCAAAATTTTCCAAAACTTCCAAAATAACCCAATTTTCACCAAAATTCTCCAGAATTACCAAAATGCCCTTAAAACCCCAAAAAATCCCAAAAATCTCTAGGTTTCTAATATTTGCCAAATTGCCATAAATTCTCCAAAACTACCAAAATAAATCATTTTTCACCAAAATTTCTACAAAATTACGAAAATCCCCTTAAAACCCTACAAATTCCAAAAATCTTCAAATTCCTATGATTTCTCCAGAAATCATTCTAAACCACTCCAAATTATTTATATTGCTCAATTTCACCCCGAATATCCTAAAAGTAGCCAAAATCCAAAAAAATTCCTCAAATGCCACTATGACCCAAAAATTCTTATTTCATCACCAAAATCATTTTAAACCTCTTCAAACTACCTAATTGATCTAAAAAACTACACGTTCCTTAAAACATGTTAAATTATTTTAAATTCCCCAAAACTAAAAAAAAACCAAAATTTCACCAAAATTACCAAAATGCCCTTAAAACCTTAAAAATCTTTAAATTCCCAAGATTTCACCAAAAACATTCTAAACCACTTTAAATTATTTAAATTGTCCAAATTCACCCAAAATCTCCCAAAATTAGCCAAAATCCCAAAAATTCTAAAAATACCCCTATGGCTAAATTTTCCTAAATTCACCAAAACTACCAAAATAACCCAAAATTCCTCAAAATTACCTCATTTCCTTAAAACCCTAAAAATCCCCAAAATCTCCAAATTCTTAAGATTTCACAAAAAATCATTCTAAATAACATCAAATTATTCAAATTACATAAATTCACCCAAAATATCCCAACGTTAGCCAAAATCCAAAAATTCTAAAAATGCCCCGATGGGCCAAAAATTCTCATCTCTTCACCAAAATCATTTCAAACCACTCCAAATTACCCTATTAATCTAAAATAATCTACATTTCATAATACTAGAAAAATTGCCCTAAATTCTCCAAAGCTACTAAAATAATCCAATTTTTACCAAAATTCTCCAAAATTACCAAATTGGCCTTAAAACAATAAAAATCCCAAAATCTAGAAATTCCTAAGCTTTCACCATAAATCATTTTAAACCACTTCAAATTCTTCAAATTGCCCGAATTCACCAAAAATATCCTAAAATTAGCTATAATCCTAAAAATTTCCAAAATGTCCTTATGGCTTAGAAATCTCATTTCTTCACTAAAATCATTATAAACATGTATGAATTACCCAATTGATCTAAATTACTGAACATTCCTTAAAACTAGCAAAATTGCACTAAATTCTCCAAAACTACCAAAATTAACCATTTTCAACAACATTCTCCAAAATTACCAAGATGCCATTAAAACCCTAAAAAAACTAAAAATCTCTGAATTCTCAAGACTTCACCAAAATCATTCTAAACCACTCCAAATTATTTAAATTGCCTAAATTCATTCAAATCTCCAAAAATTAGCCAAAATCCCAAAAATTCTCAAAATGCCACGATGGCGCAAAAATACCCATTTCTGCACCAAAATCATCTTAAACCTCTCTAAATTACCCAATTGATCTAAAATACTTCACATTCCTTAAAACTAGCCATACTGCAGTAACTTCTCCAAAACTTTCAAAATAATGCAATTTTCACCAAAATTCTCCAAAATTACCAAAATGCACTTGAAACCCTAAAAATTCCAAAAATCTCTAAATTCCTAGATTTCACCAAAAATCATTCTAAACCACTTCAATTTGTTTAAAATGCCCAAATTCACCCAAACTCTTCCAAAATTAGCTAAAATCCTAAAAATTGCAAAATTCCCTATGTCCAAAAATTTTCATTTCTCCACCAAAATTGTTTTTAAACTCTTTTAATTACCCAATTGATCATAAAATACTGAACTTTCCTTAAAACTTGCCAAATTGCCCTAAATTCTCCAAAGCTACCAACATAACTCCAATTTTCACCAAAATTATCCAAAAATTAAAAAAATGCTTTTAAATTCCTAAAAATCCCAAAAATCTCTAAATTCCTTTGTGATGTCGAGTGGAGGGTCGTCGAGTCCGCTTGGATGTCGTCACTGTCAAATTCTCATGTCAATGTCATGGAGTCGCCACTCTATTTTGATATTGCCCTAATCTTATTTCTATGAATCCTATAAAGGAATCAAGAAATTTAGGGCTAATATAAAATAAAGAAAAAGAAGATGTTTTGTGATAATCCTTATAAAGAAGATCCTAGAATGCCATATCCTAGAGTTTCTATATAAAGAAGATCGTGAAGTGTCAAACAGAGATTCTCTAAAGGTTCTTTAATTCTCCTATAGAAGCAAGCTTCTATAGTTAATTACATCTTAGACAATTTATAATTTTCTAAGAAAACTTCTGATTAATGTTGATCACTAGTTTTTTGGAAATTTTTTTTTATGGAAAGATGTACCCACTATCAATCCCAAATGTCGTTGTGCTATGTTGTTTTCATGTCATGTTGTTTTGTTTGTCGAAAGTTTTAGTTTTTGTGGCAAACCTAAAAGTTTTAGTTTTGTCATTGTTGTTGATGTCATTGTTTTGTCGAAAGTTTTAGGTTTTGTGTCTAACCTAAATGTTTTGGTTTTGTCATTGTTATCGATGTCATTGTTTTGTTGAAAGTTTTAGGTTTTGTGACTAACCTAAAAATTTGAGTTTTGTCATCGTTGTCGATGTCATTATTTTGTTGAAAGTTTTAGGTTTTGTGGCTAACCTAAAAGTTTTGGTTTTGTCATTGTTCGTCCAGAATGTCGTCCTACAAAACAGAGTTAGCACACCCTATAACATGCAAAGGAAATCTAAATGAAATTTGTTTTCATCCTGAAAAGAAAATAATGTCAGAAATAGTGTCACATTCATTGTCTCAGAATTTTGTAGGATGTTTTGATTTAACATATCCTGAATGTCAGTTAATGTCGTTTGAAATATTTGGATTGATATCGGTGTTTGTCAAATTTGCATTTGAAATGCCAATTTTATGTCAAACTTTGTTTGAAATGTCAAATTTATGTCAATTATGTCGATTTAGGTTTGCAATATCAAATTTATGTCGGTTATGTCAAATCTTGTTTGAAATGTGAAATTTATGTCGATTATGCTTGAAATGTCAGATTTATGTCGATTTTGTCGATGGAATGTTTGGAATATCAAATTTATGTCAACTTTAGTTTGAAATGTCAAATTTGATTTTGGTTTGAAGTTTAAAATTTATGTCGGTTATGTTGATTTTGGTTTGAAATGTCGAATTTATGTCGGTTATGTTGATTTTTGGTTTGAAATGTCGAACTTATGTCGGTTATGTTGATTTTGGTTTGAAATGTCAAATTTATGTCTTGACTTAAGTTTAAACTTAAATCTTGAGTTCATGTCTGTCTGCACTTAAGTTGAATTAACTTGAGTTCATGTCTGTTTACGTTAATAGTTGGACTAGATTAACTTGAGTTCATGTCTGTTTGAACTTAAATTAAAAGTTTAAAGTTAGATTCAATATTGATTGAATTAACTTGAGTTCATGTCTGGTTGAACCTTAGTTAATTTCAATATTGATTAAATCTATTTAACTTGAGTTCATGTCTGTTTGAACTTAAGTTAAAAAGGTTGAAAGTTAGATTCAATATTGATTGAATTAACTTGGGTTCATGTATGGTTGAACCTGAGTTGAATTCAATGTCGATTGAATCTAATTAACTTGAGTGCATGTCTGTTTGAACTTAAGTTTACAGATTGAAAGTTAGATTCAATATTTATTGAATTTACTTGGGTTCATGTCTGGTTGAACCTAACTTGAATTCAATATTGATTGAATCTAATTAACTTGAGTTCATGTCTGTTTGAACTTAAGTTAAAGGTTTGGTTTAATTAGAATAGACTTAATTAAGTTTTAAGCCTTGTTTAAATAGGACTTAAAGGTTAACAAAGTCTAATAAATTAGACTTAATTAGAGTTGCAGACCATCTAAGTCCTTTTTATGTAAGGCTTAAGTTTAATTAAGTCTAATTTGATTTAACAAAGATTTGTTTAGATATTAAGCCTTAGTGAATTAGACTTAATCATGGTTTGTGTTTATTTAAACCTTAGTTGACTAAGGTTTAATGATTTAATTAGGTCTAATGTGATAGACTTAATTAAGTTTTATGTCGGATTTGGGTTAGACTTGAGTTCATGTCAGGTTGAATCTTAAGTATGGTTTGATTTAAGTCTAATGTGAGTTAGACTTAAGTTAGGTTTAAGTTAGGTTCATGTCAGGTTGAACCTAAGTATAGTTTGACTTAAGTCTAATATGGGTTAGACTTAAGTTAGGTTTGGGTTAGACTTAAGTTCATGTCGGGTTGAACCTAAGTCTGGTTTGAATTAAGTCTAATGTGGGTTAGACTTAAGTTAGGTTTAGATTTGATTTAGGTTCATGTCGGGTTGAACCTAAGTACGGTTTGACTTAAGTCTAATATCGGTTAGACTTAAGTTAGTGTCGACATATTTTTAGGTTTGTGTTTTCAAAAAAGGGGTTGCCTACAGAAATTTTCGGTGAATTTTAGATTTTAAATTTAATTTAAATATATATATATAATTTAAAAGATAGCATTTGATTTTGAAAATAATTTTTAAGTTTGAAAATTTTAAAGATATGAAATCAAACCGATCTCACATCCCAAGTAGTTTATATAAAAGAGCCCCGCACCACAAACCGTGTATCTACCTTGAGGAATATACGCACTGCTTGATGATGGGGCTCGATTAAATAAACTAGAATATTTGTGACATCCGTTTGGTCTCCGAACCAATTTTATAAGCCGACAAGTTCCCCTGCTTAATATAAAGGAATTAAGTAGGGTTTATATTACCTGGGTTCTTAAAGTTCCCTATAAGGGCAAGCACCTATAGTTAATTACTTCTTAAATGATGAGAATCATTTAAGAAAACTCTCGATAATGATCAGTGGTTTTGCTCTCAAGAATTTCAAAGTTTAAGGTTTTCAAACAATTGGATTTTGGAAATTTCAATTGGGAATGGATCAAATTTGGAACAATTATTTTAAGAGTCCAATGGAAGAGAAGTAGGGGATGTCACGGATTCGAGACAAGTCTCGGTGACTTCCCAACTATCCTATTTGTTTGGCTTCAATTTGAGAGTTTATTTAATGTTGTAATCCTACCAATTTAGTTAATTAGGACTTATATTCGTATGACATGATCATACAAATAGCCTCAAAGGTGTGAGGGTTTGTGTCGTATCGAACGACTACCTCTGAATCCTAAAACTGGTTAGGACTTAATTTACATAACATGATTATGCAAATGCCTAACAAAGAGTTGAGGATTTATGTTGCACTAGGAAAAACTACCTCGAAGTCCTATGGTTTAGTTGTTTAATTCTAAGAATGGTTTTGCTAATGTCGATCCAAGTTTTGTTGCTGCCCACTGTGCTCCAAGCTCCTTGTTGTTGTAGAGTTTTAGTTTTAGAAGGTGAAAATCAGGGGATGAGAAAAGTGTCTTGGTTTAGAGAAATCTTAAAGTCAAAATTTCATTGGTGATTTAATTAAAATAAATCTTAGAGTTGATTAAACAGAACCAATTAAGATCCCACGGTTCCGTCATCCCGGTACCGTTATTTTCATCGAATTCACTTAGTCTAGATGAATTTGCTAAACTCAACTGAATGAGTTCCACACTTTCATTTAGACCGTGGGAAATCCCGTTAGCAATACGTGGGTTACATCATCCGAGGTATTCCTGATCATTCAACGAGACATTTTAATTTAGTTAAAGTTGTGGTTTTGTTGTTTTGTTTGTGATTAAATTTTGAGTTGTTTTATATTTTAGATGTTGTGGTGGTGAATTTTATCTTGTGTGACTTTTAATTTAGTTTTGGTTTCAGTTTGTGGCTATCCTAAAGGTTTCAGTTTTCATGCAACAATCCTGTTTATCATGCAAGAAAAGTAAAGTGCAGTGCAGGCAAATAAGTTGCAATAAAGTAAATTGCAATAAAGTAAAAGCGTACCTGGAGGGTCTTCTCGTCATTCCAAGCTGCACTTAAACACATGTTAGAACATTTAAATATTTGCAACAAGTACCTAGGTAAAGCTAAGGGAAAGGTTCTAGTTGTCTACCAAGATCCTAATCCTACTGCTAGTCAGTTCCTATGACGTCTGGGTTCTTTATATTTTGTTAAGGATGATTTTCTTCATCCAAGAACAATTAAGCTCAATTATTCTTCTTAAAACACCTCATTGTATTGAGGAAGTGCTTAGAACGGGTTCTAAACATCTTTTCAATACTTCTGAGATTATTTTGAGTCTAAATGAATTTTTATTGTAGAGATGAATCAATCATCCAAAATTTTTTTAGTTAAGTTTTAACTCTTGCTCAGTGAACTTAGGACATTTGATTATCCCATGAATGAAGTGACACCTCACTTGATGCTCCATTTAAGAGTTATAATGATAAAAGTCTTTAGGGGCAAATCAATTTATTAAGAATTTCAACGATTTAACATTAGAATTAATGTTTTAAGGTGATTTAATTTAGTTATAAAATTTTAATAAATTTAAGTTTGGAATAGTGTTCAAGTTGTTTTATTCTTAAGTATTTTAAAATATTTGAATTGAAAGAGGAGTTTAAATTATTTAATTTAGAATTTTATGATTTAATTTTTAATTTAATTGCAATATTCTAGATTAACCTTTAATTGGTTTGATTTTTTTAATTAAGAATTATATTTTTTTGAAATTGATTTTGATGTTTCAAGTTTTCTTTAAATTTGCTTTCAAGTGATTTTTAAAATTAATAAATTTTTTTTAATTTTTTAAATTTATTTCAATTTAATTATCAAGTTATTTAATATTTTAAGTTTTAATTTAATTAAGGGTTGTCTTTTCTTTATTATTAATTTATTAATTTCAATTATCATCTTAGGTTTAATTAAGAGTTAAATATAATTAAAGTGATTCATTTGGGGATTTTAGTTTAAGTGATTATAGTCTCTCTAAATTATATCCCCATTTTAATAATCCAATTTTTTTTAATTATTCTTTCAAAATTCAAATTATTTAATTAATTAAGGTTTCATTTTTTTTGGGTTTATTAGAAGTGATCAATGGGTTCCTACCCTTTTATTTTCCAAAGTTTCAATCATCTAAGAGAGAATTAAGATCAAATATTTTACCCCCCATTTTGATTAAACCTAAAGTTTTAATTAGGGGTTAAAATTCTTAATTATTAATATACCATTTTAAGCTTAATTATTTCATAATTCATCAAATTGAGCTCAAATGAGCTTGAAATTTTTTATGTCACTTTACGCATATATCAATTAAGACATTAGAGGAGAAAATGTGATTTTTCTGAATTTAGTTTAATTTATATATTTATTTTGATGAAATATAAGGATTTTCAATGGAAATTCAACAACATGACCAAGGTAAGGTTTCTATCCTTAAGAAAATTATGGGATGTTCATAATGACTAGAGGACCACTTGGAGCAATTTTGGTGATTTTTTGAATTATATTTTATTTATTATAATTATTTTGAATTTTGGAGTATTAATCAATTATAAAATAAAATTAATGTTAAAAAATGGATTTTATACTTTTCTTAAATCTCTCTGACCTCAAGGAGTTTAGAGAAATAAATTTTAAATTTTTATGATTTTTCTTTGATTTATTAGAATTAATTTGGTGAAAAGGTTGAAAAATCCATTTTTTAATATTAAAAATTGTCTTAAGCATTTAAAATTCAATATCTTAACCAAAAGACTTGGGAAAAATATTTAGTTTGTTCCTAAGTTATTAGAGGTCAAAATATGAAATTTTTTAGATTTTTATTATTTTTATGATTTTTATTATTTTTTAATTATTTAAAATATTAAAATAAGGTGAAAAAAGAAGATTTAAAAAAAAAATCCAATTTTAATTTTCTTAGACTCCTCTGATATCAGAGAGCCCACAAAACCAATTTGGTGAATCTTTAAAATTTATTTTTAGAGTTATGAATTTTTAAAGTTTAATTTTAGTCATGTAACTTAATTAATCCATTTAGAGGGGTTAAACATTTCCAATTGATTCCAAATTTTTATGTGAGGTCCCTCAGATACTAAAGATCAGTGGAGAATTGTTCTCAAGTTCTTTTGATGTGTGGTTAACCCTAATTAATTAAAGTTTAGTTTTGAGTAATTAGGCTAATTAGGGTTATTCTTAATGAATTAATTAAAAACGTAATTATCCTGAGGTCCTCTAGTCCTAAGAAACTTCCCCAAATTTTCCTAGAATTTTCTAAGCAATATGCTAATTAATGAAATTAAAATACCAAAAATAGTAACATAAACTTGAAAAATACATAACTTTCCATAGAGATAGCCTCTGATCTTGAAAAATTCAGAGAATGTTCCCAAGATCAGAGGCTTCAAAAGCCCTATGGTCTCATGCCATGGTGAATTGTCTATATAAATGGAGAATTAAAATACTAAAATGAGTAAATAATTAATTAAAAATAAAATACTCATCAAATTAAGTCAATTCATTTTCCACATTATTCTCCTCTATTCACTGAGCAAGAGAGTATTTTTAGTTTATTTTTATGATTTTTCTACACAAAGATATAGATTTTTAAAGTTCTAGGTATTTAAATAAATCAGAAAATACCTAATTTCCTACTTAACCCAGTCAGCGCCGCGTCAACCTCGGCAGCTCCGAAGGCCCATGCGGTGCACTTCAATTGGACGTCGCCATCTGACTGGGATGCCACGCGTCCCGCGGTCTCTCTCCATCTCATCGTCTGACTCGATCTGGATCGTCCATTCGATACACGGGCGATGTGACGGTTCCTGGTCGACTGGTGTGTGCCCGTGACCGTCCACACTCAAACTCTAATATCTCCCTCATTTCACAAAGGATTTTCGTGTTCTTATACTCTATGGATTCGTCTTGAAGAGACAAACACATCCATACGGTTTACATGCATTGAAATCAACTCAAACGAAATGGAGAATCGCTAGAAGCTCTCAGGGAGGAGTGTCCATACCTTGGTTCAGGAGGTGAGGCCTCAACTGAATGTGCTCGGCACGTTCACTGGAGCTGGAAGAGCATAGATTTGAAGCCTCTGGCCCTGTCGAATTGTCTAGGTGCAACTTCCACCAAGCCCAATTTCAAAGCTTGGCCGATAAAGAGAATGGCTGGCCTAGTGAGGGGGTTTCCACTGGGGAACACCTTCTCTTGGTCCTGTGCAGGTGTGGGTGAGTTTAATTTGGTTTTTGTAGAGGTTTGAGAGATGTCCTGTTCTGGCCTGAGATTTGAGCTCCGAAATTGAGCTTAATCAACGGGATTTAGGGCAGGAGAACCGTAGGGATGGATTGCTCTTGGTTAGGGGAAGCTCTGTGTGGAGTTTGGAGGGATTCTATGAAGGTTGATTTCAGCCAACCTTTTGGCCAAGAGGGGGTGGCTTATTTAAATTTCCATGGCCAGGGCCTCCCAGGGGGGTTTGATGGCTTGGATCAACTGCTCTGGTGAAGAGAAGAACAGCTGCAGTGGCCATTGGGTATGGGACAACTCAGTTAGTTCAAATTGAATTTTTGAATCCATTTAGACCTCTCAGCCATGGTGTTTTCCGGCGACCTGGTGGCTGGCCGGCCAGGGTCAGGTCACCAACCTGATTAGGAGGGTCTGGGCTTGAAGTTTGTGGGTTCAATTGGCAAATGCCAAGTGTAAAGAGGTTTGATTTAGTGGTAAGTGGGAAGGGACATTTTGGCTTGATTTGGTCCAAGGCATGGTTTAGGCTAGGTCCACCTCCCCAAGGCTTGACTTTGGGCTAAGGGAGAATCATTTGGGTCAGCTAAGAAGGGGTGGTGAAGTCCCCATCCAAGTTGATGTGGCTAAACTTGGTTTAGAGTGTAGCATAAATGTGGTTAAAAGGGCTTAATGAAGGCTTAGGAAAGGCTCCCCTCTTCTTACCATAAATGACTAGGTGATGTGTCAAAACTCTCATGGCTTCATATGGCTTGTAAATGGCTCACATTTGGCTTGGAAAAGGTTGGCTTGTTTCATGAAAAAGGGTTTTGCCATTTTTGATGAATTTAGGCGAAATTGGCATGTGGCTTAGTTTAGAAATATTTAATGATGAATTTGAAACTTAGGGAGTGATTTAAATCAAAGGGATGATGAGGTGAAAGTGTCATATAGGTTTTGGATTGACTTTGGGCCTTTTGGATTTGGTGCAAATGGGCTTTTAGAATGGTTTAAGAAAGTGGGCCTTTAGGTTTTAAAACAAATTGGTGGATGGAAATTTTGTGGAGGATTGGGCCAAAAAAATGTTGGGTTTAGTTTAGGGATGTGTCATGAGTGATTTGAAACAAATTTGAGGTGATTTGAAGTTGAATTGGGTTTGATTTGCGACTTTTTGGTAAATGGGGCAAAGTGGGTCAAATTGGGCAAAGGTTGGGCTAATGTTAGATTTGATGTACAATTAATGTTGAGAAATGTTTATGGTAGTGTTACAAAGAGTTTTCAACTTTGGTTGGGCTTTGATTTTAGGATTTGGGCCCATTTGGGTTCATGGTGGGTTTAGGACAAAATTGGGGATTTTGGTTTTGGGTTAGATTTGGGTGGAGTTTTGGTTCAAATTTGGGGCAAATCTTGTTAGTGTTTTGTTTGTGGGGAAATTAGGAAGGTTTAGGAAAATATTTGGGGCTAATTGGAGTTGAGTTGGGTTAGTTTGGGCTAAGTTTAGGTCATGGGCCAAAATTGGGCTTTAGGCTTCAAATTGACATTGGATCCAAATGTTCATCAAATTGGGCTTGGATTTGGTCGAAATTGGTATTAGGGATATGGAATTGAAGTTTAGAATTGAATTGGATCAACATTAGGATCAATTGGGCTGATTTGGTTTGACATTGGGTCCATTTGGGTTAAAAATGGGTCAAATTAGGGATTTTGGAAAAGGTGGGCTAAATTGATAAAATTGTCTTATAGTGTAGTTGAACAAAATTAAATTGGGAATATTTAGGATTTTTTGAAATTTTTTGGGAATTTTCTAAATTTTTGGAATTTTTGGGTATTTGGAGGGTATTGGTGGGGTATTTTTGGAATTTTTGGTATATTAGGTAGAGGATGATCAATTTGAATGGTGGGAAATGTTTAGGATTGGTTTTGAGGAATTTTGGGTAATTTAGGTGATTTTGCAAATTTTGGGTAGTTTCAAGGGCATTTGGTAGGTTTGGTGGGTGTAGGGTCCCCGGGTCAAAATTGAAATTTTGGAAAAATGAAGATTGATCAAATGTAAGTGAAACAGGATCATTTTGGTTGAGCCATGAAGCCATATCAAGCTCATAAAAGCCATGAGAGGACTCATTTGAGGCATTCACTATGTTGTTCCTAACCCTCTTAGCGAAGGGCCTAGGGGTTAAGGTTCATCCATATGAATTACCTACATGAGTCAGGATGTCAAGCTAGGTATGAATGGTTTTAGAATTTGGAATGTGTGTAAAAGTGTAATGTGTGTGCAAGTCAACCCTCACCAGACCAGGCCACCCAGGGTAGTCCTAAGGCCAAAGAGTCCTATAGGGAACTCATCCTTCAAACCTCCACATTTGATCTTAACCCTCCAAGTGGCTTAGGGGTTTACAATCAGGCATGTGGGGTTTAAAGGGAGTTAAGAGGTGTTTGAATTTCTAAGTGGTGGGTGCCATTTCTAGTCCTCTAAGATAGTCAAAGGGAAAGCCTAAGGCTAAATCCTAAGTACTAAGGAGAGAGAAGAGAGAAGACCTCATCAAAAATGAGGTCAACAGTTAGGTTTGGGTTAAACTTAGGTTCATGTCGGGTTGAACATAAGTATGGTTTGACTTAAGTCTAATGTGGGTTAGACTTAAGTTAGGTTTAGGTTTGATTTAGGTTCATGTCGGGTTGCACCTAAGTATGGTTTAACTTAAGTCTAATATGGGTTAGACTTAAGTTAGATTTCGGATAGACTTAAGTTCATGTCAGGTTGAATCTTAAGTATGGTTGGACTTAAGTCAAATGTGGGTTAGAATTAAGTTAGGTTTAGGTTTTATTTAGGTTCATGGCGGGTTGAACTTAAGTTAAATATTGAAAGTTTATTTTGGATTTGGGTTTGGTTAAACCTTAGTTAGTTAAGGTTTATTAATAAATTAAGTCTAATGTGATAGACTTAATTAGAGTTTAAGTTTGATTAAGCCTAATTTAGTTAAGACTTAATAGTTTAATCACATCTAATGGGTTAGACCTAATTTGGGTTTGTGTTTGATTAAACCTAGTTAGTTAAGGTTTAATGGCTTAATTAGGTCTAATAGGTTAGATTTAATTAGGGTTTAGGTTTGATTAAACCTCAGTTAGTTAATGTTTAATGGTTTAATTAGGTCTAATGGGTTAGACCTAATTAGGGTTTAGGTTTGATTAAACCTTAGTTAGTTAAGATTTAATGGTTTTATTAGGTCTAATGGGTTAGACCTAATTAGGGTTTATGTTTGATTAAACCTTAGTTAGTTAAGGTTTAATGGTTTAATTAGGTCTAATTGGTTAGACCTAATTAGGGTTTAGGTTTGATTAAACCTTAGTTATTTAAGGTTTAATGGTTTAATTAGGTCTAATGGATTAGACCTAATTAGGATTTTGGTTTGATTAAACCTTAGATTGTTAAGGTTTAATGGTTTAATTAGGTCTAATGGGTTAGACCTAATTAGGGTTTAGGTTTGTCTTAAACCTAACGTGTAAGGAGGTTAATTAAGTTTAATATATCCTTAAACTTAATTAAAGGTTTTGTTATGTTTTAAACCTAATTTAGTTAAGGTTTAATGGGTTAATTATATTTAATATGTCTTTAAACTTAATTAAAGATTTGATTTTGAATTAAACCCTAAGGTTCAATGAGTTAATTAAGTTTAATATGTCCTTTAACTTAATTAAAGGGTTTGGTTTTGATTAATTAAGTTTAATATGTCCTTAAACTTAATTAAAGGTTTGATTTTGATTAATTAAGTCTAATATGTCCTTAAACTTAATTAAAAAGTTTAATTTTGGTTAATTAAGTTTAATATGTCCTTAAACTTAATTAAAAGGTTTAGATTTGATTAATTAAGTCTAATATGTCCTTAAACTTAATTAAAGGTTTTGATTTTGGTTAATTAAGTTTAATATGTCCTTAAACTTAATTAAAGAGTTTGATTTTAATTAATTAAATCTAATATGTCCTTAAACTTAATTAAAGGTTTTGATTTTGGTTAATTAAGTTTAAAATGTCCTTAAACTTAATTAAAAGGTTTGATTTTGGTTAATTAAGTTTAATATGTCTTTAAACTTAATTAAAGGTTTTGATTTTGATTAACTAAGTCTAATATGTCCTTAAACTTAATTAAAAGGTTTGATTTTGATTAATTAAGTTTAATATGTCCTTAAACTTAATTAAAGCTTTGGTTTAAGTCTAATATGTCCTTAGACTTAATTAAAGGGTTTTGATTTTGGTTAATTAAGTTTAATATGTCCTTAAACTTAGTTAAAGTATTTGATTTTGGTTAATTAAGTTTAATATGTCCTTAAACTTAATTAAAAGGTTTTGATTTTTGTCTTAAACCCTATGGTTTAATGGTTTAACTAGATTTAAGTTGTCTTTAAACCTAATTATTGTTTGATTTGAGTTCATTTGAGTTTGGATTCATCACTTGCTTAATCCATGATGAGATGGATTAAATATGTGAAGAGGAGGTTTTGAATTATTAATTTTAAAATTAATAAATCTTAACCTTATTTCAAAATGTAGTTTAGATTGATTTGATGACTTGAGAATTGTTGTTTTAGGATTGTTGTCTATTATCCTATGGTTCTCAATCATTTTGCATTTAAATTTCCTAATTTTCCTAATTTTATAATTATTTTTGAAAATAATTACAAAATATCATGGAAATTAGGAAATCACATCCTAGAGAGTTATCCTAGCCTTAAAAAATCAGAAGATGTGCCTAAGGACTTAAAGGTCATTCCCTAAAAATTTCATATTTTTCTGACTTGTAAATAATTTTTAATAATTAAAATACTCCAGAGAGTATTTATTTAATTAAAAATTAAATACTGAGAATAAAATCATGATTTTGTTCTCATAATTTTCTTCTCTTCAAGAGATTTCCAGAGGTATTTTTGTTTTATTTTTATGACCTCTGGATCAAAAGATATGGAATTTTAAAGTTTTTAAGGATTTTATGGATTAAGTCCAGCCCATAAAATCGAGGCTTCGACGCGTGTCCTCGTACACGTCGAAGAGCAGGTAGATCCAGTGCATGGATCTGAACAGCGGACATGGTAGGCGCAGATCAGCGTCATTCGTTCCAAAACACGGGAACGGACGGCAGAGATAAATCCCACATTAATTTGAAAATTTTTGAACCGTTAAACTTCAAAGTTCAATATCTCACTCATTTCTTAATAAAATTGAGTGATTTTTTAACCTATTGAATCATCTGGATGTATAGATTATATCTATATGGTGATGATACATTTCTGGGCTAGTATAACCCATGATATTTTGAATATATGAAATATTTTAGAGAAAATAAACCCATACCTTAGCCACAAGTTTGTCGAGCTTAATCTTGCTTCATGGTCAGCTTCTAGGACTCCCAAAGAAGATCCTTGTCACTTCAATTTAGTTTTGTAACAAGCCTTAGAGAGCAATTTTGGCAAAATGGCTAATTTGGGCTGATTTTGAATATTGGCCAAATTGGCTTAATTAGGCTAACCCTATGGCATGGGTTTGATCGGAATAGGTTGCTGAGGTCCCCATGAAGATTTTTCGTGTTGGGAGCCAAAGGATTTGGGCAAGCTATAGGTTTCTATGGGATCGTTCTCTCCTCTTGGTATTTTCGGCCAAGGGGGGTATTTATAGCCATGAATGGCTATGGATTAACCTTGGTTAGCTTGGATTTGATCATAGTATGGTTAGGGCTGTAGAGTACAACCTCCGCCATGTAAACCAAGCTTCACCTCTTCTTCCTCCATGAGAATTTTTCCACTTAAGCAAGTGCACATTTCATGGAAAATTTGGCTTAAATTTTGTCATGATTGATTTTAACCTCTTTCTTTCCATTTCATTGGCTAAGTGGGAGGTTCTTGGTGACTCAAATGGTTGAGACATTCTCCATGCAACACTTCATTTATCATTTCATGAGGTGGTGACACATTAGCCCCTCTCTTAATATTTTTCATGAAATATTATGATGAGTTTAACCATGGTGTGAAGGATGGTTAAAGCTTTGTCTCCTCACTATTGGGTGGCTAGGGAGGTGGCTAAACTAACCTCTCCATGGCAAAACACCTCACACTTTAAATTACCATGGTTTTGCCACCTCATTTTTTCATGTCATGATGGCCCTTTACCATGGTTAAATGTGAGTGATTCATGGGTTGTTTCTCTTTAATGAGTCATGTGTGATGTCATAAAAGAGTTTTAGAATTTTTAGAAAACAATATGTCATAGGTTTTAAAAATTCCATTCAATGCCCTCTTCATTTTAATTTCCATATTTTATTAATATCCATGTCATTAAAATTGATTTTTGTCTCTTTCCATGACTTTTCACTTTAATTTTCACTTTAATTAATTATGTCATTAATTAAAACATGAAAATTAAATTATTGGTCAATTAATTAATTAAAAATAATTTTGGAATTAATTATTTGATTAATTCCATTATTTTTAATCAATTTATGGATTTTGAGATTTTATGGCTTTTGAATTTAATTTTTCATTTTAATTAATTATGTCATTATTAAAATTTGAAAATTAATTCATTAGCCAACTAATTAAGCAAAATAATTTTGAGATCAATTATTTGATTAATTTTTTCTTTTTATGACTTTTAATTTAATTTTCATTTTAATTAATCATGTGTCGGCATATTTTTAGGTTATGTGTATTTTGAAAAGGGGGTCGCCTACAGAAATTGTCGGCGAATTTTAGATTTTAAATTTAATTTAAATATATATATATATATATATAATTTAGAAAGTAGCATTTGATTTTGAAAATAATTTTAAATTTGAAAATTTTATGATATGAAATCAAACCGATCTCACATCCCAAATAGTTTATATAAACGAGCACCACATCACAAACCATGTATCTATCTCGAAGGACAAACACACTACTTGACGATGGGGCTCGATTAAATAAACTAGAAGATTTGTGACATCCATTTAGTCTGCGAACCAATTTTATAAGCCGACAAGTTCCCCTGCATAATATAAGGGAATTAAGCAGAGTTTATATTACCTGGGTTTTTAAAGTTCCCTATAAGGGCAAGCCCCTATAGTTAATTACATCCTAAGTGACGGGAATCACTTAAGAAAACTATCGATAATGATCAGTGGTTTTGCTCTCAAGAATTTCAAAGTAAAGGTTTTCAAAGAATTGGATTTTGGAAATTTCAAAAGGGATTAGCTCAAATTTGGAACAATTTATTTTAAGAGTCCAATGGAAGAGAGGTAGGAGAAGCTGAGGATCCAAGAAGAATCTTGGCAACTTCCCAAACTATCCTATTGTTTGACTTCAATTTAAGAGTATGTTTAATGTTGTAATCCAACCAATTTTAGTTAATTAGGATTTATATTTGTATGATATAATCACACAAGTATCCTCGAAGATGTGAGGGTTTATGTCATACCAAACAACTACCTCGGAATTCTAAGACCGGTTAGGACTTAATTTGCATAAAATGATTGTGCAAGTGCCTAACGAAAAGGTTGAGGATTTATGCTGCACTAGGCAAACTACCTCGAAATCCTATGTCTTGGTTTTTTAATGCTAAAGAAGGGTTTAGCTGAAGTAGACACAAGTTTTGCTGACGACGATGGCTGTGCTGCCCACTATGCTCCAAGCTCCTTGTCGTTGTCGCAGAGGTTTAGTTTTAGAAAATGATAATCAAGAGATGAGAGAAGTGTTTTGGTTTAGAGAAATCTTAAAGTCCAAATGTCTTTAATGTTTTATTAGGGGAATCTTAAAGTTGATTATAACAACACCGGTTAAGATCTCATGGTTCCATTATTCCGACACCGTTATTTTTATCGGATTCACTTAGTCCAGATGAATTTCCTAAACTCAACTGAATGAGTTCCACACTTTCATTTAGACCGTGGGAAATCCCGTTAGCAACATGTAGGTTACATCATCCGAGGTATTTCCGATCATCCAATAAGATGTTTTAATTTAGTTATAGTTGTAGTTTTGTGTTCTGTTTGTGATTAAATTTTGAGTTGTTTTATATTTTGAATGTTGTGGCGGTGAATTTTATCTTGTTGTGACTTTTAATTTAGTTTTAGGTTTCAGTTTTGTGGCTATCTTAAAGGTTTTAGTTTTCATGCAACAATCTTTTTTAACATGCAAGAAAAGTAAAGCGCAGTACATGTAAATAACTTGCAATAAAATAAAAGCGTACCTGGAGGGTCTTCCCGTCATCCCAAGCTACACTTAAAGCACATGTTGAGGCATCTATATATTTGCAAAAAAAAAACTACCCAAGTAAAGCTAAGGGGAGGTTTTGGTTATCTAGCAAAGTCCTAATCCTATAGCCAGTCAATTCCTATGACGTCTAGGTTCTTTTGTTTTGTTAAGGATGATTTTCTTCATAAAAAAACAATTAAGTTCAGTTGCTCTTCTAAAACATCTCATCATATTGAGAAAGTGTTTAGGACGAGTCCTAAAGATCTTTTCAATACTTCTGAGATTATTTTGAGTCTAAATGAATTTTATTGTACTGGTGAATTAATCATCCAAGAATTTAGTTAAGTTTTGATTCTTGCTCAGTGAACTAAGATATTTGATTATCTCATGAGTAAAGTGACATTTCACTTAATGCTCCGTTTAAGAGTTATGATAATGAAAGCCTTTAAGGGCAAATCAGTTTAATAAAGATTTTAATAATTTAAAATTGGAATTGATGATTTAAAATGATTTAATTTAATTATGAAATTTTAATAATTTTTTAAGTTTGGAATAGTGTTCAAGTTGTTTTAAATTTAGTTAAATCTTTACATTTTAAATGATCTCAATGTATTAGATTAATTTGGGTTGAAAGAGGTGTTTAGATTATTCAATTTAGATTTTAATGATTTAATTTTAATTTAATTAAAATATTTTAAGTTAATTTTTAAGTGGTTTGATTTTTTTTATGTTTTTAATTATGAATTGTCTTAAGGTTGATTTTCTTTAATATTTCAAATTTGTTTTAAATTTGTTTTCATGTGATCTTTGAGATTAATTTTTAATGCTTTAAATTCATTTCAATTTGATTGTTAAATTACTTAATGTTTTAGGCTTTTAATTTAGTTAAGGTTTATTTTCCTTTTAATTATTTAATTTATTAATTTCATTTATCATTTTTTTGAGTTGATTAAGAGTTGAATATTATTAAAGTGATTTATTTAGGGATTTTAAATTAAAGTGATTATAGTCTCCCTAAATTACATCCCCATTTTAATAATTTAAACTTTAATTAATCTTCTAAAATTTAAATTATTTAATTAATTAAGGTTTCATTTTTCTCTTTGATTATTAGAAATGATTATTGGGTTCCTACCCTTTAATTTCCCAAAAGTTCAATCATCTAAGAGAAAATTAAGATCAAATACTTTATCATCCCCTTGATTAAACCTTAATATTAATTAGGGTTTCCTTAATTACCTTTATGTCCTTTTAAGCATGTTCATTTCATAACTCATCAAATTAAGCTCAAATGAACTTAAAATTTTTATGTCACTTCACTCACATGTCAATTAAGACATTAGAGGAGAAAATGTGAATTTTCTTAATTTAATTTAATTTATATATTTATTTTTTATGGAAAATATGGGTTTTCAATAAGAATTAAACCACATGACCAAGGTAGGGTTTCTGTCCATAGGAAAATTATGAGATGTTCCTACTGACTAGGGGACCATTTGGACAAATTTTGGTGATTTTTCAAATTATATTTTATTTAATATAATTATTTTGATTTTTGGAGTGTTAATTAATTATAAAATAAAATTAATGTTGAAAAATGGATTTTAAATTTTTCATAATTATCTCTAAGCTCAAGGAGTTCAGAGAAATAAATTTTGTATTTTTCTGATTTTTCTTTGATTTATTAGAATTAATTTAGTGAAAATGTAAGGAAATTCATTTTTTAATATTAAAAATTATTTTAAGCCTTTAAAATTCAATATCTTAACTTAGAGACTTAGGAAAAATATTTGGTTTATTGCTAAGTAATTAGGAAGCAAAATATGACATTTTTATGATTTTTATTATTTTTTTTAATTATTAAAATATTAAAATATGATTAAAAATGAAGATTTTTATAAAATTTTAATTTTAATTTTCATGGACTCCCCTAACATCAGAGAAGCCCCAAAACCATTTTGGTGAATTTTTAAAAAGTATTTTTGGAGTTATGAATTTTTAAAGTTTAATTTTGGTCATGTAACTTAATTTGTCCATTTAGTGGGGCTAATCACCTCCAATTGATCTCAAATTTTTATGTAAGGTCCCCCTGATCCTAAAGACTAGTGGAAAATTATTTTCATGTTATTTGATGTATGGTTAACCCAAATTAATTAAAATCCTCTTTTGAGTATTTAGGCCAATTAGGATTATTCTTAATGAATTAACTCAAACCATAATTTTCCTAGGGTCCTCTAGTCCTAAGATAGTTTCTTAAATTTTCCCAAAATTTTCTAAGTAACATGCTAATTACTGGAATTAAAATATCAAAACAGGCACAAAAATTTAGAAAATCAATAACTTGCCATAGAGGTGGCCTCTGACCTTGGAAAATTTAGGAAATGTTCCCAAGATCAGAGGCTACAAAAGCCCTATGGTCTCATGCCATGGTGAATTGTCTATGCAAATGGAGAATTAAAACATTGAAATGAGTAAATAATTAATTAAAAATAAAATACTCATCAAATTAACTCAATTCTTTCTCCACATTATTCTCCTCTATTCACTGAGCAAGTGGGTATTTTTAGTTTATTTTTTTGATTTTTCTACGCAAAGATATGGATTTTTGATGTTCTGGGTAATTAAATAAATCAAAATTACCCTATTTATCTACTTTTCCACGCGGTGCCGACTCATCCTCGGCAGCTCCGTAAGACCACGCGTCGCCTCCCTATTTGACGCCCCCATCCTACTCAGTGCTCTAGGGGCCTGTGGTTCATGTCCCGTTCACTCATCCGACGTGATCTGCACCATCCATTCGATACACGCTCGATCAAACGGCGCCTGGTCATTGTCTACGACTAGAGTGTCCCGTGAGCCGTCCACACTAAAACCCTAAGATCTCTCTCATTTCTTAACGGATTTTCATGTTCTTATGTTTTATGGATTTGTCTTGAGGAGCCAAACACATCCATATGGTTTACATGCTATGAAATCGATTCAAATGAAATGTAGAATTCACAGAAGCTCGGAAGGGAGAAGTGATCCATACCTTGGCTCTGAGAAGTGAAGCTTCAATCAGAGAGTTGTGGCACCTTCGATTGCACCCAATGAAGCTCCAGATGAAGTCTCTGGCTCTGGGAAATTGCCTAGGTATAAAAGTGACCAAGGCCGATTTCAAAGCTTGGCCGATAGAGAGGATGGCTAGCCTGGTCAGGGGGTTTTCACTGGGGAACTCCTTCTCTAGGTCTTGTGCAGGTGTGGGTGAGTTTAATTTGATTTTGGTGGAGGTTTCAGAGTTGACCTGTTTTTTGGGTAATTTTTGACTGAGAAATTTAGCTCTGTTAATGGGGATTAGGGCAAAGGGACACTGGGAATCAATTGCTCTGGGTTAGGAGAAGGTCCTGTACCAATTTTGGCAGAGTTTTGTTAAGCTCTGGTTTATCACCTTCTTTGGCCGATAGGTAGTGGAGTTTAAATAGAGCTGGCTGGAGGGCTTCCCAGGGGGAGTTAGGGCTTGGGACCAGCTGCTCTATGCAAGGGAGGAACAGCCATGGAGTCCAATTGAGTTGGGACAGCTCAGCCAGGTTAATTTAAATTTTTGAATCCAAATAAAGCTCTCGGCCATGGCATTTTTCGGCGAGTGTGGTGGCTGGCCAGCCAGGCATGGGTCACCTTCATGGTCAGTGAGGTAAGGGTTTGAGTTTGGTGTAAGCAATGGAGATTGGCCATGTGTAAAGAGCTTGATTCAAAATGGAATGGGGAAGGGGCTCTTTTGGACTTGGTTTGGTCGACCCATGGAAATGGGCTTGGTGCACCCACCGAGGTCGATTTGGGCTGAAGGGAATCGGGTAAGTCAACTAGCTTAGTGGGGAGAAGTCACCATCTAAGCATATTTAAGTTTAAGCGTGGTTTAGGGAAGCATGAAAAGGTTTAATCACTCTTAAGGGAATCATTAAATGACTCCCTCCTTTTGCCCGATATGGTATGGTCACATGAACACCACTCACATGGCTTGCATAGGGCTTAAGGATGGCTTCATGGCTAGCTTTATGGCTTGCCCATGGCTTAGCTCGATTTCATGAAAATGGATTTTGGGATTTTTGATGGATTTAGGGAAATTGGCATGAGGATTGATTTGGAATTATTTGATTATTGATTTAGGACTTAGGGATGATTTCAATTAAAAGGATGATGACGGGAATTTCACATGGGCTTTAGAATAAGTTTTGGGCCTTTTAAATTTGATGAAAATGGGCTTTTAAAGCCTTTAGAAAAGTGGGCTTTTGGATGAAAGTTTTGTGAAGGACCATGTCAAATAAATGTTGGGTTTAGTTTAGGGATGTATCATGAGTGATTGGAAAAGGTTTGGTGTCATTTGAAGTTGAAATGGGTTCACTTTGGGCCTTTTTAGTAATGGGTTCAAAATGGGCCAAATTGGGCTAACTTGGGCTAAGGTTGGGTTAATATTAGGTTTGACGTAAAATTGATGTTGAAAAATGTTTTATGGGGGTGTGACAAAGAGTTTTCAACTTTTTTTGGGCTTTGATTTAGGGATTTGGGCCTATTTGGGTTAGGTTTGGGTTTAGGCCAATTTAGGGGATTTTGGTTTTGTGTTAAGTTTGAGTGGAGTTTGGTTTTAAATTTGGGGCAAATCAAGTTAGTTTTTTGTTTGTGGGGATGTTAGTAAGGCTTAGGAAAAGATTTGGGGCTAATTGGAGTTAAGATGGGTTGGTTTAGACTAAGTTTAGGTCATGGGCCAAAACTGGGCTTTAAGCTTCAAATTGAAATTGGATCCACATGTTGATGAAATTTGGTTTGAATTTGGTCTAAATTGGTATTGGGGATATTAAATTGAAGTTTAGAATTGTATTGGATCAAAATTGAGGTCAATTGGGTGGGTTTGGTGGGACATTGGGTCCACTTAGGTTAAAAATAGGTCAAATTGGGGGTTTTGGTAAAAGTGGGCCAAATTGTGAAAATTGGCTTATTGTACAGTTGAGCAAAATGAAATTGGGAATATTTAGGATTTTTTGGAATTTTCTGGGAATTTTCTGAATTTTCGGAATTTTTGGGTTAAAAGGGTATTTTGGGTATTTGGAGGGTATTGAGGGGTATTTTTGGAATTTTTGGTATATTTGGCCATGGATGATCAATTTGAGTTGGGGGAAATGTTTAAGACTGGTTTTGAGGAATTTTTGGTAATTTAGGCAATTTTACAAATTTTAGGCAATTTCAAGGGTATTTGGTAGGTTTGGTGGGTTTAGGGTCCCCGGGGTTAAAAATCGAAATTTTGGAAAAGTGAAGATTGATCAAGTGTAAGTGAAATGAAATCATTTTGGTTGAACCATGAAGCCATATTAAGATCACAAAAACCATGAGAGGACTCATTTTAGACATTCACTATGTTGTTCCTAACTCTCTTAGCCAGGGGCCTAGGGGTTGAGGTCCATCCATATGAATTGCCTACATGAGTCGGGAAGTCAAATTGGCTAAAGGTAGTTTTAGGGCTTGGAATGTGTGTGTGTGGAAGTGTGGTGTGTGCAAGCTTACCCTCACCAGACCAGGTCACCCAGGGTAATCCTAAGGCCAAAGAGTCCTATATGAAACTCATCCTTTAAACCTTCACATTTGATTTTAACCCTCCAAGTGGCTTGGGGGTTTATAGTCAAAATTATGGGGTTTGAAGGGAGTCAAGAAGTGTTTTGAATTTCTAGGAGGTGGGTTCCATCTCTAGTCCTCTAGGATAGTCAAAGTGAAAGCCAAAGGCTAGATCCTAAGTACTAAGGAGAGAGATCAGACCTCATCAAAAATGATGTCAACAAATGGACCCCCAATAGGTGTGGTGTGCTAACCAAGCACACTGTGTATATTAGCATTGACCGAAGAGATCAACAAAACCAACACAGATGTCTAAGTGACAAACTCAGAACGAAGTATAGAAAATTTCCTCTGGGGAGTATTAGGTAAATCTCTAAGACTGAAGATTCCAGAACTCTCTCTGGGGAAGAGAAAAGGAGGTAAATTCTAGATCACAAGATCTAGAGAGTTTCGATTTTAGATTTGTTTCATTTTCTGTTTCAAGTTTTAATGTGTGAGTTTGGATTTTGGTTTGAGATTAAATTCCGATTGAAGTTTGATTCAAGATTTATTTCCAGAGGGATTTCGTGGAAATTCAGAATTTGAAGTGAGCATGAGAACCTAGGTTCCAATCTCAAGATTTGAAGAGAATTAGAATTTAGGCTCTAGCATAAAGAAGAGAGTTGGAATTTAGGCTCCATCCTCAGAAATTTGAAAGAGATCTAGAAGTTCGGCTCTAGCCTCAGAAGAGAACTGGAAGTTCGGTTCCAGCCTCAGAAATTTGAAAGAGAGCTAGAAGTTCGGCTCTAGCCTCGAAGAGAATTGGAAGTTCGGCTCCAGCCTCGAAAGTTTGAAAGAGAACTAGAAGTTCAGCTCTAGCCTCGAAGAGAACTTGAAGTTCGGCTCCAGCCTAGAAGTTCGGCTCTAGCCTCAAAGAGAACTGGAAGTTCAGCTCCAGCTCCGGAAATTTACAAGAGAGCTTGAAGTTCGGCTCTAGCCTTAAAGAGAACTGGAAGTTCGACTCCAGCCTCAAAAATTTGAAAGAGAGCTAGAAGTTCGGCTCTAGCCTTGGAAGAGAACTGAAAGTTCGGCTCCAACCTCAGAAATTTGAAAGAGAGCTAGAAGTTTGACTCTAGCCTCAAAGAGAACTGGAGTTCGGCTCCAGCCTTGGAAGTTTGAAAGAAAGCTAGAAGTTCGGCTCTAGGCTCGAAGAGGACTGGAAGTTCGGCTCCAGACTCAGAAATTTGAAAGGGAGATAGAAGTTCGGCTCTAGCCTTGGAAGAGAACTGGAAGTTCAGCTCCAGCCTCGGAAATTTGAAAGAGAGCTAGAAGTTCGGCTCTAGCCTCGGAAGAGAACTGGAAGTTCAGCTCCAGCCTCGGAAATTTAAAAGAGAGCTTGAAGTTCGGCTCTAGCCTCGAAGAGAACTGGAAGTTCGGCTCCAGCCTCGAAAATTTGAAGGAGAGCTAGAAGTTCGGCTCTAGCATCGAAGAGAACTGGAAGTTCGGCTCCAGCCTCGGAAATTTGAAAGGGAGCTAGAAGTTCGTCTCTACACTCAGAAGAGAACTGGAAGTTCGGCTCCAGCCTCGGAAATTTGAAAGAGAACTAGAAGTTCGGTTCTAGCCTCGAAGAGAACTAGAAGTTTGGCACCAGCCTAAAAAATTTGATTTGTATGAAGAGGGACCCAATTCCATGTCATCAGAATCAAATAAAACAAAGTTCGTGGCTCCGTGTCAATAAGTCTAGTCAATCCTCTAACGCAAAGAGGAAGGAGAATTGAAAGGTTGGAATTGAAGGATTCAATATGAAAATCAATCTGAGATTTAGATTTGTTCTATTCGTTTTAGTGATTCGATTTCATTTTTGTTTATTTAGAGTTTGTGTTAATTTGGAGTTTATTTTGACATTCAAATTCTTGAAAAGAAGGAATTCTTTATCCATTTTCTTTTTCTTTTCGTTCTTTGTTCAAAGTTCATTTAGCTTAATGGCGTTTCCCAGTCAATTTGCACAAAAAGAGGTGAAGGCAGAACATGACATGATCATTCTCATTCCAATATGTTGAAAATACAACATACAACTTGATCCAAAATATGATGATATTTTCCTCACAAACTCAGTATCTCATACAATCCTCATAAATCCAAAACGGATTGTGTAAGATTCTTGTTGATTCTTCCAAAAGCATTTGTCAAAATTCATGTCTGAATAGTAAGATACATGGACAATAACATCACCTTCCAAGCCACTCCTGGCAGGAATGTCATACGGATGTACATTGGAGGTGTGCTATCTCCCATGTTACTCACAGCTCGTAGGGCCGGAGACTCTCTAACTCTGGATCTATCTGAAAATGAAAAGGCATCTTTCTGTCATCCATCCTTCTGAAAGTGACGGAGATTCACTCAACAAGCACTCCTGGGATGCAGTGTTTTGCTATGTCTGCTCCATTTCCTTTTAATACCATGACAGAACCTACTGGTAGTGGTATTTCCACCTGCCCTCGGAATTTTCCGGGGTCCACTATCCGGAGGTCAGATCCGAACATGATATTACACTGGTTGACAAAAGAGACTATGCAGAAAGGTCTGACAAAGTCATGACGGTCTATCTGTGGAGGTATGGAGTCGCCCTCCTTGTAAATGTTAATGATGCAGCTATTGGGTATGCAATCTGCAGGCAATACCCTCCATGTCACCATCCTTTTTACCTTTCTTTTGATAATTCTTGGTATCGGATCCACCTCACTATGACGAAGTATCCCTGGTGGATTTCCTTTTCTGTCCTCTGCGAAGTTGTAGCAACACCCGCACTGGATAGTAACTCTTCCTTTTCCTGGCATCCATCTTCGGGGCTCTGAATAGGTTTTCTCCCTCAGATGACCAGCTCGGCCCATTTTTCGAAGCTCGATAATGCAGTCCACAATCTGCTGTTGTTCGTAATCTGAGAGCACATCCATGTGCATCTCAAGGCCTTCCAAGATGTTGACCCTCTTGCCTCGAATCCTCTCAAAGTATTCAAAAGTTTTATTTTCAACTTGCTGTAATTTCTCTAGCTCGTATTCCGGGATTATCCGAAGTCCTCGGGGTACGAGTAACATCTTGCGGGATGTACGGCTCAACCCCAGCACGCTCTCCTGCATGTCTTGGCTCCTCGGAGATAGTCTCTGTCGGGACATCGTCCAGGGTTGCTTTCGCAACAAGACTCTTCAAAACTGGTAGCTCTGTTTGGCGTCGTGGTACTGATTCTATTTCTGATCTTCTTGGGATTTCTTTTATCTTTTCTTTTGTTCTTGGAGTTGGTCTCCTCTTTTCGCTCCTGACGAACCAATCTCTTCGAAGTATTTGTACTGATGGTAGCGACTGTCTCTTCTTGTTGATCTGCTGCCAGCTTGGTCAGCATCTTGCGAATATGATGGTTCTTGTTTCTTCGTTGAGTAGGAGTGAGAGTGGCTCTCCTCACCTCTTCAATTTCTACAGGCATGGCGCTGACAAGTCTGTCCTCTTCTGTAGCAACCATGGACTTTATTTTCTTGTGTTCTCCCGTTGCATGAGCGGTGTTTTCTTTTCTCTTCTTGCTAGTAGACGACTGACTTGGGCCACCTAATTTCATCACTATATGACTGCGGAGCTCTTCCCGATCAATCGGAGTCCAATGAGTTTCTTCATATTGTAGCCGGTGTAGTGTGAAATCGAGTCAATTTCAATCACGGCTCCATCCTTCATCCTCTTTTTATCGAGTGTCGGACTCGCGCCATTCTTAAAGTTCGGAACCAACCGCCCGTTCGACATTTCCTGCGAAAAACAAGGAAAGGATCAGGGACTGTACTAAGAACAAGAACAATAAGAAAATATTTATTAATGAAAAATTTTATTTACTTCTTTTAAATTTTAAAGGAAGTGAAAAGAGATGAGGACAGATCAGGAATGAATTGATTTAAAGGAAAATATCAAAATTTTATCATTTCACATATTTTCTTTTTAACACATTTTTTTGTTAATGATTTTTTTATTTTATCATCTATTTTATTTTTATATTTTGGGTTCGGACCCTGTTACGAAGGATTACTCTACCCGTGTTTCTAGGAATGAGACTCCACTTTTAAATTTCATCCTTCGAAACATCAGGTTACATAATATTTCTTCAATTATCGTCCATTAATTGGAAGCATAGGTCGTTCTCCACGACAGTTAACAAGCTGGTAGGACCCCCTGAGTAGATTGTCTCGACCACGAACGGCCCTTCCCAAGTTGATTCAAATTTACCTCCTATCATGCGGTGTGCAAGAATAAGTCTTCTGAGTACTAGAACCAAATCACCGACTTTGAATGTCCTTTGGTGGACCAGTTTATCGTGTGCCTGGATCATCTTGGCTTGATATAGTTCCAAATTTTGCTGCGCTGAAAGTCATTTCCCTTATAAGCTTTCCAATTCTTCTAGTCGTAATTTGGCATTTTTCTTCTCTAGTGATCTTGTTCGCAACTGTAATTCTGAGTGACGGAAGCTGAACCTCTAAGGGTGAAACGGCCTCTGACCGTACACTAAGGAGTAAGGCGTAGACTGGGTAGGAGTTCTGAAAGTTGTTCTGTAGGCCCATAAAGCTTCTAACAACTTCTTGTGCCAATTTCTTTTGTTTTCATCCAAAAGTTTCTTTAATATTTGGACGAGCGTTTTATTTAAAGCTTCGGCCAAGCCGTTTGCTCTTGGGTAGTAAATCGTCGAATAGCGCCAGTCAATCCCGTTTCTCCTGACAAAATTGTTGTTCTTCATACTTCTGAACGCGGACCCATTATCTGAAATGATTCTGTGCGGTACCCCAAAAAGGTAGACAACTTGATTCTTGAAGAACTGTAGCACGTGGTGTGCCTTCACTTCTACGAGCGGTGACGCACGCCCATTTGGAATAGTAATATGTTGCTGCAAGAATGAAGCGATGTCCTCTTGAAGAAGGCGGTTCTATCGGACCCACAATATTTGTACCCCAACTCTCAAATGGCCACGATGCAATTGTCGGATGTAGCACATTTGGAGGTTGATGTAGAACCACTCCATGCACTTGGCATTGGTGACAACTCTTGGTGACCTTCATGCAATCGGTCATCATCGAGGGCCAGTAGTACCCTAGTCTCTTAATCTTCATTTTCATCTTCGGACCCGACTGATGAGCGCCACAAAGTCCTGAGTGCACTTCTTTAACATTTTCACGAGCCTCGGACTCGCTCAGGCACCTTAGCCACATCTAATCAAAAGACCTTTTGTATAATGTATTGTTCATTAATGTGTAAGACAGAGTTCTTTTCTTAATCTGATGAGCCAATGACTTATGGTCCGGTAGGTTTCCTGTTTGCAATTAGTCTATTAGCAGCTGACGCCAGTCTTTTGTATTTTCTATTACTGCCGCAATTGTTTCTTCTTCTTTTCCTGACTTGTGTATCATGTCCATGTCGAGCTGTGAGAGAACCTGACGTCCTTGAACTGACGCTTCAACTGATTCATCCTGCAAGCAGACAAATTCTTTTGCAAGGCGGGCAAACGCGTCTGCAAGAGTGTTTTCTCTCCTGGGAATCTTGTAGATCGTTACATTCAGAATATGCTCCAACAATTTCATGGCATACTGAAAGTAATGCTTGAGTCTTGGCTTTATAATTCTGTATTGTCCTGCGACCTGTTGAATTATCAACTGAGAATCCCCATAGATGTTGATATCCGTTATCCTCATCTGAATGGTTAATTTTAATCCGGTTATAAGGGCTTCGTATTCTGCTTCATTATTTGTACACGGTTCTGTTAAGTGGTAGGAGTACCTTAACATCCCCCGCTCCGGTGTTATAAATATTAGTCCTATTCATGCCTTACCAGGCACTATCATTTGCAATTCTTTATCTTTCTATGCTGAAGATGCTCCATCGAAGTACAGTTCCCAACGTCGATCTTCGGGGTCTTCTAGGCTCATTATCTACTCATCTGGCAAATCATCGTTGAGAGGCAATTCTACCGGTAAAGGGTGTGTTGCGAGGAAGTCTGCTAGGACTTGTCCCTTTACGTCACGAAGTGGAATGAAAGTTATATCGAATTGCAATAGTATCATCGACCACCTAGCAAGTCCGCCGGAAAGCGTCAGGCGAGTCATCAAATATTGCAATGGATTAACTTTCGAGATAAGATTAACCTTATGAGAAAGCATGTAATGCTTGAGCTTTTAAGCGGCGAAGATCAGGGCCAAAAAATGCTTCTCAATCGGGGGATACTTTACTTCCGTGATGAAGACTTAAGTAGTAGAGGGCATTTTCTTTCCCCTCGTCATTGACCTGGGCTAGCAGGGCTCTGAGAGAGTCGTCTAAAGCTGCGATATAAAGTATCAATGGTCGACCCGAGACTGGGGCTGCTAAAACAGGAGGTGTCATTAAATACTTCTTTATGTCATCGAAGGCAAGTTGACATTTGGAGTCCCAAGTAAACTTGGCATCCTTCTTAACCAAAGCAGAAAAAGGCTGACACCTTCCTGACAAATTTGAAATAAAGCGTCGAAGATATGCTAATTTCCCTTGAAAGGATCGCAATTGTTTCAAGGTTTTGGGAGGTGGCATTTCTAAGATAGCTTTAATCATCTCCGGATCGATTTCAATTCCAAGATGTCGGACAATAAATCCTAAGAATTTCCTAGAGGAGACGCCGAAGGCGCATTTCAAGGGATTCATCTTAAGGTTATATTATCTCAATCACTCGAAAACAATTCTCAAATCATACAGGTGATCTTCCTTCAGTTTGCTTTTGATGACTACATCATCCACGTGGCATTCAACTTGGTTGTGAATGAGATCATAAAAAATTCTCGTCATTACTCTTTGGTATGTTGCTCCTGCGTTCTTCAATCCAAAAAACAACACTGTGTAGCAGTATATTCCGATTGGCGTTCTGAAGGCTGTGAGCTTTTCATCTTTCGGTGCCATCTTTATCTAGTTGTATCCTGATGATCCATCCATGAAAGAGAAGATTTCATGTGTCGAAGCGATGTCGATCATTAGTTCAGGAATTGATAGAGGGAATTCATCCTTCGGACATACTTTGTTTAAATCTCTGAAGTCTACGCAGATTCTGATCTGTCCATTCTTCTTTTTGACTGGTACCACGTTGGCTAACCAAGTTGGATATTGTTCTTCACGGACGAATTTAGAGTCTATTAGTTTCTTAACTTCAGCTATAACTTGTTCAATTTCTAGACGCATTCTTCTCGGAGCTTGTCTGACTGGAACGACAGTAGAATCCACTCGTACTTTGTGGACTGCGACTTCTGGAGCTAATCCTGGCATTTCATCATAATTCCAAGCAAAACAGTCCTTGAATTATATCAGTAGCTTGATCATGTTTTCGGAGTCTTCTTTGTTGAGTAAGGACCTAACAAAGGTCGGCCTAGGCTCTTCGCTAGTACCTAAGTTAACTTCCATTAACCCGTCTACTATAGATTTAATTTCTTCTTCAAATTCTAGCAGAGCATCTCTGATTTGTAGATCTTCGAGATCATCTGAAGCTTCCAAGCAATCTTCATTAGGCTTGCAAGTGATAACCAAGTAAAATCCCGTATCATCAACTGATTCTACTGTGCCGAATCTGAGACCGTGTTTTGAATTGGGAGGCCGACCGACATTATTCCATAATTTTTCAAAGTGTTGTGATCGACCTTTTGTCCATTGTTTAGGTAAGACACCACGTTGAATTAAATTTTGAACACAGGGAGAATGCCACTCAAAAGGCAACTCCATTAATTCAGAAGAAGTAACATCTTCAAGTTGTACATCATTTTCAGTTTTGGAAGAAGAAGCACCACGGTAGAATTTAATCGGTTTAGTACCGCCACCATGCACTTCCTTGACCACCATACCCTCGATCTTATTAGAATGGATTGGGGTTAGGTTCATAGTATGCACATAGTGGTTAATCTTCTCGTACATTGATTTGTATTCTTCATTCTTTTCATCTTTAAGAGAGATCTTGAACTGGGGTTTCTTTTGATTTACTGTTGCTGTTTCTTTCTTGATTTCTTCTTCGGAACTATTCTCCCAATCAACTTCTATGACCAGTTTCTTCTGTCCAACTGTTCCAACGTCTCTTCCTCAACCTCGTCCCAGGCCTCGACCTCGGGTGCGAGTTCCGGAGAAACCTTCACCATCTCACTGTAAGGGAGTGGTGAGTAACTGTTGGACTTGAATTTCAGGTTCTTCGTCATCCTGAACTTATTTTGCTTCATTTGGTATGGTATTTATGGAGAAGATTATTTACTTCGGAGGCGCATAATAGGCTGCATCTTCATGAATCCCAATCTCGTGTACGGAGAATGGTTGCAAGTCACCTTTAATACACTGTTCTCCTCCTTCATAATACTTTATGCACTGGTGCAGAGACGATGGTACCATCCAGTTTTTATGGATCCATGGCCGACCCAGTAGAGCATTGAACGATGTCTCAGAATCAATTATGTGGAATTTTGCGGTTGTCTTTGTTAAATCACCGGTCTTCATTAATAGTGTTATCGATCCAAGAGCTCTTTCTCCCTTCTGATTCAACCCTCTTAATGACATCTTATCTGCTTCAAGGTCGCGAGCATAAATTTCAAAATATGTTAACGTCCGAAGATTCATTATGTTGATTGATGCTCCTGGATTAACCAACACTCTGGAGAGTGTAAACTTTCCAATAGTGACTGAAATGTACAACGGTCGGTTGTGATCAGCTGTTCCAAGTAGTAGATCATTGTCCGCGAAGGTAACACCTCGTTGTTCTTTTAACGAGCAAACCTCGTCTAAGGAATTACCGGCCATTTGAGCTAAACAAATCTCTGGATCAAGTAAGGCCTTGATCATAGCTTCCCTCATCTCCTTTGACAGGATCAGAGCGTCGTAGATGCTCAGTGTGGCTGTTAGCTTCCTAAGGTGGGCTAGGACGTTGTAATCCACTTTATTTCCATGTTCCTCGGTTTCTTCCCGAACGGGTAATTCTTCTGTTGGGATTGGCTCTTCTTGAGCAACCACCTACTTTCCTTTATCCTTTGGACCCATTCTTGGGTGTAGAACTTTTCCGCTTCTTAGGTTGACTTCAGTTACTTGTTCTGAATCTGGTGGTGACTCTACCGGTGTCTCCTCTTGAATCGGAACGACTGACTTTTCTGGAATAGCTTCAGAATCTGGTAACTCCAATTCTATCGTGATTGGAGCTCCTCGGAATTCACAAATAAATTCATTGTTTGTTTAGCTTTCGTAATCATCTTTGTGAGCGTCTTCTCCTTCGACGCGGTTATCGAGGTTTAATATGATTTGAGAATTGTTTATCATATCGGAATCGAGATCCGGATTAGGTTGGTTGTTGTTAGTTACGTAATCGTTAGAAATAGTCAAAACATAGCAAACACCAAAACTCTTATCATTATAAGATCCCGTTGGGGTGATCAAATAATTATACAGAGTCAGAGGTCCGAGGGATTTTTCCCCTGAATCGGAAACAACCATCCTAGGATAAGCAGCCCCTAGTCTACCCTTTGGAGCCTCAGTCTTCTTTTCTTCCACGATCTTCTCCTCCTTCTGGGGTGGTTCTTCAATTTCAAGCGATAACACCGGCTCGACAGGTTTCAAACTCTGAGTTGAAGCGCGCACTGAAGCGTTCTGGATATGATCCAAGATTTTCTTTGAAGACTTTGTCTAGACGGTATTCCATCCATCATCGGTCATGTATGGGTTTATCGAAAGAATAGGATTCATTGAAATGACATTGATGGAACCTCCTTTTTGGGGTTCCATCATGTATTCCTTTGAGATCGTTATGTTCCCTCTTCGGAGATTACCTTCGAGCCAATCCTTAAAAGTGAAGCAGTCTTCAATCTTGTGTCCGATCATCCGGTGGTAAGGGCAGTAGTTCGGATGATCTTTCTTGTTGACTTCTTCTGGCTTTTTGGGCTCTGATAATTGAAAATCAGGTGTCTTCATCAAACTGCGAAACATCTTAGCTACTGCTTCCGTCTTGAATGGATACTCCTTGTTCAGAAGTTCCTCCAGGGGACGTGACGAACGAGGTAATGGTTGACTATACAGCCATGGCTGGTGGCTCAGTCGAGGTTGTTGATAGCCCTGCTGAGGTTGCTGATAAATCTGTTGTGGTTGTTGGTAAGTCCGTTGCGGTGGTTGATAACCGAGGTCTGTGGTTGCTCTGTGCTGTATCTGCACTGGCTGCTTGCCTTTATCTACTGCCGCGACGATCCCGAATTTCTTTTTAAATGCTTTTATAGGCTTCTGCTTGTCAGTCTTGTCAACAAAACTCAGCTGCTTTGCCTCCTCTTGCAAGCTCCCGGCCTTGCTAAGCAGCTTCTCGAAAGTCTTGATTGTAAATCCTTTAAGGAGAAGTGCTATCGAGCCATGGATACTTTTCAGCAAAAAATCGATCGCATGCTGTTCCTGAAGTTGTGGTTCACACTTCATGCTTAAGTTTCTCCATCGAAGTATGTAATCCATCAAAGTTTCGTTCGGTTTCTGTTGCTCCACCACTAAATCACCGATAGTGATGTGGTGTCGAGCTCCGGCAAACCGCTTAACGAAGAGATTTTCGAATTCTAAAAAGGTCTTAATTGAACCATTCGGAAGTTCTGCATACCAGTCGAAGGCAATCCCTGACAGGCTGCTGACAAACTGTCGAAAGAGTAAAGCATCGCTCCCACCGGCATTGCAGTAACTAGCACAAAAATGTGCAGCATGCTGCCGGGGGTTTCCCGTTCCATCAAAAGTCTTGAACGGAGGTGGTACGAAGCCTTTTGGGTATTGGACGACATTAAATTCTTCGGGGGGTAAGGTCTACCCGTCTGAATAGATGCCCCACTTTTGGACTGGGCCAATGCTTCTCGCACCTGCTGTTCTACCATGTTTTTGATATCCTTTTTGGGAATCATGCTCTACGCAGAATCCTTCTTCGGTTGTTCATCTCCATTAACAGATGTGATCTCCTTTCCTTCGTCCACAACATGGATGATCTCCGGGGGTGTTTCTTTCTGAGGTTGCACCTGACTCTAGAGAGTGGCTAAGGCGGCCGCCATCTCTTCCATCTTCCTTTCCATTTGACAAATTGTGCTATCCTTCTCTTGAAGTTTTGCTCTCATCACTTCCGGTTCATCTCTTTCAGCTGCTGCCAGAGCAACTTGCGAAGCTGACGATGCTCGTGTCTCAAACATGTTGATCTCAGCATAATCTTCATCCATAAACTCTGATGAATCTACTACAGTTTCCAATTTTTCTCCTCTTTCCTTTGCCAACCGTCGGATGTTGGTTCTTAGCTTTCCTATGGAATCCTCTAGTGGCCTCTTCGAAACGGTTTCACGGTTGTCATGTGATGACTGTTGGACTTCTTTCTCAGGAGTTTCTTTTAATGCAGTAGCACTTTCTTCAGATTCTGGCTTTCTGAAGAGACACTTCTTTCCAGAACACTGTGCTTGTATCAGTTCAACAATAATAGGTAGCCACACCATCCTTCTCGTAGTAGAAGGCCTGGGACCAGATGGTCTATCAGCTGTGCGTCGGTAGGTGGTGTCCTCCCTAATATGGTGTTCCGATAAGACAACAGGCGAACTAGCTCGCACTTTCTTCCTTGGCCTTTCCGGGGCAGTGACGGGGTTTACTCGCTGTCCGAGGCGGGATTTGACTGGCACTTGTCCCATTCTTCTTAGGATCTCTGATATGGGGCACCCTTCTTAGCTAATTTCTCTACTACGGCTTGCAGTGAGGTAAGCGGCGTAATCTTGGCCCTCTTCCTCTTACAGTCTCTATAGTATGCAGGTCAGGGTAATGCAGCAGCGATCCTTTCGACATCTTCTTCATTCGATGCAGCAGAGAGAGGGTGGAACCTACTTCCTCCCAACAGTGGTGAAATGTCAGGTAGTTTTTCTTCTTCCTCAGGAATCTCTTCCAGAAAAGCAACTTCAGCAGCCTTAGCCTTCTCGATCTTGGTGATCTTTCTGCTCCTATTTCTTCTCTAAGTCTGAGTCAGGGGTGCAACTCTTGAACTGGACCCTATCTCGAAGACAGAAGGTATTGTAGCAAAATCTGTATCCTCCTCGGTGACAGGCTCATCACAGACTTGGATTTCCTTCCCCTTCAATTTGGTAGGAGCCGGGGTAGGTGCGAGAGATGACTAGACCGGTGGGGGTAGAGACAACAGTTCTCCTACGAATAGCAGTATTTTATTCAGCTGGGACCCTTTGCAGGGGAGGGAACGCTTGAGTCGATTTCAGGTTAAACTCAATCATGGGTTCCTCAGTTTCCGGCACTTTGTCCATTAGTGTGAAGAGGGTGACGTCAGCGAACTTAATATCTGTATTATCGAATCCTTGTCCAAAATGGAAGATTCCATTGTCGGGCAGTTCATCCTTATAGACAGCAAAGTCCATTCCATAGGTGAAGGAGAAAATTAACATTGGTACAATCCTTTTCTGTAGGGTAAATTCCGAACGTTTGTCCCGAATTATGCTTCCTTTTGTCGCAAAACTTAAGATGGAAAAAGAAAGAGTCCGAACACATTTTAGTTTATCTTAGTATATTTGCGATTTAAAAGAGTTCTTTTATTAAAAGGTTGTTTATTAGAGGATTTGTTTGTTAGGAACAAAATGACTAATGGAGGAAGGTGACCCGATATAAATATATGTGTACTAAAATCTTCTTCCCTGACAACAGTGCCAATAACTTAACTCGAAGTCCTCTGAAGATCAACGTACTAATTAATGCTTTCAAAAATACATGTTATAAATAATAATAGCGACTAGTGTATATAAATAAAATTTTATGGAAAATACTTTACACACTATGGGTTCTACGCAAGTATACATATCGTTTCAAGTAATATAGAGCATTGAAACAAAGACCCCAGTTTCGATCCCACGAGGAGAGAGTTATAGATCTTTAAATATTTTTATTTTAAAGTATTTTTTTTTATAATTTTTAATTTACTAGATGCAATAATAACGCAGGAATTGTTGTAAATAGCAATAAGAAAGCAACTTTCTCCCTTTCAATTAATCCAAGATTTTCTAAGATAATAATAATATTCGTGGAGAATAAAAATTTATGGTATTGTGCCAAATAGAAGATTTCATATTCCTTACCCTTTAATCTAGGTGCAAAGAACATTGGCTAGCCTATAGATCAGGTCCGGATTTATTGTTAGTAGAATGGGTTAATCTAGGCTCACACTAGATGTCCAAGGGTGGCTATGGTCGGCCCTACTAGTGACCCTTTCCTTTTCTATAAACCAAATCACAAGAATTTAGTCTGTCACTCTAAAAACTTATCAATTCTACGCCCATTATATAATATCTTCTTATTTATTTGCACTTCACCTCGAATAACCCGCACAAGGCCTTCGACGACCCAAGGATTCATGTGATATCTACAAGTTAAGAATTCATCTCCTTCTAGGTCTCAAAAATCTTCAACAGGTTTTAACAATTTAAATGGCCAATTTAAATAGTAAATAGAACCGGTATTAATATCATCACAATGTTTTGAAAATATATGATTTTTAATTCTCCAAAGAATTTTGTATTATCTTATTTATCATTTCCTAATTGAAAGGAGAAAGTAAAGTAACTACTCAGAACACATTGAAATTAAATAACAAAACATAATACATAAACTTTGAATTAAAATAAAAATACTTATCTTAGATGTTTCTCCTACTGAACTTCTAATTCCTACTGATTCCACAGCGTAATGAACTACAGATGCTACAACTCTTTCAAACTCTGAATACAATCTCTAAAATAAACTCACTAATTTATGAAGGAAAGTAAAAAGGTGGCCCCAATATGATCTCTCTAATTCTCTCTCTAGATAGGACTCTAGATAGGGAGGGGTAGATGGGGCGTTTTTCTCTGAAGGAATATCCTCCTATTTATAGGCTTCAAGGGTTGCCTCAAGGCACCTCTTCAAAATGTGTCCACATTCAATGAATCTTCTAGAAGGTGTGTCTGGCGCCTAGGCGCCGGACACCTCATCCAGTTCTTCGCACCTCTTCACTTTGGATCGCACCTCTTCGCGATTAAAACCATTTTGAAGTGTCCAAATACATTGTATCACATGTCCTACAAACCAGGAACAACTGCTAGTCTTCTTGAAGGTCCAATAACCGATCACACCGTCAAAACAACCGCCCAAAAGTCGTCAAAATCTAATAGTTTTCTGTATCGAGTTGGTGCTTAGGCGCCGAACTCTGGCGCCTAAATGCCAGGCCAATAATTTCGAAAATTTTGCATTTTGGCTCTATTTTTGCTTCTTTTTGCTCCTTTTTGCTCCTTTTTCATATTTTTCTCCTTCTTGAACATTTTTGTATCACCTATATCCAAAAACACAAAAATACCTTTCATTAAAGCATAATATCCCTAAAATTTAATAAAAATCAAGGCATAAAAATAGGTATTTTTTTCTTGGATCAAAATCCCTCAAACTTAAACATTACTTGTCCTCAAGTAACCCTTTTTACTATATAAAATGTATAACATTTGGAATAAGAAAAGGTAAATATTTAAGACTCCTTATGATTTTTTATTTTATAATGGCTTTAGTAAATCATTAACCAAATTTCACTAATTAAGTTTAATTTTAAGAATTTAAAGAATATTCTAACTACCAAATCATAAGACTTCAAAAATTTTTCATTCACTTCGAAAATAATTGTAGTTTATTATATTAAGATCATATAAATTATTCACAAGAAAAAGATCATCATGAAATTCTTTTCTAATAAAAATACATGCATAAAAATCAAGTAATAAATGTAATCAGTTTTCTTTTTATAAGTTAATTCAAGTGAAACCAATTTTTGATTAGGCATTTCCTAAAGCTTCTCCTCTCTTTTTCTTTTTCTCTTTTTTTTCTTTTTTTTTAAGAGAGAATTACTATATCTGGATAGCCTGTTAATGGTTTTGAACTTCACTATCCTTATACATTTTCAATTAATTATTATAACATAAATAAATTTCAAAGAGAATTTCAATCTATTCTTTTTCGAGTTATAATTTATGATTTCTTAATACTTCTAAAATTCAATTATCTCTACTATGAATAGAAAAATTTCTTAATCTTATTCTTCTTTAAGTTGAATAATTCTATTCTTAAAATCAATCAAAGTTATTAAAATTTTTGGTTAAGTCTACTAAATTATTTATAATTTCAAAAATTTAAGTGATCTTAAATAGATTCTTCATTCCTCATGTTATGTTAAAAATTTTTATTTTAAGAAAATATTAGTTCTTTAAGGACAAATAAAATTTAATTTTGAATGTATTTTCCCTTTCCACCCAAACTTATGTTTTGGTCTACAATAAAAAAATTTTTTTTTTAAAGTATGAGAGAAAGAAAAACATAATTTTAAAAAGGAATTTTTATAAGTATGTAAAAAAAACATTCTAGAAAGAAAAATTTACTTCTACACATGCTTTTATGAATAATACTGAAATAATGAAGCAGGTATAAAAGTATGCAGCTCATTAATAATTAAATTAAATGATTATACTACTTAAAAAAAACAGAACAACATTACTAACTACTAAACAGTAAGCGGAAACAGGAATGAAAATAAATTTATCCAAATTTCAATCTTAAACACAATACATTAAAAATACTCTAACAACAGTCTTATCATCCAAGAATCCACACAAAGTAAATAAACAAATCTAAACTAGCAAACAACAAACAACAATCAATACTAGCAAACAAACTAAACTAACAACAGACTTAGCACAATTCAGAGGTAAATCGGGCCAGCTAATCACCGTATCGCAGCCTCATCATCACCATCATCACCAAAAGAAAACTCAACATCCTTAGGATCAACATATGGTGAGAAACTAGGAAAAGTAGGAAACTGAACATCATGCTCTCCCTTCAGGAATCTAACGAGAGCGTCATCATACTCAGCATCGTAACTACTCTTCCTCGCGGGTATACTCGGATAAATGATCAATTTTCTTATCAATAGAATCAACTCGCGGTGAGTTTGAAATAACTCATCTTCTTCGCTCTAGAAACCGATCATGCATCGATTCCCAAAAACTAGATGGTGGCTCGGCGGTAGAAGTAGAAGGTCTGGAAGTAGAAGGTCTACCTGAAGTGTGTGCAGAAGTAGAAGGAGCGGTCGATCTCTTCTCTCGAAGATGATCATAGATACTAACTGCCCAATTGGCCTGGTAGACTTCAGCTTCTCCTCAGAAATATCAGCAGTGACTCCATTACTAACACATAAATAATAAATCAAAGATGGGAATCTCAGTCCCACAGAAGTGCTGGATTTAGCAGTAGACTCCACGAAATCATAAATAATACTGCCGACATCTATCGGCTTCCTTTCCTGAATGCAATAGTTTAAGATAACTCGATCTCTGGTGACTTCACTCAGGTGGTTGGAAGGTAGAAGTCTAGCAGAAATAAAATAATGCCAAGCCTTTGAAACATCATTTAATTTGGAAGATTTGAAATTTACCCGTTTTTCATTTTGGATCTTTCAGGCTCCAGTGCCGTCAGTCAAATAAGCAATAATCATCTCAAGATCTCCCTCAGATGGAGATAATCCAGAATAGTGACACTTGATGGTAGGTGGCAGGCCATAAAACACATTGATCCTCTCTGGAGAAAATCCTATTCCAATACCTTTGACGAAGAATTCGTAGTCTTCCACATCTATAAAGTTAGCATAAAATTCACGAATGACTGGAATAACAACAACATCAGTGAAATAACAGAATCATTGCCGGTTGTGCGCAACGATTGTGTTCTCAATCATTTCACCCGGATTGTAAAAGCTTCGCTCCGAGATAAAATTTCTCGACGTCGAAAATTCGTGAAATCGAAAATGCGCTGCCGCAGTCGCGAACTTGCTATTGTTAAAATCTTCTCGTCCCTTCCCTCGCTTAGATTTCGGTGACATCTAAACGTGAAAGAAAACAAGAACAAATTTAGGAATCAAATATTTAAACTCTTTTTAAGTTTAAGAAACTTAAAATTAGTTTAAAAATCTAAATAAAATATCTAAAAATCAAACTTTTTCTCAATATTTCGATTTTTAGCAAAACATACGAAAAACTATGGTGAAAATAAAAAATAAATGGATCAGAGTGTAGATCTGACCTCGAGACGAAGAAATCAAGTGATTTCGCGCCCAAATACTTGATTTTTTGACCTCAAAATGGATCTAAGAGGTGTATTTTCTCGAAAATGGGGAAGAAGATGAAGCTTAGGCGTCATCCATGGCTAATGGGGTTTATATGGTGTTTTTCGGGTAAGCAGGTCGAACCGGCGCTTAGGCGCCGAATTCTGGCGCCTAGGCGCCAGACTCACCTTTCACAAAAATCACTCTAAAAATTTTATTTTCCACCAAAATTCATAAATTCAACTTCCAATTACTCATATTAGAGTAGGGCATCAGTTTCTAACTTCCTAAACATTTTTCAAAAATTTTAAAAATTAAATATTAAATCCACCAATCAAACACAAGGTTTAAATCAAACTTCTCTTGGCTCAATACACTTCAGATAAGTATAATATAATGATTCAAGTCCTAACACACAATCAAACAACACAATTTGAAAACAAATACAAAACACATTGAACATGAAAGCAAATACATAAACAAACACAATTACTTCACTAAATCGATACAATGACTCACTAGATAAATCACGATCTCACCAAATCACTATCTAATTTCCATTATCTTGGCAAGGAAAACTATTCAACCCACTTGGGAAGAACAATAATGCTCTCGGAAAATCAGTAGCCGTTTTCTCATCGATCCACTTGTTCTTCGCATACATCTCCACTTGAGCATCTTGATAAGCCGGTAGATGATCAAATTGGAGTTTCGCTTGCCATTCCAGATACTCAATCTGATGATACATCTCATGAAGGCGATCTCCAATACTTTTGAAATCTGCTTCAAATTTATCAAGATGACTAAAAATTTTCTCCAAACATACAGTGATGAAATCATTGAAGTAGGGTTGAGGATCTTTTGGAGCTTTGTCTCTAGTCTCTTCTCCAAGATTTCTCCTCTCCATTTTTTCAAAAATCCTGTCTAATCTCTCAAGAATGGAGTGTATAGATTGAAATATTGATTGCTTAGGGATTGGGGACGAAGATGGGTTAATTTAAAGGTGAAAATCGTGTGAAAAACTGAAAATTTTTGGTTTTTACACGACCCAGTAACCGTGGCTCTTAGGCGCCAAATCTGGCGCCTAGGCGTCGGACCCATCGATACACAGCTTATTCTGGCGCTTAGGCGCCGAATTCTGGCGCCTAGGCGCCGGAACTATGTTCGACTCCGTTTCGCCTAACGTCAAATTTCAAGGTTTTGTTCTCCAAAAATAGGTAAATTATAATGGTAAGATCAGAACAATCTCAATAACACAATTGTACACAATTTCAATGAAGGTTAAGTTGATCTCCTTTTTACTCACATATGAAATGGAGTGATCCAAAGTCAATACTTTATATACTTCCAGATAATTTTTAATTTTCTGAAGTTATATAAAATTAATCAAGACCGAGGCATAACCATACATTAAAAATGTAAAAACACACTAAAAATAAAAATCTATGGGTTGCCTCCCATAAAGCGCTTGGTTTAACGTCGTCAGCCCGACCTAAGTAATTCTTTAATCAGATTGACTTAATTCATAAACCTCTTTATAAATGTTTTTAAAATCTCCCAAATAAGGCTTTAATCTTAATCCATTAACTTTAAAAATTTTTCCCGTTTTGGGGTCTTTAATATCCACAGCTCCATATTGGTATACTTTTTCAATTATATATGGTCCTATCCATTTTGATCTCAATTTTCCAGGAAAAAGTCTTAAACGAGTATTAAATAGTAATACTTTTTGTCCAGGCTCAAATATTTTTTCTGAAATATTTTTATCATGTAAAACCTTCATTTTCTCTTTATAAATTTTTGCATTATCATATGATTCATTTCTTATTTCATCCATCTCATTTATTTGCAATAATTGTTTTTCTTCTGCAGTATTAAAATCAGAATTAAACTCCTTTATCGCCCAATAAGCTTTATGTTCAAGTTCAACAAGTAAGTGACAGTGTGTTCCAAAAACTAACCGGTAAGGTGACATTCCGATTGGTGTCTTATAAGCCGTTCTATAAGCCCATAATGCAGAATCAAGTCTATCAACCTAATCAGTTCTTTTAGGATTAACAGTCTTCTCTAAAATTCTTTTAATTTCTCTCGTTTGATACTTCAACCATTCCACTTGTTTGTGGGAGATATGCGATTGCAATTTTATGTTTGATTCCAAATTTTTGCAGTAATGATTGAATTCTTATATTTCTAAAATGACTTCCACCATCTGTGATAATTACCTTAGGCATTCCAAATCTTGAAAAAATCATCTTCTTTAAGAATTTAGATACACTTTTGGAGTCACAGTTAGGCAAAGCTACAGCTTCAATCCACTTTGAAACATAATCAACTGCTAATAAAATATAAATTTTTCCAGATGATGGTACAAATGGTCCCATAAAGTCTAAACCCCATATATCAAAAATTTCAACTTCCAATATATAGTTTAAAGGCATTTCATCTTTCTTGGATATATTTCCCATTCTTTAACATCGATCACATGTTTTAACATATTGTCTCACATCTCTGAATAAAGTAGGCCAATAAAATCCTGAATTTAAAATTTTAAATGCAGTTTTATCTATTCCAAAGTGTCCTCCAAAATCAGAATCATGACATTTTTGAATAATAGCAAAAGTTTCTTCATAAGGTACGCATCATCGAATTATAGAATTTCTTCCTAATTTAAATAAATGAGGATCTTCCCAAATATAATATTTAGCATCTTTTTTAAATTTCTTAATAAATTTTTCATCCAATCCATAAGGTAGAATATTGTTAACTAAATAGTTAACTATATCCGCATGCCAAGGTGTTTGGTATCCTTGTATAACATATAAATGCTCATCAGGAAATTTCTCATTTATATTTTCTTCAGTAATAACATTATTCTTAATTCTAGATAAATGATCAGCAATTTGGTTGTCCGTTCCTTTTCTATCCACTATTTGAAAATCAAATTCTTGTAGAAGTAAAACCCATCTTATTAGTCTAGGTTTAGCATCCTTTTTTGACATTATATATTTAATAGTGGAATTATCAGTATGAACTATGCATTTAGTACCAAGAAGATAAGGTCTAAATTTATCAAAGGAATATACTATAGCTAGAAGCTCTTTCTCAGTAATAGTGTAATTTCTTTGAGTTTCAGTAAGAGTTTTACTAGCATAATATTTAACTTTGAAAATTTTCTCATATTTTTGTCCCAATACAGCTCCAATTGCAAAATCACTTGCATCGCACATTAATTCAAAAGATTTATTCCAATTATGTGCAATAATGATAAGTGCAGTTATTAATTTTTCTTTTAAAATATTAAAAGCATTAACACAGTCTTCGTTAAATTCAAATTTAGCAACTTTTTCCAATAAATGACAAAGAGGTTTAGCAATTTTAGAAAAATCCTTTATATATCTTCTATAAAATCCAGCATGACCTAGAAAACTTCTCACATCAGTAACAATAGTAAGTGGTTGTGATTCAATAATAATTGCTTAATCTACTTCCATCCCTTTTTGTGAAACTTTGTGACCAAGTACAATGCCTTCTGTGACCATGAATTGACATTTTCCCCAGTTAAGAACTAAGTTTGTTTCTTCACATCTTTTCAGAATTTAGGAAATATTTTCCAAACAAGATTCAAAAGAAGTTCCAAAAACTGAAAAATCATCCATGAATATTTCAATTCCTTTGTCAATCAAATCACAAAATATTGACATCATACATCTTTGAAAAGTTGCAGGTGCATTACATAAACCAAAAGGCATTCTTCTAAAGGCAAATGTTCCATAAGGACTTATAAATTTTGTTTTCTCTTGGTCCTCAGGAGCGACATGTAATTGATGATAACCAGAATATCCATCCAAAAAATAGAAATATGAGTGTCCAGTTAATTTATCAAGCATTTGATCCAAGAAAGGTAAAGGAAAATGATCCTTTCTAGTGGCGTCATTTAATTTCCTATAATTAACGCAAATTTGCCATCCAGTAACTTGTCTCGTAGGAATTAGTTCATTTTTATCATTGACAATGACAGTTACTCCTCCTTTCTTCGGAACACAATGAATAGGACATACCCATTGGCTATCCGAAATATGATAAATAATACCAACATCTCACCATTTAACAATTTTTTTTAACAACCTCTTTCATGATAGGATTTAATCTTCTTTGTGGTTCAATAGTAGGTTTAAAATTTTCTTCCATTAAAATTCAATGCATACAAATGGATGGGCTTATTCCTTTTATGTCAGCAATTGTCCAACCAAATGCTTTCTTATAATTCTTTAACACTCCTATCAATTTTTCTTCTTGATCTTTACTTAGCTCAGAAGAAATAATAACAGGTAAAGTTAATGAATTTCCCAGAAATGTATACTTTAAATGTGAAGATAAAATTTTTAATTCCAGTTCAGGGGCTTTTTTAATTGAGGGTAAAAGTATATCATTTTGAGTTATGTCCAAAGTTTCCCAATTATCTTTAATATAATGAGTTTCTTCTTCTTTTAGTTCTTCTTCTTCATCGGTTAATAATTCAAGTTTTTCTTCAGAAATGACTTTACATTTTTCTTGATAATGTTTCTCAATTAAATAATCATTTATATCCATTCGATAACATTTTTCTTTGTCAGGGTACTTCATTGATTTAAGGACATTAAATTTAATCTCTTGATCATTAACTCTCATGGTTAAATTCTTCTTTTTGCACATCAATCATAGCTCGTCCGGTCGCTAGAAAAGGTCTCCCTAAAATAATAGGTATTTCTTTATCTTCTTCCATATTTAGTACAATGAAATCTACAAGGAAGATAAATTTATCTACATTAACATGAACATCCTCTATAACTCCTTTAGGATAAGTGATAGATCTATCAGCTAACTGAAGGGTTACAGCGGTGGGAGTAATCTCTCCTAAATTCAACCTTCGAAAAATAAAAAATGGCATGAGATTAATACTTGCTCCTAAATCGCATAAAGCTTTTCCATAAAACTTTTCTCCAATAGCACAAGGCATAGTAAAACTTCCAGGATCTTTAAGTTTTTGAGGTAATTTCTTTTGAATTATTGCACTACATTCTTCACTTAATGCAACAGTTTCAAAAGCTTCAAATCTTCGTTTCTTACTTCAAATATCTTTCATCAATTTTGCATAAGTTGGCATTGTTTCAAAGCTTCAGCAAAAGGTATGTTTATAGTAAGTTTCTTAAAAATTTCAAAGAACTTAGAAAATTGATGATCAAGCTTCTGCTGTTTAAGTCTTTGAGGAAAAGGTGGTGGTGGTTTTTCAACTTCCATATTAATAGAAATATCAGTTTGATCTTTATTAGGAGAAGGAGTTTCTTTAGATTTTTCAATCTCTTCAACCTCAATCTTCTTTTCAATTTCATTGTGCATTCTTTCTTTTAATTTCTTTCCACTTCTAATTTGTACAGCTTTAACATGTTCATGTTCTTTTCCAGTTTCTTTTGGATTGATTTCAACATTACTAGGAAGTGTTCCTGGGGGTCTATAATTAATTAAATTAGCGATTTGTCTCATTTGATTCTCAATATCACGAATAGCAGTGTTTTGATTTTGTAATTGATTACTTAGTTGTAAAATTAATTCTTCTGTAGATAACTTTTTCTGTTGATTGTTAAATCCAGGTGGTTTATAATTTGAATTTACTTGATTATTCCAATTTCCAGTTGGATGAGATTGATTATTACCCCATTGTTGTTGTTGTTTATTCCAGTTAAAATTAGGGTGATTTTTTCATCCAGGATTATAATAATTTGAATAAGGATTATTTTTACTAGCAATATCTTGTAAATTTTCAATAGTTTGAGAATCTTCAATATTAGCGGAGTTATTATGTGATATATTAATAGCAAAACTATCTAATTTCTTAGACATTGCTGCTACTTGTGAAGCTAAAATAGAAAAGGCTTCATTATCATGAATTCTTGCCATTCCTTTAGGATTAATCCTTTCAGAAGGCCATTGAAAATTATTGTTAGCCATTTCTTCAATTAATGTGTAAGCTTCTTCAAATGATTTAGACATTAGAGAACCTCCAGCAGTAGCATCAATAATTGATTTTAAAGATCCAATTAATCCATTATAAAATGTTTGAATAATTAACCATTTAGGTAAAGCATGATGAGGACATTTTCTTAATAGTTCTTTAAATCTTTCCCAAGTTTCATAAATTGTATCCCCGTCAAATTTACTAAATGAAGTAATATCATTTCTTAATTTAGCACTTTTAGAAGGAGGAAAATATTTAGCAAGAAATTTTTGTGCCATTTCAGCCCATGTTTTAATAGAACCTGTTGCTAATAAGTTCAGCCATATCTTTGCTTTATCTCTTAAAGAAAAAGGAAAGAGTCTAAGCCTAATAGCATCATCAGAAACATTGTTATATTTAATGGTAGCACAAAGTTCTAAAAAACTAGCAAGGTGTAAATTTGGATCCTCATTTGGTGTTCCACCAAATTGATTGTTTTGAACCATTTGAATATAGACGGTTTAAGCTCAAAAGAATTAGCATCTACAGTGGGTATTTGAATACTACTACGAAGTTCATCAACTATAGGGTTAGCATAATCCCTTAATGGTTTATAAACATTTTGATCATTAATTTCAATTGGATTTTGTAAATTGTTATGTAAATTAGTCATTTATTGAAATTTTTGAATTTATTTTCCTTTTTTAATTCTTCTAATAGTTCTTTCTAATTCAGAATCTAAAGGTAATAATCCTTTAGATCCAGAACTATGCATAAAAAGTCTATTAGCAAGAATTAAAATAAATATTATTATTATATATATATATATTTATATTTTTTTTGTTTTGTTTTTTTAATAAAGAAAAATTAATAAAATAAAAATACTTAAAAATCTAAAATTTTGCCTCTACTCTCCCCGTGCAACGGCGCCAAAAACTTGACCCGATATAAATATATGCGTACTAAAATCTTCTTCCCCGGCAACAGTGCCAAAAACTTGACCCGAGGTCCTCTGAAGATCAACGTACTAATTAATGATTTCAAAAATATATGTTATAAATAATAATAGCGACTAGTGTATATAAATATAATTTTATAGAAAATACTTTACACACTAGGGGTTCTACGCAAGTATACGTATCGTTTCAAGTAATATAGGGTTTTGAAAAAAAGACCCCAGTACTGATCCCACGAGGAGAGAGTTATAGATCTTTAAATATTTTTATTTTAAAGTATTTCTTTTATAATTTTTAATTTACTAGATGCAATAATAAAGCATGAATTGATGTAAATAGCAATATGAAAGCAACTTTCTCCCTTTCAATTAATCCAAGATTTTCTAAGATAATAATAATATTCGTGGAGAATATAAATTTATGGTATTGTGCTAAATAGAAGCATTCATATTCTTTGCCCTTTGATCCAGGTTCAAAGAACATTGGTTAGCCTATAGATCAGGTCCGGATGTATTGTTAGTAGAATGGGTTAATCTAGGCTCACACTACTAGATGTCCAAGGGTGGCTATGGTAGGCCCTACTAGTGACCCTTTCCTTTTCTATAAACCAAATCACAAGAATTTAGTCTGTCACTCTAAAAACTTATCAATTCTATGCCCATTATATAATATCTTCCTATTTAATTGCACTTCACCTTGAATAACCCGCATAAGGCCTTCGATTACCCAAGGATTCATGTGATATCTACAAGTTAAGAATTCATCTCCTTCTAGGTCTCAAAACACTTCAATAGGTTTTACCAATTTAAATGGCCAATTTAAATAGTAAATTAAGAATCGGTATTAATATCATCACAATGTTTTGAAAATATGTGATTTTTAATTCTCCAACGCATTTTGTATTATCTTATTTATTTTTTCATAATTGAAAGGAGAAAGTAAAGTAACTACTCAGAACACATTGAAATTAAATAACAAAACATAATAAATAAACTTTGAATCAAAAATAAAAATACTTATCTTAGATGTTTCTCCTACTGAACTTCTGATTCCTACTGACTCCGCAGCGTAATGAACTACAGTTGCTACAACTCTTTCAAACTCTAAATATAAACTCTAAAATAAACTCACTAATTTATGAAGGAAAGTAAAAGGGTGGACCTAATATGATCTCTCTAACTCTCTCTCTAGATAGGACTCTAGATAGGGAGGGGTAGATGGGGCGTTTTTCTCTGAAGGAATACCCTCCTATTTATAGGCTTTAAGGGTTGCCTCAAGGCACCTCTTCAAAATGTGTCCACATTCAATGAATCTTCCAGAAGGTGTGTCTGGCGCCTAGGCGTCGGACACCGCGTCCAGTTCTTCGCACCACTTCACTTTGGATAGCACCTCTTCGCGATTAAAATCATTTTGAAGCATCCAAATACATTGTATCACATGTCCTATAAACCAGAAACAACTGCCAGTCTTCTAGAAGGTCCAATAACCGCTCACACCGTCAAAATAACCGCCCAAAAGTCGTCAAAAACTTAACAGTTTTCTGTACCGAGCTGGCGCTTAGGCACCGGACTCTGGCGCCTAAGCGTCAGGCCAATAATTTCAAAAATCTTGCATTTTGGCTCTATTTTTGCTCCTTTTTGCTCCTTTTTCATATTTTTCTCCTTCTTGAACATTTTTGTATCACCTACATCCAAAAACACAAAAATACCTTTCATTAAAGCACAATATCCTTAAAATTTAATAAAAATCAAGGCATAAAAATAGGTATTTTTTTCTTGGATCAGATGGTTAAAGGAAAGGTAAAGGACCCGATTCAGAATTAGAAAGGAAGGGAAAGTCTCGTAAGACTTCTCAACTTAAAAGATCGCTCCTAGGCTAACACCTATTGGGGGTCCACCCCACCTCAGAAAGAGGCAAAAGAATTTTGAAACCTCTCTGTTTAGGAGTGTCTAAACAGTAGCTCCAAAATCCAAAAGGAGTTGACTATACTCGTTCAAGACAGAAATGAACGTGGTATGCCAACGGAAAGAATGATAGTTTGTTCCAAAAGGAGTATGGACTCACTACCAATTTATGAAAGCAAAACCATCTGATCAAAATAGAGAGAGGAACTGATCCCCAGCGGAGTCTCCAGAAGTTGTCAGCATGTTTTTAGGTTATGTGTATTTTGAAAAGGGGGTCGCTACGTAAATTGTCGGCGAATTTTAGATTTTAAATTTAATTTATATATATATATAAATAAATAAGTATATATATATATATATATATATATATATATATATATATATATATATATATATATATATATATATATATATATATAATTTAGAATATAAAAATGGCAACTGGTTTGGAGGGAGGTGCTCGCTAGGGTTTCCATGGAGGAAACCGGTAAGGTGAGCGGCCGTGTCTGGTGCAAGGTGGAGAAAGGTGGCCGATAAGAAGCCGGAAGCCTTCTCGGTTCTCTTCTTCCTTTGGTTTTGGGTGGGGGTGATTCTTTCTCACTTCCCGGCTCCTTATTTTTTGAATTTTGCTTGTGGTACCGTTACATTGGCAATGGCAAATGATCTCACTCGGCTGATCCACACTTTGTTGGAAGGGGTACTTTTGTTGAAGTTATAGTGAGGAAAGATGGTGGAACCACTCTAGGAGATAAACCGGTGTTCCCTCAATTATTTCATGATGCAATGGATGGGAAAGCTGAGTGTGAGTTTATTAGGAAATGTACTAGGAAGGCTGGAAGCCGGCTCGATTTTTACCGAGGAGGAGATTCTGAAACTGCTCGAGCCTTATAAATTTACCTTGGTAGGGAAATTTCAGTTGGCCATCCTAAAATGGATATCTTGAGAAAAGCCGTCGATGATTTCAAGCTAGTGGGCAGTTGGAAATTAGGGGTTTTTGACGATAGACACATTATGTTGCGACTTGCTAAGGAGGAGGATTATGCACAGGTTTTTTCTAAAAAAGTGATAATGATAGATGGGAAACCCATGAAGCTCCTCAAGTGGACAATGGACTTTGATCCAACTAAAGAACCACCTATAGTTCCAAGTGTGGTTCGACCTCCTAACTTAAAACTTCCTTTTAACAATCATAGAATCATCTATGATATAGCCGATGCTATGGGAAGGCCACTCAAACTTGATATCCCCTCTCGCTAATGTTACCGGGATTTCCAATGCAAGATTTCTAGTTGAAAGGGACATTACTCAACCTTATTTGGATGGGGTCCGCTAGGCACTCGCTAATAATGGATACTGGCAACCCATTGTTATGGAATATCAACCTTTGTATTGCAAGCACTCGTCATCTATTTGGACACACCATGGAACAATGCTTTAAACTCCACCTCGAATTAAGACCTTATAATGTAAATAATAAGGTTACTAAGAAAACCGATAATCCACCTATCTCTCCAAGTGATTCCAGTTAGCACCGTCCCAATTACTACCCGGATTTGAATAATGAACTTGCAATTCTAAATCGTTGTCCGAATGGTGGGAAATATGCGATCTACCAATAGAGATTAGAGATAATGGTATGAATATTGCTACACCGGTTATCGAAGCCGATGATGTGAGTTCGTATAATTCGATGCGTAAGGGGCCAGGTCTCAACAAGGAAGTAGGAGGAGGAGGAATAAGAATCTACAAGATATTGATTTATCTAACACCGTCCTTAAGGAGCCTACATACTGCCACCACATCTAGGATAACAAGTGTCTGCACGGGGAGTTGATACTACTAAGGAAGTGATCCCGGATTATTCTGATGCGAGTGCCACCTTTATAACCCCTTCAAGTCCCATAATCGGGGAATCGCCCAAATGATTCTCGAGAATTTAGCAACTACCGCCGATGGTGCTTGGTCTCAACGGAAAAGTAGAAGGAGGAGAAAAGATATTATGGAGCCGCAAAATTTATCTAAGTCTAATATTATTGGTATGGATCGGTCCGATGCAACACCCCTAGAATTACTAGGGCCGGTAAGGCATTACACCATGATTAATCTGATTTGTTGGAATGTTAGGGTCGTGGCAAGTCCTGGCACCCTTAATAGATTACTACATCTTAACAGGACTTTTAAACCTTGGATTATAGCATTACTCGGAACCTATGGTGCATACCAACATCTCTAAATTCACTAAAAGATTTCCTGGATTCCATTTTCACTCCAACCGCAACAATAAGATCTGGATTTTTACAAGAAAGGAGCTAAACTGCAATGTTCAACTTGATAATTATCAATTTCTCCATCTACGGTTTGGGATGGATTCTTTCCAGGGCAGTGCTACTATCATCTATGCTGGGTGTACTCCTATGGATAGAGTTTCTCTTTGGAATGAGCTGTGGCAGATCAGTACAAGTAACTCTTCAAATTGGCTTGTAAGTGGGGATTTTAATTGTATTAGAGATCCCAGTGAGAAAAAGGGGGGAAGAACTCCTGACCTTAATACTATGCTACAATTTTCTCAGAATATCACTAATGCAGGATTATTTGATCTAGGCTACATTGGTACCCCTTTCACATGGAAGAGAGGTAATTTGCTTCGAGAGAATTGATAGAGCTTTAGCTAATGACCTTTGGCTTAACACCTTTCCCATAACTCAAGTGCAAGCATTTACACAGTGGCAACATCCGACCACTCCCCACTACTAATTCGCATTTCTTTCGGCTCTTACAAAGGGTACTCCCGATTTAGATTTCTCAATGCTTGGTGCACTCATGATAGCTTTCTAGCCGAAGTACACGAGCATGGAAGGTCCCCGATCACATTAGCTGTAGTCCTCTTGTGAGACTGTGGAGATTACAAAAGAATGTTGCTTTTAAACTTAGACTGTGGAACAAGACTCAGTTTGGAAATGTTTTTCAACAAGTTAAGGATGCAGAAGCTAAAGTCCATTTGTTGGAAGCTACAAATGATTTGGGGGAGAATCAGGCACATGAACTTGAAATTGCCCAGTCAGTTTTATTCCAAGCACTGGAAAGGGAAGAGGATTTTCTACAACAAAAAGCTGCTCGTAAACAAGTACCTTTATGGGGACGGGAATTCTATGTATTTTCATGCGATCATTAAGCACAGAAGAAAAATAAATGCTATACTTAAAATCAAGGATGAGTCCGCGAATTGGGTTACCGACCAATCTTCCCTCTCACAAAGTGTCTGTATTACATTTTAGAATTTGTTTGTCGAACAACCTATATCCTCTACTTCATTTGTTGCTGAGATGTTTTCTCGATCATCAAGATTATGTGAATCAACTTAATTTAACTTTCTTACCCGATAAACAGGGAGATATTGCAAGCTTTAAAGAGCATTGATGGTAATAAAACAACAGAGTCCCGATGGGTTTACTTCAACATTTTATATTAAAGCCCGGGATATTGTGGGTGCTGATCTTATTCAGGCGAGTTCATTCTTTCTTTCTTGGATCCGATCTTCCTAAATATTTTGCTGCAACCGACATTGCTCTTATTCCCAAAGGATCTCAAAAAACCGATGGATCGATTTCGTACCTATCGGTCTTACTACTACCTTTTCTAAAATAATTAGTAAAATTCTTGTGGGAAGACTACAACCCTATCTTAACCAATTGATCGGCTCTAACCAATCCGCTTTTGTGCGTGGCGGAACTATTATTGATAATTGTCTTTTGGCTCGAGAACTCGTTACTTGATATTGATAAGAAATGTAGGGGACACAATTTACTTCTCAAATTGGATCTTAAAAAGGCTTATGATTCTATCAGTTGGAAATTTATTGATTTAGTACTTAAAGCTAGAGGTTTCCATCCTGATTTTTGTACTTTAATTCAAAGATGGCTGTCTAATGTTTATTACAGTGTCCTGGTCAATGGCTGCAATTGTGGTTTCTTCAAAGTCGGTAGGGGTCGAAACAAGGAGACCCATTGTCTCCAACCATCTTCATATTGGCTTTTGATTACTTCTCCGTAACTCGAATGCCGCTCAAACAATTTATCCTTATCTCCATTTTAAGCATGGTTCTTCACGGATGATAAGTCATTTGGCATATGCCGATGATGTTATCATTTTCACCAATGGAAGTAAGCTTGCCGTTAAGAAAACCTTGCAACTAATCGATCATCTAGCCTTTGTTGCAGTGCCTGGAATTAAACCAAAGGAAGTGTCAATTTTTGGTCGACAAAGGGTTCAATCATCAACAGTGGGTGAAAGAGTACACTTGGGTTCTCTTCGTTGATCTCCTCGAAATATTTAGGTGTACAACTAATTAAAGGAAGGAGAAAGCAATCTCGGTATGATGAAGTTGTCAAGAAGATTACATCAACTTTGAACTCGCCGGACTATTACCTTTCTATCTAATGGTGGAAGATTAACTTTACTTAAGAGTATACTCTCAACCTTTCCCCTTTATCAGTTATAAATAGTTAGAATGAAAAAAAGCACCCGTGAAAATGTTAGAAACAATGTTTAATAAATTTCTCCGGGAAGGCCAAACCAAGCAATATCATCGGGCTATCCGGAACAAGGTTTGTAAACCAACCAAGGCCGGGGACTAGGGCCGAGAAATTTCCAACAAATGAGCCATTTGTTCTATCATGTAGCAGTGGATTAAATTCGAAGGAAAGATACCATGTGGGCAAAATTCCTTTTTGACAAGTATTGCTTGGAAAGATCACCCAAATTCACTGTGCCAAGGCATGGGGATTCCAAGCATCGGAGAAGTTTGCTGAAAGTTAGGGACATGGCCAATCAGTATTTCTGCTGGGAAGTGGGCAAGGGGGAGGTGAATTTTTATTATGACAATCGGATAGGAGATGGAACTCTAAACTTTATCGCTGATTTTAATCACCAACTAATCGTTGCAGATTTTTGGGTGGAGGATCACCGGAATGTCAACGAAGTCGAATGAAGTTTTGGACGGGGAGAGCATACAACGATTATTCAAATCCCTATTAATCCAACTAAACCCGATAGAATCTTGTTGAAGCAGATCTAATAAAAAATCTTTCAATCGGATGATCCACGACTCACTTCAACTTTGGCTCGATACTTCTTGGGAGAAAATCTGGACTAGGCTTTTATCCCCCTCTATGTCTTACTTCGCTGGAGACTATTCCATCATTATCTTCCATTAGATGATATTTTAAAACTCAAAGGTTTAAGACTTGCTTCTAGATGTTGGCTCTGTCAAGCTCAGGAAGAATCTTTTTCCCACCTCTTTCTCCATCGCGATCGTCACTAAACGGTGTGGATTACTATTTTAAAACATTTCCATCTTACTCACCTTAATCACAATCGGCTCAATTGGGAGGCTTGTCTGGAGGATCTGGAAAAGTGAAAAATGGTTCCATCTACCTTTAGTTATCTGCTGGTTTGTTTGGATGCATAGGAATCATTTGAAGTTTGATAACAGAAATTGCAATATTAATCATATGGTGGCTAACTGCTGCAGTTTTCTGAGAAAGAAGCCACTGTTGGAGCCTACAAACCAAAGAAAACCTACATTGCTGAAGTGGTCCCTTCCACCTCCACCATGGATAAAAATAAATATAGATGGGAGCTTCACTAATTTTGCTGCTGGAATTGGGGCAGTTTGTAGAAATTCTGGAGGTAAGTTACTGTGGTATTTCCAAGTGCCAATCATCTCACCGTTAGCTCTCCATTCCGAACTTCAAGCCGCTTACTCGGGCCCCGATTATCGCTTAAAGCTTTGAACTACCAATTTGTTCTGGATTGAATCCGATTCTCGGCGACTTGTTAATATAATACAAGGATTATCCCCTCCTCCATGGAATTTGGTATACCCTTACGTAACATTGCTCTCTACATTTGGCTCTATCACCCTCAAGTGGTCCCATATCTTTAGAGAAGGTAACCAACCTCGCTAATCGGTTGTCAAACGTGCTACCGTGCAGCTCAAAGGATTATTTTTCCGTTAAACCCGATGATCCTTTAAAGCTTTTACTTTTTGGGGATTTGATCGATATTCCCTATATTAGATGTATGTAAACTTTGTTGACTTTTGCTTGAATGAATTTTTTCTTTTTGCGAAATATATATATATATATATATATATATATAAAATTTAGAAAGTAGCATTTGATTTTGAAACTAATTTTAAATTTAAAAATTTTAAGATATGAAATCAAACCGATCTCACATCCCAAATAGTTTATATAAAAGAGCACCACATCACAACCCGTGTATCTATCTCGAAGGACAAACACACTGCATGACGATGGGGCTCGATTAAATAAACTAGAAGATTTGTGACATTCGTTTGGTCTGTGAACCAATTTTATAAGCCGACAAGTTCCCCTGCTTAATATGAAGGAATTAAGCAATGTTTATATTACCTGGGTTCTTAAAGTTTCCTATAAGGGCAAGCCCCTATAGTTAATTACATCCTAAGTGACGTGAATCACTTAACAAAACTCTCGATAATGATCAGTGGTTTTGCTCTCAAGAATTTCAAAGTTTAAGGTTTTCAAAGGATTGGATTTTGGAAATTTCAAAAGGGATCAGCTCAAATTTGGAACAATTTATTTTAAGAGTTTAATGGAAAAGAGGTAGGAGAAGCTGAGGATCCAAGAAGAATCTTGGAATCTTCCCAAACTATCCTATTATTTGGCTTCAATTTAAGAGTATGTTTAATGTTGTAACCCTGCCAATTTTAGTTAATTAGGACTTATATTTGTATAATATAATCACACAAGTAGCCTTGAAGATGTGAGGGTTTATGTCGTACCAAACAACTACCTCTGAATCCTAAGACCGGTTAGGACTTAATTTGCATAAAATGATTGTGCAAGTGCCTAACGAAAAGGTTGAGGATTTATGTTGCACTAGGAAAACTACCTCGAAATCTTATGGCTTGGTATTTTAATGCTAAAGAAGGGTTTAGCTGAAGTAGACACAAGTTTTGCTGATGACGATGGTCGTGCTGCCCACTATGCTCCAAGCTCCTTATCGTTGTCGCAGAGGTTTAGTTTTAGAAAATGATAATCAAGAGATGAGAGAAGTGTTTTGGTTTAGAGAAATCTTAAAGTCTAAATGTCTTTAATGTTTTATTAGGGGAATCTTAAAGTTGATTATAACAACACCGGTTAAGATCCCACGGTTCCATCATTCCAGCATCGTTATTTTTATCGGATTCACTTAGTCTAGATGAATTTGCTAAACTCAACTAAATGAGTTCCACACTTTCATGTAGACCGTGGGAAATCCCGTTAGTAACACGTAGGTTACATCATCCGAGATATTCCCGATCATCCAATACGACGTTTTAATTTAGTTATAGTTGTAGTTTTGTGTTCTATTTGTGATTAAATTTTGAGTTGTTTTATATTTTGAATGTTGTGGAGGTGAATTTTATCTTGTTGTGACTTTTAATTTAGTTTTGGGTTTTAGTTTTGTGGCTATCCTAAAGGTTTCAGTTTTCATGCAATAATCTTGTTTAACATGCAAGAAAAGTAAAGCGCAGTACATGTAAGTAACTTGCAATAAAATAAAAGCATACCTGGAGGGTCTTCCCGTCATCCCAAGCTACACTTAAAGCACATGTTCAGGCATCTATATATTTGCAAAAAAAATACCTAAGTAAAGCTAAGGGGAGGTTTTGGTTATCTACCAAAGTCCTAATCCTATAGCCAGTCAATTCCTATGACGTCTAGGTTCTTTTGTTTTGTTAATGATGATTTTCTTCATTAAAGAACAATTAAGTTTAGTTGTTCTTCTAAAACATCTCATCATATTGAGAAAGTGTTTAGGGCGAGTCCTAATCATCTTTTCGGTACTTCTGAGATTATTTTGAGTCCAAATGAATTTTATTGTACTGGTGAATTAATCATCCAAGAATTTAGTTAAGTTTTGATTCTTGCTCAATGAACTAAGATATTTGATTATCTCATGAGTAAAGTGACATTTCACTTAATGCTCCATTTAAGAGTTATGATAACGAAAGCCTTTAGGGCAACAAAGATTTTAATAATTTAAAATTGGAATTGATGATTTAATTTAATTATGAAATTTTAAAATTTTTTTAACTTTGGAATAGTGTTCAAGTTATTTTAAATTTAGTTAAATCTTTACATTTTAAATGATCTCAATGTATTAGATTAATTTGGGTTGAAAGAGGTGTTTAGATTATTCAATTTAGATTTTAATGATTTAATTTTAATTTAATTAAAATATTTTAAGTTAATTTTTAATTGGTTTGATTTTTTTTATGTTTTTAATTATGAATTGTCTTAAGGTTGATTTTCTTTAATATTTCAAATTTGTTTTAAATTTGTTTTCATGTGATCTTTGAGATTAATCTTTAATGTTTTAAATTCATTTCAATTTGATTGTTAAATTACTTAATGTTTTAAGCTTTTAATTTAATTAAGGTTTATTTTCCTTTAAATTATTTAATTTATTAATTTCGTTTATCATTTTTTTGAGTTGATTAAGAGTTGAATATTATTAAAGTGATTTATTTCGGGATTTTAAATTAAAGTGATTATAGTCTCCCTAAATTACATCCCCATTTTAATAATTTAAACTTCAATTAATCTTCCAAAATTTAAATTATTTAATTAATTAAGGTTTCATTTTTCTCTTTGATTATTAGAAATGATCAATGGGTTCCTACCCTTTAATTTCCCAAAATTTCAATCATCTAAGAGAAAATTAAGATCAAATATTTTATCCTCCCTTTGATTAAACCTAAATATTAATTAGGGTTAAAATTCCTTAATTACCTTTATGTCCTTTTAAGCATGTTAATTTCATAACTCATCAAATTAAGATCAAATGAACTTAAAATTTTTATGTCACTTAACTCACATGTCAATTAAGACATTAGAGGAGAAAATGTGATTTTTCTAAATTTAATTTAATTTATATATTTATTTTTTATGGAAAATATGGGTTTTCAATAAGAATTCAACAACATGACCAAGGTAGGGTTTCTGTCCTTAGAAAAATTATGGGATGTTCCTACTAACCAGAGGACCATTTGGACCAATTTTGGTGATTTTTTAAATTATATTTTTTTATTATAATTATTTTGAGTTTTGGAGTTTTAATTAATTGTAAAATAAAATTAAAGTTGAAAAATGGATTTTATATTTTTCATAAATCTCTCTAACCTCAAGGATTTCAGAAAAATAAATTATATATTTTTCTGATTTTTCTTTGATTTATTAGAATTAATTTAGTGAAAATGTAAGGAAATTCATTTTTTTAATATTAAAAATTGTTTTAAGCCTTTAAAATTCAATATCTTAACCTAGAGACTTAGGAAAAATATTTTGTTTGTTGCTAGGTGATTAGGAAGCAAAATATGACATTTTTATGATTTTTATTATTTTTATGATTTTTATTATTATTTTTAATTATTAAAATATTAAAATATAATTAAAAATGAAGAATTTTAGAAAATTTTAATTTTAATTTTTTTAGACTCCCCTAATATCAGAGAAGCCCCAAAACCATTTTGGTGAATTTTTAAAATGTATTTTTGGAGTTATGAACTTTTAAAGTTTAATTTTGGTCATGTAACTTAATTAGTCCATTTAGTGGGGCTAATCACCTCCAATTTATCTCAAATTTTTATGTGAGGTCTCCCTGATCCTAAAGACCAGTGAAGAATTGTTTTCAAGTTAGTTTGATGTATGGTTAACCCAAATTAATTAAAATTCAGTTTTGAGTATTTAGGCCAATTAGGATTATTCTTAATGAATTAACTCAAACCATAATTTTCCTAGGCTCCTCTGGTCCTAAGATACTTCCCTAAATTTTCCCTGAATTTTCTAAGTAACATGCTAATTACTGGAATTAAAATATCAAAACAGGCATAAAAATTTGGAAAATCAATAACTTGCCATAGAGGTGGCCCTGACCTTGGAAAATTCAGGGAATGTTCCCAAGATCAGAGGCTACAAAAGCTCTATGGTCTCATGCTATGGTGAATTGTCTATGCAAATGGAGAATTAAAACATTGAATTGAGTAAATAATTAATTAAAAATAAAATACTCATCAAATTAACTCACATCTTTTTCCACATTATTCTCCTCTATTCACTGAGCAAGTGGGTATTTTTAGTTTATTTTCCTGATGTTTTTTTGTAAAGATATGGATTTCTAAAGTTCTGGGTAATTAAATAAATCAAAAATACCCTATTTATCTACTTATCAACGCGGCGTCGACTCATCCTCGGCAGCTCCGAAAGCCCACGCGTCGCCTCCCTATTTGACGCCGCCATCCGACTCAGCGCTCCAGGGACCAGCGGTTCATGTCCTGTTCACTCATCCAACGCGATCTGCACCATCCATTCGATACACGCTCGATCCAATGGCGCCTGGTCATCGTCTACGACTGGTGTGTCCCGTGAGTCGTCCACACTAAAACCCTAAGATCTCTCTCATTTCTCAACAGATTTTCGTGTTCTTATGCTCTATGGATTCATCTTAAGGAGACAAACACATCCATATGGTTTACATGATATGAAATCAATTAAAATGAAAGGGAGAATTCACAAAAACTCAGGAAGGAGAAGTGATCCATACCTTGGCTCTGAGAAGTGAAGCTTCAATCAGAGAGTTGTGGCACCTTCGATTGCACCTAAGGAAGCTCCAGATGAAGTCTCTGGCTTTGGGGAATTGCCTAGGTACAAAAGTGACCAAGGCCGATTTCAATGCTTGGCCGATAGAGAGGATGGCTGGCTTGGTGAGGGGGCTTTCACTGGGGAACTCCTTCTCTAGGTCTTGTGCAGGTGTGGGTGAGTTTAATTTGATTTTGGTGGAGGTTTCAAAGTTGTCCTGGTTTTTGGGTGGATTTTTGACTGAGAAATTGAGCTCTGTTAATCAGGATTAGGGCAAAGGGTCACTGGGAATCAATTGCTTTGGGTTAGGAGAAGGTCCTAGAGCAATTTTGGCAGAGTTTTGTTAAGCTCTGGTTCATCACCTTCTTTAGCCGAGAGGTAGTAGAGTTTAAATAGAGGTGGCTGGAGGGCTTCCCAGGGGGAGTTAGGGCTTGGGATCAGCTGCTATATGCAAGGGAAGAACAGCCATGGAGTCCAATTGAGTTGGGACAGCTCAGCCATGTGAATTTGAATTTTTGAATCCAAATAAAGCTCTCGGCCATGGCGTTTTTCGGCGACTGTGGTAACTGGCCGGCCAAGCATGGGTCACCTTCATGGTCAGTGAGGTCAGGGTTTGAGTTTGGTGCAAGCAATGGAGATTGGCCATGTGTAAAGAGCTTGATTCAAAATGGAATGGGGAAGGGGCTCTTTTGGACTTGATTTGGTCAACCCATGGAAATGGGCTTGGTGCACCCACCAAGGTCTGATTTGGGCTGAAGGGAATCAGTTAAGTCAGCTAGCTTAATGGGGAGAAGTCACCATCTAAGCATATTTAAGTTTAAGCATGATTTAGGGGATGCATGAAAAGGTTTAATCACTCTTAAGGGAATCATTAAAGGACTCCCTCCTTTTGCCTGATATGGTATGGTCACATGAACACCACTCACATGGCTTGCATAAGGCTTAAGAAAAGCTTTATGGCTAGCCTATGGCTTGCCCATGGCTTGGCTCAATTTCATGAAAATTGATTTTGGGATTTTTGATGGATTTAGGGGAAATTTGAATGAGTCTTGATTTGGAATTATTTGATTATTGATTTAGGACTTAGGGATGTTTCAATTAAAAGGATGATGATGGGAATTTCACATGGGCTTTAGATTGAGTTTTAGGCCTTTTAAATTTGAAGAAAATGGGCTTTTAAAGCCTTTAGGAAAGTGGGATTTTGGATGAAATTTTTGTGAAGGACCATTTCAAATTAATGTTAGGTTTAGTTTAGGGATGTATCATGAGTGATTTGGAAAAGGTTTGGTGTCATTTGGAGTTGAAATGGGTTCACTTTGGGCCTTTTTAGTAATGGGGTCAAAATGGGCCAAATTGGGCTAACTTGGGCTAAGGTTGGGTTAATGTTGGGTTTGATGTAAAATTGATGTTGAAAAATGTGTATAGGGGTGTGAAAAAGAGTTTTCAACTTTGGTTGGGCTTTGATTTAGGGATTTGGGCATATTTGGGTTAGGTTTGGGTTTAGGCCAATTTAGGAGATTTTGGTTTTGGGTTAAGTTTGGGTGGAGTTTGGTTTCAAAATTGGGGCAAATCAAGTTAGTTTTTTGTTTGTGTGGATGTTAGGAAGGCTTAGGAAAAGATTTGGGGCTAATTGGAGTTAAGTTGGGTTGGTTTAGGCTAAGTTTAGGTCATGGGCCAAAATTGGGCTTTAAGCTTCAAATTGAAATTGGATCCACATGTTGATGAAATTGGGTTTTGGTTTGGTCTAACTTGGTATTGGGGATATTGAATTGAAGTTTAGAAATGAATTGGATCAAAATTGAGGTCAATTGGGTTGGTTTGGTGGGACATTGGGTCCACTTAGGTTAAAAATAGGTCAAATTGGGGGTTTTGGTAAAAGTGGGCCAAATTGAAAAAATTGGCTTATAGTGTAGTTGAAAAAAATGAAATTGGGAATATTTGGAATTTTTTGGTATTTTTTGGGAATTTATGAATTTTTGGAATTTTTAGGTTAAAAGGGTATTTTGGGTATTTGGAGGGTATTGAGGGGTATTTTTGGAATTTTTGGTATATTTGGCCATGGATGATCAATTTGAGTGGGGGGAAATGTTTAAGACTACTTTTGAGGAATTTTGGGTAATTTAGACAATTTTGCAAATTTTAGGCAATTTCAAGGGTATTTGGTAGGTTTTGTGGGTTTAGGGTCCCCGGGGTCAAAAATCAAAATTTTGGAAAAGTGAAGATTGATCAAGTGTGAGTGAAATGAAATCATTTTGGTTTAGTCATGAAGCCATATTAATCTCACAAAAGCCATGAGAGGACTCATTTTTAGACATTAACTATGTTGTTCCTAACCCTCTTAGCCAGAGGCCTAGGGGTTGAGGTCCATCTTTATGAATTGCCTACATGAGTTGGGAAGTCAAATTGGCCAAAGGTAGTTTTAGGGTTTGAAATGTGTGTGTGTGTGGGAGTGTGGTGTGTGCAAGCTTACCCTCACCGCATCGTGCCACCTGTGGTAATCCTATGGCCAAAGAGTCCTATAGAAACTCATCTTTTAAACCTTCACATTTGATTTTAACCCTCCAAGTGGCTTGGAGGTTTATAGTCAAACTTGTGGGGTTTGAAGGGAGTCAAGAAGTGTTTTGAATTTCTAGGTGGTGGGTTCCATCTCTAGTCCTCTAGGATAGTCAAAGGGAAAGCCTAAGGCTAGATCTTAAGTACTAAGGAGAGAGATCAGACCTCATCAAAAATGAGGTCAACATCATGTCATTTGATTAATTAAAATATTGAAAATTAAATTATTAGTCAATTTAATTAATCAAAATAATTTTTGAAATTAATTTAATTAATTTTTGTCATTGTGAGGTCTTAAACATGTCATTGGTTATTTGATAAAAAAATGATCATTTTAACCAAAATTGACTTTTTAGGTCATGTGTTGACCCATTGGGTCAATAAGGTTGGTGATTGGATCTGGATTGTCCATTTTGACCGAAATTGTCATTTTAGGTCAAAAGGTTGTCTTATGGGATCAACAAGGTTGGTCATAGGGTCTAGATTGGCCATTTTGACCAAAATTATCATTTTAGGCAAAAAGGTTGACCTATGGGGTCAAAAAGGTTGGTCATTGGGTCTGGATTGACCATATTGATCAAAATTGTCATTTTGCATAAAAAGGTTGACCTGTGGGGTCAATAGGGTTCGTCATTGCGTCAGGATTGACTATTTTGACCAAAATTGTCATTTTCGATAAAAAGGTTGACCTATGGGGTCAACAGGGTTGATCATTGGGTCAGGATTGACCGTTTTGACCAAAATTATCATTTTTGGTCAAAAGGTTGACATGTGGGGTCCACAGGGTTGGTCATTGGGTCTGGATTGACTATTTTGGCCAAAATTGTCATTTTGTGTAAAAAGGTTGACCTGTGGGGTCAACAGGGTTGGTCATTGGGTCTGGGTTGACCATTTTGACCAAAATTGTCATTTTGGGTAAAAAGGTTGACTCGTGGGGTCAACAGGGTTGGTCATTGGGTCTGGATTAACAATTTTGACCAAAATTATCATTTGGGATAAAAAGGTTGACCTGTCAAAAGGGTTGGTCATTGGGTCTGGGTTCACCATTTTGACCAAACTTGTTATTTTGGGTAAAAAGGTTGACCTATGGGGTCAACAGGGTTGGTCATTGGATCAGGATTGACCATTTTGACCAAAATTATCATTTTGGGTAAAAAGGTTGACCTGTGGCGTCAATAGGGTTAGTTATTAGGTCTGGATTGACCATTTTAACCAAAATTGTCATTTTGGGTTGACCTGTGGGGTCAATAGGGTTGGTCATTGGGGACCATTTTGACCAAAATTGTCAATTTGGATAAAAAGGTTGACCTGTGGAGTCAACAGGGTTGGTCATTGGGTCAGGATTGACCATTTTGACCAAAATTATCAGTTTAGGTAAAAAGGTTGACATGTGGGGTCAACAGGGTTGGTCATTGGGTCTGGATTGACCATTTTGACCAAAATTGTCATTTTAAGTGAAAATATTGACCTATTGTAAAAATGAGGTCAACCAAAGGGCCCCTAATATGTGTGGAATTCTGCATAAGTATTCTGCACATATTGGCGTTGACCGAAGTGGTCTGATGAAATGTTTCATGATAATCAGGAAAATAGTGGGTGTCATACCGCTCTTAAAGAATGTTAGATGTCTCATATGTCGGTTCTGAGAAGGAATGTCCTTTTCGTGTCTGGAAAGGGATTTACTGGGAGAGAAAATGGATGTCATTTTATATTTCTCAAAATGTCAATATTGATATTTGGTTAAAGGAAAATCGTGATTTCCGTGTCAGGAACAGGATTTACATCCAATAATCGGAGAGAGAAAATGGATGTTATATTCCATTTCTCGAAATGTCAATGTCAAGATTTGGTTAAAGGAATGCCGTGATTTCCGTGTCAGGAAAAGGATTTACATCCAATAATCGGACAGAGAAAATGGATGTCATTTTCCATTTCTCGGAATGTCAATGTCGATATTTGGTTAAAGGAAAACTGTGATTTCCTTGTCAGGAAAAGCATTTACATCCAATAACCGGAGAGAGAAAATTGATATCATATTCCATTTCTCGAAATGTCAATGTTTAGTTAAAGGAATGCAGTAATTTCCGTGTCAGGAAAGGGCTTGCATCCAATAACTAGAAGGAGAAAATGGATGTCATTTTCCATTTCTCAGAATGTCAATGTCGATATTTAGTTAGAGGAATTCCGTGATTTCCGTGTCAGAAAAAGGATTTACATCCAATAACCGAAGAGAGAAAATGGATGTCATTTTACATTTCCCAAAATATAAATGGCAAGATTTGGTTAAAGGAATGCCGTAATTTCCGTGTCAGGAAAGCTTTGCATCCAATAACCGGAGAGATAAAATGGATGTCATTTTCCATTTCTCGAAATGTCAATGTCGAGATTTGGTTAGAGGAAAGCCATAATTTCCGTGTCAGGAAAGGACTTACATCTAATAACCAGAGGGAGAAAATGGATGTCATTTTCCATTTCTCAGAATGTCAATGTCGATATTTGGTTAAAGGAATGTCGTGATTTCCGTGTCAGGAAAGGACTTACATCTAATAACCGGAGAGAGAAAATGGATGTCATTTTCTATTTCTCGGAATGTCAATGTTGATATTTGGTTAAAGGAATGTCGTGATTTCCGTGTCAGGAAAAGACTTACATCCAATAACAAGGAGAGAGAAAATGAATGTATTTTTCCATTTCTCGGAGTGTCAATGTCAAGATTTGGTTAGAGGAAAGCCATAATTTCCGTGTCAGGAAAAGACTTACATCCAATAACCGGAGAGAGAAAGTGGATGTCATTTTCCATTTCTTGGACTGTCAATGTCGATATTTTGTTAAAGGAATGTCGTGATTTTCGTGTCAGGAAAGGACTTACATCCAATAACCGGAGAGAGAAAATGGATGTCATTTTCCATTTCTTGGAAAGTGAATGTCAATATTTTGTTAGAGGAAATCCATAATTTTCATGTCAAGAAAGGACTTACATCCAATAACCGGAGGGAAAAATGGATGTCATTTTCTATTTCTCGGAATGTCAATGTCGATATTTGGTTAAAGGAATGCCGTGATTTCTGTGTTAGGAAAGGACTTACATCCAATAACCGGAAAGAGAAAATGGATGTCATATTAGATTTTCTCATAATGTCAATGTCAAGATTTGGTTAGAGGAAAGCCATAATTTCCGTGTCAGGAAAGGACTTACATCCAATAAACAGAGGGAGAAAATGGATGTAATTTTCCCTTTCTCAAAACGTCAATGTCAAGATTTGGTTAGAGAAAAGCCATAATTTCCATGTCAGGAAAGGACTTGCATCCAATAACTGGAGGGAGAAAATGAATGTCATTTTCCATTTCTCAGAATGTGAATGTCGATATTTGGTTAAAAGAATGTCGTGATTTCCGTGTCAGGAAAGGGCTTACATCTAATAACCAGAGAGAGTGGCGAACTCACTAAGATATTTGCTGGGGATATCTGCTGGGGATTTGACCTATGTAGGTCGAATGATAATTCTCATTTTAGTTATCAAAAGTTATTCTTTATGTCATTTTAGTTCATTTTGACATTTTTGGACCAGACGATGCATCGGTTTGGAAATTTCTCATAAGATTTCATTCCACTTCCAATAATGTACATAGATGTCAAAAGTTCAGGGTACATTATGTATAGACAATACACACATACACACTGCAAACTACTATGTCGAAGTTCTCAGATACTTGATAAGATCCACGAAATTCTCTAGGGCCCACAATCTATATTTCTCTTCCAAACAAAATGGAACATCTGTTCATAAGGGAGAGAGTGCAAAATGGTCTTTTAAAATACCGACTGTCAATATGAGGTGGTATACAGTCGCGCTCCTCATATATATTCATAATGCAACTGTCCGGAATACAATCAGCAGGCATTATATTCCACATTATGAGTCATCTGATAATTTGAATTATGACTGTCAGTAGTGGATCTACTTGTTTGTGTCGTAGTATCCTTGGGGGATTGCCGTCTTCGTCCACAGTATAGTTGTAACAACATCCCTATTGAATTGTCATGTGACCTTTCCCACGAATCCATCTATTCGGTTCGGAGTATGTCCTTCTTTTCAGTTGTCTAGCTCGTCTTTGATCGCATGCATCCATCACATGCTCGACGATGGCTCCTTGCTCCACTTCGTCAAAAACTTGTGTGAACAATTGAATGCCATCTAATATATTAATGGTTTGACCATTAATATGTTGAAATTATTCGAATGTCTGTTTTCTCATAGCTCTGTAATGTCTTACCTCCTCTTGAGAAGCAATTCATTTTTCATTTACTATTTCGGTTGTCGAGAGGTCCAATGATGGCTCATATGGAATAGGAGTGAATACTGTCCTTTCAATCCTTTCTTCCTCTTTGATCATTTCTTCCCCTAAGACATAATACGTATCTTTGGAGATGTCCTCAAGTATTGGAAATTTGAATTTGTCATCTTCTTCCATTTGTTTCATGACTTGTCTTTCTTTTTCTCCTAGCTTTTTGAGCCTTTTATTGCGATTTCTTCTTTGGGCTCTTGTCATTCCAGAAGTTGATTTCTTCATCCCACTAGTGGATGACATTCCATTTGACTTCAGTTTTCCATTGTCGATAGGATTTTCTGTTTCATTGGCTTGCTGATAAAGCCTAAACTCCAATACGGATGGTCTTTCTTTTGCTTCTTGTTGATTAGCAATGGATAGTAAAGGTCCGTCATAGAGTAATTCAACTTGGGAGAGTTCAAAATGGAAGTGAATTCTAGATCCTTTTTCAACACATCATTGGTCCAAGACCAGACAAACACCACTTCAGAATGTGAAAAGAAGTCTTTCGTTAGACATCTTTCCTGAAAACGACAGGATAATGTAACATTTCAGACTTTTACGTCAAGGAAGGATGATTAAAAACATTGGTTTAATAAGCGGAACAGATGTCACGAGACATAGAATTCAAGATTCATATTTGAAGAAAGGATTTTTTATTATTATCCCAGTTTATAAACAAGTCATTATTTTTCATGTCGCATAATATTTCTTCAGGAAACAGCCATAGATTGGAGGCAAGAATCTTTCTCCTTGACAATCCACCAGTTGGTAAGATCCTTCGGAATATGTCTTTTCAATTACATATGGGCCCTCCCATATTGGTTCAAATTTGCCACCTATCTTTCAATGAGCTGGTATAGGTCTTCGAAGAACTAAAACTAGTTCACCGATTCGAAAGGTACTAGGACGAACTAATTTGTCGTGGGCCTATATCATTTTTGCTTGATAAAGTTCAAGATTTTACTGAGCTTGTAGATGTTTGCCTTCTAAACTCTTAAGTTCTTCAAGTCGTAGTTTGGCATTTTTTTCTTCAGTTATCTTATTTTCTATCGCAACTCTGAGAGAAGGGATTTTAGCTTCAAGTGGTAAAATAGTATCAGAACCACATACCAAAGCAAAAGGTGTAGACCGTGTTGACGTTCCATATGTAGTTCTATAAGCCCATAAAGCTTCTATCAATTGTTCATGCCACTGTCTTGGGCTGTTGATTAAAGTCTTTTTCAAGATTTGAACCAACGTTTTATTGAAAGCTTCGACTAAACCATTGGCTTTAGGATAATAGATTGTGGAATACCTCCAGTCTATCCCATGTCTTTTGATAAAGTTGTTGATTTTTTTCATTTTTAAAGGCAAATCCATTGTCTGTTATGACCCTTCAAGGAATTCCAAATCTATAAATGATATGTGTCTTAAAGAAATGAAGGACTTGTTCTACCTTAACTTCTCTAAGTGGTATCGCTTCTGCCCATTTAGAGAAATAGTCAGTGGCTGCCAGAATAAATCGATGTCCCTTGGAGGACGGAGGATCTATAGAGCCCACTATGTCGGTGCCCCAACATTCAAACGACTAAGATGCAATAGTTGGGCGTAAAACATTTGGAGGCTGGTGTAAAACTATCCCATGTATCTGGCATTGATGGCATTTCTTTGCAATATCAAGACAATCGGTCATCATTGTCGGCCAATAATAACCTATCCTTTTTATTTTCATTTTCATTTTCATTTTAGGTCCAGATTGATGTGCACCACATAAACCTGAATGGACCTCCTTAACAATCTCTTGAGTTTCAACTTGGTTTAGGCATCTTAACCACATTTGATCAAAAGATCATTTATAAAGGACATCATTTATTAGAGCATATGATAATGCTCTCTATTTAATTTGAGTGGAAATAGAAGTGTTTTCGGGTAACCTTCCAGTTTGTAAATTTTGAATAATTGGTTATCGCCAATCATCCTTTTTGTCATTTATTGTCATTGTCATATTTTCACCAATTTTATGCAGATTATCCATGTCAATTTGAGAAAGAACATGTCGTACTCTTATAGAAATCGATATGTAATCTTCTTCTGAACAGACAAACTCCTTTGCAAGTTTTGCAAAAGCATCCGCTTGAGAATTGTCTTGTCTCAGGATTAAGAAGAATGTCACGTCAAGAATTTGCTGAAGCAGTTTCAGAGTGTAACGATAATACTGTTCAAGTCGTGGTTTCAATGTCTTGTATTTACCAGTGATTTGATTGATAATCAACTGGGAGTCTCCGTAGATGTCAATATTTTTAATTTCCATTAATATTGTCAATTCTAGATCGGTTACGAGCGCTTCATATTTGGCTTAATATTTGTGCATGGTTCTGTCAAATGATAAGAGAAAGACATCATCGTTTTGTCTGGAGTGATGAAAATCAATCCCACTCCAGCTTTGCCTGGTATAATTGTCTGTTTGTCTTTGTCTTTCCATGCAGATGATGCTCTGTCAAAGTAGAGTTCCCATCGTTGCACATTGGAATCTTTTAATTTTGATATTTGATCATCAGGTAAATCATCATTGAGAGGTGATCAGTTGGAATTGTGTGTGCTGCTAAGAAATCTGCCAAGATTTGTCCTTTGACAGCACGCAATGGTACAAATATTATGTCGAATTGGAGTAAGATCATTGCCCATCTTGCTAATCTCCCTGAAAGTGTCGGCCATGTCATTAAGTATTGTAGTGGGTTAACTCTTGAAATAAAAGTTACTTTATGAGAAAGCATATAGTGCATTAGTTTTTGAACTGTGAAAATCAAGGCTAAGCAATGCTTCCCGATTGTCGGGTATTTTATTTCTGTCGGAACCAGACAACGGCTTAAATATTATAATGCATTTTCTTTTCCCTCGTCATTTACTTGTGCCAATAATGCTCCAAGGGAATTGTTCAATGTCGTGGTGTAAAGGATTAGAGGTCTTCCTAATACAGGGGCTGCTAAGACAGGAGGGGTTATCAGGTATTGTTTGATGTTTTCAAAGGCGTGTTGGCATTTTTCGTCCCACACAAATTTGGTATCTTTTTTGGTAAGGCCAGTACGAGGCTCACACCTACCTGACAAATTAGAAATGAAACGTCGTATATATGCTAACTTTCCTTGAAATGATCTCAATTGAGTTAGATTTTTAGGAGGAGGCATATTTAGGATAGCTTCAATTTTGAGAGGATCAATTTCTATCCCACGATTTCGAACCACAAATCCTAAAAATTTTCCTAAAGTGACACCGAAAGCGCACTTTAAGGGGTTCATTTTAAGATTGTATTGTTGTAGTCGTTCAAAGAAAACTCTCAATTCGTATATGTGATCATCTTTTTGTTTACTGTTGACAACCAGATCGTCCACATAACATTCAACTTGATTAAGTATTAATTCATCGAAGATCCGTGTCATGGCTCTTTGATAGGTTGCACCGGCATTTTTTAGTCCAAATGGCATAACCTTATAACAATATATCCCCATGCGTGTTCAGAAAGCTGTATTTGCTTCGTCCTCCGAAAACATTTTTATTTGATTATATCCTGATGATCCATCCATAAAGGAAAGTATTACATGTTTTGATGCTATATCAACCATTAATTCAGGAATTGGTAAAGGGAATTCATCTTTTGGACATGCTTTGTCAGATCTCTGAAGTCTATGCAGACCCTTATCTGACCATTTTTCTTTTTAACTGACACCACATTGGCTAACCATTTCGGATAATTTTCTTCTCGTATGAAGTCAGCTTCTATCAATTTTTTGACTTCTGCAATGACTTGTTGCTCTATTTCAACACGCATCCTTCTTGGAGCTTGTTTAACAGGGATTGTGATTTGATTTATCCCCAGTTTATGGACTGCGATTTCTGGAGATAAGCCAGGCATCTCGTTATAAGTCCAAGCAAAGCAGTCTTTATATTATGTCGACAATTGAATTATGTCTTTTGCTTCCTCATCATTAAGGAATAAACTATTGAAAGTTGATTTCGGATTTTCGTCAGTTCCTAAATTTATTTCTTTCAGTTCATCAATTGTCGATTTAATTTCTTATTCCAATTCTGGAGGAGCATCTTCGATTGGAAGATCAGATATCAGTTCAGAATCATGTTCTTCAGCGATGACCAGGCAAAATTCTGTATCATTTAATGGTTCCAGAGTACCAAATCCCACACCTTCTTTGGATTTAGGATTTCATTTGTTATTATTCCACATTTGTTCAATGAAATGTGGTTGTTTCAAAAACCATTGTTTGAGCATTAAACTATTTTGAATAAATTTTTGTGCCTAAGGAGAGTACAACTCAAAAGAAATTTTCATTGATTTTGGAAGATTTTCATCTTCTATTTTTACATCATTTTCAGCGCTAGAAGAAGTAGAGCCAAGTCTAAACTTAATTGGCTTTTTTTCATTATTACATACTTCTTTGACTATTAAATTCTCAATCTTAGCAGTGGAGATTGGAGTCAGAGTCATAGAATGTATATAATGATTGATTTTGTCATAATTAGATTCAAATTGTCTTTCTTTGTCTTCTTCTTCTAGAGATATTTTGAATTGAGGTTCCTTTAAAACCACAGATGTCGTTTCTTCTTCAGAGTCCAGGTGGATTTGGAATTTCAATGGTTTCTTCATTGTGAGAATTGGATCTTCTTTCCCTCGTCCTTGTCCTTGGCCTCGGCCTCGAGTTTGAGTCTGACAGGAGTTAGTTCCTTTTGTCTTTGTTGAAGAAGAATGATCTTTTAATTTTATTTTCTTTTCTTTATTTTTTTCTGTCAAATCCACCATTGTGTCTTTGGAGAATATTGTTTTTTATATAGGAGTATAATATGCTGCATCTTCATGTATACCGATTTCATGGATTGAAAACGGTCGCAAATCTCCTACAATACGACATTCTGGTCCTTTTCGTAGATATTTTATGCACTAGTGCAACGAAGAAGGAACCATTTTATGTTCATGAAGCTATGGTCTGTCGAGTAAGGCATTAAAAGAGGTATATGAATCAATGATATGGAATTTTGCCATTGTCGTCCAGTCGGCTATCTTTAAGAGTAATGTTATTGATCCAAGAGCTCGTTCTCCTTGCTGATTGAATCCTCGTAACATCATTGTATCTCTTGATAGTTGAGAGACATCAATATCCAGATGTGCAAGAGTTCTCAAATTCATAATGTTAATTGTGGCGCCTGGGTCAATAAGAACCCTTGAAAGTGTCGTGTCATTTATGTTCACTGTGATATACAATGGACGATTATGTTCAGTTGTTCCAAGCAACAAGTCATTGTCAGAGAAGGTAATCTTCATTGATTCTTCAAATAGACAAGCTTCATTTTAATTAATACTAGCAAGTTGAGCTATGCAAATGTCTGGGTCTAGAAGGGCTTTTATCAATGACTCTCTCATTTCTTTGGAGAGCGTAAGAGCGTCATAGAGGCTCAATTTTGCTGGTAATTTCCTCAAATGGGCTAGTACGTTATAGTCCACTTTGTTGTGAAGAACATCCTTATCTCTTTCAGGGAGTTGTGGATGAGTTGAAGGAATGATCTTTTCAAATGTGACTATTTGTTTTTCTTTTTCTTGTGGAGTCACTCTGGGAGGTAGAACCTTTCCACTTCTTAAATTGATTTCAACTATTTCTTCAAATTGGTTATCCGACTCTTTTGTCTCCGAGTATGAAGATTCCAATTTTATGGAAATTGGAGTTCCTTGTAATTGAAGCATAGCAGTGTCATCTTCATCTTTGTCGTTGTCAGAATTTTCATCAATGTTTTTGTCATTTTGATTGTCATAGATTGATCAAAATCATATACGATTTGAGCATTGTCTGCGGGATTAGGATTTGAAGGATCATTTTCAGAAGCATCACCCAAAATAGACAAAATGTAAGCAGAATTGAAATTATTTATATTCACGGTAGGAGCAAAAAGGAAGTCATACAAAGTCATCGGATCAAGGATTTTTTGTCCTTCATCCGATATAACTATCGTAGTAGAAGATGGGGTGTTGACCTCATTTTTGGTGAGGTCTGATCTCCCTCTCCTTAGTGCTTAGGATCTAGCCATAGGTTTTCCCTTTGACTATTCTAGAGGATTAGAAATGGGACCCACCACTTAGAAATTCAAACACCTCTTAACTTTTCTTGAACCCCACACAAATGACCATAAACCTCTAAGCCCCTTTGGAAGGTTAAAAGTCAAATGTGGAGGTTCAAGGATGAGTTCCTATAGGATGTTCAAGCCTTAGGATCACCCTGGGTGGCCTGGTCTTGGTGAGGTTCAGCTTGCACACACCACACTCTCACACACATTCTAAACCCTAAAACCGCTCTTACCCAACTTGGCTTCCTGACTCATGTAGGAAACTCATATGGATGGAACTTAACCCCTCAGCCCCTGGCTAAGAGAGTTAGGAACAACATATTGAGTGCCTAAAATGAGTCCTATCATGGCTCTTATGAGCTTAACATGGCTTCATGGCTCAACCAAAATGGTTTCATTTCACTCACATCAAATTAATTTTCATTTTCCTCAAATTTCAATTTTTGACCCTCGGAGCCCTAAACCCACCAAACCTAATTACCCTTGAAATTGCACAAGATTTTCAGAATTGCCGAAATTACCCAAAATTTTTCAAAATCAATCCTAAACTTTCCCCACCACTCAAATTGATCATCCATGACCAGAAAACACCAAAATTTCCAAAAATAACCCCCAATACCCTTCATGTACTCTCCTTGTACCCTAAATAGCCTAAAATTCCAAAAATTCAAAAAAATTCTCACAAAATCCAAAAAAATCCAAAATATTATCCACATTATTTTCTTCAACTAGTACATACCCCAATTTTTTCAATTTAACCCCATTTGAACAAAAAATGCCAAATGGGCCCTTAAGGCCCAAAGTGACCAATTAACTCAATCCATCCCAAATTGAACCCAAATGTCACCCAATTTTTCCCAAACTTGTTTTGAAATCTTTCTAGCATTCTCACAAACCAAACTCTACATTAACTTTCCCTAAATTTGAAATCAAACTTCACCCAAGCCTAACCCAAACCAAAATTCCCTAAATTGGCCTAAACTAATCTTGAACCTAAACAAGCCCAAACCCCAAAATTAAGACCCAAAAAAATTTGAAAACTCTTTCTCACACCTCCATAAACATTTTACAACATTAATTTTACATCAAAGCAAAATTAGCCCAATTTTAGCCCAAGTTAGCCCAATTTGACTCACTTTGACCTTATTACTAAAAGACCCAAATTAAACCCAATTCAACCCCAAATCTTTTCTAAAACTCTCATAACACATTCCTAAATTAAATGAAACATTTATTTGGCATAATATTTCACAAAGTTTTCAACCAAAAGTTTATTTTAAAACCTAAAAAACCCACTTCCTTAAAGAATTTTAAAAGCCCATTTTCACTAAATTTAAAAAGCCCAAAATTAGCTCTAAAGCCCACATGACAATTTCATCTCATCATCCATTTAATAAATTCATCCCCTAAGTTATATTTCATGATTTAATCAAACCATATATGGCCTCATGAAAATTTTCCATCAAAATACCTAAAAATTCAAAAACCCTTTTTCATGAAATGAACCAAGCCATTCCCAAGCCACATGGAGCCATGAAGCCATGGACAAGCCATATGCAAGCCATGGGAGTCACTTTACACATCACCATGTCATTTATGGAAAAAGGAGGGAGTCCTTTAATGATTCCGTTAAGGGTGATTAAGCCTTTTTCATGACTCTTCTAAATCTTGATTAAACCTAAATGTACTTAGATGGTGACTTCTCCCCCCTAAGCTAGCTGACTTACTTGACCCCCACAGCACCCAAGGTTCCCTTGGTGGGTGCACCAAAGCATAATCCATGAGTTGGACCCATTTGGACCCAAAATTAGCTCTTCCCCCATTCCATTTAAATCAACTCCTTTACACATTTCCAAAGTCAATTGAACTCACCAAACCCCAGCCCTTACCTCACTGGTCAAGATGGTGACCTATGCCTACCGGCCAGCCACCAGGGTCGATGAAAAACACCACACCCGAGAGCTCCATGTGAGCCAAAAAATTCAAAGCTCTCTTGCTGAGCTGCCCCAACCCCAATGGACACCATGACTCTTGTTCTCCTCCCCTAGGCAGCTGATCCAAACGTCCAATTGCCTCTAGGAAGACCCATAGTCATGGCTATTTAAACTCCTCACCTCCACAGCTAAAAGGTTGGATGAACTGGACCTTAGTAAAACCCTGCCAAATTGGTTCCAAACTCCTCTCCTAACCTAGAGCAGTTGATCCCCACTGAAATCCAGCCCTAAAATCCTCTCTGTGAGTTCAATTTCTGAGCTCAATTTTAAGCCCAAAAATAGGACACTTCACCACATTGAGCCAATCTTTAAATTAATCGACCCTACATCATTACCAGACCAAGAGGAGAAGTTCCCCATTGAAAGCCCCCTCACCAGGCCAGTCATTCCTCATATCGACCAAGCTTTGAAATCGGGTTTGGTGGAAATCATACCTAGGAAATTCACCAGGACCAGAGGCTCAATCCATAGACTCCTTGGACTCCAGTGAACGTGACGAGCACATCCAATTGAGGCTTCACCTCTTGGACCAAGGTATGGAGACTTCTCCTTAGCATGAGCTTCCAGCGATTCCCTATTTTGCTTTACTTGATTTCAAGGCCTATTAGCGGTATGGATTTGTAGCTGTCGTTTAGACGAACACATAGGATCAAATTTCATGTAATTTGGTTGAGAAATGAGCGAGATCTTAGGTAGAAGGTGGACGGCTCTCGGGACGCACGAGTCGTAGACGATGACCAGGGACCGTCGGATGGCTTGTGTACCAGGTGAACGGCTAGGATCGCGCCGGACCAAGGGACGGAGCGGAACAGTGGGCCACGTGACATTCCAGTCAGATGGCTGTGATGATTCAGAAAGCGCCGCGTGGGACTTCAGAGCTGCCGAGGATGTGTTGGCGCCGTGCTGGATAAGTAGAAAAACTGGGGATTTTTCTATTTAATTAATTTAGCAAACTTTAATGTGTTGGCGCCATGGCATGAGACTATAGGGCTTTTGTAGCTTCTATTCTTGGGAACATTCCTTGTGTTTTCCAAGGCCAGAGGCCATCTCTATGGCAAGTTATTGATTTTCCAAGCTTATGTGTCTGTTTTTGGTATTTTAATTCTAATAATTTCCATATTGCTTAGAAAATTCTAGGAAAATTAGGGGAGGAATGTTATAACCAGAGGACCCTAAGAAATTTAAAATAACCCTAATTAGCTTAAACACTTTAAACTGAATTTTAATTAATTAGGATTAATTACACGCTAAAATCACATGAAATTAATTCTCCACTGATCTTTACGGTTAGACGAGTCTTACATAAAAATTAGAGATCAGTTTAAAATGATTTAACCCACTAAATGAATTATTTAAGTGGCATGACCATTCTTAAACTTTAATAATTCATAAAACCCAAAATACATTTCAAAAATTCACCAAATTAGTTTTGGGACTTCTCTAAGACTAGAGAAGTCTAAAAAAATTAAAATTGGATTTTTTCTAAAAACTTCATTTTTAACCTATTTTTAAATATTTTAATAATTAAAAAATTAAAAAAATCACAAAAATATTAAAAATCACAGAAATGTCATATTTTGTTTTCTAATCACTTAGAAATCAAACAAATATTTTTCCTAAGCTTCAAAGTAAAGATATTGAATTTTAAGAGGTTAATTTAATTTTTAATATAATTCAAACTTTCCCACTAAAATAAATCTAAAAATTCAAAGAAAAATAAAAAAATTATAAAATTTGTTTCTTTGTGTTTCTTGAGGTTAGAGAGATTTAAGAAAAATATAAAACATAATTTTTCAACTCTTATTTTATTTTAAAATTAATTAATACCTTAAAACTTAAAATAATTATAATAAATAAAATATAATTAAAAAAATCACCAAAATTGGTCCATGTGGTCCTCTAGTCAGTAGGAACATCCCATAATTTTCCTAAGGACAGAAACTCTAGCTTGGTCATGTTGAATTTTCACTGAAAACCCTTGTTTTTCGTTAGAAGAATTATATAAATTAAATTAAAAATGGAGAAATCACATTTTCTCCTCTAATATATTAATTGACATGTGAGTCAAGTGACATAAAAATTTCAAATTAATTTGAGCTCAATTTAGTAAGTTATGAAGTGAATAGGCTTAAGAGGGCATAAAAGTAATTAAGGGATTTTAACCCTAATTAATGCTTTAGGCTTAATCAAAGGGAGGGATGAATATTTGATCTTAATTTTCTCTTGAATGATTGAAACTTAGGGAATTAAGGGGTAGAAACCCTTTGATCACCTACAACATAAAAAATGAAATCCTAATTAATTAATTCTTTTAAATTTTGTAGGAATAATTAAAATTTGGATTATTAAAATTAGGGATATGACTTAAGAAGATATCAATTCTTTAATTTAAAAATCCCCAAATAGATTAACTCAGTAATATTCAACTCTTAATTAATTTTAAATGAATGATGATTGAAATAAATAATTAAAAAAGAAGTAATCCTTAATTAAATTAAATGTTTAAAACATTAAATGAGTTAGTAATTAAATTAAAGTAAATGTAAAACCTTAAAACTAATTTAAAATCCCTTTGAATTCAATCAAAAATAAATTTGGAATGTTAAAAATTAATCCCAAAACAATTCATAATTTAAAATTAAACCAATTAAAGATTATAATTAAATTAAAATAAATTTAAATAATTGAAAATATAAATAGAATTAAATAATTTAAATACCTCCTTCAACTTAACTAATCTAAAAGGAATCAACCTAAAATTTCATAACTAAACTAAATTATCTTAAATCATCAATTCAAGCTTGATCAAAACGGTAAAATTCTTTAACAAACTAATTTGCCCCTAAAGACTTTCATTATTATAACTCTTAAATAAAGCATCAGATGAAATGTCACTTCACTTATAGGATAATCAAACGTCCTAACTCACTAAGCAAGAGTAACCCGGGTGATTGATTCACCACCTCAATGAAACTAACTGAATTTGAAGTAATCCCTAAAATGTTTAAGAAGATGTTTAGAATTCAATTCCGAGCACTTCTCTAACTTAATGGGTTGTTTCAAAGAACAGTGAAACTTCATTGTTCTTTGGTGAAGAAAATCATCCTTAATAAAACACAAGGACCTCGACGTCATAGAAATTGACTAGCGATGAGATTAGGATTTTGGTAGACAACCAGAACCTTCCCTTAGCTTTTCCTAGATGATTTCCTTGAGATATATATAAATGCTCTGACATGTGTTTTAAGTGCAGCCGGGAATGACGAGAAGACCCACCAGGTACGCCTTTATTTTATTGCGATTTATTTACCTACACTGCACTTTACTTCTTTTGCTTGTTAAACAAGAATGTCAACCTGCATGAAAACTGAAACCTTTATGATAGCCACAAAACTGAAACCCAAAACTAATTTAAAAATAAATACAAGATAAAATTTACTGCCACAAAATTCAAAATATAAAACAACTCAAAATTTAATCACAAACAGAATAACAAAACTACAACTACAATTAAATTAAAACGTCTCATTGGATGATCGAGAATTTCTCGAATGATGTAACCCACGTGTTGCTAACAAGATTTCCCACAGTCTAAATGAAAGTGTGGAACTCATTCAGTTGAGTTTAGCAAATTCATTTGGACTAAGTGAATCCGATGAAAATAGTGGTGCCGGGATGACGGAACAGTGGGATCTTAAACTGTCCTGCTTAATCAACTTTAACTTTTGTTTTAATTAAAACATTAAGACTCTTCTAAACCAAAACACTTCCCTCATCTCCTGATTTTTACCTTCTAAAACTGAACCTCTGCAACAACAAGGGGCTTGGAACATAGTGGGTAAAACGACCATCTTCATCAGCAAAACTTGGATCTATATCAGCAAAACCTTTATTAGAATTAAATAACCAAGCCATAGAATTTCGAGGTAGTTTGCCTAGTGCAACATAAATCCAAAACTTTCCGTTAAGCATTTGCATAATCATATTACGCAAATTAAGCGCTAACCGGTCTTAGGACTCTGAGGTAGTCGTTTGGTATGACATAAACCCTCACATATTCGAGGCTATTTGTATGATTATGTCATATGAATATAAGTCCTAATTAAATTAAATTGATAGGATTGAAACATTAAATAATTTTCTCAAATTGAAACCAAACCATAGGATAGTTGGGAAGTCAAAGAAGTTCACTTCGGGTCCGTGACATCCCCTACTTCTCTTCCTTTGGATTCCTAAAAAATAAACTGTTCCAAATTTGATCCATTCCCTATTGAAATTTCCAAAGTCCATTTCTTTGAAAACCTCAAACTTTGAAATTCTTGAGAGCAAAACCACTGATCATTATCGAGAGTTTTCTTAAATGATTCCCATCATTTAAGATGTAATTTACTATAGGGGCTTTTCCTTATAGGGAACTTTAAGACTCCAGGTAATATAAACCCTGTTTAATTCCTTTATATTAAGCAGGGGAACTTGTCGGCTTATAAAATTGGTTCGCAGACCAAATGGATGTCATGAATCTTCTAGTTTATCTAATCGAGCCCCATCATCAAGCAGTGTATCTATTCTTCGGGATAGATACACGGTTTGTGGTGCGGTGCTCGTTTATATAAACTATTTGGTACTACTTTCCAAATTATATATATATTTAAATTAAATTCGCCGAAAATTTCTATAGGCGACCCCCTTTTTAAAACACTCAACCTAAAAATATGTCGTTTTCTAGCTACTCCGCTAGGGAGTAGTTTCTCTCTCCATTTTGATCAGATGGTTTTGCTTTCATAATCCGTAGTGAGTCCATATCCCTAGTGGATCAAATTATCATTCTTTCCGTTGAAATACCACGTTCATTTCTGTCTTGAACAGGTATAGTCAACTCTCGTGGATTTTGGAGCCACTGTTTTGACACCCCTAAATAGAGAGGTTACAAAATCCTTTTACCTATTTGAGGTTGGGTGGACCCCCAATAGGTGTTAGCTTAGGAGCGGTCCTTTGAGTTGAGAAGTCTTACAAGACTTTCTCTTCCTTTCCAGTTCTGGATTGGGTCCCTTACCTTCTCTATAACCTTCCTCATTTAATTGTTTCGTTCTTAACGAGTAAACATTCTAATAAACAAGCCCTTTAATAAACAAATCTTTTAAAATCGCAAATACATGAATAAAACAGAACCTGAAAATACCTTGTAAATAAAACTAAAAAAATGAAAAAATAAATAAAAATGTGTTCGGACTCTTTTTGGAGAAATTCTTTTTCATCCTAATTTTGTGATGGAAGGAAGCATAATTAAGGACTGACGTTCGGAATCTACCCTACAGAAAATGTCTGCGCCGAAGTTGATTTTTTATCAAAGAAAAATATAATGATAATTTAGTATTGATTTTGCATTAAAATGACTGATATTGCACTTTAAAGGAAGGTATTTCCTTTGTTTTGTTGCAGAAATGAAAAATTATAGAAGAAACGCAAAAATGAACGAATTTGGAGCAAAAAGGGCAAAAAGGGAAGAAATTTGAACTATCCCGCCGACGGCGAGGAATAGCCCGCCGATGGCGAGATTTTCGAGAGAATTCAGCCAATATTATATAGAAGCCCGCCGAAGGCGCCGACTGCGAGACAGTTAAGAATGCCCTGCTTCTAGAAGCCCGCCGACGGCGAGACGGTTAATTCTTCACAGATTCATGGAATCAGGACGCATTTTGAAGAGGAGCCGAGGCAACCTTTGGAGAACTTCCTACATCTATAAATAGAGACTAAAAAGGGAGAGAAAAAAAGTCAAAGAGAGTCCAGTAGAAGAGACTCCAGTAGAAGAGAGTCCAGTCGAAGAGTGTCCACTAGAAGTCATTAGAGAGTCTATTGAGTGTCACAGTAGAGTTTTATAGTGAGTTTAGAGTTTTTAAGTGTAAAAGTTGAGTGTGAATTGTACGAAAATGAAGAGACAATAGAACTTCAAGGAGTCTACTGGGGGAGAAACTCGAGATAAGTTGTGTTTTTGTATTATTTTATATATGAAATTTAAGTGTTATTGTGTTGTTCCCATGCATTCTGAGTAGTTCTATTATCTTTCTCCTTGTTATGAAATTATGTGAAATGGAAAATCAAAATTAATGTGCCTATAAAATTAAATAAATTGTGATAATCTTTAACTTAGATCTTAATTTACAATCAATTTGGCCAATTGAAATGTTAAAGTCTGTTGTTTGCAACTAAAAGTAAAGATTACATCTGAGATTTGGGGAGGTCAAAGTCCTTCAAAGGAGGGTGCAAATAAATAGGGAAATATTATTTATCAGGCGTAGGATTGGAGATTTTAGAGTGACAGGCTAAAATCCTCAATTTGGTCCTATCATTTGGGTGCTGAAGTGTAGATGTTAGCCCTCAGTGAGGGGAACGTGGGAGCTCAAGTGACGAATCAGTATCCTCCCGACGTAGCTACAGCATTTAGTAAACAAACATAGGATTAGTCAATGTTCTTTATGCCTGGACCAAAGGGTAAATAATTGGTATGCTCCTATTTGGCACAATACAATTAAATTAATTTGATTTATCCATTCACTTAATTCTCTTAACAAGGGGGAAGGTGCTTTCTTATATTACATTTTCATAATCAATAGTAGTAGTAGTAGTAGTTGATAAATTTTAGTAAGATTCCATTTAATTTACGTATATTCGATAGAAATTAGTTGGTTCGTAATCTCAACTTCCCCGTGGGATCGATAACCAGGACTCCACTAGAGCCCTGTATTACTTGCATGATACGTATACTTACGTTGACAAAGGGTAGCTTAAATTATAATTATTTGCGCATATATTTAAAACTTAATTGCACCTACACTAAAACTTCTTATAAAGCTAAATACTGTCAAGTTTTTGGCGCCGTTGCCGGGGAAGTAAAGTAATTATTACTAGAGTAACAGACCATTTTTTTGTAGTTTCGATTGTGTATGCATAAATTTGCACCTGAAAATCTAATACCATACGATTCAGAATTAGAACGCACTATAAGAAGGATTATAAAACAGAAAAAAGAAATTATAAACATAAATAAAATGACAAATAATTCAGTAAATGATAATCAACCTAGACCTTTAAGAGAATACGCTAACCCTATATTAGATGAAATTCACTTAACCATCCAAAATCCTGATGTAGCGGCTAATTCATTTGAACTTAAACCTGCAATTATCCAGATGGTATAAAATAATCAATTTAGTGGTTCACCAAATGAAGATCCTAACTTACATCTTGCCAGTTTTTTAGAACTATGTGCCACAATTAAATGTGATGGGGTATCTAACGATGTTGTTAGACTTAGACTTTTTCCTTTTTCGTTAAGGGATAAGGCTAGATGTGGTTAAATTCTTTAGCACCTGGATCTATTAAAACTTGGGGAGAACTATCACAAAATTTCTATCCAAATATTTTCCTCCATCAAAAACTGCTAAACTTAGAAATGATATAACTTCTTTTACTCAGTTTGATGGGGAATCATTATATGAAGCTTGGGAGAGATTTAAAGATCTTCTTAGGAAATGCCCACACCATGCGTTACCAGATTGGTTAATTAATTAAACTTTCTATAATGGATTAGTAGGATCTCTTAGATTTATTATTGATGTTGCCGCTGGAGGTTCTTTAATTTCTAAACCATTTGATGAGGCTTATTCATTAATTGAAGAAATGGCTACCAACAATTTTCAATGGCCCGCTGAAAGGCTTAATCTAAAGAAAATAGCTAGTATCCATGATTCTGATGCAATATCTATGTTAGCTTCTCGTATTATCGCTATATCTAAGAAATTAGATAACTATGGAATGAATTATTCTCCTGCGATAGTGGAGGAGAATTCATCTCGAGCAATTTGTTGATGTTCAATCCGCTTATGAAACTTTAAATGCTATTAATAATGGACCCAATAACCCATATTCAAATTATTATAATCCTGGTTGGAAGAATCATCCTAACTTTAATTGGAATAATAATTCTATTAATCAACAATGGGCAAACAATTCAAACCCAATAGGAAATTCATCTAATCAGGGAAATCCTAATTATAAAACTTCATATCCACCTAGATTTAATAATAATTCTCAATATAAGGAAAAGAAGTTATCTGTGGAAGAAGTAAAAATAAATATGGGTCAACAATTACAGAATCAAGGAAATCAATTACAAATTCAAGGAAATCAATTACAAATTCAAGGAACTGCTATTAAAAATATTAAAACTCAACTTGGGCATATAGCTACTGTGCTTAGTAACAGAACTCGAGGAACTTTTCCTAGTAATGTGGAAATTAATCCTAAAGACCAAGGAAAAGAACAGCTAAATGCTATACAGTTGCGAAGTGGAAAAAAGTTAGAAACAAAAATTCAGAAGGAAACAAAAAGTAAAAATAAGGAAGTGGAAATCAAAAAAGAAAAGATTTAGCTAGATAAAAATTTAGAATATCCATTGATACCTATGAAAATTTCTGTAGAGAAACCATCACCACCATTTCCTCAGCGACTAAAACAATATAAAAAAGATAAGCAATTTGCTAAATTTCTTCAAATTTTAAAGAAATCAACAGTAAATATTCCGTTTGTAGAAGCATTAGAACAAATGCCCAATTATGTAAAATTTATGAAATATATTTTAAATAAGAAAAGAAAATTCACAGATAATGAAACTGTTGCACTTAGCGAGGAGTGTAGTGCAATTTTTCAGAAAAAACTTCCTGAAAAACTAAAGGATCCTGGTAGTTTCACTATAACTTGCGCTATTGGTGAAAAGTTTTATGGGAAAGTTTTATGTGGTATAGAAGCCAACATTAATCTTATGCCTCTATCAATTTTTAAAAGACTAGAATTGGAAGAAATTACACCTACATCAGTAACTCTTCAGTTAGCAGATCGTTCAGTTACTTATACTAAGGGAGTTATTGAAGATGTGTTAGTAAAAGTGGATAAATTTATCTTCCTGGTAAATTTTATTGTTTTAGATATGGAAGAAAATAAAGAAATACCCATAATATTAGAAAGACCCTTTTTAGCTACTGGAAAAGCTATGATTGATGTTCAGAAAGGAGAATTAACTATGAGAGTAAACGATCAAAAAGAAACATTTAATATTGCTAAATCAATGAAATATCCTGCTTTAAAAAAGGATGATGAATGTTTTCGAATGGAAATACTTGAACATTTTCAAAATGAACATTTTAAAGAATATTTTGAAGAAAAATAAAATATAGAATTAATTGAAGAATCAGATAAAGAAGAATTAGAATATATACAAGAAAGATTTGAATTGTTGGATAATAGAGAAAACATTGAAAAGAATATAGTTCCGTCAATTATTAAACCTCCTAAACATGAATTAAAAATTTACCTAACCATTTGAAATATGCTTATTTAGGTAACTCTTCAACTTTACCGGTTATTATATCAGCAAAATTAAATGAATCACAAGAACAAAAACTTCTGGACACATTAAAAAAATATAAGAAAACAATTGGTTGGACTTTAGCAGATATTAAAGGAATTAGTCCTTCAATCTGTATGCACAGAATTATTTTAGATAATGAACATAAGTCAAGAGTAGATCCTCAAAGGAGATTAAACCCAATAATAAAATATGCAGTCAAGAAAGAAATATTAAAACGGTTAGATAATGGTATTATATATCCTATTTCGGACAGTGCTTGGGTAAGCCCAATTCACTGTGTTCCTAAGAAAGGAGGAGTGACTATAAAGGCTAATGAAAATAATGATTTAATACATATAAGACAAGTCATTGGTTGGCGTATATCTATTGACTATAGAAAATTAAATGCAGCCACCAGGAAAGATCACTTCCCATTACCATTTCTAGACCAAATGTTAGATAGATTAATTGGACATAAATATTTTTGTTTTTTAGATGGATATACCGGTTATCATCAAATTCCTATTTCTCCTGAAGATCAAGAGAAAACTACATTCACTAGTACTTATGGAACTTTTGCTTTTCGCAGAATGCCTTTTGGATTATGTAATGCACCTGCAACATTCCAAAGATGTATGATGTCCATATTCAGTAAATTAATTGATGATGGAATGGAAGTATTTATGGATGATTTCTCTGTATTTGGAACATCATTCGATGCATGCTTGAATGATCTTGAAAAAGTATTAGAGGTATGCGAGAAATCTAACTTAGTTCTAAGTTGGGAGAAATGCCAATTTATGGTTGCAGGAGGAATTGTATTAGGACATAAAATTTCGGAAAATGGCATGAAAGTAGACCTTGCAAAAATTTAAGTTATAGCTAAATTACCACCTCCAACTACAGTGAGAGGGGTAAGAAGTTTTCTTGGACATGCCGGATTTTACAGACGTTACATAAAAGATTTTTCAAAAATTACTAAACCTCTATGCCAACTTTTGGAAAAGGACAAGAAATTTGAATTCACAACAAAATGCTTAAATGGTTTTGAATTAATAAAAGATAAATTAATCACAACACCTATAATAGTTTCCCCCGATTGGGAGAAACCATTTGAACTTATGTGTGATGCTAGTGATTATGTTATAGGAGCAGTTCTTGGACAAAGATATGATAAAATTTTCAAAGTTATACACTATTCTAGTAAAACTCTTAATAATGTTGAAATCAATTATACAAGCTTATAGAAAAAGAGCTATTAGCAATTGTATATGCTTTTGATAAATTTAGGTCTTATCTAATTGGAACTAAATGTATCAGGCATACCGATCACTCTACTATTAAATATTTAATGCAAATAAAGATTCCAAACCAAGATTAATTAGATGGATATTATTAATGCAAGAATTTGATTTTGAAATCATTAAAAAAAAGGGAACTGATAATCAAATTGCAGATCATTTGTCAAGACTAGAATATAATGAATTATCTGACATTGATAATGAAATTACAGACATTTTTCAAGACGAACAACTTTATAATATTAATGAGTGGAAAATATCATGGTATGCTGATATAGTAAATTATATTGTAAGTGATATTTTACCACCTATATTAACTTTGCAACAATAGAAAAAGTTCATTCATGATGCAAAAGAATATTTTTTGGATGAACCATATTTATACAAACAATGTAAGGACCTTATTATCAGGAGATGTGTGCCTTATGAAGAGACTGAACTAATTATTCAGAAATTTCATGATTCTGAATTTGGAGGACATTTTGGGACTGATAAAACCACACATAAAATTTTACAGGAAGGATTCTATTGGCCTACACTTTTTAGAGATGTTTACAGATATATCAAAACCTGCGATAGATTTCAAAGATTAGGCAATATATCTAAAAGAATGAAATCCCATTAAATTTTATGTTAGAAGTTGAAATCTTTGATGTTTGGGGATTAGACTTTATGGGACCTTTTTCTCCTTCATTCGGAAACTTATACATATTAGTTGCAGTTGATTATGTTTCTAAATGGTTTGAAGCACAAGCTTTAACTTGTTGTGATGCTAAAAGTGTTTCAAAATTTTTAATGAAAAATATTTTCTCTAGATATGGAATGCCTATGGTAATTATCACTGATGGAGGATCTCATTTTAGGAATAAATATATTCGGAGATTGCGTAAAATTTTAATATTATTCATAGAATTTCAACTGCTTATCATCCTCAGACCAGTGGTTTAGCTGAAGTTTCTAATCGAGCGATTAAACGAATATTGGAAAAGACTGTAAACCCTAACAAATAAGATTGGTCTATAAGATTAGATACCACATTATGGGCTTACAGGACTGCTTATAAAACTCCGATTGGAATGACTCCTTACAGACTAATTTTTGGAAAAACGTACCACTTACCAATTGAATTAGAACATAAAGCGTATTGGGTGATTAAAGAATTTAATTATAATTTGAAAGACGCTGGTGAGAAGAGATTATTGCAGATGAATGAATTGGATGAATTGAGAAATGAATCTTATAATAATGATAGAATTTATAAAGAGAAAATGAAATTATGGCATGATCGGAAGACTAACCTGAAAAGTGTCGAACCAGGACAAGAAGTTTTGTTATATAACACAAGGTTAAAATTATTTCCTGGAAAATTAAAATCTCGATGGTTAGGACCTTTTATTGTGACTCAAGTATATACATATGAAGTTATTGAAATTGAAGATCCAAAGACTGGGAATAGATTTAAAGTAAATGAACACAGATTAAAACCATATTATGAGGGTAAGAGACAAAATTATAAAGAGGTTTTAATGCCCTCTCTGCTGCATCTGACGAGGAAGAAGCCCGAAGGATCGTCGCTGTGCTACCCGGACCTGCGTACTACAGTGATTTTAAAAGGAAAAAGATGAAGGCTACGCCGCTTACCCGATTGTGAGCCATGGTGGAGAAGTTAGCCAGAAAGGAGGGCTGCCCCGTGTAAGAGATTTTGAGAAGAATGGGACGAGTACCAGCTAGATCCTGCCTCAGACCACGAGTAGACCTCGTCACTGACATAGAAAAACCACTTAAGAAAGTGCGAGCTAATAACACACCACTTGCCAAAGTACAGCCGACAGACCATCTGGTCCTAGCACTTCTACTACAGGAAGGATGGTGTGGCAACCTATTATCGCTGAACCGATACCGATAGAACTCTCTAAGAAGAGAAGTCTCATTAGAGAACCTGAATCCGAGGAAAGTGCTGCTGCTCTAAAGGAAACTCCTAGAAATGAGGTTCAACTGTCGTCGCCTGAAAACCGCGAGACTGTTTGGAAAAGACCACTTGAGGATGCTATAGGAAAGTTAAGAACAGACATCCGACGATTGGTAAGAGAAAGAAATGAAGAATTGAGAAATGAAATGGATTCATCAGAATTCATGGATGAAGAATTTGCCGAGATCATTGTGGTTGAGACCCGAGCATCGTCAGCTTTCCAAGGAGCTCCGTCAACTTCAGAAGGAGACAAACCAGAAGCAATGAGAGAAAATCTTCGAGAAAAGGATGACACGATCTCTCGGATGGAGAAGAGGATGGAGGAGATGGCGGCCGCCTTAGCCACACTCTTGAGTCAGCCTCAACCTCAGAAGGAAACACCTCTAGAGATCATTCACATTGCAGATGGAGGAAAAGAAGTTACATCCGTCAACAGAGATGAACAGCCAAAGAAGGATTCAGCGTAGAGCGTGATTCTTAAAAGGATATAAAGAATATGGTGGAACGGCAGGTACGAGAAGCCTTAGCCCAGTCTAAGACTAGAGCATCTATTCAGATGGGTAGACCTTACCCTGAGTAGTTTGATGCAGTCCATTACCCAAAGGGCTTCGTACCACCTCTGTTTAAGACTTTCGACGGTACAGGAAACCCCCGGCAGCATGTTGCACATTTTCGTGCTAGTTGCTGCAATGCCTGTGGGAGCGACGCCTTACTCTTTAGTCAGTTCATCAGCAGTTTATCAGGGATTGCCTTCGATTGGTACGCAGAATTGCTGAACGGTTTAGTTAAAACCTTTTAAGAATTGGAAAACCTTTTCGTTAAGCGGTTTGCTGGGGCTCGGCACCACATCACTATTGGTGATCTAGTGCTGGAGCAACAGAAATCGAACGAAACCCTATTGGATTACATACTTCGGTGGAGGAATCTAAGCATGAAGTGTGAACCACAACTTCAGGAACAGCATACAATTGGTATCTTGTTGAAGAGTATCCATGGCCCGATAGCACTTCTCCTTAAAGGATTCACAATTAACACTTTCGAAAAGTTGCTTAGCAAGGCCGGGAGCTTGCAGGAAGAGGCAAAACAGCTGAGTTTCGTTGACAAAGCTGATAAACAAAAACCAATGAAAGCGTTCGAGAAGAAATCAGGAATCGTCGCGACAGTGGATAAAGGTAAACAACCAGTGCAGATTCAGCCAGAGCGGCCACAACCAAGTTATCAACCACCGCAACGGATTTATCAGCAACCTCAACAGATTTATCAGCAACCTCTGCAGAGCTATCAACAGCCTCGACCGAACTATCAATCATGGCAGCATGATCAACCGTCGCCTCGTCCACCACGTGCCCTGAAGGAACTTCTGATTAAGGAATACCCCTTAAAGATTGAAGCAGTGGACAAGATGTTTCACAGTTTGATGAAGACGCCTGACTTTCAACTACCAGAGCCCAGGAGGCCAGAAGAGGTCGACAAGAAGGATCATCCGAACTATTGTCCCTACCATAGGATGCTCGGACATAAGATAGAAGACTGCTTCACCTTTAAGAATTGGCTCGAGGATAATCTTCGGAAAGGGAACATAACGATCCCGAAGGAATACATGAAGGAGCCCCAAAAAGGAGGTTATGTTAATGTTATTTCAATGGATCCTATTGTTCCGGTAGACCCGTACACGACCGATGATGGATGGAGTACTGTCTGGACGAAGTCTTCGAAGAAAATTTTGGATCACATCCAGACCGCTTCGGTGCGCGCTTCAACTCAGAGTTTGAAACCCACTAAGCCGGGACTATCTCTTACGATCGAAGAACCGCCCCAGAAGGAGGAAAAGATGTTGGAAGAAGAGAAGACCGAGGCTCCAAAGGGTAGACTAGGGGCTGCTTTTCCTAGGATGGTTATTTCTGATTCGGGGGAGAAATCCCTCGGACCTCTGACTTTATATGATTGTTTGCTCGCCCATGCGAGATCTTATAATGATAAGAGTTTTGGTGTTGGCTACGTTTTGACTGTTTCTAACCATTACATAACTAACGACAACCAACCTAATCCGGATCTCAATTTCAATACGAATAATGATTCTTAAATCATACAAAACCTCGACGACCCTGATGAAGGAGGAGACATTCATAAGAATGGCTACAAAAGCTCAAGAAGTGACGAGTTCGTTTGTGAATTCTGAGGAGCTTCGATCAAGATAGAAATAGAGCTGCCAGATTCCGAAGAAACTTCAGAAGAGCCAGTCATTCCGATTCAAGAGGAGACACCAGTAAATTCAGAAGAGATAACAGAAGTTAATCTAAGAAGTGGAAAAGTTCTACCCCCGAGAAAGGGTCCAAAGGATTAAGGAAAGCAGGTGGTTGCTCAGGAAGCGCCAACCCAAGCAGAAGAATTGCCCATTCGGGAAGAAATTGAAGAACCTGGTAATAAAGAGGATTATAACGTGCTAGCCCATCTTAGGAAGCTACCTGCCAAATTGAGCATCTACGACACTCTGATCCTGTCAAAGGAGATGAGGGAAGCTCTGATCAAGGCCTTACTTGATCCATAAATCTGCTTAGCTCAAATGGCTGGTAATTCCTTAGATGAGGTTTACTCGTTAAAAGAACAGCGAGGTGTTACCTTCACGGACAATGATCTACTGCTTGGAACAGTTGATCACAACAGACCAATGTACATTTCAGTCTCTATCAGAAATTTCACGCTCTCTAGGGTGTTAGTTGATCCGGGAGCATCAATTAACATAATGAACCTTCGGACGTTAGCATACTTGGAGATTAATGCCCGTGATCTCGAAGTGGACAGGATGATGCTAAGAGGTTTCAACCAAAAAGGAGAAAGAGCTCTTGGATCAATAACACTATTAATGAAGATCGGTGATTTGGCAAAGACAACCGCAACATTCCATATAATTGATTCTGAAACATCTTTCAATGCTCTACTGGGTCGGCCGTGGATCCATGAAAACCAAATGGTACCGTCGTCTCTGCACCAGTGCATAAAGTATTATGAAGGAGGGGGAGAACAATGCTTCAAATGTTACTTGCAACCGTTCTCCGTACACGAAATTGGAATTCACGAAGATGTAGCCTACTACGCGCCTCCGAAGAAAACAATCTTTTCCAGAAATGTCATACCGAATGAAGAAAAAAGAGTTCGAGACGACGAAGAACCTCAAATTCTTGTTCAACAGTTACTCACCACTCCCTTACGGCGAGATGGTGAAGGCTTCTCCATAACTCGCACCCGAGGTCGAGGAAGAAACGGTGGAATAGTTGAACAGAAGAAAACGGTCATTGATGTTGATTGGGAAAGTAATTCCGAAGAAAAAGAAAAAGAAATCAAGAAAGAAGCAACAATAATAAGCTAGAAGAAACCTCAATTCAAGATCTCACTAGAAGATGAAAAGAACGAAGAATACAAAGCGATGTACAAAAAGATTAACCACTGTGTACATACTATGACCCTAACCCCGATCTATCCTAATAAGATCGAGGGTATGGTGGTCAAGGAAGTACATGGTGGTGGCGCTAAACTGATCAATTTCTAGTGTGGTGCTTCTTCCAAAATTGAGAATGATGTACAATTTGAAGATGTCACTTCATCTGAATTAATGGAATTGCCTTTAGAGTGGTATTCTCCCTGTATTCAAAATTTAATTCAGCATGGTGTCCTACCTAAATAGTGGTCAAAAGGTCAATCACAACGCTTTGAAAAATTATGGATTAATGTCAGTCGACCTCCCAATTCAGAGCATGGTCTTGGATTCGGCACAGTAGTACCAGTTGATGATTTAGAATTCTGCTTGGTTATTACTTGCGAGCCTAATGAAAACTGCTTAGAAGCTTCAGATGATCTCGAGGATCTACCAATCGGAGAAGCTCCGCCAGAATATGAAGAAGAAATTAAATCTACAATAGACGAGTTAATGGAAGTTAACTTAGGTACTAGCGAAGAGCCTAGGCCGACCTTTGTTAGCTCCTTACTCAATAAAGAAGACTCTGAAAACATGATCAAGCTATAAATGAAATTCAAGGACTGTTTTGCCTGGAGTTACGATGAAATGCCAGGATTAGCTTCAGAAGTCGCAGTTCATAAGATAGGAGTGGATCACACTGCCGTTCCAGTCAGACAAGCTCCAAGAAGAATGCGTCTAGAAATTGAATAACAAGTTATAGCTGAAGTTAAGAAGCTAATAGACGCTAAATTTGTCTGTGAAGAACAATACCCAACTTGGTTAGCCAATGTGGCACCAGTCAGAAAGAAGAACAATCAAATCAGAATCTGCGTGGATTTCAGAGATTTGAACAAAGCATGCCCAAAAGATGAATTCCCGCTACCAATTCCAGAATTGATGATCGACATCGCTTCGATGCACGAAGTCTTCTCTTTCATGGATGGATCATCATGATACAACTAGAAAAAGATGACACCAGAAGACAAAAAGCTTACAGCCTTCGCAACGCCAATCGGAGTATACTGCTACACAGTGATGCCTTTCGGATTGAAGAATTTAGGGGCAACATACCAAAGAGCGATGACAAAGATTTTCGATGATCTCATTCACAACCAAGTCGAGTGCTACGTGGATGATATGGTCATCAAGAGCAAACTGAAGGAAGATCATCTGTATGATTTGAGAATTGTTTTCGAGCGATTAAGACAATTTAACCTTAAGATGAATCCCCTGAAATACGCCTTTAGCGTCACCTCTAGGAAATTCTTAGGATTTCTTGTCCGACATCGAGGAATTAAAATCGATGCGAGAAGATTAAAGCTATCTTAGAAATGCCGCCTCCCAAAACTTTGAAGCAACTACGATCCTTCCAAAGGAAGTTGGCATATTTTCGACGCTTTATTTCGAACTTGTCAGGTAGGTGTAAGCTCTTCTCGGCATTAGTTAAAAAGGTCGCCAAATTCGTTTGGGAAGAAAAATGCCAGCGGGCCTTCGAGGACATTAAGCAGTATTTAATGACACCTCCTGTTTTAGCAGCCCCAGTCTCGGGTAGACCGTTGATACTTTATACCGCGGCGTTAGACGATTCCCTTAGAGCCCTGCTAGCCCAGGTCAATGACGAGGGTAAAGAAAATGCTCTCTACTACTTAAGTCGTCGTCTAATTCTGACGGAAGTAAAGTGTCCCCTGATTGAGAAGCATTGTTTAGCCCTGATGTTCGAATCTCAAAAGCTCAGGAACTACATGCTTTGTCATAAGGTCAACCTTATCTCAAGAGTTAATCCATTGCAATTTTTGATGACCCGTCCGACGCTTTCTGGCAGACTTGCCAAGTGGTCGATGATACTATTACAATTCGATATAACTTTCGTTCCGCTTCGTGCTGTAAAGGGACAAGTCCTAGCAGACTTCCTCGCAGCAAACCCTTTACCTGCAGAATCGCCTCCAACGACGACTTGTCAGACGAGCAGATAATGAGCCTAGAAGACCCCGATGATCAGCGTTGGGAATTGTTCTTTGACGGAGCATCTTGAGCTCAGAAAGACAAATAATTGCAAATGATAGTGCCCGGTAAGGCAGGAATTGAATTAATATTTATAACACCGGAGCGGGGGATGTTAAGATACTCCTACCATCTAACAGAACCGTGCACGGACAATGAAGCAAAATACGAAGCCCTTATAACCGGACTGGAGTTAACCATTCAGATGGGGATAACAAACATCAATATCTACGGTGATTCACTGTTGATCATACACAGGTCGCTGGACAGTATAAGATTTTGAAACTAAGACTTGAGAAGTACTATCAGTATGCATGAAGTTGTTGCAGCAAATTCTGAATGTGATGATCTACAAGATTCCCATAAGAGAAAATGCCCTTGTAGACGCGCTAGCCCGCCTTGCAAAAGAGTTTTCCTGCTTACCAGTTGAAATGTCAGTTCAGGGACGATAGGTCCTCTCACAGCTCGACATGGATGCAATACTCCAATCAGATGGAAAAGAAGAAGAAACAATTGCAGCAGTGGCAGAAACTACAGAGGATTGGGGCAGCCATTTATCGACTACCTGCAAACAGGAAACTTACCGGACGATAAGTCATTAGCCCATCAAATCAAGAAAAGAACTCTGTCATACGCATTAATAAACAATGTGTTATACAGAAGGTCTTTCGACCAGATGTGGCTAAGGTGCCTTAACGGGTCCGAGGCTCGTGAAATTGTTAAAGAAGTGCACTCAGGACTTTTTAGCGCTCATCAGTTGGGTCCGAAGATGAAGATGAAAATTAAAAGATTAGGGTACTATTGGCCCTCAACGATGACCGACTGCATGGAAGTTGCCAAAAGCTGTCACTAGTGTCAAGTGCATGGAGTGATTCTACATCAACCTCCAAATAATGCATCCGACAATCACGTCATGGCCGTTTGAGTGTTGGGGAACAGATATCGTGGGTCTGATAGAATCACCTTCTTCAAGGGGACATCGCTTTATCCTTGCTTCTACAGATTACTTTTCCAAATGGGCAGAAGCAGTACTGCTCAGAGAAGTGAAAGCACATCACGTGTTATAATTCTTCAAGAATCAAGTCGTCTACCGTTTCGGGGTACCTCAGAGAATTATTTCAGACAACAGGTCCGCTTTCAGAAGTACAAAGATCGATAATTTTGTTAGAAGGCACGGGATTGACTGGCACTATTCGACAATCTACTACCCAAGAGCAAAAGGCTTGGCCAAGGCTTTTAATAAAACTGTCGTCCAAATCATAAAGAAAACTTTGGATGACAACAAAAGAAATTGGCACGAGAAGTTGTTAGAAGCCTTATGGGCCTACAGAACGACATTCAGAACTCCTTCTCAATCTACGCCTTATGTTCTAGTGTATGGGTCCGAGGCCGTCTTACCCTTGGAGGTTCAGCTTCCATCTCTCAGAATTGCAGTTGCGAACAAGATCACTACAGAAGAGAACGCCAGATTAAGACTGGAAGAATTGGAAAGCTTGGAAGGAAAACAACTTTCAGCGCAACAGTATCTCAAACTGTATCAGGCCAAGCTGATCCAGGCCCATGACAAAGTGGTCCGCCCAAGGACGTTCAAAGTTGGTGACTTGGTTCTAGTTCTCAAAAGACCTATTCATGTACACTGCAAAATAGAAGGTAAATTTGAATCGACTTGGGAGGGGCCGCTCGTGGTCGAGATAGTCTACTCAGGAGGTTCCTACCAACTTGTGAATTGCCGTAGAGAACGATCTATGCTTCCAATTAATGGACGGTACCTAAAGAAGTATTACACAACCTGATGTTCTGAAGGATGGAGTCCCATCCTTAGAAGCACGGGCAGAGTAATCACTTGTAACTGGGTCCAAACCCAAAATTGAAAAAGAAAATGATTAACAAAAAATAAAAAATATGTTTGAAAGAAATCATTATATTACTAAATTTTGATCCTTCCTTTCGTGCCAATCTCACTCCCGATCTTTCCTCATCTTTTCCCTTTTCCTTAAAATTTTGAAAAGGAATGAATAAGAATTTTCCATTAATAAGTAAATTTTTTTATTGTTCTCGTTCTAAGTATATCCCCTGATCCTTTCCTTTCTTCTTTCGCAGGGAAATGTTGAAGGGGCGGTTGGTTCTGAACTTTAAATATGGCATAAGTCTTGCACTTAACGAAGAAGAACTGAAAGCTGGTGCCGTGATCGAGGTTGACTCAGACTTTGCACAGCTGAAGCTAGAATATGAAGAAACTGCTTGGACTTCTGTAGACCTCGGGCAGTCCCATGGAAAGAGAGTGATGAAACTCAGCAAGAAGGTTTAGTACACTGTAAACCAGGAAAGGAAGATCAGCGCGATTGACGACCACAAGATGAAATCAGTGATAATTGCCGCAAGAGGGAATCTTGTCAGTGCCGTTCCTACCAAAATCCAGGGGAGAGGAGAGCTTCTCTGACCCCAACTCAAAGAAGAAACAAGAACCGCCGTATCCACAAGATGCTGGAGAAATTGACAGAAGAACAGAACAAGGAAGAAACCCCGACGACTGCAGCAGTCGTCCCAAGGATGCCAGCCCTCAGGAGCACCATAGCAGAGGCTGTTCCAGAGGAGGTTACTACAGAGCCTGCACCTGAGACAGTGATGATTCCAGGAGAGTGTGATGGTGTGGAGCCGTACATCCCATAGTACGTCACTAGACCCCGACAATTCCAGATAATTTCAGAGTACGAGTTAGAGATCATCCAGAGGGTGATGAAACAGAATTTTGAATATTTTCAAAGGATCCGAGGCAGATATGTCAACATCATGGAAGGACTGGAGTTGCATACGGATGTCTTCTCTCACTACGAGCAGAGTGAGATCATGGACTACATCACCGAGCTGAAGAAGCAAGGTCTTGTAGGACGACTACGAAGCAAGACCTACTCCGAGCTGAAGAAATGGAAATGAGGCAAGGGGAGGATTACGATCCAATTTGGATGTTGTTTCAACTTTACTGATGATAAGAAAGGAAATCCGCCACGGAAACTCCGCTACGATGAAGTGAATCCAATGCCAGTTCTGAATAAGAAAATGATAAAGAGGATGGTGGCTTGGTGAGTCCTACCCACTGACTGCATACCAAACAGCTGCATAATCAACATTTATGCGGAAGGAAACTGCATTCCACCTCATGTGGACTATCACAAATTTGTGAGACCTTTTTGCATCGTTTCCTTCGGTTGGTCCCGGAGAATTCCGAGGGCCAGTAGAGATACCTATACCGGTAGGCTCTGTCCTCGCACTACAAGGAAATGGTGCAGATGTGACGAAGCACTGCATCCCAGGAGTTCCCTACGAGCGGATCTCCATCACCTTCAAGAAGATGGATGAGAGAAAAATTCCGATCTGCTTTCGACCAGATCCAGAATTAGAGAATTTACAGCCCTACGAGCTGTAAGCTACATGGCAGTAGCACAACTCTAAAGCACACTTGCTTGGGATTCTCTTCCGGAAAGTGGCTTAGATGGTGATGTTATCACCGATGCAGTTTACTTTTCAGACATGGATGAATCAAACAAACAGTTTTGTCAGATGATACGAAGATATCAGTACAGTCTGTGTTCAGGCATACATGGATTTTGTAAAATTCATTTTCAGAAAGATGTCATCAGAGATGTTTTGGTGGAATCACCTGATGTACTTTCGACATTTTTAATGGAAACGACTATGTCATGTTTTGCCTTCAATTTTGTGCAATTGACTGCAAACGCCACTAAATCTAAGTTTGAGTCGATTTAAAGAAAGTTGAACAAAGAACGATTTGAATGAAAAAATAATAAAAAATGTAAATTCAAATTTAAAATCTGAATAAAACTCAAAACGAAATTCAAAATCTCAAATTATAAACCAAAATAAATAAATGAAAATGTAAATCAAAATAAGTTTTCATTCAAAACAAAAATTAAAGGTCAAAACAAAATCAAATCACTAAAAACAACAAACAAATAAAAAGGAATTCCCGAATATGAAATCCCTAGCCTCCGGTTGTACTAAAAATCTTTTTGACTTTCCACGATTCCTTCCCTCTTTTGAGAAGGTCGACTGAGTCTACTGACACAGAACCACGAAATTTTCGATTTGGTTCTGATAGCATGGATTCATATCCTTTGCCAAACAATGAAACATTGATCAACTGTCTTGCGATGTGAAACACTTTCATGTCTCATTCTAATCTTCTACTAAACTAAGATTTCCACAGAATCTTCAAAACCAAATCAAATACAACTTTTGGGATTGGTACCTAAATTCCAGTTCCCATCCTCCTAAGGCTGGTACTCAAATTCCAGTTCTCATTTTGAGATCGATACTCAAAGTTCGATTCTCTTCTCTGAATTACTGCCAATCCCGCACTCTTTCCGAGAAACTTTTCCGCATTCTAATCCTCCGACTTGGGTATAAGACCGACAAGGCATCCTGATCTCAGTGTCCACTAATCCCATACCCTTTCCAAGAAACTTTTCCGCATTCTAATCCTCCGACTTGGGTATAAGACCGACAAGGCATCCTAATCTCGGTGTCCACTAATCCCGCAGCCTTTTCGAGAAAATTTTCTGCATTCTAATCCTCCGACTTGGGTATAAGACCGACAAGGCATCCTAATCTTGGTGTCCACTAATCCCGCACCCTTTCCGAGAAACTTTTTTGCATTTTAATCCTCCTACTTGGGTATAAGACCGACAAAGCATCCTGATCTTGGTGTCCACTAATCCCGCACCATTTCTGAGAAACTTTTCCGTATTCTAACCCTCCGACTTGGGCATAAAACCGACCTTGCATCCTAATCTCGGTGTCCGCTAAATTCACACTCTTTCCGAGAAACTTTTCGTATTCTAATCCTCCAACTTGGGTATAAGACCGACAAGGCATCCTAATCTCGGCGTCAGCTAAATTCACACTCTTCCGAGGCTGGTACCTAACTTCCAATTCTCACCCTTTTCGAGGTCGGTACATAACTTCCGACTCTTTTTCGAAGCTGGCACCTAACTTCCAGTTCTCACCCTTTTCGAGGTCGTTACCTAACTTTCGACTCTCTTCCGAGACTGGTACCTAACTTCCAGTTCTCATTTCAAGATCAGTACCTAAATTCTGATTCTCATCCTTCTCGATCGAGGCCATGATTCTGATTCTCTCTTTGAGGCTGGTACCTAAATTCTAGTTCTCTTTGTAATCCTGAGATTGGAACCTAGGTTCTAATTCTCATTTTAAATTCAGAATTTTTGTGAAATCCACCTTGAAATCAATCTTAGGTCAAAATTCAACCAAAATTGAGACTCAACTCGAATTTCAAACTCAAAAACTAAAACTTGAAAAAAAAAATAAAATAAATGAAACCAATCTATAATCCAATCTCTCCAGATCTTGTGATTTGGAATTCACCTCCTTTTCTCCAGAGAGAGTTCTGGAATCTTCAGTCTTGATGATTTACCTAAAACTCCCTAGCGGGAATTTTCTACGCTTTGTTCTAAGTTTGTCACTTGGACATTTGTGTTGGTTTTGTTGATCGCTTCGGTCAACGCCAATGTGCACGGTGTGCTTGATTAACACACCACACCTATTGGGGGTCCATTTTTTGACCTCATTTTTGGTGAGGTCTGATCTCGCTCTCCTTAGTGCTAAGGATCTAGCCATAGGTTTTCCCTTTGACTATTCTAGAGGATTAGAAATGGGACCCACCATTTAAAAATTCAAACAGCTCTTAAATTTTATTGAACCCCACACAAATGACCATAAACCTCCAAGCCCCTTTGGAAGGTTAAAAGTCAAATGTGGAGGTTCAAGGATGAGTTCCTATAGGATGTTCAAGCCTTACGATCACCCTGGATGGCCTGATCTTGGTGAGGTTTAGCTTGCACACACCACACTCTCACACACATTCTAAACCTAAAACCACTCTTACCCAACTTGGCTTCCTGACTCATGTAGGAAACTCATATGGATGGACCTTAACCCTTAAGCCCCTGGCTAAGAGGGTTAGTAACAACATATTGAGTGCCTAAAATGAGTCCTATCATGGCTCTTATGAGCTTAACATGGCTTCATGGCTTAACCAAAATGGTTTCATTTCACTCACATCTAATTAATCTTCATTTTCCCCAAATTTCAATTTTTGACCCCCGGGGCCCAAAACCCACCAAACCTACCAAATAGCCTTGAAATTGCCTAAGATTTTCAAAATTGACCAAATTACCCAAATTTTTTCTAAATCAATCCTAAACATTCCCCACCACTCTAATTGATCATCCATGACAAAAAAATACCAAATATACCAAAAATAACCCCCAATACCCTTCATGTACTCTCCTTGTACCCTAAATAGCCTAAACTTCCAAAAATTCAAAAAATTCAAAAAAACCCCATAAATTCCAAAATATTATCCACATCATTTTCTTCAACTGTCACATACCCCAATTTTGTCAATTTAACCCAATTTGATCAAAAAATGCCACATGGGCCCTTAAGGCCCAAAGTGACCAATTAACCCAATCCATCCCAAATTGAACCTAAATGTCACCCAATTTTCCCCAAATTTGTTTTGAAACGTTCCTAACATCCTCAAAAACCAAAATCTACATTAATCTGCCCCAAATTTGAAATCAAACTTCACCCAAGCCTAACCCAAACCATAATTCCCCAAATTGGCCTAAACCAATCATGAACCCAAACAAGCCCAAACCCCAAAGTTAAGACCCAAACAAAATTGAAACTCTTTTTCAAACCTCCATAAACATTTTACAACATTAATTTTATATCAAAACCAAAATTAGCCCAATTTTAGCCCAAGTTAGCCCAATTTGACCCACTTTAACCTTATTACTAAAAGACTCAAATTAAACCCAATTCAACCCCAAATCTTTTCTAAAACTCTTATAACACATTCCTAAATTAAATGCAACATTTATTTGGCATAATATTTCACAAATTTTTCATCCAAAAGTTTATTTTAAAACCTAAAAAACCCACTTCCTTAAATCATTTTAAAAGCCCATTTTCACTAAAATTAAAAAGCCCAAAATTGGCTCTAAGGCCCACATGACAATTTCTTCTCATCATCCATTTAATAACATCATCACCTAAGTTTTATTTCATCATTAATTCAAACCAAATATGGCCTCATGAAAATTTTCCATTAAAATACCTAAAAATTCAAAAACCCTTTTTCATGAAAAGAACCAAGCCATTCCCAAGCCACATGGAGCCATGAAGTCATGGACAAGCCATATGCAAGCAATGGGAGTCGCTTTACACATCACCATGTCATTTATGACAAAAGGAGGAAGTCCTTTAATGCTTCCCTTAAGGGTGATTAAGCCTTTTTCATGACTCTTCTAAATCTTCATTAAACCTAAATGTACTTAGATGGTGACATCTCCCCACTAAGCTAGCTGACTTACCTGACCCCCACAGCACCCAAGGTCCCCTTGGTGGGTGCACCAAACCCTAGTCCATGACTTGGACCCATTTGGACCCAAAATTAGCTCTCCCCCCATTCCATTTAAATCAACTCCTTTACATATGTCCAAAGTCAATAGAACTCACCAAACCCCAGCCCTGACCTCACTGGTCAAGATGGTGACCCATGCTTGCCGGCCAGCCACCTGGGTCAACAGAAAGCACCACACCTGAGAGCTCCATGTGAGCCAAATAATTCAAAACTCTCTTGCTGAGCTGCCCCAACCCCAGTGGACACCATGGCTCTTCTTCTCCTCCCCTAGGCAGCTGATCCCAACGTCCAATTGCCTCTGGGAAACCCTATAGCCATGGCAATTTAAACTCCTCTCCTCCACGGCCAAAAGGTTGGATGCACTGGACCTTAGTAAAACCCTGCCAAATTGGTTTTAAACTCCTCTCCTAACCTAGAGCAGTTGATCCCCACTGAAATCCATCTCTAAGATCCTCTCTGTGAGTTCAATTTTAAGCCCAAAAACATGACACTTCACCATAGTGAGCCAATCTTCAAATTGATCGACCCTACACCATCACCAGACCAAGAGAAGTTCCCCATTGAAAGCCCCCTCACCAGGCCGGCCATTCCTCCTATCGGTCAAGCTTTGAAATTGGGTTTGGTGGAAATCATACCTAGGCAATTCAGCAAGACTAGAGGCTCAATCCATAGACTCCTTGGACTCCAGCGAACGTGTTGAGCACATCCAATTGAGGCTTCACGTCTTGGACCAAGGTATGGAGACTTCTCATTAGCCCGAGCTTCCAGCGATTCCCTATTTTGTTTTACTCGATTTCAAGGCCTATTAGCCAAATGGATTTGTAGCTCTCGTTTAGACGAAACCATAGGATCAAATTTTGTGTAATTTAGTTGAGAAATGAACGAGATCTTAGGGTTCGAAGGTGGATGGCTCTCGGGACGCACCAGTCATAGACGATGACCAGGGGTCGTCAGATCGATTGTGTACTGAGTGAATGGCCAGGATCGCGCCGGACCAAGAGACGGAGCGGAACAACGGGCTGCGTGGCATCTCAGTCAGATGGCGGCGACGAATCAGAAAGCATTGCGTGGGACTTTGGAGCTCTCGAGGATGAGTTGGCGCCGCGCTGGATAAGTAGAAAAATAGGAGATTTTTCTATTTAATTAATTCAGGAAACTTTAAAAATCCATAACTTTGCATAGAAAAATCATAAAAATAAAAGAAAAATACCCTCTTGCTCAGTGAACAAAGAAAAATAATGTGGAAAAAGAATTAAATTAATTTGTTGAGTCTATGATTTTTAATGATTTAAATACTCTTTGTGATGTTTTAATTCTCCATTCACATACACATTTTACCATGGCATGAGACTATAAGGCTTTTGTAACCTCTGTTCTTGGGAATATTCCCTGAATTTTTGAAGGACAGAGGCCATCTCTATGGAAAGTTATTTATTTCCTAAGCTTTTGTGTATGTTTTTGGTATTTTAATTCTAGTAATTTGCGTATTGCTTAGAAAATTCTAGAAAAATTAGGGGAAGAATCTTATAACCAGAGGACCCTAGGAAAATTATGGCTTGATTTAATTCCTTAAAAATAACCCTAATTAACCTAAACACTTAAAACTGAACTTTAATAAATGAGGAGTAATTACACACTAAAATCACATGAAATTAATTCTCCACTGATCTTTTGTGTTAGAGGAGTCTCACATAAAAATTTGAGATCGATTTAAAATGATTTAACCCACTAAATGAATTATTTAAGTGGCATGACCATTCATAAACTTTAAAAATTCATAAAACCCAATATACATTTCAAAAATTCACCAAATTAGTTTTGGGACTTCTCTGAGACTAGAGAAGTCTAAAAAAATGAAAATTGGATTTTTTTCTAAAAACTTCATTCATAACCTATTTTTAAATATTTTAATAATTAAAAAATTAAAAAAAATCATAAAAATATTAAAAATCACACAAATGTCATATTTTATTTCCTAATCACTTAGGAATTAACCAAATATTTTTCCTAAGCTTCAAAGTAAAGATATTGAATTTTAAGAGCTTAATGTAATTTTTAATATTAAAATGGATTTTCCAAACCTTCCCACTAAAATAATGTCGGCATATTTTTTAGGTTTTAATTTAAATATATATATAATTTAGAAAGTAGCATTTGATTTTGAAAATAATTTTAAATTTGAAAAATTATAAGATGTGAAATTAAACCGATCTCACATCCCAAATAGTTTATAGAAACGAGCACCGCATCACAAACCGTGTATTTATCCCGAGGAATAGACACACTGCTTTGTGATGGGGCTCGATTAAGTAAACTAGAAGATTTGTGACATCTGTTTGGTCTGCAAACCAATTTTATAAGCCGACAAGTTCCCCTGCTTAATATAAAGGAATTAATATATTAAGAAGGATTTATATTACCTGGGTTCTTAAAGTTCCCTATAAGGGCAAGCCCCTATAGTTAATTACATCCTAAGTGACAGGAATCACTTAAGAAAACTCTCGATACTGATCAGTGGTTCTGCTCTCAAGAATTTCAAAGTTTAGGTTTCCAAGATTGGATTTTGAAATTTCAAAAGGGATTAGCTCAAATTTGGAACTTTTTATTTTAGGAGTCCAAAGGAAGAGATGTATGGGATGTCACAGACTCGAAGTGAACTTCTGTGACTTACCGACTATCCTATTATTTGGCTTCAAATTTTGAAAATGAATTCATTTAAGCTTCAATCCTGCCAATTAATTATAGGATTTACATTTACATAATCACCTGGTTATGCAAATAACCTGGAAGGTAAGAGGGGTTACGCCGTATCGGACGACGACCTCGGAATCCTAAGTGAGTTAGGGCTTATATTTCACAACAAGGCTGTGCAAAGGCCTAAAAGAACAGGTGAGGATTTATGTCGCACTAGGCGGACTACCTCAAATCGTATGGCTTGTTATTTAGACTAAGGATTGGTTTTGCTGATGTCGACACAGCTTTTGCTGATGACGATGACCGTGCTGCCCACCGCACTCCAAGCTCCACGTCGTAGCAAGATCGCAGTTTGGATTTAATTCTTAAGTTAAAGTGAACATGCAAATCACTTTATTCCATCTTATTATTATTATCATTTTTTTTGTTGCAAGTGTGAGTGTGTACTACAGTGACAGGAGCAGTAGTAAAAGGGGACAAGAAAAATAGGTATATGCTACAGTAAACAGTAAGCATGCTACACTAAGCAGGAGTAGGTACAAAAAAATAAAATAAATAAATAAAGCATGCTACACTAACAGGAATATGCGCTGTAACAGGTAAAACATGCTATGCTAACTAAAGCAAGTACTGAGGAAAGTAAAACATGCTACGCTAGCAGGTATATATGCTAAAAAGTAAAGCAGGTAAAGCAGTAAATAAAAGGAGTAACAGTGCTACAAATGTACCGTAGGCGCTGATTTCCCGCGGTGTATTATTACCTATTTATTATTATCACTTTATTGTTTCCTGCAGAAAAGGGCATCAGCAACAAAACAAAACAGGAGTGAACGTAGTAAGGGAAACCTGATTAAGTACGCTACCATACGTGTAGGAAAAGCGAAATGCAAAATCCGAAAATAAATCCAAAAAGAAAGAAAGGAGAAAAAAAAGAAATTAAAGAAACCCTATAGAAAGGTGAAATAAAGCAAAAAAATCGAGAAAAGAGAAGGAATCCTGTAGAAACCTCATAGAAAAACACAAAAACGGTCGTAGCAAAACTGCGAAACACTAAAAGGAGAAACTCACAGATGTCCCGCTAAACTCACAGCGAACCGTAAGAAAGCCATGGGGCATCTGAAAAGGACCGTAAGCATGGTGGTGTTAAGGACTCAGAGCTGTGCTGTATGTCCCACCTTAGGTACTGACTACTAGACCAACTTTCTACAGAAGACAGCCCTAACCCGACTCGAGTAGCTGACCATGGACCTTGGTAAATTTTCACACATTTCATTTTGGGTTTGCATGCAAGTAAAAAGTTGTAGTTAAGTAGGTTGTGCTGTGGTGGAGGTAATTTTTTTTTTTCAAATGTATGTATTTTTATAATTTTTTTTTTTATATATTTTAATCCACAGGTTGGCTACCCTAATCAGACTAGGACTGCTAACATCTTTAGACACCCGATAGTAGAAACCTCAAGGACGGGCGAATAGTGTCTTGAGTTCCTGCTCTACCCTCTCCAGGGTCTCTGAGTCAGGCGGCACCATTCTATAATTTTATCGTAACCTTCCCTATGCAATTTTATCAGTGTCCCCACCACACTTACATCCTTGCTTGATGGCCCCACATTTAGTCTAAAGGGGCTATATATGCACACCTACACGTCCCCTGTAGGTGCGGACATTGAACCAAGAAGCAAGAAAAAAATTAAGGGACGAGAGAACAAAACAAGGAGAGAGGAGAAAACAATTCACCTAACACAGAATCGTAAAACGAGGTGAATTGGCTCTCAAAATTAATCAACTCAAGTCAATCACCCCGGACTCTCGACAATCCTCACTCGTCCTGAAGGAAAGACCTAAAAGTGTCTCCACGCTCGTGAAGTGACCTAGGCCTCTAGGGTGGTGCCAAACCCATCCCCATGACACTCAAGTAATGGCAAGGAAAAGGGAAAAATAAAGTTGCGGGGAAGGAAAATAAAACGGAGTGAAGTAAAAATGAAGTAGAAAATGAATAAAACCAAACAAGAAAAATCGGGCAGCATAACGCCATAAAAATGAATTTTCCACACCCGCAATTTGCATAAAAATAGATGCCGCAAGCATATGTATATGTAACAACCACTGCTTCCATCCCAAGCATGCATAAAGCATGTTAGAAGCATGAAAACCGTGCCCTCCATTTTAGTGCAAATAGGAGCAGCTTCCTACAACTAAAAGAGCCAAACCGAGCCCCAAATCAAAATGCAAAGAGGAGGCGGCCTCTCCCCATTTTAAAGATCACATCTCAAAACTTTTCACATTTTTAAAAGAGAGCTATGTCATGTTTTAGATTTTTTTCAAATAAGCCACCCGTCAAATAAGCCACCCGGGACCTCTAAATTTTCACAAAAGAGTCATGCAAAGCTTTCAAGTTTTCACATATAAGCCATCCAAACTTTTCCAATTTTTACAAAAAGAAACACCCATGCATTCCAGGTTTTAAAAAAGTCAAACACCAAAGTTCTCGAATAATTGCAAAGGAAAAATAAAACCTTTCAAATCTTTGCAAATAAATTACTAAATATTTTCAGATTTTGCAAAAGCCAATACCTAAACCTTTCAGATTTTGTAAAAGAAAATCCAAAATATTTCAGGTTTTACAAAATAAGAACCCAAGCTACAACAATTTCATATCCTCCCCAAAATGAACAATAATTCAACCTTCCCGCAAGTGGTATGTGTGTAAACATGAAATCTTTTGGTGTTATAAGTATAGACAAATACACATTGGGTGTTAGATATGAAGACATAGAAGAAGTGGGTGGCATGAATGTAAGATTTAAAGTTTAGGTGCTATATATGTAAATATGTAAGAGTTGAAAGACATATGCAAACTTCCTCACTAAATAGAATGTGTGTGAACAATAGATTTGTAACTAATAAGTTTCAATTAATCTGTATGTAAGTACATACATGAGAATTCGGTATCTTAAAATCTGCATATATGCACATGTTTTGAAAGCGTTGCTGACAGAATTATACAGGAAACCACTATGCTTGAATAATTATTATTTTTTTTAGGTACAAATTTATTCCAAAGCAAAGTTTTCTCAGCCCCAAATTCACAAATTGGCATCATAATTCCAGCAAGAGCTAAAATAACATCACCGACAAGAGATAATAGAAAATTCAAGGCTAACAATTTCGTATTCAGCCTGCTTAGCTGAATTTTTCATCGAAAATAAAGCTCAAATTTAGTTATGCTGACATAAAGGCGGCAAAAGGTCTTCAACCGCTTCTTAGCATACAACGATTCAACAAATAAATGAAATATATGAAGTGTATTTTTTTTGAAATATATTGAAGAAGTAGGGAAACAAAAGCGAACTTCATTTGCCAAAACAGTTTCATCAATTACTGCCAGCAATACCATCTTAGCAACTGAACGACCTCTTCAACTTGCATCCAAATAAATTTTGAAATCAAACACATTTACTATCTTAACAAAAATTATGTTTTCAGTTTAGAAGCAAACACACAAAACTCTAGAAGAACTTATACTAGCTTTTTTACAAAGCAATCCTTATAGTGAACTGAAAGTAACATAGCAAATCAGCCAGCCCATTTCTCCCTTTGATTTTAATTATGAAAGCCTCCACACACATTTGATAAGAAGACATAAAAGAGTGGAAAAGCCTTTAACAAACTGTACAGATGAATCATGAATGACAGAAAATCGACCCAGGCAGCCCAAAAACACTATTTCACAGGTCAACAAAAATATGGAGGAACTAAAAAAAAAAAATACCAAGCAAACAAGCAGGAATATCGATCGGCCAAGCGAGGAAACCGAGCAGATTAACAAGAAGCTCAACCCACCACAAAAATTTGGCAGAACTTCCCCTCACACCAAAATTTCGGCAGCCCTAGAGAGTTCTCCAAGTAGGGTTCTTATAGTAAGAGGAGAGGAGGAGTGTATCGTCGACTTACCTGGGCGGTGAGTCGAGCCGAATGCGACAAGAACAGAGCGTGGCGACAAGAATCGCAGCAGAGGGCGTGGAGGCGTGGCGACAAGGCGTGGAAACTTTAGGCAGAGGAGTGTACGAGGAGGGTGGACCTCGGGCGAACCTTCGTGAAGGGAGAAGGGATGTTCGGTCGGCTAGGGCTTCACCCTATCCGATTTCACGAAAGAGGAGGTCGATGGGTGCGTGAGTTTGGGATTTAGGGGTTTTAGGTTTTCTTTTTATTATTATTATTTTAAATTAATATTTACTTAAATCTCGCCGATTCGGAAAAAAATCAATCTCGCACGAAACGATATCAAAATTAGTGTCCTTCCTAGGAAATTTCGAAGTTTCGGACGCAACGGCGCAGTCCGTTTTGTCATCTGAGGTCGTTTGGACAACCTCGTCGACGATCACGTCAAAAAACATGTCGAATTCAAATTTTATCAAAATTTCATCTCCCGATCGATAATTTCAAATTTTATTTTAATTTTGATTAATTGAAATTAAATAAAAGTTAGTTTCATGTGAATTTCAATGTTTAAAAGTGTCGAGGGTCCAAATTGTGAAATTCGTGCGCGCGGTAGTGTGAATCGTGCACAAGGCGACCCTAAGGCTTAATGATCCTAAGGGGACTCATCTCGAAATTCATCGTGTAAGTTTCGACCTTCTAAATGTTAGAGGTCGATAACCATACGAGCAGAACTTCAAGACGAGTAAAGAGTCTGTTCGAGTTTCTAAAACAAGGCAGGTCCCATCTCTAGTTCTCTAGGATAGTCAAGGAGAAGTCCTATAGCTTGATCCTAAAATCCTAGGAAGAAAATTAGACCTCGCCAAAAATGAGGTCAACAAATGGACCCCCAATAGGTGTGGAGTGCTAACCAAACACACCGTGCGTATTGGCATTGACCGAAGAGATCAACAAAACCAACACAGACGTCTAAGTGACACACTTAGAAGAAAGCGTAGAAAATTTCCGTTGGGGAGTATCAGGTAAATCTCCAAGACTGAAGATTCCAGAACTCTCGCTGGGGAAAAAGGAGGTGAATTTCAGATCACGAGATTTCAAGAGATTGGATTTTAGATTCATTTCATTTTTTATTTCAAGTTTTAATTTTGAGTTTGAATTTTGATTTGAGTTTCAATTTTGGTTTTATGTGGAGAAAAGAGTAGGGCTAAGGCTCACCCGAATGCATTTGTGTGCTAAGGAAGAATAGGACAAAGCCTATCCAAAATTCAGAGTGCTTTAATTTCAATTTCTTGCTGAGAGGATCAAATATTGAGATTGTTGAGAAAAGAGTAGGACTGTGCCTATCTCGAGTACTTAGAATTGCTGAGAAGGGAGTAGGGCGGAAGCCTATCCTGAGTGCTGAGTACAGCTAAGAAGGGAGTAGGGCGGATGCCTATCCCGAGTGCTGAGAACTGCAGAGAATATGCTGAGATGGGAGTAAGGCAGAAGCGTATATGCTGAGATGGGAGTACGGAAGAAGCCTATCCCGAGTGTTGAGAACTGCAGAGAATATGCTGAGATGGGAGTACGGCGGAAGCCTATCCCGAGTGCTGAGAATTGCTGAGAAGGGAGAAGGGGGGAAGCCTATCCCAAGTGCTGAGAATTGCTGAGAAGGGAGTAGGGCGGAAGCCTATCCCGAGTGCTGAGAATTGCTGATAAGGTAGTAGGGCGGAAGCCTATCCCGAGTTCTGAGAACTGCTGAGAAAATGCTGAGATGGGAGTACGGCAGAAGCCTATCCCGAGTGCTGAGAACTACAGAGAATATACTGAGATGGGAGTACGGCGGAAGCCTATCCCGAGTGCTGAGAACTGCAGAGAATATGCAAAGATGGGAGTACGGCGGAAGCCTATCCCGAGTGCTGAGAACTGTAGAGAATATGCTCAGATGGGAGTACGGCGGAACCCTATCCCGAGTGCTGAGAATTGCTGAGAAGGGAGTAGGGCGGAAGCCTATCCCGAGTGCTGAGAATTGCTGAGAAGGGAGTAGGGCGGAAGCCTATCCCGAGTGCTAAAAACTGATGAGAAAATGCTGAGATGGGAGTACGGCGGAAGCCTATCCCGAGTGCTGAGAATTGCTAAGAAGGGAGTAGGGCGGAAGCCTATCCCAAGTTCTGAAAACTGTTGAGATTCTGTGAATGCAGAGATATTGAAGAATTTTGCTGACTTATGCTGAGACTGAAGAATTTTGTTGAAATTTATTTATGCAGAGATTGAGAGAAATTTTGCTGAGGTCCATGGGGAATTTTTTTTTTTCTGAGATTCAGTTTATGCAGTGATTGTGAAAAATTTTGCTGATATTTGATTTATGCTGTGACTATAAAGAATTTTGCTGAGATTTGACTTATGCTGAGATTTGAGAAAAATTTTTGCTGATATTTGGGAATGCAGAGATTTACGGATATTTATGAAGGCAGAGCCTGAAGAAGTTTACTGAGATTTATAGATGTAGAGATTGCATAAATATTTTGTAAAGTGCAGAGAATGTTTGTAGAAGTTCATGCAGTGCTGAATTTTATCGAAATGCTTATGCAGAGATTTTTGAAAATTCATAAGGTGCAGAGTTCTTTTGTTTTGTTCAAATGTTGACTTTTATTTTGTTTGATGCAGAGTTTTATTTAGTTTCATTTGTTTTAAAATCTGGACCCAGTTTTAGACATGTGCGACATCAGTGCTTCGTAGGACAAGAATTTGTCTCTGAAACATCACGATGCGCAGTACTTCTGAGGGTATCATCAACTGATTGAAATCAACTGTAGATAATAACTCACTCTTTACGTTGCTATCGGAATTTATAATCTTTCAAGCACCTATAAAGATGTGTTATCTCTAAGGACGTCGCGAGTTTAGGAGGACTGCAACTCTGTAGCTTTGTTCGTAGCAGTTGTCATTTGATTTTGTCACCGATTTCGTAAAGGGTGTTCACACTGTCTTCGAGAAATTACTATGACGTTCTTTGAGCTGACGTTGAGGTTGTATTTGCTGGGCGCTGAAGGATATGACTTCAGGGTTGAACTTCCATTAACTGCTAATATCATTGTCATTTGTTTAATTCTTTCTTCCTGGGCTTAAGCAGATTTCAAAATTTACGTTCATGTGATTAAAATATTTTTCACCGTCCAAAGATATTTCTGAGCCAATTAATGACCAACCAAAAGGCATAGAATCACTTGACTTTTTTCAAAGCATAATATCGGAGGAAACTTCTTAAGGTTGTCTTTCAAGTTTTATTAATCAGTGGAGGATTAAGACACCAATTCTTGATTATATGCTTTCCTCAAGCTTCTTCTCAGGGAGCCTTTTCTTGTTTTCTCTTTTTTCCTTTTTTTTCTTAAGATTTTTGCTCTTTTTTTTTAATTGAGGATTACTGTATCTGGTGGAGCACATGTTAAAGATTTTGAATGTCTGAATTGGGACACCAATTTTTGATTGTGTGCTCACCTCAAGCTTCTCCTTAGGAACACTTTTTTTTATCTTTCTTTTGCTCCTTTTATTTTCTGAGAATTACTGTATCTGACAAGAAATATTTCTGTTAAAGATTTTGAATGTCGAAACTCCCCTAATTAATAATTCTGAAATGTTCCTCAACTCGAATACTGAGATATTATAACTTATTCGAAAGTCTGGACCCAGCCACATGGCAGAAAATTAAAAGGCTCGTGATATCTCGAGTCAATTACTCGTATTTCAACCACACAGCTTTATTCCAAAATTTACTTAGGACTCAATCCAAACTCCTTAAAGTAAACGACTCAGTTATTAGAGCATTAATTTCATTCTTCCCCGAAACCATAGTCTTAGCAAAATATCCAAATTTAAGCTTTTCCAAATATAGAGCAATTTTGGACAAAAACAAACTCCTTTTCTTTCATTCATTACGGTGGGAGGGATGGGACAGACTAACATCGATTCCGCTAATGTCCCTTTTACACTTATTGTAGTAATAAAATGATAAATCCTACATTCTCCCAATGGAGAGGTCTTGAAATCTGCCTTCTAGCCTGTACCGAAACTGCCTGGATCTGATTCGTTATTTTCCATTGTTTCCTTTGAAGCTTTCACCTGCACTGTGTCATTCGACATCAGCTGCGTAGGAATCAATCAAAACTACTGGATCGACCGAAATCATATTGATAAAACCTCTTTCAGGCTCTCTCAAATATTCTTTCGGGATCGTTATGTTCCCCTTCTTATAGTTCTTCTCGAGCCATTCTTTGAAGCTGATGCAATTTTCTATGGTGTGCCCAAGCAGCCTGTGATATGGGCAATATTTTGGGTGATCCTTTTTATCAACTTCATCTGGCTTCTTTGGCTCAGGAATCTGAACCCAGGCCTCTTAATCAAGTTCTGAAACATCTTTGCCACTGCCTCATCTTTGAAAGAATATACTCTGCTTAGTTTCTTGGCCGTAGACGGACCCTGTCTTCCATCCATCCGAAGCGACCACTGTTGAGACGACTGCTGATAGTACTGTTGTTGAGGCTGTTCAATCTGGATCTGCATTGGCTGCTTGCCTTTATCCACCACTGCCATTGTCTCAGACTCCTCAAATGTCTTGACCGGCTCTAGCTTTTCATAATTTTCTGGAAAACCTAACTGTTTGGCTTCCTCTTGTAAACTTCCAGCTTTGCAAAGTAGTTTCTCGAATGTTTTGATTGTGAATCCTTTGAGGAGAAATGCAACTGGTCCATGGATGCTCTTTAAGAGAATTTCAACTGCATGTTGCTCCTTGAGCTGTGGCTCACACTTCAGGCTCAAATTTCTCCATTGCAAAATGTAGTCTACCAATATTTCGGTTAGCTTCTGTCGCTCCACCACAAGATCACCAATAGTGATATGGTGTCGAGCTCCAGCGAACCGCTTAACAAAGAGGTCTTCCAATTCTACGAACATTTTCAGTGAACCATTTAGCAGCTCTGCGTACAAGTCGAATGCGACCCCCGAAAGGCTATTCATAAATTGATGACACAACAATGCATCGCTACCACCCGCGTTGCAGCAACTTGCTCGAAAGTGTGCAACATGCTGTTGTGGGTTTCCGGTACCATTAGAAGTCTTAAACAGAGGTGGTACGAAGCCTTTTGGGCATTGGACCGCATCGAACTCTTTAGGGTAAGGTCTACCCGTTTGAATAGATGCTCCACTCTGAGATTGTGCTAGGGCTTCTCGCACCTGCTGTTCTACCATGTTCTTAATGTCCTTTTCTGGAATCATGCTTTGTGCAGGATCTTTTTTTGGTTGTTCGTCTCCGTTGACGGATGTAATCTCTTTTCCTCCATCTGCAATATGGATAATTTCTGGGGGTGTCTCTTTCTGAGGTTTTACCTAACTCTAGAGAGTGGCTAAGGCAGCAGCCATCTCTTCAATTCTCTTTGCTATCTGGGAAATTGTGTCGTCTCTTTCCTGAAGTTATGCCCTCATTACTTCCAGTTCATCTCTTTCCGCAGCTGCTGGAGCACCTTGTGAAGCGGATGATGCTCGTGTCTCAACCATGTTGATCTCGGCATACTCCTCATCCATGAACTCTGATGAGTCAACTTCATCCTCTAGTTTTTCTTCTCTTTCTTTTGCTAACCGTCGGATGTCGGTCCTTAACTTGACCATGGCATCCTCTAGTGGCCTTTTTCGCACGGTCTCGCAGTTGTCTCGTAACGATTGTTGAACTTCCTTTTGGGGAGTCCCCTTTATTGCAGTAGCACTTTCTTCTGATTCAAGTCTCCTGACGAGACTTTTCTTCTAGCTCGCCAGTAGTAGGTCGCCATACCATCCTTCTCGCAGCCGGAAGCCTAGGACCTGATGATCTGTCGACTATATGCTGGAAGGTAGTATCCTCTCTAATTTGTAGACCCGATACAACAACAGGTGAAATGGCTTTTATCTTCTTCTTTGGTTTCTCTGTGGCAGCAACAGGCTCTATTCGAGGTCCGAGGCGGGATTTAGCTGGCACCCGTCCTATCCTTATTAAGATTTCTGACACACGACATCTTTCTTTCTTTGCCAATCTCTCTATCACAGCTTGCAGTCGAGCCAATGGCGAAGTCTTATCCCTTTTCCTCTTGTAATTGATGTAGTACGCAGGTCGGGGTAATGCAGCGGCGATCCTACGGACATTCTCTTCATCTGATGCGGCAGAGAGAGGGTGAAACCTGCTCCCTTCCAACAGAGGTATGGACTCAGGCAGTTCTTCTCTTTCCTCAGGAATTTCTTCTAGAAAAGCAACTTCAGCAGCTCTGGCTTTCTCGATCTTGGCGATCTTTCTTCTTCTATTTCATCTTTGAGTCCGAGTTAGGGGTGCAACTCTCGAACTGGACCCAATCTCAAAAACAGATGGTATTGTAGCTAAATCTGTACCCTCCACGGTGATAGGTTCATCACAGACTTGGATTTCCTTCCCCTTCTGTTTGGCAGAAGTCGGGGTAGGTGCAGAGATGACTAGAACGGTGGGGGTAGAGACAACAGTCCTCCCATGAACAGTAGTACTTCTTTCAGCTGGAACCCTTTGCAGGGGAGGAATTCTTGAGTTGATTTCAAGATGAACTCAATCATGGGTTTCTCAGTTTCTGACACTTTGTCCATTAATGTGAAGAGAGTGACATCAGCGAACTTGATATCTGTGTTGTCGAATCCTTGTCCGAAACGGATGATCCCATTGTCGGGCAGCTCATCTTTGTAAACGGCGAAGTCAATTCCATTGGTGAAGGAGAAGATTAACTTTGGGGCAGTCATTTTCTGCAGGGCAGATTCCGAATGTCAGTCCCGAATTATGTTTCTTTTCTTCATAAAGTTTAGGACGAAAAAGAAAGAGTCCGAACAAATTTTCGTTTATCTTGGTGTATTTGTGATTTTTAAAAGAGACTGTTTAGGAGGTTGTTTATTAGCAGGTTCGTTTGTTAGAAACAAAACAATTAAAGGAAAAAGGTTATAGAAAAGGTAAAGGGCCCAATTTAGAATTGGAATGAAAAAGAAAGTCTTATGCAAGACTTCCCGACTCGAAGGACCGCTCCTAAACTAACACCTATTGGGGGTCCACCCCACCTCAGAAAAGAGGTAAAAGGATCTCGGAACCTCTCCGTTTAGGGGTGTCTAAACAGTGGCTCCTAAATCCGAAAGGAGTTGGCTATACTCGTTTAAGACAGAAATGAATGGGGTATTCTAACGGAAGAATGGTAGTTTTGGTCCACTAGGGATATGGACTCACTATCGATTTATGAAAGCAAAACCATCTAATCAAAAATGGAGATAAGAACTAGTCCCCAGCGGAGTCGCCAGAAATTGTCGTCATATTTTTTAGGTTTTAATTTAAATATATATATAATTTAGAAAGTAGCATTTGATTTTGAAAATAATTTTAAATTTGAAAAATTATAAGATGTGAAAATAAACCGATCTCACATCCCAAATAGTTTACATAAACAAGCACTGCATCACAAACCGTGTATCTATCCCGAGGAATAGACACACTGCTTGGTGATGGGGCTCGATTATGTAAACTAGAAGATTTGTGACATCCGTTTGGTCTGCGAACCAATTTTATAAGCCGACAAGTTCCCCTGCTTAATATAAAGGAATTAAGCAGGATTTATATTACCTGGGTTCTTAAAGTTCCCTATAAGGGCAAGCCCCTATAGTTAATTAAATCCTAAGTGACGAGAATCACTTAAGAAAACTCTCGATACTGATCATTGGTTTTTCTCTCAAGAATTTCAAAGTTTAGGTTTCCAAGATTGGATTTTGGAATTTCAAAAGGGATTAGCTCAAATTTGGAACATTTTATTTCAGGAGTCCAATGAAAGAGAAGTAGGGGATGTCACAGACTCGAAGTGAACATCGGTGACTTCCCGACTATCCTATTATTTGGCTTCAAATTTTAAATGAATTTATTTAAGCTTCAAGCCTGCCAATTAATTATAGGATTTACATTTACATAATCACCTGGTTATGCAAATAACCTGGAAGGTAAGAGGGTTTACGCCGTATCGGACGACGACCTCGGAATCCTAAGCGAGTTAGGGCTTATATTTCACAACAAGGCTGTGCAAAGGCCTAAAAGAACAGGTGAGGATTTATGTCGCATTAGGCGGACTACCTCAAATGCTATGGCTTATTATTTAAACTAAGGATTGGTTTTGCTGATGTCGACACAGGTTTTGCTGATGACGATGGTTGTGCTGCCCACCGCGCTCCAAGCTCCATGTAATAGCAAGATCGCAGTTTGGATTTAAATCTTAAGTTAAAGTGAACATGCAAATCACTTTATTCCATCTTATTATTATTATCGTTTTTTTGTTGCAAGTGTGAGTGTGTGCTACAGTGACAGGAGCAGTAGTAAATGGTAACAGGAAAAATAGGTATATGCTACAGTAAACAATAAGCATGCTACACTAAGCAGGAGTAGGTACAAAAAAAAATAAAAAAAAAAGCCTGCTACACTAATAGGAATATGCGTTGTAACAGGTAAAACATGCTATGCTAACTGAAGCAAGTACTGAGGAAAGTAAAACATGCTACGCTAGCAGGTATATATGCTAAAAAGTAAAGCAGGAAAAGCAGTAAATAAAAGGAGTAACAGTGCTACAAATGTACCGTAGGAACTGATTAGCTGCGGCGTATTATTACCTATTTATTATTATCACTTTATTGTTTCCTGCAGAAAAGGGCATCAGCACCAAAACAAAACAGGAGCAAACGTAGTAAGGGAAACATGACTAAGTAAGCTACCATACGTGCAGGAAAAGTGAAATGCAAAATCCGGGAATAAATCCAAAAAGAAGAAAAGGCGAAAAAAAGAAAAAAAGAAAGCGAAAAGAAAGGCGAAATAAAGCAAAGAAAATCGAGAAAAGAGAAAGAATCCTGTAGAAACCTCGTAGAAAAACACGAAAACGGTCGTAGTAAAATTACAAAACACTAAAAGGAGAAAGTCACAGATGTCCCGCTAAACTCACAACGAACCGTAAGAAAGCCATGGGGCATCTAAAAAGGACCGTAAGCATGGTGGTGTTAAGGACTCAGAGCTGTGTTGTATGTCCCACCTTAGGTACTGACTACTAGACCAACTTTCTATAGAAGGCAGCCCTAACCCGACTCGAGTAGCCGACCGTGGACCTTTGTAAATTTTCACACATTTCATTTTGGGTTTGCATGCAAGTAAAAAGTAGTAGGTAAGTAGGTTGTGCTGTGGTGGAGGTAATTTTTTTTTTCAAATGTATGTATTTTTATTATATATTTGTTTATATATTTTAGTCCACAGGTTGGCTACCCTAATCAGACTGGGACTGCTAACATCTTTAGACAGCCGGCAGTAGAAACCCCAAGGACGGGTGAATAGTGTCTTGAGTTCCTGCTCTATCCTCTCCAGAGTCTCCGAGTCAGGCGGCACCATTCTATAATTTTCTTGTAACCTTCCCAATGCAATTTTATCAGTGTCCCCACCACACTTGCAACCTTGCTTGATAGCCCCACATATAGCCTAAAGGGGCTATATGTGCACACCTACACGTCCCCTGTAGGTGCGGACATTGAACCAAGAAGCAATGAGAAAATCAAGGGACGAGAGAACAAAATAAGGAGAGAGGAGAAAAAAATTCACCTAACACAGAATCGTAAAACGAGGTGAATTGGTTCTCAAAATTAATCAACTCAAGTCAATCACCCCGGACTCCCGACAATCCTCACTCGTCCTAAAGGAAAGACCTAAAAGTGTCGCCACGCTCGTGAAGCGACCTAGGCCTCTAGGGTGGTGCCAAACCCATCCCCATGACACTCAAGTAATGGCAAAGAAAAGGGAAAAATAAAGCTGCGGGGAAAGAAAATAAAACGGAGTGAAGTAAAAATGAAGTACAAAAAGAACAAAACCAAATAAGAAAAATCGGGCAGCATAACGACATAAAAATGAATTTTCTACACCTGCAATTTGCATAAAAAGAGATGCTGCAAGCATATGTATATGTAACAACCACTGTTTCCATCCCAAGCATGTATAAAGCATGTTAGAAGCATGAAAACCGAGCCCTCCATTTTAGTGCAAATAGGAGCAGCTTCCTACAACTAAAAGAGCCAAACCGAGCCCCAAATTGAAATGCAAAGAGGAGGCGGCCTCTCCCCATTTTAAAGATCACATCTCAAAACTTTTTCAGATTTTTAAAAGAGAGCTATGTCAAGTTTTAGATTTTTTTCAAATAAGCCACCCGAGACCTCTAAATTTTCACAAAAGAGTCATGCAAAGCTTTTCAAGTTTTCACATATAAGCCATCCAAACTTTTCCAATTTTTACAAAAAGAAACACCCATGCCTTCCAGGTTTTAAAAAAGTCAAACACCAAAGTTCTCGAATAATTGCAAAGGACAAGTAAAACCTTTTAAATCTTTGCAAAATAAATTACTAAATATTTTCAGATTTTGCAAAAGCCAATACCTAAACCTGTCAGATTTTGTAAAAGAAAATCCAAAACATTTCAGGTTTTACAAAATAAGAACCCAAGCTTCTACAATTTCATATCCTCCCCAAAAGAAACAATAATTCAACCTTCCCGCAAGTGGTATGTGTGTAAACATGAAATCTTTTGGTGTTATAAGTATAAACAAATACACATTGGGTGTTAGATATGAAGACATAGAAGAAGTGGGTGGCATGAATGTAGGAATTAATGTTTAAGTGCTATATATGTAAATATATAAGAGTTGAAAGACATATGCAAACATCCTCACTAAATAGAATGTGAATGAACAATAGATTTGTATCTAATAAGTATCAACTAATCTGTATGTAAGTACATACATGAGAATTCGGTATCTTAAAATCTGCATATATGCACATGTTTTGAAAGCATTGCTGACAGGATTATACAGGAAACCACTATGCTTGAATAATTATTATTTTTTTTTAGGTACAAATTTGTTCCAAAGCAAAGTTTTCTCAGCCCCAAATTCACAAATTGGCATCATAATTCCAACAAGAGATAAAATAACATCACCGACAAGAGATAATAGAAAATGCAAGGCTAACAATTTCGTATTCAGCCTGCTTAGCTGAATTTTTCATCGAAAATAAAGCTTGAATTTAGTTATGCTGATGTAAAGGCGAAAAAAGGTCTTCAACCACTTCTTAGCATACAACGATTCAACAAATAAATGAAATATATGAAGTGTATTTTTTTTTTGAAATATATTGAAGAAGTGGGGAAACAAAAGCAAACTTTATTTGCCAAAACCGTTTCATCAATTACTGCCAGCAATACCATCTTAGCAACTGAACGACCTCTTCAACTTGCATCCAAATAAATATCTAAATCAAAAACATTTACTATCTTAAAAAAAATTATGTTTTCAGTTTAGAAGCAAACACACAAAACTCTAGAAGAACTTATACTAGCTTTTTTGCAAAGCAATCCTTATAGTAAACTGAAAGTAACATAGCAAATCAGCCAGCCCATTTCTCCCATTGATTTTAATTATGAAAGCCTCCACACACATTTGAGAAGAAGACATATAAGAGTGGAAAAGCCTTTAGCAAACTATACAGATGAATCATGAATGACAGGAAATCGAACTAGGCAGCCCAAAAAAACTATTTCACAGGTCAACAAAAATATGGAGGAACTAAAAAAAAAACATACCAAGCAACCAAGCAGGAATATCGATTGGCCAAGCGAGGAAACCGAGCAGATTAGCAAGAAGCTCGACCCACCATAAAAATTTAGCAGAACTTCCCCTCACACCAAAATTTCGGCAGTCCTAGAGAGTTCCCCAAGTGGGGTTCTTATAGCAAGAGGAGAGGAGGAGTGCATCGTCGACTTACCTAGGCGGTGAGTCGAGCCGAATGCGACAAGAACGGAGCGTGGCGACAAGAATCGCGGCAGAGGGCGTGGAGGCATGGCGACAAGGCGTGGAAGCTTTAGGCAGAGGAGTGTACGAGGAGGGGGATCTCGGGCTAACCTTCGTGAAGGGAGAAGAAAAGTTCGGTCGGCTAGGGCTTCGCCCTATCCGATTTCACGAAAGAGGAGGCCGACGTGTGCGTGAGTTTGGGATTTAGGGATTTTAGGTTTTCTTTTTTTATTATTATTTTAAATTAAAATTTACTTAAATCTCGCCGATTCGAAAAAAAGCAATCTCGCGCGAAACAATATCAAAATTAGTGTCATTCCTAGGTAATTTTGACGTTCCGGACGCAACGGCGCAGTCCGTTTTGTCATCCGAGGTTGTTTGGACAACCTCGTCGACGGTCACGTCAAAAAACGTGTCTAATTCAAGTTTTATCAGAATTTCATATTGCGATCTATAATTTCAAAAATTTATTTTAATTTCGATTAATTGAATTAAATAAAAGTTAGTTTCATGTGAATTTCAGTGTTTAAAAGTGTCGAGGGTCCGAATTGTGAAATTCGTGCGCGCGGTGGTGTGAATCATTCACAAGGCGACCCTAAGGCTTAATGATCCTAAGGGGACTCATCTCGAGCTTCGTCGTGTAAGTTTCAACCTTCTAAATGTTAGAGGTCGATAACCATACGAGCAGAACTTCAAGACGAGTAAAGAGTTGGTTTGAGTTTCTAAAACATGGCGAGTTCCATCTCTAGTCCTCTAGGATAGTCAAGGAGAAGTCCTATGGCTAGATCCTAAAATCCTAGGAAGAAAATTAGACCTCGCCAAAAATGAGGTCAACAAATGGACCTCCAATAGGTGTGGTGTGCTAACCAAGCACACTGCGCGTATTGGCGTTGACCAAAGAGATCAACAAAACCAACACAGACGTATAAGTGACACACTTAGAAAAAAGCGTAGAAAATTTCCGTTGGGGAGTATCAGGTAAATCTCCAAGACTGAAGATTCTAGAACTCTCGCTGGGGAAAAAGGAGGTGAATTTCAGATCAGGAGATTTCAAGAGATTGGATTTTAGATTCGTTTCATTTTTTATTTCAAGTTTTAATTTTGAGTTTGAATTTCGATTTGAGTTTCAATTTTGGTTTTATACGGAGAAAAGAGTGGGGCTAAGGCCCACCCGAATGCATTTGTATGCTGAGAAAGAATAGGACAAAGCCTATGTGCTGAGGAAGAATAGTACCAAATTCCGACTCCCTTTCGAATTGGTACCTAAATTTCAATTCTAAATTCCCGAGACTGGTACCAAATTCCAATTCTCTTCCTTCGAGGTCGGTACCAAATTCCGACTCTCTTTCGAATTGATACCTAAATTTCAATTCTAAATTTTCGAGACTGGTACCAAAATTCCAGTTCTCTTCCTTCGAGGTCGGTACCAAATTCCGACTCTCTTTCGAATTGATACCTAAATTTCAATTCTAAATTCCCAAGACTGGTACCAAATTCCAGTTCTCTTTCTTCGAGGTCAGTACCAAATTTCGACTCTCATTCGAATTGATAACTAAATTTCAATTCTAAATTTTCGAGACTGGTACCAAATTCCAGTTCTCTTCCTTCGAGGTCGGTACCAAATTCCGACTCTCATTCGAATTGATACCTAAATTTCAATTCTAAAATCCCGAGACTGGTACCAAATTCCAGTTCTCTTCCTTCGAGGTCGGTACCAAATTCCGACTCTCATTCGAATTGATACCTAAATTTCAATTCTAAATTTCCGAGACTGGTACCAAATTCCAGTTCTCTTCGTTCGAGGTAGGTACCAAATTCTGACTCTCTTTCGAATTGATACCAAATTTCAATTCTAAATTCCGAGACTGGTACCAAATTCCAGTTCTCTTCCTTCGAGGTCGGTACCAAATTCCGACTCTCATTCGAATTGATAACTAAATTTTGATTCACAACTTTCGAGACTGGTACCTAAATTTCGATTCTCATTTCGAGGTCGGTACCTAAATTCCGACTCTCTTTCCGAGATTAATACCTAAATTTCGATTCTCTTTCAGGGTTGATACTTAAATTTCAAACCTCACTCTCTCGAGATCGCACTCTAAATTCGATTCTCATCCTTTTCTCGTCGATTCTTAAACTCTGATTTCACTCCGAGGCTGGTACCTAAATTCCAGTTCTCTTCGCAATCCCTAGGTTGAAACCCAGGTTTCAATTCTCATTTCAAATCCAAATTTCAAATTCAAAATTTCCTTAAATTGATTTTAAATTAAACTTCAATCGAAATTGAAACTCAGAACAAATCGAAATCTAAACTCACACATTGAAACTTGAAATTTAAAAGAAAAATGAAATCTAAATCAAATTCCCCAGATCTTGTGATTTGGAGTTCACCTCCTTTTCCATTCCCCAGCGAGAGTTCAGGAATCTCCAGTATTGGAAATATACCTGATACTCCCCAGCGGAAATTCTTCTACTTCGTCCTAAGTTTTTCACTTGGACATCTGTGTTGGCTTTGTTGATCTCTTTGATCAACGTTAATACGCGCAGTGTGCTTGGTTAGCAAACCACACCTATTGGGGGTCCAGCTGTTGACCTCAATTTTGGTGAGGTCTTTTGCTTCCCTCTTTAGTACTTAGGATATAGCCTTAGGCTTTTCCTTTGACAAATCTTAGAGGACTAGAAATGGAACCCACCATTTAGAAATCCAAACTACTTCTTAACTCCGTGCAAACCCCACAAGCTTGATTGTAGACCCCTAATAACCTAGAGGGTTGAAATCAAATGTGGAGGTTTAAAGGATGAGTTCCCTATAGGACTTTTTGGCCTTAGGAATACCCTGGATGGCCTGGTCTGGTGAGGGTTGACTTGCACATACACTACACTCTCACACACATTCCAAGTCCTAAAACCACACTCTCACCCAACTTGACTTCCTGACTCATGTAGGTAATTCATATGGATGGTCCTTAACCCCTAAGCCCCTAGCTAAGAGGGTTAGGAACAACATAGTGAATGCCTCAAATGAGTCCTCTCATGGCTCATATGGGCTTAATATGGCTTCATGGATCAAACAAAGTGATTCCATTTCACTCACATTTGATCAATCTTCCCTTTTTTCAAAAATTTCAGTTTTTGACCCCCGGGGCCTCGGACCCACCAAACCTACCAAATACCCTTGAAATGACCCAAAATTTGTAAAATTACCTAAATTACCCAAGATCCCTCAAAATCAATCATAAACACTTCCCACCACTCAAATTGACCATCTTTGGCCAAAAATACCAAAATTTCCAAAAATACCCCTAAACCCCCCCCCAAAAATTACCAAAATACCCTTTTACCCCAAAAATCCAAAAATTCTCAAAATTCTCAGAAAATTCCAGAAAATCCCTAATATTTCCAATTTCATTTTGTTCAACTACACTATGGGTCAATTTTGCCAATTTCCCCCACTTTTACCAAAACCCCCAATTTGACCCATTTTTTAACCCAAGTGAACCCAATGTCAAACCAAACCACCCCAATTGACCTCAATTTTGGTCCAATTCAATTCTAAACTTCAATTCAATATCACCAATATCAATTTAGACCAAATTCAATTCCAATTTGATTGGTATTTGGGCCCAATTTCAATTTGAAGCCTAATGGCCCGATTTTGGCCCTTGACCTAAACCTAGCCCAAACCAACCCAATTCAACTCCAATTAACCCCAAATCTTTTCCTAAACTTTCCTAAAATCCCCATAAACAAAACACTAACTTGATTTGCCCAAAATTTGAACCTAAACTCCACCCAAACCTAACCCAAAACCAAAATCCCTTAAATTGACCTAAGCCCAAACCTAACCCAAATGGGCCTAAATCCCAAAATTAGAGTCCAACCAAAGTTTAAAACTCTTTGTAACACTCCCATAAACATTTTTCAACATTAATTTTACACCAAATTCAACCTTAGCCCAAGTTAGCCCAATTTGGCCCACCTTGTCCCCTTTACCAAAAAAGCCCAAATTCAACCCAATTCTACTCCAAATCACACCAAGTCTCTTCCAAAAGCTTCATGAAGCATCCCTAAACTAAACCCAAAATTTATTTAGCAATGTATTTCACAAAATTCTTCATCCAAAAGTCCATCTTGAAATATAAAGGCCCACCCATTTAAGCCTTTTAAAAGCCCATCCAAAACCATTTCAAAAGCCCAAGTTTTTAATCCAAAGCCCACATGACATTTCTTTCCATCATCCATTTAACTAAAATCACCCCTAAGTTTCAAAACCATCATTAGACAATTCCAAATCAAGCTTCATGAAAATTTTCCACCAAAATGCCAAAATTTCTAAAACCTACTTCCATGAAACTAAGCCAAGCCACCAGACCCACTTTTAATATGTTTGCAATTTATGTTTATAGCAACGGTACCAAAAACTTGATCACGATTTAAATATATATATATGATTTTAATGATGAAATTTATAATGTGGATTCTACACAAGTATACGTATCGTATCAAGTAATACAGGGCTCTAGTGGAGTCCTGGTTATCGATCCCACGGGGAAGTTTTTAACAGATTTTGTTATCAGCTAAATTTAAAGAAATTACTTACTAATATAGTAAACGGAAATTTAAAGTAACTATAACAAACTAAAGTAAACTAATGCTTGAAATAAAGTGATCTAAATAATTCAGAAAAAGTATCATTCTCCTTGTTTTTAGAAAATTAAGTGAATGATGAATTTAAATAGAATTCTTAAATTGTATTGTGACAAATATGAGCATTCCTATTCTTAACCCTTTGGTCTAGGTGCAAATAACATTAACTAATCCTATGTTTGATTACTGAATCTGCGGCTAGGATGGGAGGATACTGGCTGCCACTTCAGAGCTCCCACGTTACCCTCACCTGAGGGCTAACATCTACACTTCAGCTCTCAAACAATAGGACCGAATTGAATATTTTAGTCTGTCACACTAAAATGTCCAATTCTACGTCCGATAATTAATATTTCCATATCTATTTGCACCCGCCTTTCAAGGCTTTTGACTTCCTTGAACATTGGATGTAATTTTTACTATAGTTGATAATTCAATATATTTTAACAACTCAATTAGCCAGATTGAAAGTAAATTAAGTTTTAAGTATAAATTATCACAATTTATTTTAATATATTAGGTACTTTAATTTCATCTATCCGTATAATTTTCATAAACAAAGAGAAAGACTAAGAAAACTACTCAGAATGCATGGGAATAAAACAAAGCATGGATTTCATTTAAAGTTAACAACAATAAACAAAGATACTTATCTTAATTTCCTCCCCAAGCAGACTCCTTGAAGTTCCTTTGACTTTTCCTTCTAGTACAGCAAACTTCTAAATAGCACTCAAATAAACTAAAGAAACTCACTAATGACTAACAACAGACTCACTTAAGACACCAAAAAGAGACTCAGACTCTCTAAAAGAAACACACCTAGACACTAGAATTCAGCCTCTATTTATAGAGGTAGGCAAAGGTCCAAGGGGTGCTTAAACACCTCTTCAAAAAGTGTCCAGGTTCAAAGTATTTGCATTTTGAACTGTCTCGTCGTCGGCGGGAAACAACCTCGCCGTCAGCGGTGCTTCTAGAAGGTCTTCAAACCGCGCGATCTCGCTGTCGGCGGGCTCGGGCTCGTTGTCGGATAGGTAGTTGTAATTCCTTCAGAAATTCTCCTCACGATCTCGCCGTCGGCGGCCAAGATCTTGCTGTCGGCGACTTAGTTCAATTTGCATGAATTTCTTCCTTTTTGATCCAAATTCGCTCCATTTCATGCTTTTTGCTTTAATCACTTATAAATCTTCATTCCTGCAGTAAAATAAAGAAAATACATTTCTTTAAAGTGCAATTTCATCAAAAATAGATATGAATTTCTTAATGTATTTTTCTGTGATCAAAATTCCCCAAACTTAATTATTACTTGTCCTCAAGTAATTTTAATACTAAATAAAAATATTGATTTCTATAATAAAATTTTTCAATTCAGATAATATGAATTAAATTTAAATAACAATATAATAAAGTTAAATATAAATATTTCTTAGTAATTAAATTAACTTTATAGATATAAGATTATTTAGTTATCAGGTCTAAGATTCTAGCTTTCTATTTATTTCAAGAATGACTATATTTAAAATAGTAAATTACTTAAGATATTTAGATGATAGGAATTTCAAGAAAACACTATTTAGTAAAATACTAATCCATAAATATAAGTTTAGAAATATACTTAAGTTTTACCCTTTAGGTTGATTTCATTGAAGCCAATTTTTGATAAGGCATCTCCTCAAGCTTCTCCTCACTTTATTGTTTTTCTTTTCTTTTCTTTTCTTTTTCTTTTGGATTGATTTTCAATCCTTTTTCTTCTTTTTCTTTTTCAAGTGAGAATTACTGTATCTGGATAGCCTGTTAATAATTTTGAACTTCAATTTCTCTTCCTAAATTTGAAACTTAAAATATTCCTTTGCTTGTATATATTTCATAGCCTTTACTTCATTGAGTTTCTATCCTTTCTTTTTCACTTAAATACTTAAGAATTTTCAATTTTTAGAATATAGTTTTCCTTACTTTAAATAGTTTACTATATTCGTATTCCTTTTAACCAAATATCTTATTCCATTAATTAATTGAATTACAAGAAACATTTTCTTTAACTTTCTATAATAATTAAATAAAGTAATTCATGTTTATTGTATTGGAAAACTACTATAGAAAATCATTTAATAATAATTTTTGAAAATAGAAATTGAGAACAACTTTAATAATTAAATTTTGTATTTTTATCTTCCCCCCAACTTAAATTTTTCTATTTATACTAAATAGTGGAAAAGGGAAAGTATATAGTAAAATTCATCATACATTTGGGCTTTAGGTATTTCTTTTCTTTGAAATTTTTGCAGGCTTTTTCATTACTTACAGAACATGTACTGTTAGTATTCTTCCACATATAGTATTTAAAAGAAAGTGCGGGGATGAAATTTTAAAATAAGTATCAAACATAACAAAGAAAACTTAATCTATTACTACACATACATTTAACTAATCTATTTTAAAAAATATTAAAACAATCTAAACAATGTTAACATTCATAACTTATAAAAACTTAAACTAACATCCTATATATAAAAAAAATTGCAAACTAATTTAACACACAAGAAATCTAACATCATAAAATAAGTAAACATACCAACATCCATAGTCTCTAGAAAGTACAGAATAATTACATCCAAAATAATAAAGTTTCCCAAAATAACAACAAACCTAAACAAACCAAATAAACAAAACAAAGACTCTAATCTTCTGCATCAAAATCCCAAGCTATGTCATCTCTCTGATATCCAGGTCGAGAAGGTCGAGCAGGTCGAGTGCTCGTGAATAACGGGGCACTCAGGAAAGACAACATCTAAATCACCACTCCTATATCGACGTTCAGCCTCGTAGTATGCAATTTCTTACTCTGAATGTCGCTGGAGATATTCACTATCATAATCTTGTCTTCTTTCCAAGCCTCCGATCCTTTGGTCTATATGCTCAAATCTTCTTTCCATATTTTCTCCAAATAACTCAAAACACTTTCTACTCAGGGTTAGCTCATTCATCAGATCTTGAAGGGTAGGAGTGGTGTACTGAGGGGGTGGATCATAACTAGTAGAGGGTATATCTCTACTTGAAGAAGGTACATAATCCCTTGTCCCAGATCTCCATCCTTCGTGGGATTCATATTTCTTTATATTAGCCTTAGGAAGGGGTTTCATAGGTTCAATCCATTCCTCATCATCTCTTGCCTCTACCCCAGATAATTGACAAAGTGCATAGATAAGACCAGGATGTCCTAGTCCTCCTCCACTTTCATTTCTAGCAGTGGCTAATATGTTTTTATAAATAACATTAATACTCTTCTGGTTCTGAATACAAAAATTCAGAACTGCTCTATCTCTTGTTACCTCACTATGGTGGTAGGTAGGTAACAATGTAGAACAAATAAAATAATGCCAGGCTTTAGATGTTGCATTTAGCATAGAAAGAGGGAAGTTTACCCGTTCCTTGCCGTTTATCTTCCGGACTCCTTTCCCATCGGTGAGAAAGTCGATCACCTCTTCCAATGGTCCTTCTATAGTTCCAAACGTTTCATACTCGCCGGTGTAGGTGTCTCGTACTTCATAATAAGCGTTTATTCTAGCGAGCGTTGAATTCTACAAAAATCCTCTAACCTTAACCGAGTGCATCTTCGACTCGTGTTAAATTTGCATAAAATTCCTTTACTACTTCTTCAACTGCTCTGTTGGTTACGAAACAGAAATTTTCCCATCCTCGCTCCTTAATGATTCGCTCAACTTCTCCTCCTGGATTCTTGAAAACTCGATCTTCAATGCATTTTCTTGCTTGTATGTTTTAAAAATATCGAGTTTGTGCTCTTGCATTAATGAATCGGGTTTCGTCATAATCTAACCGTCGCTTTTGTCGTGGAGCCATTTCTCGATCTGTGAAATTTGCAAAAATCTTAACTAAACTCCAAAATATTACTAAGAAGGCTTCCTAAAACATCTAAAATCCATTTAAATCAATTTTTATGAAATTCTTCCAAGTATTTTCTCTACATTTCAAAATTTTTCAAAATTCTCCAATGTAGAAGAAATCTATGGTGAAAATCAAAAATTTTTGCATAGGAGTGAAGCTCTTACCAAGGGAAGATGAAATTTGATGTCAAAAAGTGTTGAAATCGCCTCAAATCCGAGATCTCTCAAGCCCTAGGTCGGTTTTTTCGAAGTTTTAAGGAAGGGGATGATGAATAGTGTCGGTTGACCGGTCAAATATAGGTCTTTTTGCGATCTCGCTGTTGGCGAGCTAATTAATTTCATAAGGCAAAAGTTTAGGGAAAAATCCACCGTCGGCAAGCTCGGTCTCGCTGTCAGCGGGTTTTCTCGCGGTCGGCGAGATAATTCTCGCTGTCGGCGAGATCCCAAAAAATTTAAATTTTTGAAATTCGTCAATCATTTTCAACCTCGAATTGCCCTTAATCAATCTTCCGATCACTTAATTTAATAATAATACGACGATTAGATACTTATACTCACAAAAAGTTCACACAACACAAATAATATAACTTTATATATGAAATCCATGAAACTTACAAATTTCACACTAACAACTTAACACATACTTAACTTAAATGTTCAAATCCATAAAACTCAGCATCACAATCCACACCACAACACTCTAAATGCTGAGACATAACAATTACAAATAATCTCATTAAATTTGAGATGATCAAATCAAAGTTCGACTCATAATAAAACCTAGATCCAAATCAACACATATATACACAAAAATATAACATAAACATAGAAATCTTTCCTACTCTTCAGTGTCTAAACTAATATCTTCTCTGATATTCCCTATGCGACGCAGGTGCACAAATAAATTGTAGAAAGGCCTGAAAGGGAATTCTGCAGTAGATTCTTCATTAATCCATCCTTTCTGTCTTAGTATATGAATAAAACTGGTCTCCAGATGTCCAGTATGATCAATGTGCTCCTTCATTCTCCAATCAATATGATCAAACATATCAAAGATATTGTTAATGGAATTCATCACATTTTGCAATTCTTTCTCCAATCCTTTAATCTTCTTTAGAATGAAATTAGTTTTATCAGTAAAGGGCCTTGCTAAAGGATTGTTCTGTGATGCTCTGTCAGAAATAATGGTAATCTCATCATTGTTATCCAAAGTTGGAAACATATCCGTAGGATCCAGTGGTTTCCATTGTAAAAGTACTTTTTCCCAAGCCTCATAAGAAACTTGGTACTGACTGCATAAAGCAAATATAGTTGATGGGTGTCCAAGTCCATGCACTCACCCATGCACAATTAATCCCAATGCAGACTTTACTATTATTGATCCAACATCGATAGGTAATCCAATTTGAATACAGTTGTTTAAAATAGCGCATTCTTTTGAGACTTTCTTTACCCTCATAGTAGGTAATAATTTTGATGATATAAAGAAATGTCAGTGCTTCGAGACAGGGTTAAGAAGTGATGCAGAAAAACTGACATACCCGTCTTCGCGTAACTCCCAATCATCAGGTTCGTCGGTCAGGTATCTATAGATCTCGTTCATATTATATCTTAAAGGCACAAAGTTGGAATAATGACAAACAGAGGTATTCTCTATAGAAAATAATTCATTTACCCTTGAAGGAGTAAATGTTACCCGTCTTCCTCTGATGTAGACATTTCCATTGTTGATCGCATGTAAATTAGAGTAAAACTCTTTAACTACTGGTATAACTACAACGGATGTCGTATAACAAAATACCTCCCAATGCCGCTGTGCGATCATTTCTTCGATTTTTGTAGTGGAATTCTCTATTCCTCTGTTGACAAATCCTCTTTCTTTAATAAGTCTTTTCTTCATCAAGCCTTTGTTGAAGATACGCTGCACCTCCGAACTGACGAATTTTCTTCGGTTGAAAACTTCATTTTTTGTGGTTTCTAAGAATTTGGTGGCCATTTCGGATTGAAAGGATCAGTCTCTAGTCATTCCTAAGGAATAAAATTGTGTAAAATCGGATTTAGGATAATTTCTTACGAAGAAATGGCCTAGATCCGTCCAAAACCGCACGAAAAATCTTTAAGAAACCAAAATTTCAACTGCCTCGCCGTCGGCGGGAAGTTCCTCGCCGTCGGCTACTTAGTTATAAAACTGACTCAAGTCATGCGCACAATCTCGCTGTCAGCGGCCTCGGGCTCGCTGTTAGCGAGATTCGTAAAAATCGCCCAATTTCGCTCTGGTCTGAATATTTTCTGATCTCATCATATAGGTTCAACTTTGTGATGATTCTAATTAAAAATTTGAGTAGTAAGATTTGTTTTAATAATATAGACTCACTAATTTGTAGACAATTAAAATAAAAAGACTACTATGGGTTGCCTCCCATAAAGCGCTTGGTTTAACGTCGTCAGCCCGACCTAATTTAGTTAGTGTTCAGGTTGACTAAGTATTAAAACATCTTTAAAATTTGGTCTTCTATCTTCGAAATATGGTTTTAATCTATGTTCGTTTACTTAAAATCTATGTACTATTTTTGGATCTTCAATTTCTATAGTTCCATATGAAAATATTTGAGTTATGGTGAAAGGTCCTAACCATCGAGATTTCAATTTCCCAGGAAATAATTTCAATCTAGTATTATATAGCAAAACTTCTTGTCCTGGTTCAAAATTTTTCTGATTAATCTTCCGATCATGCCATAATTTCATCCTTTCTTTATAAATCCTATCATTATCATATGATTCGTTTCTTAATTCTTCCAATTCATTTAATTGCAACAATCTTTTCTCACCAGCTTCTTTCATATTATAATTAAATTCTTTAATCGCCCAATATGCTTTATGTTCTAATTCAACTGGTAAGTGGCAAGTTTTTCCATATATAAGCCTATAAGGAGTCATTCCAATCGGAGTTTTATAAGCAGTCCTGTATGCCCAAAATGCAGTATCTAGTCTTATAGACCAGTCTAATCTATTAGGCTTTACAGACTTTTCTAATATACACTTAATCTCTCGATTAGAAACTTCAGCTAATCCACTTGTTTGTGGATGATAAGCAATTGATATCTTATGCATAATATTATATTTTTCTACTAGTTTGTGAATATATTTGTTTCTAAAATGAGTTCCTCCGTCAGTGATAATCACTCTCGACATTCCAAATCTAGTAAAAATATTTTTCAATAAAAATTTTGAAACACTTTTAGCATCACACCTAGGTAAAGCTTGTGCTTCAATCCATTTGGAAACATAATATATATGAGTTTCCAAATGAAGGAATAAAATGTCCCATGAAATCTAATCCCCAAACATCAAAAATTTCAACTTCTAATATAAAATTCAGAGGCATTTCATTTTTGCTTGATATATTTCCTACTCTTTGGCATTTATCACATATTTTTATATATCTATATACATCTCTAAATAGAGTAGGCCAGTAGAATCCAGATTGTAGAATTTTATATGCAGTTTTATCAGTTCCAAAATGTCCTCCAAAATCGAGTCATGACATTTTTGAATAATTGGTTCAGTTTCTTCATAAGGCACGCATCTTCTAATGATTAGATCCTTACATTGCTTATATAAGTATGGTTCATCCCAAAAGTATGTTTTAGTATCGTGAATGAATTTTTTCTGTTGTTACAAAGTTAACATAGGTGGTAAAATGTCACTTACAATATAATTTACTATATCAGCATACCAAGGTGTTCTCCAATCATTAATATTATAAAGTTGTTCATCAAGAAAACTATCTAAAATTTCATTATCAGTATCAGATAATTCATGATTTTCTAATCTTGATAAATGATCTGAAATTTGATTACAGTTCCTTTTTTGTTAATGATCTCAAAATCAAATTCTTGCATTAATAATATCCATCTGATTAATCTTGGTTTAGAATCTTTCTTTTGCATTAAATATTTTATAGCAGAGTGATCACTATGTACAATACATTTAGTTCCTATTAGATAATGCAGAATTTTATTAAAAGCATATACAACTGCTAATAATTCTCTTTCAGTAACTGTATAATTTATTTCAGCATCATTTAGAGTTTTACTAGCATAATATATAACTTTGAAAATCTTATCATATCTTTGCCCAAGAACTGCTCCTATAGCATAATCACTAGCATCACACATAAGCTCAAATGGTTTCTCCCAATTGGGTGAAACTATTATAGGTGTTGTAATTAATTTATCTTTTAATAATTCGAAAGCATTCAGGCATTCGGTTGTAAATTCAAATTTCTTATCCTTTTCAAGAAGTTGGCATAGAGGTTTAGTAATTTTTGAAAAATCTTTAATATAATGTCTGTAGAATCCAGCATGTCCAAGAAAACTTCTTACCCCTTTCACCGTAGTTGGAGGTGGTAATTTAGCTATAACTTGAATTTTTGCAGGGTCTACTTCCATGCCTTTTTCCAAAATTTTATGCCCTAATACAATGCCGCCTATAACCATAAATTAACATTTCTCCCAATTAAGAACTAAATTAGTTTTCTCACATACTTCAAATACTTTTTCAAGATGATTTAAGCATGTGTCAAATGTTGTTCCAAATATAGAGAAATCATCCATAAATACTTCTATTCCATTATTAATTGATTTACTAAAAATAGACATCATACATCTTTGGAATGTTGCAGGTGCATTACATAATCCAAAAGGCATTCTTCGAAAAGCGAAAGTTCCATAAGGACTAGTAAATGTAGTTTTATCTTGATCCTCGGAAGCAATTTGTATTTGATTATAACTGGTATATCCATCTAAGAAAAAAAAATATTTATGTCCAGCTAATCTATCTAACATTTGGTCTAGAAATGGTAAAGGGAAGTGATCTTTCCTAGTGGCTGTGTTTAATTTTCTATAATCAATACAAATTCGCCATCCAGTGACTTGTCTTATAGGGATAAGATCATTATTTTCATTAGCTTTGACGGTCACTCCTCCTTTCTTTGGTACACAGTGAATTGGGCTTACCCAAGCACTGTCAGAAATAGGATATATAATACCATTATCTAACCATTTTAAAATTGGATTTAATCTCCTTTGTGGATCTGATTTAGGTTTATGTTCATTATCTAAAATAATTCTGTGCATACAAATTGAAGGACTAATTCTTTTAATATCTGCTAAAGTATAACAAAAAATTTTCTTATATTTTTTTAATGTATCTAAAAGTTTTTGTTCTTGAGATTCATTTAATTCAGATGAAATAATAACTGGTAGAGTTGAAGAATTACTTAATTAAGCATACTTTAAATGATTAGGTAACATTTTTAACTCAAGTTCAGGAGGTTTAATAATTGATGGAACTATATTTTTTCAGTTTTCGGTGTTATCCAAAAATTAAAATTTCTCTTGAATATAATCTAGTTCTTCATTTATCTCAGATTTTTCAATTAATTCAATATTTTCTTTTTCTAATTTTTCTTCATAATATTCCATAAAATGATCTTTTCGTAAATGATCGAGTACTTCCATTCGAAAACACTCATCATCTTTTTCTAGCGCAGGGTATTTCATTGATTTAGCAATATTAAAAGTTACTTTTTGGTCATTTACTCTCATAGTTAATTCTCCTTTCCGAACATCAATCATAGCTTTTCCAGGTGTCTAAAAATGGTCTTCCTAAAATGATAGGAATTTCTTTATCTTCTTCCATATCTAGAACAATAAAATCTACAGGGAAGATAAATTTGTCCACTTTTACTAATACATCTTCAATAAGTCCCTTAGGATATGTAACAGAACTATCAGCCTAATCGAAGAGTTACTGAAGTAGGTGAAATTTCTCCCAATCCTAATCTCTTAAAAATTGATAGAGGCATTAGATTGATGCTTGCTCCTAAGTCACACGAGCTTTTCCATAGAATTTTTCTCCAATAGCGCAGGGTATAGTGAAACTACCGGGATCTTTTAATTTTTCGGGAAGTTTTTTCGAATAATAGCACTACACTCTTCACTAAGTGCGACCATTTCATTATCGGTAAATTTTCTTTTTTATTTAGAATATCTTTCATGAATTTTACATAGTTTGGCATCTGTTCTAAAGCTTCTACGAAAGAAATATTTATCGTTAATTTCTTCAAAATTTCAAGGAATTTAGCAAACTATTTATCTTTTTTATGTTGAATTAGTCGTTGAGGAAATGGTAGTGGAGGTTTTTCAACAGAAATTTTCATAGGTATTAAAGGATTTTCTAAGTTTGAATCTTGTTGATTCTTTTCCTTTTCAATTTCCACTTCCTCTTTTTGACTTTCAAGTTCTTTCTGAGTTAGAGGTTCTAATTCTTTTCCACTTCGTAATTGTATCGCTTTAATTTGTTCATTTCCTTTGTCTTTTGGATTTATTTCCACATTACTAGGAAATGTTCCAAATATTCTATTATTAAGTGCAGTAGCGATATGTCCAAGTTGAGTTTCAATATTTTTGATAGCTGTTCCTTGATTTTGTAATTGGTTTCCTTGTATTTGTAATTGATTTCCTTGATTTTGTAAATGTTGACCCATATTTAATATTAATTCTTCTATAGATAATTTCTTATCTTTAAATTGTGGGTTATTAAATCCAGAGTGGATAATTAGATTTATAATTAGGATTTCCTTGATTAGATGGATTTCCTAATGGTTGTGTCATATTATTCATCCATGGTTGATTAGTTGTGTTATTATTCCAATTAAAATTAGGATTTTTTTCCATCCAGGATTATAATAATTTTCATAAGGATTATTGGGTCTGTTACTAATTGCATTAATAGTTTCATATTGAGATTGGGATTCTATAAGTTGTCCAGATGAATTTTCTTCTGATATAGTTGGAGAGTAATTCATTCCAAAATGATCTAATTTTTTAGATATAGCAGCGATTTGCGAAACTGACATAGATATTGCATCATTTCCATGAATATTAGCTATTTTTTTTCGGATTCATTCTATCAGCAGGCCATTGGAAATTATTGGTTGTCATTTCTTCGATTAGTGCATAGGCTTCATTAAATGGTTTTGACATTAATGATCCTCCAACAACAACATCGATGATTGATCTTAAAGATCCTACAAATCCATTATAGAAAGTTTGGATAATTAACCAATCTGGTAACGCATGATGTGGGCATTTCCTTAGAAGTTCTTTAAATCTCTCCCAAGCTTCATATGTTGACTCTCCATCAAACTGACTAAAAGAAGTTATATCATTTCTAAGCTTAGCAGTTTTAGATGGTGGAAAATATTTGGATAGAAATTTTTGTGATAATTCTCCCCAAGTTTTAATAAATCCAGGTGCTAACGAATTTGACCACATTTTAGCCTTATCCCTTAAAGAAAAAGGAAAAAGTCTAAGTCTAATAGCATCGTTAGATACTCCTTCATATTTAAAAGTAGCACATAGTTCTAAAAAACTAGCAAGATGTAAATTAGGATCTTCAGTAGGTGATCCACTAAATTGATTATTTTGTACCATTTGGATAATTGCAGGTTTAAGTTCAAATGAATTAGCAGCTATACATCAGGGTTATGAATAGTTAAATGAATTTCATCTAATGTAGGGTTGGCATAATCTCGTAATGGTCTTGGTTGATTGATATTTTCATTTTCAGGAATATTTGTCATTTTATTAAATTTATAATTTCTCTCTTTTGTTTTCTAATTCTTTTAATTGTACGCTCTAATTCTGAATCGTAAGGTATTAAATTTTCGTTTCCAAATTTTCGCATACAATTTTATAAAACAAAATAGTCTGTTACTCTAGTATATAATTTCTTTACTTCCTCGGCAACGGCGCCAAAAACGTGACCCACTTTTAATATGTTTGCAATTTATGTTTATAGCAACGGTACCAAAAACTTGATCCCGCTTTAAATATATATATATGATTTTAATGATGAAATGTATAATGTGGATTCTACGCAAGTATACGTATCGTATCAAGTAATACAGGGCTCTAGTGGAGTCCTGGTTATCGATCCCACAGGGAAGTTTTTAACAGATTTTGTTATCTGCTAAATTTAAAGGAATTACTTACTAATATAGTAAAAGGAAATTTAAAGTAACTATAGCAAACTAAAGTAAACTAATGCTTGAAATAAAGTGATTTAAATAATTCAGAAAAAGTATCATTCTCCTTGTTTTTAGAAAATTAAGTGAATGATGAATTTAAATAGAATTTTTAAATTGTATTGTGACAAATAGGAGCATTCCTATTCTTTACCCTTTGGTCCAAGTGCAAAGAACATTAACTAATCCTATGTTTGATTACTCGAATTTGCGGCTAAGTTCGGGAGGATACTGGCTGCCACTTCAGAGCTCCCACGTTCCCCTCACCTGAGTGCTAACATCTACACTTCAGCTCTCAAACAATAGGACCGAATTGAATATTTTAGTCTGTCACACTAAAATGTCCAATTCTACGTCTGATAATTAATATTTCCCTATCTATTTGCACCCACCTTTCAAGGCTTTTGACTTCCTTGAATATTGGATGTAATTTTTACTATAGTTGATAATTCAACATATTTTAACAACTCAATTGGCCAGATTGAAAGTAAATTATGTTTTAAGTAAAAATTATCACAATTTATTTTAATATATTAGGTACTTTAATTTCATCTATCCGTATAATTTTCATAAACAAGGAGAAAGACTGAGAAAATTACTCAGAATGCATGGGAATAAAACAAAGCATGGATTTCATTTAAAGTTAACAACAATAAACAAAGATACTTATCTTAATTTCCTCCCTAAGCGGACTCCTCGAAGTTCCTTTCGACTTTTCCTTCTAGTACGAGCAAACTTCTAAATAGCACTCAAATAAACTAAAGAAACTCACTAATGACTAACAACGAGACTCACTTAAGACACCAAAAAGAGACTCAGACTCTCTAAAATAGACACACCTAGACACTAGAATTCGGCCTCTATTTATAGAGGTAGGCAAAGGTCCAAGGGGTGCTTAAACACCTCTTCAAAAACTGTCCAGGTTTAAAGTATTTACATTTTGAACTGTCTCGCCGTCGGCGGGAAACAACCTCGCCGTCAGCGGGGCTTCTAGAAGGTCTTCAAACCGCGTGATCTCGCTGTCGGCGAGGTAGTTATAATTCCTTCAGAAATTCTCCTCACGATATCACCGTCGGTGGCCTATATCTCGCCGTCGGCGACTTAGTTCAATTTGCATGAATTTCTTCCTTTTTGATCCAAATTCTCTCCATTTCATGCTTTTTGCTTTAATCACTTATAGATCTTCATTCCTGCAGTAAAATAAAGAAAATACCTTTCTTTAAAGTGCAATTTCATCAAAAATAGATATGAATTTCTTAATGTATTTTTCTGTGATCACCACCCCTAAGCCAAATGGAGCCATTGAAGCATGCACAAGCCACATGCAAGCCTTGGGAGCCCCTTTACACATCACCATGCCATTAATTGTAAAAGAAGGAGCCTCTTTTAAACGACCTTAAAAAAGTTTTAACCCTTTTAATGATACACCCTAACCCATGATTAATCTAAATATTCATGGATGGGGACTTCACCACCTTCTCTTGGCTGAACCCACTGATTTCCCTTAGTCCAAAATCTGGCCTTGGGGAGGTGCACCAAGCCTAAAGCATGCATTTGACCCATTTTAACCCAAAATAGCCACATCCCCCATTCCATTTGAATAAGTAGAAAATTAGGGTTTTTTTTGTATTTATTTAAATATCATAACTTCAAAAATTCATATCTTTGCATAGAAAAATCACAAAAAAAAAATAAAAATACCCCCTTTCTCAGTGAATAGAGGAGATTAATGTGGAAAAGAAATCAAGTTAATTGGATGAGTATTTTATTTTTAATAATTTATTTACTGTTTCCAATGTTTTGATTCTCCATTTACATAGACAATTCACCATGGCATGAGACCATAGAGCTTTTGAAGCCTCTGATCTTGGGAACATTCTCTGAATTTTTCAAGGTCGGAGGCCATCTCTGTGAAGAGTTATTGATTTTTCAAGTTCATGTCACTGTTTTAGGTATTTTAATTCTAATAATTAGCATGTTGTAAAATAAATTCTAGGAAAATTTGGTGGTGTTTCTTAGGACCAGGGGACCCTATGAAAAATATATTTTGAGTTAATTCATTCACAATAACCTTAATTGGCCTAAACTCCTAAAATTTAATTTGAATTAATTAGGGTTAACCACATACCAAACTAACTTGAAAACAATTCTCCATTGCTCTTTAGGGTCAGAGAAACCTTACATAAAATTTTGAAATCAATTGGACTTGATTAACCCCACCAAATGGATTGATTAAGCCTCATAAGTAAAATGGAACTTAAAAAATTCATAACTCCAAAAATACTTTTCAAATATTCACAAAAATGGTGCTGGAGCTTCTCTGATATCAGGGGAGCTCAGGAAAATTAAAATTGGAATTTTCTAAAAAAGTTGATTTTCACAATATTTTAATATTTTAATAATTAAAAAATAATAAAAATCACAAAAATATTAAAAAACATAAAAATGTCACATTTTGACTCCTAATCACTTAGGAATAAACTTAATATTTTTCCTAAGTCCCTAGGATAAGATATTGAATTTTAAAGGCTTAATATAATTTTTAATATTAAAAAATGTATTTTCCAATCTTTTCACTAAAATAATTCTAATAAATCAAAGGAAAATCAAAAAATTATAAAATTTGTTTCTCTGGACTCCTTGAGGTCGAGAGAATTTTAAGAAAAATATAAAATCTATTTTTTAAATTTTATTTTATTTTAAAATTAATTAATACTCTAAAACTCAAAATAATTATAATAAATAAAATATAATTCAAAAAAATTACAAAAATTAGTCCAAGTGGTTCTCTAGTCATTAGAAACATCCCATAATTTTCTTAAGGACAGAAACTTTACCTTGGTAATGCTGTTGAATTTTCTTTAAAAACTCCCATCTTCTACTAAAAATAAATATATAAATAAATTAAAATCAGAAAAATCACATTTTCTCCTCTAATGTATTAATTGACATGTGAGTGAGGGGGCATAAAAATTTCAAATTCATTTGTGCTCAATTTAGTGAGTTATGAAATAAATAAGCCTAAAAGGGCATAAAGGTAATTAAAAATTTTAACCCTTAAGGTTTAATCAAAATGGAGGGTAAAATATTTGATTTTAACTTTCTCTTGGATGATTGAAACTTAGGGAATTCAAAGGGTAGAAACCCATTAAACACTTTGAAAATATCAAAATGAAACTCTAATTAATTAAATAATTTAAATTTTGGAAAGAATATATTTAAAATTTGGATTATTAAAACGAGGGATATTATTAAGAGGATATTTATTCTTTAATTTAAAAATCCCTAAATAAGTCACTTCAATAATATTTAGTTCTTAATTAAAAATTAAAATAATAATCCAAATTAAATAAATTAAAAATTAAAAGAAGATAACCCTTAAATTAATTAAAGCTTAAAATGTTAAATGGTCCAATAATTAAAATCAAAGTTAAAATCTTGGAGTTAAATTAAATTAAATTAACAACTTAACAATTAAATTAAATTAAATTTTAAATATTGAAACTAAAATTAAATTGAATTAAAATTAAATTAAATTAAAATTAAATTAAATTAAAATTAAATTAAATTAAAATTAAATTAAAATTAAATTAATATTAAATTAAATTAAATGAAATGAAATGAAATTAAATTAAATTAAATTAAATTAAATTAAAATCACTTAATAACAAACCTAAATGAAATCATTAAGAGTTAAATCAAAACATATCAATAATTTCAGCACCTCTTTCTATCTAAGTAAATTTAAAACACGAACATCAATCTGAAATACTAAAATAATTGAAAGTGTAAAGATTTAAATTAAATCTAAAATAATTTGAACACTATTCCAAACTTAAAATTATTAATTAAAACCTCATAATTAAATTAAATCACTTTAAATCATTAACTCAAACTTTAAATTAAGGATGATTAAAATTCACAATAAACCAACTTGCCTCTAAATGCTTTAATTATTATAACTCTTAAATAGAGTATTAAGTGAGATGTCACTTGATTTATCAGGTAATCAAATACCCAAGTTCATTGAGCAAGAGACAAAGTTTAACTAAACTCCTGGATGATTAATTCACATGTGCAACTAAATTTACTTGGATTCAAAATAATCCCAGAAGCATTGAAAAGATGTTTAGGACTCGTCCTAAGCACTTCCTCGATATGATGGGATGTTTTAGAAGAACAATTAAATTTAGTTGTTCTTTGATGAATAAAATCATCCTTAAACTAAACCAACAACCTAGACGTCATAGGAGATGACTAGCAATTGGATTAGAAATTTGGTAGACAACCAAAACCCTTCCATTAGCTTTACCTAGGTATCTGTTGAAATATTTAAATGCCTTAACATGTGTTTTATGTGCAGCTTGGGATGACGGGAAGACCCTCCAGGTATGCTTTTATTTTATTGCAATTTACTTACATACACTGTACTTTACCTTTTTTTGAATGTTAAACAAGATTGTTGCATGAAAACCAAAACCTTTAGGATAGTCCCTGAACTGAAACCAAAACTAAATTAAAATTCATTGCAAGATAAAATTCACCGCCACAACATTCCAAAATATGAAACAACTCAAAATTTAATCACAAATAGAACAACAAAACTACAATTTTAACTAAATTAAAACGTCTCGTTGTATGATCGGGAATACCTCGGATGATGTAACCCACGTGTTGCTAACGAGATTTCCCACGGTCTAAATGAAAGTGTGGAACTCATTCAGTTGAGTTTAACAAATTCATCTGGACTAAGTGAATTCAATGAAAATAACGGTGCCGGGATGACGGAACCGTGGCATCTTAATCAGTTATGTTTAAACAACTTTAAGATTTGTTTTAATTAAAATATTAAAGACACTTGGATTTTAAGATTTTCTCTAAACCAAAACACTTCTCTTTTTTTCCGATTTTCACCTTCTAAAATTAAACCTCTGCAACAACAAGGAGCTCGGAGCACGGTGGGCAGCACGGCCATCTTCATCAGCAAAACTTGTGTCTACATCAGCTAAACTATTTCTTAGTTTTAACTAAACAAGCCATAAGACTTCGAGGTAGTTTGCTTAGTGCAACATAATTCCTCAACTCTTCGTTAGACATTTGCATAATAATTTTATGTAAATTAAGCCCTAACCGGTCTTAGGATTCCGAGGTAGTCGTTTGATACCACATAAACCCTCACATCTTCGAGGCTATTTGTATGATTATGTCATACAAATATAAGTCCTAAATAAATAAAATTGGCAGGATTGCAACATTAAATAAACTCCTAAATTGAAGCCAAACAATAGGATAGTTTGGGAAGTTGCCAAGATTCTTCTTGGATCCGCAGCTTCTCCTACTTCTCTTCCTTTGGATTCTTGAAACAAGTTGTTTCAAATTTGATCCATTACTTATTGAAATCTCCAAAATTCAATCCTTTGAAAACCTTAAACTTTGAAATTCTTGAGAGCAAAACCATTGATCATTATCGAGAGTTTTCTTAAATGATTCCCGTCATTTAAGATGTAATTAACTATAGGGGCTTGCCCTTATAGGGAACTTTAAGAACCCAGGTAATATAAACCCTGTTTAATTTCTTTATAATAAACAGGGGAACTTGTCAGCTTATAAAATTGGTTCGCAGACCAAAACGGATGTCACAAATCTTCTAGTTTATTTAATCGAGCCCCATCGTCAAGTAGTGTGTTTGTCTTTCGAGATAGGTACACGGTTTGTGATGTGGTGCTCGTTTATATAAACTATTTGGGATGTGAGATCGGTTTGATTTTATATCTTAAAATTTTCAAACTTAAAATTATTTTCAAAATCAAATGCTACTTTTTAAATTACATATATATATATATATATATATATATATATATATATATATATATATATATATATATATATATATATATATATATATAATTAAATTAAATTTAAAATCTAAAATTCGCCGACAATTTCTGTAGGCGACCCCCTTTTCAAAATACAACACAAACCTAAAAATATGCCGATAATTTCTGGCGACTCCGCTGGGGACTAGTTCCTCTCTCCATTTTGATTAGATGGTTTTGCTTTCATAAATCGGTAGTGTATCCAGGTCCCTAATGGAGCAAACTACCATTCTTCTGTTGGAATACCCCGTTCATTTCTGTCTTGAACGAGTATAGCCAACGCCTCTCGAATTTAGGAGCCACTGTTTAGACACCCCTAAACAGAGAGGTTCCGAGATCCTTTTACCTCTTTTCTGAGGTGGGGTGACCCCCAATAGGTGTTAGTTTAGGAGCAGTCCTTCGAGTCGAGAAGTCTTGCATAAGACTTTCTCTTCCTTTCCAATTCTAAATCGGGCCCTTTACCTTTTCTATAACCTTTTTCCTCTAATTGTTTTATTTCTAACAAACGAACCCTCTAATAAACAACCTTCTAATAAACAATCTCTTTTAAAAATCGCAAATACACTAAGATAAACGAAAATGTGTTCAGACTCTTTCTTTTTCGTCCTAAACTTTACGACGAAAGGAAGCGTAATTCGGGACGGACATTCGGAATCTGCCCTGCAGAAAATGACTGCCCCAAAGTTAATCTTCTCCTTCACCACTGGAATGGACTTCGCTGTTTATAAGGATGAGCTGCCCGACAATGGAATTATCCGTTTCGGACAAGGATTCGGCAACACAGATATCAAGTTCGCTGACGTCACACTTTTCACACTAATGGACAAAGTGTCAGAAACTGAGAAACCCGTAATTGAGTTCAACTTGAAATCAACTCAAGAATTCCCTCCCCTGTAAAGGGTTCCAGCTGAAAGGAGTACTACTGTTCGTAGGAGGACTGTTGTCTCTACCCCCACCGGTCTATTCATCTCTGCACCTACCCCGACGTCTACCAAACTGAAGGGGAAAGAAATCCAAGTCTGTGATGAGCCTGTCACCGTGGAGGGTATAAATTTTGCTACAATACCATCTGTTTTTTAGATTGGGTCCAGTTCAAGAGTTGCACCCCTAACTTGGACTTAAAGGAGAAATAGAAGCAGAAAGATCGCCAAGATCGAGAAAGCCAAAGCTGCTGAAGTTACTTTTCTAGAAGAAATTTTTGAGGAAAGAGAAGAATTGCTTGAGTATATACCTTTGTTGGAAGGGAGCAGGTTTCACCCTCTCTCTGTCGTATCAGATGAAGTGGATGTCCAAAGGATCGCCGCTGCGTTACCCCGACCTATGTACTACAACAATTACAAAAGGAAAAGGGATAAGACTACGCCATTCGCTCGACTGCAAGGTGTGATAGAAAGATTGGCAAAGAAAGAAAGATGCCCTGTGTCAGAAATCCTAAGAAGGATGGGATGGGTGCCATCTAAATCCCGCCTCGGACTGCGAATAGAGCCTGTTGCTGCCACAGAGAAACCAAAGAAGAAGATAAAAGCCAGTTCACCCGTTGTTGTATCGGGTCTACAAATTAGGGAGGATACCACCTTCCAGCATATAGCCGACAGACCATCCGGTCCTAGGCTTCCGGCTTCGAGAAGGATGGTATGGTGACCTACTACTGGCGAGCTAAGACCAAAATAATGTCTTGAGAAGAAAAGCCTCGTCAGGAGACTCGAATCAGAAGGAAGTGCTACTGCAATAATGGGGACTCTCGGAAAGGAAGTTCAACAACCGTCACGTGACAACTGCGAGACCGTACGGAAACGGCCACTAGAAGATGCCATGGACAAGTTAAGGACCAACATCCGACGGTTAGCAAAAGAAATAGAAGAAAAACTAGAAGATGAAGTCGATTCATCAGAATTTATGAATGACGAGTATGCTGAAATCTACATGGTTGAGACGCGAGCATCATCAGCTTCGCAAGGTGCTCCGGCAGCTGCGGAAAGGGATGAACCGGAAGTGATGAGAGCACAGCTTCGGGAAAGAGATGACACAATTTCCCAGATGGAAAAGAGGATGGAAGAGATCGCTGCTGCCTTAGCCACTCTCCAGAGTCAGGTACAAGTTCAGAAAGAAACACCCCCAGAGATCATCCATATTGCAGATGGAGGAAAAGAGATCACATCCGTCAACGAAGATGAACAACCAAAGAAAGATCCTGCACAAAGCATGATTCAAGAAAAGGACATTAAAAACATGGTAGAACAGCAGGTGCGAGAAGCCCTAGCACAATCTAAGAGTGGAGCATCTATTCAGAAGGGTAGACCTTACCCCGAAGAGTTCGATGCAGTCCAATACCCGAAAGGCTTCGTACCACCTCTGTTTAAGACTTTTGATGGAACGGGAAACCCCTGGCAGCATGTCGCACATTTTTGTGCTAGTTTCTGCAATGCCGATGGGAGTGACGCTCTTCTCTTCCATCAGTTCGTCAGCAGTTTGTCAGGGATTGCCTTCGACTGGTACGCAGAATTACCGAACGGTTCAGTAAAGACCTTTTCAGAACTAGAGAATCTCTTCGTTAAGCGGTTTGCCGGGGCTCAGCACCACATCACTATCGGTGATCTAGTGGTGGAGCAACAGAAGCTGAACGAGACTTTAGTAGATTACATACTTCGATGGAGGAATTTAAGCATGAAGTGTGAACCATAGCTTCAAGAACAACATGCAGTCGACATCTTGATCAAGAGTATCCATGGCCCGATAGCACTTCTCCTTAAAAGATTTACAATCAAGACTTTCGTGAAGTTGCTTAGCAAGGCCGGGAGCTTGCAAGAGGAGGCAAGGCAGTTAAGTTTTGTAGACAAGACCAATAAGCAGAAAACTGTGAAGACATTTGAAAAGAAATCCGTAATCATCGCGGCAGTAGATAAGGGCAAGCAGCCAATGCAAATACCACTAGAAATACTACAGCCCAGTTATCAACCACCGCAACGAACTTACCAACAACCACCACAGATCTATCAGCAACCTCAGCAGGGCTATCAGCAACCTCGTCCGAGCTATCAGTCGCCTCAGCATTATGAACAACCGCCTCGTTCATCGCGTACCTTAAGAGAACTTCTAAATAGAGAATATCCATTCAAAACTGATGCAATAGCGAATATGTTCAGCAGTTTAATGAAGACACCAGATTTTCAGCTACCAGAGCCCAAGAGGCCGGAGGAAGTCAATAAGAAAGATCATCCGAACTATTGCCCTTACCACCAGATGCTCTGACACAAAATAGAGGATTGCATCACTTTCAAGAGTTGGCTTGATGACAATCTCCGGAAAGGGAACATAACGATACCAAAGAAATACATGAAGGAACCTCAGAAAGGAGGTTCAGTCAATGTTATTTCAATGGATCCCATTGTTCCGATAGACCCGTACACGACCGATGATGGATGGAGTACTGTCTGGACAAAGTCTTCAAAAAAAATTTTGGATCACATCCAGACCGCTTCGGTACACGCTTCAACTCAGAGTTTGAAACCTATCGAGCCGGCACTATCACTTGCGATTTAAGAACCACCCCAGAAGGAGGAGAAGATCATGGAAGAAAAGAAGACTGAGGCTCCGAAGGGTAGAATAGGGGTTGCTTATCCTGGGATGGTTGTTTCTGATTCGGGGGAGAAATCCCTCGAACTCGTGACTCTATATGATTATCTGCTCGCTCCGGCGGGATCTTAGAATGATAAGGGTTATGGCGTTGGCTACGTTTTAACTGTTTCTAACGATTACCTAACTAGCGACAACTGCTTTATCCGAATCTCGATTTCAATACAAATAACGATTCTCAAATCATACATAACCTCGATGACCATGACGAAGAAGATGTTCACAAGGGAGGCTACGAAAGCTCGACAAGCAGCGAGTCCATTTGTGAATTCCGAGGAGCTTCGATCACGATAGAATTAAAACCATCAGACACCGAAGCAACTTCAGAAGAGCCAGTTGTTTCGATTCAAGAGGAGACACCGGTAAATTTAGAAGAGATAACAGAGGTCAATCTAAGAAGCGGAAAGTTCTACCCCCGAGAATGGGTCCAAAGGATAAAGGAAAGTAGGTGGTTACTTAGGAAGAGTCAACCCCAGCAGAGGAACTGCCCATTCGGGAAGAAACCGAGGAACATGGTAATAAAGTGGACTACAACGTGCTAGCCCATCTTAAGAAGCTACCAGCCAAACTAAGCATATACGATGCTCTGATCCTGTCAAAGGAGATGAGGAAGGCTCTGATCAAGGCTTTACTTGATCCAGAGATTTGTTTAGCTCAAATGGTCGGTAATTCCTTCGAGGAGATTTGCTCGTTAAGAGAACAACGAGGTGTTACCTTCACGGACAATGATCTATTACTGGGAACAGGTGATCACAACCGACCGTTATACATTTCAGTCACTATTGGAAAGTTTACGCTCTCTAGAGTGTTGGTTGATCCGGGAGCATCAATCAAAAAAATGAATCTTCGGATGTTAGCATATTTGGAAATTGATGCTCGCGACCTCGAAGCGGACAAGTTGTTATTAAGAGGGTTCAATCAGAAAGGAGAAAGAGCACTCGGATCGATAACACTGTTAATGAAGACCGTTGATTTGGCAAAGACAATCGGAAAATTCCACATAATTGATTCCAAGACATCGTTCAACGCCCTACTGGGTCGGCCATGAATCCATGAAAACTGGATGGTAACTTCTTCTCTGCACCAGTGCATAAAGTATTACGAAGGAGGGGAACAATGCATCAAAAGTGATTTGCAACCGTTCTCCGTGCACAAAATTGGAATTCATGAAGATGCAGCCTACTACGCGCCTCCGAAGAAAACAATCTTTTCCAGAAATACCATACCAAATGAAGCAAAAGAAATTCGAGACGATGAAAAACCTGAAGTTCTAGTCCAACAGTTACTCACCACTCCCTTACGGCGAGATGGTGAAGATTTCTCCAGAACTCGCACCCGAGGTCGAGGTCGGGGACTAGGACGTGGATGAAATGTTGGAACAATTGGACAGAAGAAGCCGGTCATCGATGTTGATTGGGAGAACAGTTCCGAAGAAGAAGAAGAAATTGAGAAAGAAGCAGCGACAATAAGTCAGAAGAAACCACAATTCAAGATCTCCCTCGAAGATGAAAAGAATGAAGAATATAAATCAATGTACAAGAAGATTAATCATTGTGTACATACTATGACCCTGACCACGATCTATTATAATAAGATCAAGGGTATGGTGGTCAAGGAAGTGCATGATGGTGGTGCTAAGCCAATCAAGTTCTACCGTGGTGCTTCTTCCAATACTGAAAGTGATGTACAATTTGAAGATGTTAATTCTTCCGAATTAATGGAACTACCTTTTGAGTGGTACTCCCCCTGTGTTCAAAATTTAAATCAATGTGGAGTCTTACCGCGACGATGGACAAAAGGCCGATCACAACACTTTGAAAAATTATGGAATAATGCCGGTCAGCCTCCCAATTCAAAGCATGGTCTCAGATTCGGCACAGTAGGATTAGTTGATGATACGGGATTTTGCTTGGTTGTCACTTGCGAACCAAATAAAGACTGCTTGGAAGCTTCAGAAGACCTTGAAGAGTTACCAATTGGAGATGCTCCACCAGAATTTGAAGAAGAAATCAAATCTACAATATACGAGTTAACGGAAGTTAACTTAGGTAGTAGCGAAGAGCCTAGGCCTACCTTTGTTAGCGCCTTACTCAATAAAGAAGACTTCGAAAACATAATCAAGCTATTAATGGATTTTAAGGACTGTTTTGCTTGGAGTTACGACGAAATGCCAGGATTAGCTCCAGAAGTCGCAGTTCACAGGCTAGGAGTGGATCCTACTTCCGTTCCAGTCAGATAAGTCCCCAGAAGAATGCGTCTAAAAATTGAGCAACAAGTAATAACCGAAGTTAAGAAGCTAATAGATGCTAAATTTTTCCATGAAGAATAATATCCAACTTGGTTAGCCAACGTGATACTAGTCAGAAAGAAGAATGGTCAGATCAGAATCTACGTAGACTTCAGAGATTTAAATAAAGCATGTCCAAAGGATGAATTACCACTACCAATCCCAAAACTGATGATCGACATCGCTTCGACGCATGAAATCTTCTCATTTATGGATGGATCGTCGGGATAAAACCAGATAAAGATGACACCAGAAGACAAAAAGCTCACGGCATTCAAGACACCGATCGGAGTGTATTGCTACACAGTAATGCCATTCGGACTAAAGAACCCAGGAGCAACATACCAAAGAGCGATGACGAAGATTTTTTATGATCTCATTCACAACCAAGTCGAGTGCTACGTGGATGATGTGGTCATCAAAAGTAAACGGAAGGAAGATCACCTGTATGATTTGAGAACTTATTTTCGAGCGACTAAGACAATACAAACATCAGATGAATCCCTTAAAATGAGCCTTCGGCGTCATCTCCGGGAAATTCTTAGGATTTGTTGTCCGACATCGCGGGATTGAAATCGATCCGGAGAAGATTAATGCTTATTTAGAATTGCCTCCTCCCAAAACTTTGAAACAACTACGATCCTTTCAAGGGAAGTTGGCATATCTTCGACGCTTTATCTCGAACTTGTCAGGTAGGTGTCAGCCCTTCTCGGCATTGGTTGAAAGGACACCAAATTCGTTTGGAATGAGAAATGTCAGCGGGCTTTCAAGGACGTTAAGCAATATTTAATGACACCTCCTGTCTTAGTAGCCCCAGTCTCAGGTAGACCGTTGATACTTCATACCGTGGCTTTAAACGATTCTCTCGGAGTCCTGCTAGCCCAGATCAATGACGAGGGAAAAGAAAACGCTCTCTACTACCTAAGTCGTCGTCTAATTCCGACGGAAATAAAGTATCCTCCTATTGAGAAGCACTGTTTGGCTGTGATCTTCGCCGCTCAAAAGCTCAGGCATTACATGCTTTTTCATAAGGTCAACCTTATTTTGAGAGTTAATCCGTTGCAATACTTGATGACCTGATCGACGCTTTCTGGTAGACTTGCGAGGTGGTTGATGATACTATTGCAATTCAACATAACTTTCGTTCCTCTTCGCGCCGTAAAGGGACAAGTCCTAGCAGACTTCCTCGCAGCACACCCTTTGCCGGCAGATTCGCCTCTCGACGATGATTTGCCTGACGAGCAGATAATAAGCCTAGAAGACCCTGATGATCGACGTTGGGAACTGTACTTCGACGGAGCATCTTCAGCACATAAAGATAAAGAATTGCAAACTATAGTATCCGGTAAGGCAGGAATCAGACTAATCTTTATAACAACGGAGCGGGGAATGTTAAGATACTCCTACCACTTAACAGAACCGTGTACAAACAACGAGGCAGAATACGAAGCCCTCATAACATGACTGGAATTAACCATTCAGATGGGAATAACGGACATCAACATTTACGGAGATTCTCAGTTGAACATTCAACAGGTCGCCGGACAATACAAAATTCTAAAGCCAAGACTCGAGCAGTACTTTCAGTACACCATGAAATTGTCGGAACAAATTCCAAATGTAACAATCTACAAGATTCCCCGAAAAGAAAATGCTCTCGCCGATGCGTTAGCCCGCCTTGCAAAGGAATTTGCCTGCTTGCAGGATGAGTCAGTTGAAGTGTCAGTTCGAGGACGACAGGTCCTATCACAGCTCGACATGGATACAATATATAAATTAGAAAGAACACCAGAAGAAACAATTACAGCAGTGACAGAAAATACAGAAGATTGGTGGCAGCCATTAATAGACTACTTGCAGACAGGAAACCCGCCTGACGAAAAGTCGTTAGCCCATCAAATCATGAAAAGAACTCTATTTTACGCATTAATAAACAATACGTTATACAGAAGGTCTTTTGACCAGGTGTGGCTAAGGTGCCTGAGTGGGTCTGAGGCTCGTGAAATCGTTAAAGAAGTACATTCAGGGCTTTGTGGGGCTCATCAGTCGGGTCCAAAAATGAAAATGAAGATTAAAAGACTAGGGTACTACTGGACCTCAATGATGATCGACTGTATGAAAGTTGCCAAAAGTTTTCACCAGTGCCAAGTACACGGAGTGGTTCTACACCAACCTCCAAATGTGCTACATCCGACAATCGCGTCGTGGCCATTTGAGTGTTGGGGCATAGATATAGTGGGTCCGATAGAACCGCCTTCTTCAAGAGGACATCGCTTCATTCTTGCAGCTACAAATTACTTTTCTAAATGGGCAGAAGCTATACCACTCAGAGAATTGAAGGCACACCATGTGCTACAGTTTTTCAAGAACCAAGTTGTCTACCGTTTTGGGGTACCGCGCAGGATCATTTCAGATAATGGGTCTGCATTCAAAAGCACAAAGATCAACAATTTTGTCAGAAGACACGGGATTGATTGGCGATACTGAACGATCTACTACCCAAGAGCAAATGGCTTGGCTGAGGCTTTTAATAAAACTCTCGTTCAAATTTTCAAGAAAACATTGGACGACAATAAGAGAAATTGGCACGAAAAGTTGTTAGAAGCCTTATGGGCCTACAAGACAACTTTTAGGACTCCTACTCAGTCTACGCCTTAGACTTTAGTGTACGGGTCTGAGGCTGTCTTACCCCTGAAAGTTCAACTTCCGTCACTCTGAATTGCAGTTGCAGAAAAGATCACTACAGAAGAAAATGTCAGACTACGACTGGAAGAATTGGAAATCTTGGAAGGGAAAAGACTTTCCGCGCAGCAGAATTTGGAACTGTATTAAGCCAATATGATCCAGGCTCATGATAAACTGGTCTGCCCAAGAACTTTCAAAGTCGGTGACTTAGTTCTTGTTCTCAAAATACCTATCCTTGTACACCGCAAGATAGGAGGTAAGTTTGAACCAACCTGGGAGGGGTCGTTCGTGGTTGAGATAGTCTACTCAGGAGGTTCCTACCAACTGGTGAATTGTCGTGGAGAACGAGCCATGCTTCCAATCAATGGACGGTATTTAAAGAAGTATTACGCAACCTGATGTTTCAAAGGGTGGCCTCTAAAGTAGAATCTTATCCCTAGAAACACGGGTGAAGTAATCACTTTGTGACTGGGTCCGAACCCAAAACAAAATAAAATGGATGATAAAAAAAAATCTCATCAACGAAAATGTTAAAAAGAAAACATGGGAAATCATAATAATAAAATGTCAATCATTCCTTTTAAATCCATTCATCCCTGATATTTTCTCATCTCCTCATACTTCCTTTAAATTTAAAAGAAGTGAATAAGAATTTTTAAGTGTTTTTTTCTTATTGTTCTTGTTCTTAGTACAGCCCCTGATCCTTTCCTTGTTTTTTTTGCAGGGAAATGTCGAACAGGCGGTTGGTTCTAAACTTTAGAAATGGCGTGAGTCTAGCACTTGATGAAAAGAGGGTGAGGGATGGAACAGTCATAGAGATTTACTCAAACTTTACACCAGCTGGCTTACAATACAAAGAAAATGATTGGATCCCAGTTGATCGAGAAGAACTTCACAGCCAGACAGTGATGAAAATGGGTGGCCCGAGCCACCAATCCAGCAACAAGAAAAGAAAAGAAAACGCCACTCATGCAACCGGAGAAGATAAGAAAGTTAAGTCCATGGTTGCCACAGCAGAGGGTAGGCTTGTCAGCGCCGCACCCATAGAAATTCAAGGGGTAAGGAGAGCTACTCTCACTGCTACTCAGTGAAGAAATAAGAATCGTCGCATTCGCAAAATGTTGACCAAGTTAGCAAAAGATCAACATAAACAGACAGTGGATACCATTAGTGCAAATGCTTCAAGGAGACCGGTTTGTCAGGAACCAGAAACAAGAAAGTTAACTCCAAGAAAGTAGGAACAGATAAAAGAAGTACCAAGAAAAGTAAAAATAGAGTTAGTACCTCGACGCCGAGCAGATGTACCGGATCCGAAGAGTCTTGTTGCGAAAGCAACCCCGGAGGATGTCCCTACAGAGACTATCCCCGAGGAGCCGAGACATGCAAAAGAACGTGCTGGGGTTGAGCCATACATCCCGCAGTATGTTACTAGACACCGAGGACTTCAGATAATCCCGGAATACGAGCTGGAGAAAATGCAACTAGTCAAGAAGAAAACCTTTGAATACTTCGAAAGAATTGGAGGTAAGAAGATCAACATCTTGGAAGGCCTCGAGCTGCATACAGATGTATTCTCAGGTTACGAGCAACAACAAATTGTAGACTGCATCCTCGAATTACAGAAAATGGGCCGAGCTAGCTGCCTGAGAGAAAAGACCTATTCAGAACCCCGAAGATGGATGCCGGGAAAAGGAAGAGTTACAATCCAATGCAGATGTTGCTACAATTTTGCCATAGACAGAAAAGGAAATCCACCAGGGATACTGCATCGTAGTGAGGTGGATCCGATGCCAAGAATCATTAAGAGAATGGTGAAAAGAATGATAACATGGAGGATATTACCTGCGGATTGCATACCCAACAGCTGCATTATTAACATCTACAAGGAAGGCGACTGCATACCTCTACATATAGACCATCATGACTTTGTTAGACGCTTCTGCACAGTTTCATTTGTCAACCAGTGCAACATCATGTTCGGATCTAACCTCTGGATTGTAGGTCCCGGTGAGTTCCGAGGGCCGGTGGAGATACCACTATCGGTAGGTTCCGTCCTGGTGTTAGAAGGAAATGGAGCAGACGTTGCGAAGCATTGCATTACAGGAGTGCCTGTGGAGCGGATCTCAGTTACTTTTAGATGAATAGAAGCCAGAAAAATGCCTTACCACTTTCAGCCAGATCCAGAATTGGAGAGTCTCCGGCCTTACGAGCTGTGAGTTACGTGGGAAATATCACACCTCCAATACACATCCATGCGGCATTCCTACCAAGGGTGGCTTGGAAGGTGATGTTATTGCCCATGTTTCTTACTATTCAGACATAGATTTTTGACAGACGCTTTTGGATGGATCAACAAGAAGCTTACACAATTCGTTTTGGATTTACATGGATTGTATGAGACATTAAATTTCTGAGGAAAATGTCATCATGATTAGATCAAGTTGTATGATGTATTTTCAGCAAGTTGGGATGAAAACAACTATGTCATATTTTGCATTCACCTCTTTTTGTGCAAATTGACTGGGAAACGCCATTAGAGTTAAATGAACTTTGAACGAAGAATAGAAAAGAAAATAAAATAAATGAGAACTTTTCCTAAAAATCTGAATATTAAAATGAACTTCAAATTCACATGAACACTAAATAAACAACAAAAAAATAAAATGGGATCGTTAAAGGACAAACAAAACGAATCTAAAATCCAAATTGAATTTCAATCTCAAACCTATGATTCGAACATTTCAGTTCTTTCCTTCATCGAAATCTGTTGGAAACTCTTTTGAAATTTGAATATTCTCTTTGACTTGTCGTTAAGTCAAGTCATTTCAGCTTGGTACGCTTACCAGTTCCTTTCAGTTCTCTTTCCTCTGTGTTCTAGAGGATCGACTAGTTCTGTTGACACAGAGCCATGAACTTTGTTCGATTTGGTTCTGATGGTATAAGACTGGGTCCCTCTTCATACAGATAAATTTTCGAGACTGGTACCAAATTCCACTTCTCCTCCTTCGAGGTCGGTACCAAATTCGAACTCTCTTACGAATTGATACAAAATTTCAATTCTTAATTTCCTAGACTGGTACCAAATTCCAGTTCTCTTCCTTCGAGGTCGGTACCAAATTCCGACACTCTTTCGAATTGATACCTAAATTTCAATTCTAAATTCCCGAGACTGGTACCAAATTCCAGTTCTCTTCCTTCGAGGTCAGTACCAAATTCCAACTCTCTTTCGAATTGATACCTAAATTTCAATTCTAAGTTTTCGAGACTGGTACCAAATTCCAGTTCTCTTCCTTCGAGGTCGGTACCAAATTCTGACTCTCTTTAAAATTGATACCTTAATTTCAATTCTAAATTCCCGAGACTGGTACCAAATTCCAGTTCTCTTCCTTCGAGGTCGGTACAAAATTTTGACTCTCATTCGAATTGATACCTAAATTTCAATTCTAAATTTCTGAGACTGGTACCAAATTCCAGTTCTCTTTCTTCGAGGTCGGTACCAAATTCCGACTCTCATTGGAATTGATACCTAAATTTCAATTCTAAATTCCCGAGACTGGTACCAAATTCCAGTTCTCTTCCTTCGAGGTCGGTACCAAATTTTGACTCTCATTCGAATTGATACCTAAATTTCAATTCTAAATTTCCGAGTCTGGTACCAAATTCCATTTCTCTTCCTTCGAGGTCGGTACCAAATTCCGACTCTCATTCGAATTGATACCAAATTTCATTTCTAAATTCCGAGACTGGTACCAAATTCCAGTTCTCTTCCTTCGAGGTCGGTACCAAATTTTGACTCTCATTCGAATTGATACCTAAATTTCGATTCACAACTTTCGAGACTGGTACCTAAATTCCGGTTCTCATTTCGAGGTCGGTACCTAAATTCTAACTCTCTTTCCGATATCGATACCAAAATTTCGATTCTCTTTCAGGGTTGATACTTAAATTTCAAACCTCACTCTCTCGAGATCAGTACCTAAATTCTGATTCTCATCCTTTTTCCGTCGATACTTAAACTCTGATTTTCACTCCGAGGCTGGTACCTAAATTACAGTTCTCTTCGCACTCCCGAGGTTGAAACCCAGGTTTCAATTCTCATTTCAAATCCAAATTTCAAATTCAAAATTTCCTTAAATTGATTTTAAATTAAACTTCAATCAAAATTGAAACTCGAAACAAATCGAAATCTAAACTCACACATTAAAACTTGAAATTTAAAAGTAAAATGAAATCTAAATTGAATTCCCCAGATCTTGTGATTTGGAGTTCACCTCCTTTTCCATTCCCCAGCGAGAGTTCAGGATTGTCCTGTCTTGGAAATATACCTGATACTCCCTAGCGGAAATTCTTCTACTTCGTCCTAAGTTTGTCACTTGGACATCTGTGTTAGCTTTGTTGATCTCTTCGGTCAACGCCAATACGCGCGGTGTGCTTGGTTAGCACACCACACCTATTGGGGGTCCATTTGTTGACCTCAATTTTGGTGAGGTCTTTTGCTTCCCTCTTTAGTACTTAGGATCTAGCCTTAGGCTTTTCCTTTGACTAATCTTAGAGGACTAGAAATGGAACCCACCATTTAGAAATTCAAACTACTTCTTAACTCCCTGCAAACCCCACAAGCTTGATTGTAGACCCCTAATCACCTGGAGGGTTGAAATCAAATGTGGAGGTTTAAAGGATGAGTTCCCTATAGGACTTTTTGGCCTTAGGAATACCCTGGATTGCCTGGTCTGGTGAGGGTTGACTTGCACGTACACTACACTCTCACACACATTCCATGTCCTAAAACAACACACTCACCCAACTTGACTTCCTGACTCATGTAGGTAATTCATATGGATGGTCCTTAACCCCTAAGCCCCTGTCTAAGAGGGTTAGGAACAACATAGTGAATTCCTCAAATGAGTCCTCTCATGGCTCATATGGGATTAATATGGCTTCATGGCTCAACCAAAGTGATTCCATTTCACTCACATTTGACCCAAAATTTGCAAAATTACCTAAATTACCCAAGATCCCTCAAAATCAGTCCTAAACACTTCCCACCACTCAAATTGACCATCTTTGGCAAAAAATACCAAAAATTCCAAAAATAACCCTAAACCCCTCCCGCCCCCCAAAATTACCAAAATAACCATTTACCCCAAAAATCCAAAAATTCTAAAAATTCCCAGAAAGTTCCAGAAAATGCCAAATATTACCAATTTCATTTTGTTCAACTACAACATGGGCCAATTTTGCTAATTTATCCCACTTTTACTAAAACCCCCAATTTGACCCATTTTTTAACCCAAGTGAACCCAATGTCAAACCAAACCAACCAAATTGACCTCAATTTTGGTCCAATTCAATTCTAAACTTCAATTCAATATCCCCAATATCAATTTAGACCAAATCCAACTCCATTTAGATTGACATTTGGGCCCAATTTCAATTTGAAGCCTAAAGATCTAATTTTGGCCCATGACCTAAACCTAGCCCAAACCAACCCAATTCAACTCCAATTAACCTCAAATCTTTTCCTAAACTTTCCTAACATCCCCATAAACAAAACACTAACTTGATTTACCCAAAATTTGAACCTAAACTCCACCCAAACCTAACCCAAAACCAAAATCCCTTAAATTGACCTAAGCCCAAACCTAACCCAAATAGGCCCAAATCCCAAAATTTGAGCCCAACCAAAGTTGAAAACTCTTTGTAACACTGCCATAAACATTTTTCAAGATTACTGTTACACCAAATTCAACCTTAGCCCAACCTTAGCCCAAGTTAGCCCAATTTGGCCCACCTTGGCCCCTTTACCAAAAAAGCCCAAATTCAACCCAATTCTTGGATGATTGAAACTTAGGGAATTAAAAGGGTAGAAACCCATTAAACACTTTGAAAATATCAAAATGATACTCTAATTAATTAAAAAATTTAAATTTTGGAAAGAATATATTTAAAATTTGGATTATTAAAATAGGGATATTATTAAGAGGATATTTATTCTTTAATTTAAAAATCCCTAAATAAGTCACTACAATAATATTTAGTTCTTAATTAAAAATTAAAATAATAATCCAAATTAAATAAATTAAAAATAACCCTTAAATGAATTAAAGCTTAAAATGTTAAATGGTCCAATAATTAAAATCAAATTTAAAATCTTGGAGTTAAATTAAATTAAATTAAATTAAGTCAAGTCAAAGTTTAAATTAAATTAAAGTAACACCTTAACAATTAAATTAAATTTAAAATATTGAAACTAAAATTAAATTGAATTAAAATTAAATTAAATTAAAATTAAATTAAATTAAAATTAAATTAAAATTAAATTAAAACTAAATTAAAATTAAATTAAATTAATTTAAATCAAATTAATTAAATTAAATTAAATTAAAATCACTTAACAACAAACCTAAATGAAATCATTAAGAGTTAAATCAAAACATATCAATAATTTCAACACCTCTACAATAATATTTAAAACAGGAACATCAATCTGAAATACTAAGATAATTGAAAGTGTAAAGATTTAAATTAAATCTAAAATAATTTGAACACTATTCCAAACTTAAAATTATTAATTAAAACCTAATAGTTAAATTAAATCACTTTAAATCATTAACTCAAACTTTAAATTAAGGATGATTAAAATTCTCAATAAACCAACTTGCCTCTAAAAGCTTTAATTATTATAACTCTTAATTAGAGTATTAAGTGAGATGTCACTTCATTCATCAGGTAATCAAATACCCAAGTTCACTGAGTAAGAGACAAAGTTTAACTAAACTCCTGGATGATTAGATCACATGTTCAACTAAATTTACTTGGACTCAAAATAATCCCAGAAGTATTGAAAAGATGTTTAGGACTCGTCTTAAGCACTTCCTCAATATGACGGGATGTTTTAAAAGAACAATTGAATTTAATTGTTCTTTGATGAAGAAAATCATCCTTAAACCAAACCAACAACCTAGACGTCATAGGAGATAACTAGCAATAGGATTAGGAATTTGGTAGACAACCAAAACCCTTCAATTAGCTTTACCTATGTATCTGTTGAAATATTTAAATGCCTTAACATGTGTTTTAAGTGCAGCTTGGGATGACGGGAAGACCCTCTAGGTACGCTTTTATTTTATTGCAATTTACTTACATGCGCTGTACTTTACTTTTTTTGCATGTTAAACAAGATTGTTGCATGAAAACCAAAACCTTTAGGATAGTCCCTGAACTGAAACCAAAACTGAATTAAAAGTCATTGTAAGATAAAATTCACCGCCACAACATTCCATAATATGAAACAACTCAAAATTTAATCACAAACAGAACAACAAAACTACAATTGTAACTAAATTAAAACGTCCCGTTGAATGATCGGGAATACCTCGGATGATGTAACCCACATGTTGCTAACGGGATTTCCCACGGTCTAAATGAAAGTGTGGAACTCATTCATTTGAGTTTAGCAAATTCATCTGGACTAAGTGAATTCGATGAAAATAACGGTGTCGGGATGACGGAATTGTGGGATCTTAATCGGTTATGTTTAAACAACTTTAAGATTTGTTTTAATTAAAATATTAAAGACACTTGGATTTTAAGATTTTCTCTAAACCAAAAAACTTCTCTCATCTCCCGATTTTCACCTTCTAAAACTAAACTTCTGCAACAACAAGGAGCTCGGAGCACGGTGGGCAGCACGTCCATCTTCATCAGCTAAACTTGTGTTTACATCAGCTAAACTATTTCTTAGTTTTAAATAAACAAGCCATAGGACTTCGAGGTAGTTTTCTTAGTGCAACATAATTCCTCAACTCTTCGTTAGGCATTTACATAATCATGTTATGTAAATTAAGCCCTAACTGGTCTTAGGATTCCGAGGTAGTCGTTTGATACGACATAAACCCTCACATCTTCGAGGCTATTTGTTTGATTGTGTCATACAAATATAAGTCCTAAATAAATAAAATTGGCAGGATTGCAACATTAAATAAACTCCCAAATTGAATTCAAACAATAGGATAGTTTGGGAAGTTGCCATGATTCTTCTTGGATCCTCAGCTTCTCCTACTTCTCTTCCTTTGGATTCTCGAAACAAGTTGTTTCAAATTTAATCCATTCCCTATTGAAGTCTCCAAAATTCAATCCTTTGAAAACCTTACACTTTGAAATTCTTGAGAGCAAAACCACTGATCATTATCGAGAGTTTTCTTAAATGATTCCCGTCATTTAAGATGTAATTAACTATAGGGGCTTGCCCTTATAGGGAACGTTAAGAACCCAGGTAATATAAACCCTGTTTAATTTCTTCATATTAAACAGGGGAACTTGTCGGCTTATAAAAATGGTTCACAGACCAAAAAGGATGTCACAAATCTTCCAGTTTATTTAATGGAGCCCCATCGTCAAGCAGTGTGTTTTTCCTTCGAGATAGATACACGGTTTGTGATGTGGTGCTCATTTATATAAACTATTTCGGATGTGAGATCAGTTTGATTTCATATCATAAAATTTTCGGACTTAAAATTATTTTCAAAATCAAATGCTACTTTTCAAATTAGATATATATATATATATATATATAAACATATATATATTTAAATTAAATTTAAAATCTAAAATTCGTCGACAATTTCGTAGGCGACCCCCTTTTCAAAATACAACGCAAACCTAAAAATATGCCGACAGCAGCCAGTGCCAAATTTTCATTTTTCATCTTTTTTTGCTCCAAATTTGATCCGATTTTTCTCCTTTCATTATGACCATCCTTTTTTATCATACCTGCAAGAAAAACACAAATTACCTTCCGTTAATGTGCAATATCATTAAAAATAGTTATAAAAATGTGCATAAAAAATACTATATATTTTAGGTGTATCAAAATCCCCCAAACTTTAAATGTTACTTATCCTCAAGTGACAGTTAATCTCATAGAACATTTTAGCATGCCAATTATGTATTGAGTTTCTTAGGAAGATAACAAAATTTTGTTCTAGAAATGGAATAGTCCAATTTAGAAAAAATTTCAGTAATAAAAACCAACTAAAACTTTAGAAAGTTCTTAAGTAAAGGAAAATGACAAATATAAGTTTCTATCTAATTCAGAAATATTTGTAGATTCTTCAAAATATAGGATTCAAACACTTATTTTTCTCACTTAAAAATCTTTATTTGAAATAATTTTACTTACTATATTATAACCTTAAGCTTTAGATTTTCTCTGAACTTATACCTTAAACTTTAGGTATGAAACCAATTTTTGATTAGACCCTTAAATCCTCAAGCGTCTCCTCCCTTTTCATATATTATTTTTTACTTTTTTTTATAAGGCAAGGATTGCTATATCTGGATAGGCCTTTAATGATTTTGAATTCCACCATTCCATTTAATATAAAGTTCAGATATACATCTTTCACTTAAAAATTATAATAATAATATTTGAAAATTACTCTTCAATAAAAGAAATTTAAGCTTTGAAGAATAAAAGTCAAATCTTTTATTTATCCAAGAATTCAAAACTTCTTGTTAAAGATAGTTTAACTTTATTTAACACCTCTTCATTAAGAAAATTTTAACTTTAAGTTTTTCATGATTACTATAAATTTTAGTAAAAATCTTTTATTCATTTATATATTCAAAATTTTTGTTCCCCTAATATAACTTCATGTACATAATTGTTCTCAATCAAAAATAAGATTTATTTTTAAGTATTCTTGAGAATCAGATAAAATTTTATGTTTTTTGAAAATATTTGTTTTTAAAATTCCCCCCAAAACCTTAATTTTTAGTTAAGATAAAACATTTAAGCATAAGAAATGATATATGGGTAAGAAATAAAAATTGACATATCATGTTTGCAGGAATTTTTAATATCCTAATATGCAAGTATAACAATTTAAATAACATTGTAAAATGAAATCAAATTTAGTTTTTTAAACAAATTTTTTTTATACAAAGAAAAGTAAAAATTATAAAAAGACTTCTACATTAGTGGAGGTTTTCAAAGCAAATACACACCAACTAAAATAACACACTGATACAGATAACAGATGATAGTGGAATTTTAAAATTTTAAACATGTAATTTCCTAAGTAGAAGTTCCTAGTAGTTGTTTATAATCTCCTAACAGTTTTTGAATTAATATACACACTACTAAAAACTCTGACATAACATATACATTAAAACATTTACTAATACAAATCACTGCCACAAAGCAACATATAAAACATTAATGCAAACAACAACAAACACATCTGAATATGTATAACATAAAAAATAATACAAACTACAGTTTTACATACTATAAAGGTTCATATCACAACACAATAATCAAACTAAATACTAACAAAACAAACATCAGCAACAACAATAACAACACCACAACGAAAACAAATAATATAAATCTACTCATCATCCTCCTCATCATCATCATCCTGTTTGTTCCAATCTCTAGATGACACATAAGGTATGTAGAATGGATGAGGGGGCATCTCAGCACTCTGATCACCTCTAATCAGTCTATCCAAATATTGTTGATAACTCTCCTCATACTCATCTTGTTTCACAATATATCTTTCTACATTATTCATCTTACCATCCATATCTTTTAGATGCTCTCGAGTAAGACTCACTTTTTTCAAATTTTTTCTTAATAAACCAGTCTGTGAATCAGAAGATGATGATGCACATGAAGTAGAAGCACGAGAAGTAGATGCAGCAAAAGCAGAAGCAGTAGAAGCCCTACCAAATTCTCCTCTCCAACCAAACTCTGAATCTACAGTGTAAGCACCAACGTTTACACTGGTAATTGGTCTCAATGGCTGAAGCACCTCTTCCCAGGTTTCAAACTTCACTCCAGATCGTTCACATAATGAATGAATCAGGGAAGGAAATCCCATACCTACAGTAGTGGTTGATCTAGCACTGTTCAAAACATAATCATAAATTATTCCTCCAATGTCAATAGGCTTCCCTTGCTGAATGCAATGGTTCAACATAGCTCTTTCTCTTGTTACTTCACTATTGTGACTCGAAGGTAATAACTTAGATGAGATAAAATAATGTCATTCCTTAGAAATGGTATTCAATTTGGAAGCAGGAAAGTTCACTCTTCTATCATTTGTAATTTTTCATAACCCTCTTCCATGAGTCAGAAATTCCATGATCTCATCTAATTGTCTTTCCGTAGGATGATGGTTAGAATAAAAACATAACATGTTAGGAGTTAGTCCATAAAAAGTATTGATTGCCCCAAAAGAAAAGTTGACCTCATGCCTCCTAACCATCACTTGATTCTCTTCTGATGCAGGCAAATTTGCATAAAATTCTCGAACCACAGAAACAACAGCAACAGCGGAGAAGCAATAGTAATTCTCCTAGTTCCTTCTAGCAATCATATCTTCAATCACCTCTCCTGGTTTACTAAAACCACGCTCAGGAATCAACTTACGTGACTGCAATGCATCGACGTATCGTTCCTCAGCCCTCATACTAACAAATTTGTCAGAATCAAAATTTGTCTTTTCTCGTGCACGCTTTGACTTTGGAGCCATCTCTAAAAATTCATGAAAAATTCACCAAAAATTCCAAAATCAAACTAAACTTGCTAAAATATCTTTCAAAAGATATTTTCACTAAATCCAAGAAATTTCTCAATTTTTTTCTCAAATTTTTACCATGAATAGTGATTTTAAGATTTTCCAAAATGTACTCAAAATACATGGTGAAAGTAAAAAATGTTTACTTAGGAGTAGTGCTCTTACTTCAAGGAATCCAAATCTAACAATTTTTGTTGAGATCGGCTCTTAAATGATCCACAATATGATGCCTTAGGCTCCTCTTTTGTGATAAACCGAAAGTTGAAGACGATGCGGCTTTTGAAAATGGCTTTTTCAGGTTTTTAACAGTTGGAAACTAATTTTCACGAACTGGTGCCAAAGCACGAACTATCGGCGCTTAGCCGTGAAATCTGGCGCTTAAGCGCCGACACTTTAGCGCTTAGCCGCCAATACCTACATATTTACAATAATGGTATATGCACTAAAACACTTGGTTAATCACCCTTAATTTCTCCAAAATAATTATTCTCCCCACATAAATCTTCAATATTCCAAATCAAAATTAAATATCCATTGATTCCACACAAATTTCACACAAACACAAACTTAAATTAAAATAAACATAACACTTGACACAACTCTAGAATTTCTATCTACACATAAAGGATGAAATTCTCTAAATACAAGAGACTTTAATCTCAAACTGATAAGTGTACGTTTCTAGGATGTAACCATCACATCATTAGGCTTAATTAATACTTAAATATAAACACTAGTCATACCAAATATAACACATAAGAACACTAAACTTAACACATAAGAACACTAAACAAATAAGAACAAAGCATTCTTAATTCCATTCTCCATTAGGCTGATTATTTCCAGGACCACTATTACTCTCATTTGAGCCCTCTGGAATATAAATCTGATAGAACGGGCGATAATTGTTCATTCTTACATCTTCTTCTTCAATCCATTTGTTTTTCACAAACATCGCCTTATCTGCTTCTTCCACATACCTTGAATGACTGAATTGCATCTTGAGTTGCCATCCCATGTGCTCCAACTGCAAATTAGTTTCATTGATCTTTGCTTCCATTGAAGTCACTCGGGCTTCAATATTTGCAATCATTTCTGCAATATCTTGAATACTAACAGCGAGATAACCATTGAATAATTCTTTAACACTATCACTAATGAAGTTTTAGAATTTTTAGAAAACCATATGTCATAGGTTTTAAAAATTCCATTTAATACCCCTCTTATTTTAATTTCCATATTTAATTAATTATGTCATTAAATAAATATTAGAAATTATTTTATTAATCAATAATTAATTGGAAACAATTTCAAATTAATTATTTGATTATTATCCATGTCATTGAAATTGAATTTTGTCTCTCTTCATGACTATTCAATTTAATTTTCATTTTAATTAATTATGTCATTAATCAAAATATGAAAATTAAATCATTGGTTAATTCATTAATAAAAAATAATTTTGGAATTAATTATTTGATTAATTCCATCATTTTTAAATAATTTCTTCACTTTATGGTTTTTGAATTTAATTTTTCATTTTAATTAATTATGTCATTAATTAATTTTTTTAAAAATTGAATCTTAGCTAATTAATTAATCAAAATAATTTTGAGGTTAATTATTTGATTATTTTTTTCATTTTTATTTCATTTTGGTGCATTTTATCCTTTTATGACTTTTAATTTAGTTTTCATTTTAATTAATTATGTCATTTAATTAATTAAAATATTTAAAAATTAAATTATTAGTCAATTTCATTTAATTAATCAAAATAATCTTGAAATTAAATGTTTGATTAATTTTGTTATTTTGGGGTTTTAAACATGTCATTGGGTCAATAATTGGTTATTTGGTCAAACATTGGTCATTTTAATCAAAAATGACTTTTAGGTCATGGGTTGATCTATGGGGTCAACAGGGTTGGTCATTGGGTCAAGATTGACCATATTGACTAATGTTAAGTTTTTAGGTCAAAAGGTTGATTTATGGGGTCAACAGGGTTGGTCATTGGGTCAGAATTGACCATTTCGACCAAAGTTAACTTTTAGGTCAAAAGATTGACCTATGGGGTTAACAGGATTGGTCATTGGGTCAGGATTGGCCATTTTGACCAAAGTTGTCATTTTAGGTCAAAAGGTTGACCTATGTGGTCAACAGGGTTGGTCATTGGGTCAAGATTGACCATTTTGACCAAAGCTGACTTTTTAGGTCAAAAGGTTGACCTATTGGGTCAATAGGGTTGGTCATTGGGTCAGGATTGACCATTTTGACCAAAGTTGTGATTTTGGGCCAAAAGGTTGACCTATGGGGTCAACAGGGTTGGTCATTGGGTCAGGATTGACCATTTTGACCAAAGTTGACTTTTAGGTCAAAAGGTTGACCTATTGGGTCAACAGAGTTAGTCATTGGGTCAGGATTGACCATTTTTACCAAACCTAACTTTTTAGGTCAAAAGGTTGACCTATGAGGTCAACAGGGTTGGTCATTGGGTCAAGATTGACCATTTTGACCAAAGCTGACTTTTTAGGTCAAAATGTTGACTTATGAGGTCAACAGGGTTTGTCATTGGGTCAAGATTGACCATTTTGACCAAAGTTTACTTTTTAGGTCAGAAGGTTGACCTATCATGAAAATGAGGTCGACAAAAGGGTCCCCAATATGTGTGGAATACTACACAGGTATGCTGCACATATTGGTGTTGACCGAAGTGGTACGAAGAAATGTCAGATGTTTCATATGTTGGTTCTAAGAAGGAACATCTTTTTCGTGTCTGGAAAGGGACTTATGTCCAATAACTGGAGGAGAAATGGATGTCATTTTCCATTTCATAAAATGTCAATGTCGATATTTGGTTAGTGGAAACCATGATTTCTGTGTCAGGAAAGGATTTACATAAATAACCAGTGAGAAAATGTATGTCATATTCCATTTCTCGAAATGTCAATATTAGTTAGAGGAAAGCCATGATTTCCGTGTCAGGAAAACCATGATTTCCGTGTCAGGAAAAGGACTTACATCCAATAACTAGAAAGAGAAAATGGATGTCATATTCCATTTCTCGAAATGTCAATTTCGATATTTAGTTAAAGGAAAGCCACAATTTCCGTGTCAGGAAATGACTTACATCCAATAACCGGAAAGAGAAAATGGATGTCATATTCTATTTCTCAAAATGTCAATGTCGATATTTAGTTAAAGGAATGCCTTGATTTCCATGTCAGGAAAGGACTTACAACAAATAACCTAAAAGAGAAAATGGATGTCATATTCCATTTCTCGAAATGTCAATATTAGTTAGAGGAAAGCCATGATTTCCGTGTCAAGAAATGACTTACATCGAATAACTGGAAAGAGAAATGGATGTCATAATCCATTTCACAAAATATTAATATTAGTTAGAGGAAAGCCATGATTTCCGTTTCAGGAAAAGTACTAACATCCAATAATTGTAAAGAGAAAATGGATGTCATATTCCATTTCTTGAAATGTCGATATTAGTTAGAGGAAAGCCATAATTTCCGTGTCAGGAAAGGACTTACTTCCATTAACTGAAAGGAGAAAATGGATGTCTTATTCTATTTCTCGAAATGTCAATATTAGTTAGAGGAAAGTCGTGATTTATGTGTCAGAAAAGGACTTACATCCAATAACTGGAAGAAGAAAATGGATGTCATATTCCATTTCTTGAAATGTCAATATAGATTTTTAGTTAAAGGAGAACCATGATTTCAGTGTCAGGAAAGGGCTTACATCCACTAACCGGAAAGAGAAAATGGATGTCATATTCCATTTCTCTAAATGTCGATATTAGTTAGAGGAAAGCCATGATTTCCGTATCAGGAAAGGACTTACATCCAATAATCAGAAAGAGAAAATGGATGTCATATTCCATTTCTTGAAATGTCGATATTTAGTTAAAGGAAAGCCATGATTTCTGTGTCAGGAAAGGACTTACATCCAATAACTGGAAAGAGAAAATGGATGTCATATTCCATTTCTCAAAATGTCGATATTTAGTTAAAGGAAAGCCATGATCTCCATGTCAGGAAAGGACTTACATCTAATAACTGGAGAGAGTGGCGAACTCACTAAGATATTTGCTAGGGATATCCGCAGGGGATTTGACCTATATAGTCTGAATGATCATTCTCATATTAGTTATCGCAAGTTGTTTATCATGTCATTTCAGTTCATTTTTGCATTCTTGGACCTGACGATGTATTATAGTCAGCTAGAAAATATCTCACAAGATTTCATTCCACTTCCAATAATGTAGATAGATATCAAAAGTTCACGCTATGTTATGTATTACACAATACACGCATACACACTTTAAACTACTATGTCAAAGTTATCAGATATTGCTAGACCCACCACAAAATGTCTAGCACTCCAGAACACTGTTCATAGGATATGTCTTAGGTGTTTAAACCTTTATGGGGTCATGGCAGTTCCAAGGGTTGTAGCTCTTCCAATTATGGTATTAGTCGATATCCATCGGGTCATTTTTCAGGGCGCATTCTTCTTAGTGTTATCGATATGTGTTGTCGACTCACACTTGGTATACAGTGTTTTGAGACATCAGCTTCATTGACTTGCAAGACTAAAACTAATCCTCATGGTAAGATAATTTGATAAGATCCATGAAATTTTCCAGGGCCCACAATCTGTATTTCTCTTCCAAACAGAATAGAACATCTGTTCATCAGGGAGAGAGTGCAAAAGGGTCTTTCAAAATCTTGACTTTCAATATGAGGTTGTATATGACACGCCTAAAATATATACGCTTTTTGCTATATGATTTTACTCATTTTTTGTGATATTACACTTTAAAGGAAGGTATTTTGTATGTTTTTTGGTTTTAGGTACAAGAAATGGTGATTGGAACAAAAGGAAGCAAAAATGGTGCAATTTGGAGCAAAAACGAGCAAGAAATGAAATTCTGCCCTGACACCTTTTGATAAGTTTTTTGATGCTTAATCTCTTTTACACTTCTAGCATATTTTTGAATGAGATTACACTTTTAAAAAAAGGTTGTTTTTATGCTTATTTTGTAGTGCTATCTATTACGAACGCAACACAACTGAAATGGGGCGAAACGCAGCTGAAACGGAGCCAAACGGAGCGAAACGATGGAGCTGCGCAGCAGTCTGCTCGCGGACAGTGGCCTCGATCTCGCCGACGGTGAGATTTTCTAGAGACAGCCAAAATATGACCAAAAAGCTTGCCGGCAGCGGCCTCGAACCCGCCGACAGCACCCGGGAAGATTCTAGACCAACTTTTGGCGGTTTTGGGCCGAAATTCAACGTATTTGGACGCTTTTTCGAAGGGGTGCTTAAGGGAACTATTAGGAATTTGTCCATACTCTTTAAAATGGAGAATTTAGGTTAGAAAAGAGTAGGAGAGAAAAGGAGAGAAAAAAGAGAGGAATGTTTAGGATTCTTAGATTAAGTGTAGAAATGTAGATTTCTACCCTTTTGGAGAGAATAGAGAGGAGATTTTGAGAGAATGTGTAAGGGATTGCACTAGCATTGCATGGATCGACAGGAGACTTCGTAGGAGATTTCTTCGTCTTTCTTTCATAGGGAAAAAGCTAAGTATTGTTCTTCATTATCTTATAATTTTGTAAACAATTACCTAGTGGATTTGCTTTAATTAAATGAAGTTTATGTTCTATTTTCTTCTTGCTTTGTGACGCATCTCTCTTACTCTTTCTTCTTCTTTGAAAATAGTGACATGAGAAGATTATGCCATTATTTTCATTTTAATTTTCGATTGTATTGAGTAGAATTTATGTTTAGGATATTGGGATGCTTGCTAAAAGATGTTTTAATTATAAATGTGATGATTTTTACATGCACTTCATTTACATTACAATAAGGGCCCATTGTAGTGTTAAAATTCGTTGTTATTGCATTGTCCCAAATGGGCGGTGTAATTCTCAATAAAGTGGAACCACATTCAATGTCCATGAATGAATTGCGTAATTTATGGGGATTGAGTGCAAATAAATAGGGAAATATAATTATTGTGCGCAGAATTGGAGATTTTGGAGTGACAGGCTAAAATCCTCAATTCGGTCCTATCGTTTGGGAGCTGAAGTGTAGATGTTAGCCCTCAGGCGAGGGGAACGTGGGAGCTCCGAAGTGAGAGTCGGTATCCTCGCAGCCTAGCCGCAGATTCAGTAACCAAGCATAGGATTAGTCAATGTTCTTTATGCTGGACCAATGGGTAAAGAATAGGATTGCTCCTATTTGGCCCATACAATATTAAATGCATCTCATTTCTATACATTATCCAATTTGTTACATAAGAATAATAGTTTTTATTACCTCAAAATTCTCCAAACCAATTCATCAAAAAAGGGTTACCTTTAGAATTTTTATTTGGATTTAGTTATAGTTACTATTACATTTAACACTTGCATTTAGGAGTAGTTGCTAGATAAAACACAATTTTATTCGACATTCCAAACTAAGGACTATTAGTAGTAGACTAGAATTTAAATAGAGACCTCTTACTTCACTTCCTTGTGGGATCAATACTGGGGTTTTTAAAGAAAACTCTATATTACTTGAAGCAATACGTATACTTACGTAGTACCTCTAGTGTGTAAAATATTTTTCAATTTTTATATCATTTAAGATTTTGCACACTAGCCGCTATTTATAAATCAGGTCAAGTTTTTGGCCATCTATTCGGTTTAGAATACGTCCTTCTTTTAGTTGTCCAGCTCGTCCTTGATCACGTGCACCCATCACATGCTCGACGATGGCACCTTGCTCCACTTCATCAAAAACTTCTGTGAACAATTGAATGCCTTCCAATATATTAATGGTTCGACCATTAATATATTGAAATTGTTTTAATGTATACTTCCTAATAGCTCTGATACGTCTTACTTCCTCTCGAGAAGCAATTTATTTTTCATTTACTATTTCAGTTATCGAGAGGTCTAATGCTGGCTCATAGGGAACGGGAGTGAATACTGTCCATTGAATCCTTTCCTCCTCTTCGATCATTTCTTCCCTTAAGACATAATACGTCTCTTTAGAGGTGTTCTCAAGTATTAGAAATTTGAATTCATCATCTTTTTCCATTTGTTGCATGTATTGTCTTTCTTTTTCTGCCAACTTTTTGAGCCTTTCATTGCAATTTCTTCATTGAGCTCTTGTCATTCCAGAAGTTGATTTCTTCACCCCGCTAGTGGATGTCATTCCATCTGACTTCAATTTTCCATTGTCGGTAGGATTTTCTGTCTTATTGGTTTGCTGACAAAGCTTGAACTCCAATACGGATGGTTTTCCTTTTGCTTCTTACTGATTAGAAATGGATAGTAAAGGTCCGTCGTAGAGTAATTAAACTTGGGAGAGTTCAAATCGAAGTGAATTATTGATCCTTTTTCAACACATCGTTGGTCCAAGGCCAGACAAACACCACTTTGGAACGTGAAAAGAAGTCTTTCATTAGACATTTTTCCTAAAAACGACAGGATAATGTAACATTTCAAAGTATTATGTTAAGGAAGGATGCTTATAAACCTTGGTTTTATAAGAGAAACTGATGTCACAAGACATAGAAGTCAAGATTCATATCACAAAGATAATTTGGAAGAAAAGGATTTTTTATTATTATCCAGTTTATAAACAAGTCATTATTTTTCATGTCGCATAATATTTCTTTAGAAAATGGTCGTTGATTGGAGGCAAGATTCTTTCTCCTTGACAATCTACCAGTTGGTAAGATCCTCCGGAATATGTCTTTTCAATTACATATGGGCCCTCCCATATTAGGCCGAATTTGCCACCTATCTTTCGATGGGCTAATATAGGTCTTTGAAGAACTAAAACTAATTCACCGACTTGAAAAGTTCGGGGGCGAACTAATTTTTCATGGGCCCGTATCATTTTTGCTTGATACAGTTCAAGATTTTGCTGAGCTTGTAGACATTTGCCTTCTAAACTCTCAAGTTCTTTAAGTCGTAATTTGATATTTTCTTCTTCAGTTATCTTACTTGCTATCGCAACCCTGAGAGAAGGAATTTGAACTTCGAGTGGTAGTATAGCCTCAAAACCATATACCAAAGCAAACGGTGTTGACCGTGTTGGCATTCGATACGTAGTTCTATAAGCCCATAAAGCTTCTTTTAATCATTCATGCCACTGTCTTGGGCTGTTGACTAATGTCTTTTTCAAGATTTGAGCCAATGTTTTATTGAAAGCTTCAGCTAAACCATTAGCTTTACGATAATAGATTGTGGAATACCTCCAGTCTATCCCATGTCTTTGGATAAAGTTATTCATTTTCACATTTTTAAAGGCCAAACCCTTCAAGGGATTCCAAATCTATAAACAATGCGTCTTAAAGAAATTAAGGACTTGTTCTGCCTTGACTTCTTTAAGAAGTATCGCTTCTGCCCATTTGGAGAAATAATTAGTGGCTGCTAGAATAAATCGATGACCCTTAGATGATGTGGGATCAATAGGGCCCACTATGTCGGTCCCCCAACATTCAAACGGCCAAGATGCAATAGTTGGGTATAAAACATTTGGAGGCTAGTGTAAATCTACCCCATGTATCTGACATTGATAACATTTCTTTGCAATGTCAAGACAATCAGTCATCATTGTCGGCCAATGATAACCCATCCTTTTTATTTTCATTTTCATTTTAGGTCAAGATTGATGTGCGCCACATAAATCTGAATAGACCTCTTTAACAATCTCTTGAGCTTCAACTTGGTTTAAGCATCTTAACCACATTTGGTCAAAAGATCGTTTATAAAGGACATCATTTATTATAGCATATGATAATGCTCTTTGTTTAATTTGAGTGGCAATAAAAGTGTTTTCAAGTAACCTTCCAGTTTGCAAATATTGAATAATTGGTTGTCGCCAATCATCAATTTCGTCATTTATTGTTACTGTCATGTTTTCACTAATTTGATGCAGATTATCAATGTCAATTTGAGAAAGAACTTGTCGTCCTTTTATAGAAATTGGTATGTCGTCTTCTTCTGGACAGGCAAACACTTTTGTAAGTTTTGCTAAAGCATCCGCTAAAGAATTATCTCTTCTAGGAATTAAGAAAAATGTCGCATCAGAATTTGCTGAAGCAGCTTCAGAGTGTTACAAGAATACTGTTCAAGTCGAGGCTTCACAGTCTTGTATTTGCCAGCGATTTGATTGATTATCAGCTGAGAGTCTCCATAGATGTCAATATTTTTAATTTCCATTAGTATTGTCAATTCTAGACCGGTTATGAGCGCTTCATATTTGGCTTCATTATCTGTGTAAGGTTCTGTCAGATGATAAGAAAAAGGCATCATTATTTTGTCTGGAGTGATGAAAATCAATCCTAATCCTCCTTTGCCTGGTACAATTGTCTGTTTGTCTTTATCTTTTCGTGCACATGATGCTCCATCAAAGTAGAGTTTCCATCGTTTCTCATTAAGACTTTTTATTTCTGATATTTGTTCATCAGGTAAATCATCATTGAGAGATGATCCAGTTGGGTTTGGGTGTGTTGATAAGAAATCTGTCAAGATTTGTCCTTTGACAACAGGTAATGGTACAATTGTTATGTCAAATTGGAGTAAGATCATTGCCCATCTTGCTAATCTTCTAGAAAGTGTCGGTCGTATCACTAAATATTGTAGTGGGTTAACTCTTGAAATAAGAGTTTCTTTATGAGAAAGCATATAATGCCTTAGTTTCTAAACTACAAAAATCAAGGCTAAGCAATGTTTCTCAATTGTCGGGTATCTTATTTCTGTCTGAACCAGACAACGGCTTAAATAGTATAATGCATTTTCTTTTCCCTCGTCATTTACTTGTGCCAGTAATGCTCCAAGGGAATTGTTGAACGCCGCAGTGTAAAGGATTAGAGGTCTTCTTACTATAGGAGCCACTAAGACAGGAGGGGTTGTCAGGTATTGTTTGATATTTTCAAAGGCGTGTTGGCATTTTTCATCCCACACAAATTTGGTATCTTTTCTGGTTAGGGCAGTAAGAGGCTGACACCTACCTGACAGATTGAAAATAAAACATCTTTTATACGCTAACTTTCCTTGGAATGATCTCAATTGAGTTAGATTTTTAGGAGGAGGCATATTTAGGATAGCTTCAATTTTGAGAGGATCAATTTCTATTCCACGATGTCGAACTACAAATCCTAAAAATTTTCTTGAAGTGACACCAAAAGCGCACTTTAAGGGATTCATTTTAGGATTGTATTGTCGCAGTAGTTCAAAGGCAATCCTCAAATCGTATATGTGATCATCTTTTTGCTTACTATTAACAACCAGATCGTCCACATAACATTCGACTTGATTGTGTATTAATTCATCGAAGACCCGTCTCATGGCTCTTTGATAGGTTACACCAGCATTCTTTAGTCCAAATGGCATAACCCTGTAGCAATATACCCCTATGGGTGTACGGAAGGCTGTATTTGCTTCATCTTCTGAAAACATTTTGATTTGATTATATCCTGATCATCCATCCATAAAGGAAAATATTGTATGTTTCGATGCTATATCAACCATTAATTCAGGAATTGGTAAAGGGAATTCATCTTTTGGACATGCTTTATTCGAGTCCCTGAAGTATATGCAGACCCTTATTTGACCATTTTTCTTTTAAACTGTCAGCACATTAGCTAACCATGTAGAATAATTTTCCTCTCGTATGAAGTCGGCTTCTATCGATTTCTTGATTTCTGCAATGACTTGTTGCTCTATTTCAACACGCATCCTTCTTAGAGCTTGTTTAACAGGGATTGTGATTTGATTTATCCCAAGTTTATGGACTACGACTTCTGGAGATAAGCCAGGCATCTCATCATAAGTCCAAGCGAAGCAGTCTTTGTATTATGTCAACAATTCAATTAGGTCTTTTGCTTCCTCATCATTAAGGAATGAACTAATGAAAGTTGGTTTTGTATTTTCATTAGTTCCTAAATTTATTTCTTTCAGTTCATCAATTGACGATTTAATTTCTTCTTCTAATTCTGGAGGAACATCTTCTATTGGAAGATCAGATATCAGTTCGGAACCATGTTCTTCAGCGAAGACCAGGTCAAATTTTGTATCATCTAATGGTTCCAAAGTACCAAATCCCACACCCTTCTTGGAGTTAGGACTTCGTTTGTTATTTTTCCACATTTTTTCAAAAAAATGTGGTTGTTTTAAAGACCATTGTTTGAGCATTAAACTATTTTGAATAAATTTGTGTGCCCAAGGAGAGTACAACTCAAAAGGAATTTTCATTGATTTTGGAAGATTTTCATCATCTATTTTTACATCACTTTCAGTACTAGAAGAAGTAGAGCCAAGTCTAAACATAATTGGCTTTTTGTCACCATTACATACTTCTTTTACTACTAGATTCTCAATCTTAGCAGTAGAGATTGGGGTTAGAGTCGTAGAATGTATATAATGATTGATTTTGTCATACATAGATTCAAATTGTCTTTCTTTTTCTTCTTCTAGAGATATTTTGAATTGAGGTTCCTTTAAAACCATCGATGTCGTTTCTTCTTCAGAGTCCAGATGGATTTTGAATTTCAATGGTTTCATCATTGTAACAATTGGAACTTCTTTCCCTCGTCCTCGTCCTCGGCCTCGGCCTCGAGTAGAAGTCTAATGGGAATTTGTCCCTTTTGTCTTTGTTGAAGAAAAATGACATTTTCCATTTATTTTCTTTTCTTTGTCTTTTTCTTTCATATCCACCATTGTGTCTTTGGAGAATATTGTTTTCTTTATAGGAGCGTAATATGCTGCATCTTCATGTATACCAATTTCATGGATCGAAAACGGTTGCAAATCTCCTGGAATACGACACTGTTGTCCTTTTCGTAGATATTTTATGCATTGATGCAACAAAGAAGGAACCATTTTGTGTTCATGAAGCCATGGTCTGCTAAGTAAGGCATTAAAAGAGGTATCTGAATCAATGATATGGAATTTTTCCGTTGTCGTCCAGTAGGCTCTCTTTAAGAGTAATGTTATTGATCCAAGAGCTCATTCTCCTTGTTGATTTAATCCTCATAACATCATCGTATTTCTTGATAGTTGGGATGCGTCAATATCCAGATATGCAAGAGTTCTCAAATTCATAATGTTGATCGAGGCACATGGGTTAATAAGAACCCTTGAAAGTGTCGTGTCATTTATGTTTACTGTGATGTACAGTGGAAGATTATGTTCTGTTGTTCCAAGCAACAAGTCATTATCCGAGAAGGTATTCTTCATTGATTCTTCTAATGGACAAACTTCATTTTGAGTAGTACTAGCAAGTTGAGCTAGGCAAAGTCTGGATCTAAAAGAGCTTTTATCAATGAATCTCTAATTTCTTTGGAAAGCATAAAAGTGTCGTAGATGCTTAATTTTGCTGGTAATTTCCTCAAATGAGCTAGTACATTATAGTCCACTTCCTTATCTCTTTCAGGATGTTGAGGATGTATCGGAGGAATGATCTTTTCTGATGTGACTATTTGTTTTTCCTTTTCTTATGGAGCTATTCTAGAAGGTAGAATTTTTCCTCTCCTCAAATTGATTTCAATTATCTCTTCAAATTGGTTACTCAACTCTTTTGTCTCTAAGTCTAAAGATTCTAATTCTATGGAAATCGGCGTTCCTTGTAATTATAGCGTAGCAGTGTCATTTTCATCTTTGTCATTGTCAGAATTTTCATCAATGTTTTTGTCGTTTTGGTTGTCTTTAGATAGATCAAGATCATGTATGATTTGAGTACTGTCTTTAGAATAAGGATTTGAATTAGGATTTGAAAGATCATTTTCAGAAGCATCACCCAAAATAGACAAAATGTAAGCAAAACTGGAATTATTAATATTCATAGTAGGAGCAAAAAGGAAGTCATACAAAGTCATCAGTTCAAGGATTTTTCATCCTTCATCCAATATAGCTATCCTAGTAGAAGACGAGGAATCATAAGAATGAGAGGGTACAAAAGGAACTGTAGTCCCTATATCCGGAAGACCTCTAATCCTTTTCGGTTCTTTATTTTTCTTTTTCTTTTCTTTCTTGGGAGGCTTTGTAACCTGATATTCAGTAATGTTCTCCTCAGAAGATTCACCTCGAACAGTGCCTTTCTTTATACTTTGGAATTAAATTTCTCCACCGAAATCATATTGATTGAACCTTTGTCAAGTTCTTTCAAATATTCTTTCAGGATTACTATATTTCCTTCATTAAAGTTACACTCTAACTAGTCTTTGAAGACAAAGCATTCTTTAATCTTGTGTCCGAGCATTCTATGATAAGGACAATACTTGGGGTTGTCCTTCATGTCGACTTTTGCTGGCCTATTAGCTTCTGGTAGCTTAAATTCTAGAATTTTAAGCAAGCTACGGAATATTTGCCGATGGCCTCCATTTTAAATGAATATTCTTTATTCATTCTTTTGATCATTGTTCTTTTATCTGTTGGTACTGGGATTGGTTGTTAAAGTTGTAATTGAGGTGATGTCTGTGATGTTGGTGGATTCTGTCGTTGCTTCTTTGGTTCAAGTTGAACTTGCATCACTTGTTTACCTTTTCCACAACATTTCCCAGTCTCTTTTCAAATGTCTTAACAGTCTTTGTCTTTTCAGTCTTTTCTGTTACACTCATTTTCTTAGCTTCTTTTTGAAGATTGACAGCTTTACTGAGCAATTTTTCAAAAGTTTTATTGTGAATCCTTTAAGCATAAATGCTATAGGACCATGGATATTTTTAACCAGGATTTCAATAGCGTTTTGTTCTTGAAGTTGTGGTTCACACTTCATGCTGAAATTTCTCCAGCGCAAAATGTAATCCATTAAGCTTTCTCCTTCTTTATGTTTTTCCACAGCAGATCACCAACTGTAGTGTGATGTTGAGCTCCAACAAATCGTTATATGAAGAAACTTTCAAGCTCTACAATTGTTTTAACAGATCCATTTGGAAGTTCCGCATACCAGTCAAAGGCGACTACGTGAGACTGTTAACAATTTGTCAGGATCAAATTCCCCCCACATTACAACAGTTTGCTCTGAAATGTTCTAAATGTTGTCAGAGATTACCAGTTCCATTGAAAATTTTAAAGACAGGAGAAAAAAATCCTTCAGGCTATTGGACAGAATCAAATTCCTCTGGATATAGTCTACCCTTTGAAATTAATGATCCAGCTTTTACCTGAGTCGTTGTTTCTTTTATCTTTTGTTCCACGGGTTGTGTGATATCTTTTTCTGGAATTCCACTATGAGGGGAATCTTTTTTCTTTTGAGTGCATTCTTCAACATCTATTGGCTCTCCTTTGTCTTCTAAAATGTGGATAGCCTCTGGTCTAATGATTTCAATGGTTAGTAATAGATTTGTTGGTGGATTTTGCAACGCTACTACCAACTCCTCCATTTTCTGCTCAAGACAACTAATTTGTTCATCTCACTGTCGTATGATTGCTCGTAATTCATTTGTATCCTCTTCATTTAGTTCTCATGCTAAAGAAGTAGATCATGTTTCTACCATATTAATACTGGCAACATTTTCATTCAAACTGTCGGAAGTGTCTTTCTTTCCTTGAACGGAGAATTGTTTGATATAATTTTTTAACTTTTTCAGTCTTTCTTCAAATGATTTTGCAAGATGTTCTTTATGAGTTCGTTATTATGAACTGTCTACTGGAGTGCTCATATCATATGAATTTCGTTCAGCCGATCTTTTTTTCCATACATTGTCTTTTAGTATGGGACGAAATCCTCTAGGCGGTGTGTCATCATATGGATAATCTGCATTTTGCAGCATATGAACCAAATCTGTCAATTTAGTGGATGTATACTTCACTTCTGACATCAGTTTGTCATATTTGGTCTTGACTTTTGTAATTGTCACATCTTTTACTCTTGGCCCTAGTCGAAACATTACTGGCACTCGAGTACATTGATTTTTTGTTAGAGATAGATAACCTGTTTCTTCATAAAAAAAATCTTCTATTGCTAGAATTCTCCTTTTCATTGTTTTAGAGACTGCACATCCCATTTTGTTAAACAATCGAGAAATTAAATATTTATCTTTTCATACTAGTCTTTTAAACAGTGAATGTATAGCATGAACTGAGGGAGAACTGATGGCGATCGAATTGGTTCAGCTTGTTGACGCCGTCAATTCTCATGTCATGTCAATATCATGGAGACGCCACTCTCTTTCTCTATCCATCACCCTAATTCTTATTCTACATAGACCTTTTGTCAGAAGTCTTTGGATAAATTGAAGAAGGTTTAATCATGATAGAGATTGAGAGAAAAAGTGATCGAATGATAATCTTATAGAATAAATCTTCAGATTGTGTGATTACTGAAGTTTTTCGTGTAAGAAAATCACATGAAGATCTTGGGTAACCAGAGAGATCTTAATGGTGAAATACCTATTCTGAGTTCTTTAATCTATTGTAGGAGCAAGCTCCAATACTTAATTACACCCAGAGTAAATAATATTGATTAGGAAAACTCCCGATTAAGGTTAACATTTATTATCGAAAAAGTGTAAGTGTTGTCGTGGCAGTGCGTTTCTAAAGAATCTATACTACCAGAAGGTTTTTTTTATGTTAAACGTTTATCATTTTATCATTTTTTATGTTATGTCGGGTGTCATGTCAAGATTTCTTAATATGTATGTCATATTGTTATATGTAATGTTATGTGATGTTGCAATGTCATGTCATTTTGTCATTTTGTCATGTTGTGATGTTGTTTTATCAAGCTGCTATGATGATATTGTCTTGGTTTTATATTTGTTTTCTTCGTTTTAATTTCATCATTATTTTCTGTTTGTTAAGGTCATTTGGTCGTCGTTATGTTTTATTGTCATTCTGTTTGATTTATAATTATTTTGTCTGGCTGTTGTAATTTTGATTTGTCGTTTGTTTTGAAAGTGTCGGTTTTATGTTACATATAATGTTGATGTTAATGTCAAAGATTTTATCGTGTTATGTCAAGTGTCGGGTTTTTTGTTTGTTTTGGTTTAGTATCATATCATGTCATGTGTTATGTCAGGATGTCATAGTTTGTATGTCGTGTTATGTCATAATGTAATGTCGTAATGTCATGTCATTTTATGTCGTGTCTTAATGTGAAACATAATGTCATGTCATTTTATGTCATGTCTTAATGTGATGTCGTAATTTCATAAGATGTCATGATTAATATCTCGATTTGCCATGAGATATTTTATCTCCTATGCCGTTTTTATGTCATGAGATACCTTCAATGATGTCAAGAAGATATCATTACATACTTATTTTTGTTATTTTATTTATGATTCCATTTTATTTTAAATTTTGGTTTTGTCATGTCATTTTTTCATGTCATTTTGTGAATCATAATATCATGTCATTTTATGTCATGTCTTAAAGTGATGTCGTAATGTCATAAGATGTCGTGATTAATATCTCTATTTGTCATGAGATATTTTATCTCCTATGTCGTTATTATGTCATGAGATACCTTCAATGATGTCAGGAAGATATCATTACTTATTTATTTTTTTTATTTTGTTTAAGATTCCATTTTGTTTTAAATTTTGGTTGTCATGTCATTTTGTCATGTCATTTTGTGAATCATAATATCATGTCAATTTATGTCATGTCTTAATGTAATGTCGTAATGTCATAAGATGTCGTGATTAATATCTCGATTTGTCATGAGATATTTTATCTCCTATAAGAATATGTCGTTATTGTATCATGAGATACCTTCTATGATATCAAGAAGATATCATTATTTATTAATTTTTGATATTTTGTTTATGATTTCCTTTTGTATTAAATTTTGGTTTGTGGTGTCAAGTGAGTTGAATTGAGTTAGGTTCATTGTCAGTTGAACCTAAGGTTTAGATTTTGACTTAAGTTTAATCTGAGTTGAACTTAAGTTAGGTTTTGGTTTAGATTCAAGTTTGGTTGAACCTAACGTTTAGGTTAGGCTTAGGTTCATGTCATGTTAAAGTTAAGTATGGTTTGACTTAAGTCTAATATGGGTTAAACTTAAGTTAGGTTTTTTGGTTAGGTTCATGTCAGGTTGAACCTAAGTATGGTTTGACTTAAGTTCAATATGGATTAGACTTAAGTTAGGTTTTTGGGTTAGGTTCATGTGAAGTTGAACCTAAGTATGGTTTGGCTTAAGTCTAATATGGGTTAGAATTAAGTTAGGTTTTTGGGTTAGGTTCATGTCAGGTTGAACCTAAGTATAAGTTAAGGTTAGGTTCATGTATGTTGACCCTAAGGTTTGATGTTTGACTTAAGTTCATGTTCGGGTTGAACCTAACTATAGGTTGAACTTGGGTTCAAGTTCTGTTGAACCTAAGTTAAAAGTTAAACTTGGGTTCATGTTCTGTTTAACCTAAGTTTAGTTTATTTTGGGTTTGAGTTTGATTAAACCTTAATTAGTTAAGGTTTAATAGATTAATTAAGTCTAATGTGGTAGACTTAATTAGAGTTTAAGTTTGATTAAGTCTAATTTAGTTAAGACTTAATGGTTTAATTAGGTCTAATGCGTTAAACCTAATTAGGGTTTATGTTTGATTAAACCTTAGTTAGTTAAGATTTAATAGTTTAATTAGGTCCAATGGGTTAGACCTAATTAGAGTTTATGTTTGATTAAACCTTAGTTAGTTAAGTTTTAATGGTTTAATTAGGTCTAATGGGTTAGACCTAATTAGGGTTTATGTTTGATTAAACCTTAGTTAGTTAAGGTTTAATGATTTAATTAGGTCTAATGGGTTAGAACTAATTAGGGTTTTTGTTTGATTAAACCTTACTTAGTTAAGGTTTAATGGTTTAATTAGGTCTAATGAATTAGACCTAATTAGGGTTTATGTTTGATTAAACCTTAGTTACTTAAGGTTTAATGGTTTAATTAGGTCTAATGGGTTAGACCTAATTAGGGTTTATGTTTGATTAAACTTAGTTTGTAAAGGTTTAATGGTTTAATTAGGTCTAATGTTTTAGACCTATTAGGGTTTATGTTTTATTAAACCTTAGTTAGTTAAGGTTGAATGGTTTAATTAGGTCTAATGGGTTAGACTTAATTAGGGTTTATGTTTGATTAAACCTTAGTTAGTTAAGGTTTAATGGTTTAATTAGGTCTAATGGTTTAGACCTAATTAGGGTTTATGTTTAATTAAACCTTAGTTAGTTAAGGTTTAATTGTTTAATTAGGTCTAATGGGTTAGACCTAATTAGGGTTTATGTTTGGTTAAACCTTAGTTAGTTAAGGTTAAAAGGTATAATGAGGTCTAATGTATTAGACCTAATTAGGGTTTATGTTTGATTAAACCTTAGTTAGTTAAGGTTTAATGGTTTAATTAGGTCTAATGGGTTAGAACTAATTAGGGTTTATGTTTGATTAAACCTTAGTTAGTAAAGGTTTAATGGTTTAATTAGGTCTAATGGGTTAGACCTAATTAGGGTTTATGTTTGATTAAACCTTAGTTAGTTAAGTTTTAATGGTTTAATTAGGTCTAATGGGTTAGACCTAATTAGGGTTTGTTTGATTAAACCTTAGATAGTTAAGGTTTAATGGTTTGATTATGTTTAATATGTCCTTAAACTTAACTAAAGGTTTGATTTGTATTAAACCTAATTTAGTTAAGGTTTAATTGTTTAATTAAGTTTAATATGTCCTTAAACTTAATTAAATATTTGATTTGTATTAAACCTTATTTAGTTAAGGTTTAATGAGTTAATTAAGTTTAATATGTCCCTAAACTTAACTAAAGGTTTGATTTGTATTAAACCTAATTTTGATAAGGTTTAATGGTTTAATTAAGTTTCATATGTCCTTAAACTTAACTAAAGAGTTTGCTTTTTGTATTAAACCTAATTTAGGTAAGGTTTAATGGGTTAATTAAGTTTAATATGTCCTTAAACTTAATTAAAGAGTTTTATTTTCGTATTAAACCTAATGTAGGTAAGTTTTAATGGGTTAATTAAGTTTAATATCTCCTTAAACTTAATTAAAGATTTGATTTGTATTAAACCTAATTTTGTGAAGGTTTAATGGCTTAATTAAGTTTAATATGTCCTTAAACTTAATTAAAGGTTTGATTTGTATTAAACCTAATTAAGTTAAGGTTTAAAGGGTTAATTAAGTTTAATATGTCCATAAACTTAATTAAAGATTTGATTTGTATTAAACCTAATTTAGTTAAGGTTTAATGGGTTAAGTAAGTTTAATATGTTCTTAAACTTAATTAAAGATTTGATTTTGGTTAATAAAGTCTATTATGTCCTTAAACTTAATAAAAGAGTTTGATTTTTATATTAAACCTAATTTAGGTAAGGTTTAATGGGTTAATTATGTTTAATATGTCCTTAAACTTAATTAAAGATTTGATTTTGGTTAATTATGTATAATATGTCCTTAAACTTAATTAAAGAGTTTGATTTTTATACTAAACCTAATTTAGGTATGGTATAATGGGTTAATTAAGTTTAATATGTTCTTAAACTTAATTAAAAGAGTTTGATTTTTGTCTTAAACCCTAAAGATTAATAGTTTAGCTAGGTTTAAGTTGTCTTTAAACCTAATTATTATTTGATTTGAGTTGGATTCATCACTTGCTTAGTCCATGATGAGGTAGATTAAATATGTGAAGAGAAGGTTTTGAATTATTAATTTTAAAATTAATAAATCTTAACCTTATTTCAAAATGTCTTTTTGATTGTTTTAATGACTTGAGAATTGTTGTTTTGAGGATTTTTGTCTGTTATCCTAATGTTCTCAATAATTTTGCATTTAAATTTTCCAATTTTCCAAATTTTATAATTATTTTTGAAAGTAATTACGAAATATCATGGAAGTTAGGAAATCATATCCTAGAGAGCTATCCTAGCCTTAGAAAAATCTGAAGATATGCCTATGGACTTAAAGGTAATTCCCTAAAAATTTCATATTTTTCTGACTTGTAAATAATTTTTAATAATTAAAATAGACCAGAGGGTATTTAATTAATTAAAAATTAGATATTGAGAATAAAATTATGATATTGGTCTCATAATTTTATTCCCTTCAAGAGCTTCCAGAGGTATTTTTATTTTATTTTTATGACCTCAGGATCAAAAGATAGGAATTTTTGAAGTTTTTAAGATTTCCCTGAATTAATCCAGCCCAGAAAAATTCAGGCGCTGCCACGTGTCCTCGTACAGTCAAACAGGCTGGAGGATCTGGTGCATGGAGCGGAACAACAAACATGAAGGGCTTAGATCAGCGCCGTCCGTTCCAAAACACGGGAACGGACGGTGGAGATAATTCCCCGTTTAATTCGAAAAATTTCAAACTGTTAAACTTTAAACTTCAATATCTCCCTCATTTCTTAACAAAATTGAGTGATTTTTGAACCTATGGACTCATCTTGAGATTTAGATCACATCCATACGGTGATCATAGGGTTTCGAAATGATTAATTTTATGATTAATCAAATTCAAATTTTAATTAAAAAACAAAATTCATACCTTTGATTATCAAGCATCGGGACTTAATTGGCTTGGTTTGGCAGCTTCTTGAGGTCCTAATGAAGCTTTCCCACTCTTCAATTTGGATCCAAATCGATTTGGTATAGGTGCTAGACCCTAAGGTGGCTAATTTGAAATCTGGGCTCGGTTTGATCAAATTGGCTCGATCAGGTGGCCAATTTGGTCAAATCTTGGTTGGGTCTTGCTATTTGGGTCTTAAGCAAGATTTTTCATGTTGAGGGTTAGAGGATTTGAGCAAGGTATGAGCCTCTATTTTCTCTTCTCTCCCCTTTACATAAGCTCAAGTATGGCTTATTTATTGCAATGGGGAGTTCATGGATGGCTTTAACTCATTTCAATTCACTTGGGGAAGGTTTTAACTCTCCTAATATTATTTTAGGATAGTTTGTAGGCTAGGGTAATGATAGTCCTAGCCTAGGCCTCATAGGTTTAACTATGGTGAGGATTTGGTGTTGGGCTCTTGTCTTGCCCCCATTGGGTCCATTGTGAGGTGGATTTGGCTGGGCAAATCTTGTTGAATCCACCTCCCCTAGATGGCATTCAAGGTGATTTTCTCTATTTGAGGAAATGGTGACTCACAAGCCGCTTACTCATCTCATGCAAGCCTTAGCCATGATGGCTCTCAACCAAGGTGTGGGATGAGTTAGGCTATTGTCTCCTCTCCATTGGGTGGTCTAAGAGGTGAAGGATGAGTCATGAAAGTGAGCCCTCCCCCTTCCAACATGTCATTTAAGGTTTAGATGAGAGGGTGACACATATTTTTCTCATGCAAAATTCTTAAAATTTGGTTATAACCATGGTTAAGTATGTTACTCATGTGGATTTAATTGGTGTCTAATTTTTATTGGTGTGTTCATGAGGATGAGCCACCTCAAATTTTAATTTCAAGAGAGGATGAAACCTCATTTCCTCTCATGTTTACCTTCTTTAACCATGGTTAAAACGATAGGTTATAGGTTATTTTAATGTGTTAACCTACACCTAATAAGTCCCATGAGTCATGAATAACCCATGGATGAGGTCATTTATGATGTAATAAAGAGATTTGAAATTTTAAAAATCATGGTTTCATGGGTTAAAATTACATTTTATGCCCTTTTCATTTTAATTTCCATATCTAATTAATTATGTCTTTATTTAAATATTGGAAATTTTTTTATTAATCAATAATTAATTGGAAATAATTCCAAATTAATTATTTGATTAATATCCATGTCATTAAAATTGATTTTTGTCTCTTTTCATGACTTTTAAATTTAATTTTCACTTTAATTAATTAAGTCATTAATTAAAACATGAAAATTAAATTATTGGTCAATTAATTAATTAAAAATAATTTTGGGATTAATTATTTGATTAATTCCATTATTTTAAATCAATTTGTGGACTTTGAGATTTTATAGCTTTTGAATTTAATGTTTCATTTTTATTAAATATGTCATTAATTAAAATTTGAAATTTAATTCATTAATCAAAATAAATTTGAGATCAATTATTTGATTAATTTTTTCATTTTATGACTTTTAATTTAATCTTCATTTTAATTAATCATATCATTAGATTAATTAAAATATTGAAAATTAAATTATTAGTCAATTTAATTAATCAAAATAATTTTAGAAATTAATTTGATTAATTTTTGTCATTGTGGGGTTTTATAAATGTCACTAGTTATTTGATAAAAAATTGATCATTTTAACCAAAATTGACTTTTGAGGTCAAAAGGTTGACCTTTTGGGTCAACATGGTTGGTCATTGGGTCATGATTGACCATTTTGACCAAAATTGTCTTTCTGGGTAAAATGGTTGACCTGTGGGGTCAACAGGGGTGGTCAATGGGTCTGGTTGACCATTTTGACCAAAATTGTCATTTTGGGCCAAAAGGTTGACCTGTAGGGTCAACAGTGTTGGTCATTGGGTTAGGCTTGACCATTTTGACCAAAATTGTCATTTTAGGAAAAAAGGTTGACCTGTGGGGTCAACAGTGTTGGTCATTGGGTCAGGATTGACCATTTTGACCAAAATTGTCATTTTAGGTAAAAAGGTTGACCTATGGGGTCAACAGAGTTTGTCATAAGGTCTAGATCGACCATTTTAACCAAAATTGTCATTTTAGGTAAATAGGTTGACCTATGGGGTCAACAGGGATGGTCATTGGGTCTGGATTGACCATTTTGACCAAAATTGCATTTTAGGTAAAAAGGTTGACCTGTGGGATCAACAGGGTTGACCATTGGGTCAGGATTGACCATTTTGACCAAGATTGTCATTTTGGGTCAAATGGTTGACCTATGGGGTCAACAAGGTTGGTCATTGGGTCAGGATTGACCATTTTGACCAAAAATATCATTTTGGGTAAAAGGTATTGACCCATTGTAAAAATGAGGTCAACAAAAGGGACCCCAATATGTGTAGAATACTGCAGAAGTATTTTGCACCTATTGGCGTTGACCGAAGTGATCTGATGAAATGTCTCATGATAATCAAGAAAGGAGCAGGTGTCATACCGTTCTTAGAGAATGTCAGATGTCTCATATGTTGGTTCTGAGAAGGAACGTCCTTCTCGTGTCTTAAAAGGAATTTACTGAGAGAGAAAATGAATGTCATATTCCATTTCTCAAAATGTCAATGTCAAGATTTGGTTAGAGGAAAGCCATAATTTCTGTGTCAGGATAGGAGTTATATCTAATAACCAGAGAGAGAAAATAGATGTCATTTTTCATTTCTCGAAATGTCAATGTCGATATTTTGTTAGAGGAAAGCCATGATTTCCGTGTCAGGAAAGGACTTACATCCAATAACTGGAGAGAAAAAATGGATGTCATATTCCATTTCTCGAAATGTCAATGTCGATATTTGGTTAAAAGGAATGTCATGATTTCCGTGTCAGGAAAGGACTTACATCCGATAACTGGGAAGAGAAAATGGATGTCATATTCCATTTATCGAAATGTCAAATGTCAATTTTAAGTTAGTGGATTGCCATAAATTCCGTGTCAGGAAAAGGACTTACATCCAATAACAGAGACAGAGAGTATATGTCGTACTTTCTCTTGAAATTGTCAAAAAGTGGTTTTGAGAAGGAATGTTATGCGACTTACATTCTTTCTCAGAGAAAAAGTTAGAGGAATGCCATAATTCCGTGTCAGGAAAAGGTCTAATATCCAATAACTAAAAAGAGAGTATATGTCGTACTTTCTCTTGAAAATGTCAAATATTAGTTTTGAGAAGGAATGCTATGCGACTTACATCCTATCTCAAAATTATAGCTAATGGAATGCAATATTTCCGTGTTGGGAAATGACTTATATCCATAGCTGGAGAGAAAGTATATGTCGTACTATCTCTTCAAATGTCAAATGTCGATTTTGAGAAGGAATGCTATGCGACTTATATCCTTTCTCAAATTGATAGCTAATGGAATGCCATGTTTCCGTGTCAGGAAGGAATTTATATCCATTGCTATAAATAGAGTGGCAAACTCAGAAGGAAGAGTGTATCCACTGGGGATTTAACCTTTACATGTCGAAAGATGTTAATCATCACAAGTTTTTTTTATAATGTTTTTTTTTAATTATGTCATTTTTAATTCAAAATCTTTATTTTGGCATTTTTGGAACTGTTGATGTATTGTAGACAATTGAGGAAAGAGAGCAAATGTCTTATTCAATTTCCTCAAAAAAAGTGTCAATGTCAAAATGTCGATTTTGGAATAGGAATGCGTATGAGACTTATATCATATCCAAAGGAAAATCGCTAAAGGAAAGCCAATGTCTAATGGTCTTACATCCAACAGTGGAAAAGAGAGTAGATGTCATCTTCCATTTAAAGAGATCTCACACTATCAATGTCAAAATGTCTATTTTGGAATAGGAATGCGTTTGAGACTTATATCATATCCAATGAGAGATTTATAAAGGAAAGCCAATGTCTTGATGGTCTGATATCCAATCGCGAGAGAATAGATGTCATCTTCCATTTAAGGAGGTCTTACACTATCTCTTAGCAATTTCAATGTCAAAATGTCGATTTTGGAATATGAATGCGTATGAGACTTATATCCTATCCAATGAAAGATTGCTAAAGGAAAGACAATGTTTGATGGTCTTATATCCAATAGTGATAAAGAGTGTAGATGCCATTTTTGATTTAAGGAGGTCATACACTATCAATGTCAAAATGTCAATTTTGGAATAGGAATGCGTTTGAGACTTATATCATATCCAATGAGAGATTGCTAAAGGAAAGCCAATGTCATGATGGTCTGATATCCAATAGCGAAAGAATAGATGCCATCTTCCATTTAAGGAGGTCTTACACTATCTCTTAGAAATTTCAATTTCAAAATGTCGATTTTTGAATAGGTATGCGTATGAGACTTATATCCTATCCAAAGAAAGATTGCTAAAGGAATGCCAATGTCTGATGGTCTTATATCCAATAGCGAGAAAGAGTGTAGATGCCATTTTCCATTTAAGGAGTTCTTATACTATCTCTTAGAAATGTCAATATCAAAATATTGATTTTGGAATTGGAATGCATATGAGACCTATATCCTATCCAAAGAAAGATTGCTAAAGGAAAGCCAATGTCATGATGGTCTTCCATCCAATAGCGAGAAAGAGAGTAGATGCCATTTTCCATTTAAGGAGGTCTTACACTATCTCTTTGAAATGTCGATGTCAAAATGTCAATTTTGGAATAAGAATGCTTATGAGACTTATATCCTATCCAATGAAAGATTGCTAAAGGAAAGCCAATATCATGATGGTATTACATCCAATAGCGAGAAAGAGAGTAGACGCCATCTTCCATTTAAGGAGGTCTTACACTATCTCTTAGAAATGTCAATGTCAAAATGTTAATTTTGGAATAGGAATGCGTATGAGACTTATATCTTATCCAAAGAAAGGTTGCTAAAGGAAAGCCAATTTCATGATGGTCTTACATCCAATATCAAGAAAGAGAATATATGTCATCTTCCATTTAAGAAGGTCTTACACTATTTCTTAGAAATTTCAATGTCAAAATGTCGATTTTAAAATAGTAATGCGTATGAGACTTATATCCTATCCAATGAAAGTTTTCTAAAGGAAAGCCAATGTCATGATGGTCTTACATCCAATAGTGAGAAAGAGAGTAGATGTCGTCTTCCATTCAAGGAGGTCTTACACAACCTCTTAGAAATGCCAATGTCATTTTCTTTTGTCTTGGTTATTTGTTTCCCAATTTACAAAACAAGTCATTCATTTTTGTTTATGTCGCATCTTTTTCAAATACTTCCCATTGATTGGGTGTATTATGTCTTCTTGATAGTCTACCAACTGACAGGATTTCCCCAAATGTGTCTTCTTAACAACCATATGTGCCTTCCCATGAGGATAGGTGTTTGAAGTACTAAATCCAAATCCCTGATCTGAGTGTCCTAGGGTGAACCAATTTATCATGGGCCCGTACAATGCTTGTCAGTCATGTAGGTTCATAAAGCTTCCATTAATCACCAATTCTATAAAGATCATTCAGATTGTCCTTCAAAAATCACCTTAACATTTCCAAATTGGGATTGGGGTTCGATCTTTGGAAAATTATGACTTTAGAGTATAATTTCCATTAATCTCCAATAACAAAAACATTTACCTTAGTTCTTACTTTCTGGGTCTTAGGAATTTTTTGAAAATGTGATCAAAATATCTTTTATCTTCTAAAGATATGTTTGAACCAATTAATAGTCAACCAAAAGACGAGATCACTTAATTCTTTCCTGAATATAATATCAGAAGAATTTTCTTAAGTTGTTTTTCAAGATTTATCAATTAGGGGAGAATTTGGACACCAATTTTTAATTTTATGCTCACCTCAAGCTTCTTTTCAGAGAATTACTATATTTGGTGGAGCATGTTAAAGATTTTGAATGTTTGAATTGAGACACCAATTTTTGATTTTGTGCCCACCTCAAGCTTCTTTTTAGAAACCTTAATTCTTTTTTTTTCTTTTTTTCTTTTTTTTTGGTAGGGCAATATTTAATGATTTTGAATGTTTGAACTCAAACACCAATTTTTGATTTGCTACTCACCTAAAGCTTCTTCTCAGAGAATTACTATATCTGGTAGCGCATGTTTTAAGGGTTTTGAATGTCCAAACTCCCCTAATTAATAATTCTCAAATATTTCTTAAGACGAATTCTGAGATATTATAACTCATTCTGAAGTCAGGACCCATCACATGGCAGAAGATTAAGAGGCTCGTGACATCTTTAGTAAATTACTTGCATTTTGATCACAATATTTTATTTTTCATTTAGGACCCAGTATGAAGATTTAAGATAAAGGGCCTAGTTATTAGGGCATTAATTTCATTTTCCCCTTGAAATCATAATTTTCTTGTCAAAATGTCAGAATTTTGTCTTGAATTCTTCCTTTCTGAATTGTCTTTTTGTCAATAGGTGAATGAGAAGAATATTTCCAAAGATATTAAATCCAAAGATTTCAAATTTCTTTCTTCCTCAAAGATCAATTTGGATTTTATTTCTAAACATATTAGATCCAAAGATTTCAGATTTCAACCCTCGTTACAGATCAATTTTCATTTCTCCACAGAGGACATGCTAGTTGACTAGTTCTAGAACTAGACTAGACATAGATTAGATTTTCGCTTCAGTCGATTTCTTTCTTTCTACAAAACTGTCCAAAGGGAAACCCTTGATGGAATTCATCCAAAAGCGATTCTCTTCCAAAATTTGATTAATGATTTTCATTTTTAGAGTCTTTGGTAGATTGAAAAATCAGAACCTTGAAGGTAGGAAAAAGATCAACCAGAAGAGTGGTTCAGAGGCTGTAAAAAGCATAACCATGAAGAATGGGTTCAGAGGCCATAAAGGCATAACCTAGGGGAGTGGTTCAGAGGCTATAAAAAGTATGACCACGAAGAATAGGTTCAGAGGCCATAAGGCATAACCTAAGGGAATGGTTCAGAGACTGTAAAAAGCATAAACACGAGGAATAGGTTCAGAGGCCATAAAGGCATAACCTAGGGAAGTGGTTCAGTGGCTGTAAAAAGCATAACCACTAAGAATAAGTTCAGAGGCCATAAAGGCATAACCTAGGGAAGTGGTTCAGAGGCTGTAAAAAGCATAACCACGAAGAATAGGTTCAGAAGCCATAAGGGCATAACCTAAGGGAATGGTTTACAAGCTGTAAAAAGCATAACCACCAAGCCCAATAAACTGAACATGTTTGGCTGAGAAAGTATTTGTCTGAACTTATTCAAAACGATAATATCGGTCTGTCTGACAACAGAATCGATGAACACTCCGTACCTGGGTGGGAAGGGAGGGAACACATGTTAATTTTGTATGTCTTTTATGTCATTTTGGTCTGTCGATTATGGAATTGTAACATTTTAGGATTTGTTTGTCATAAACAAATCTTTAAATCGAAGAGGTATTAGTTCTATTTTACTCGAGATTGAGTAAGATATAGAACTAATAAAAGGATTATTTAGCCTTTCAAAAGACATATTATCATAGTCATGAGGACAAATTGATTAACCAAAGATGAGGAGAGAGAATGTCCCCAGCGGAGTCGCCTCTGTCTGATGGCGATCAAATTGGTTCAGCTTGTCGACGCCGTCAATTCTCATGTCATGTCAATGTCATGGAGTCGCCACTCTCTTTCTTTATCCATCACCCTAATTCTTCTTCTACTTGGACCTTTTGTCAGAAGTCTTTGGAGAAATTGAAGAAGGATTAATCATGATAGAGATTGAGAGAAAAAGAGATCGAATGATAATCTCATAGAATAAATCTTTAGATTGTGTGATTACTGAAGTTTTCGTATAAGAAAATCACATGAAGATCTTAGGTAAACAGAGAGATCTTATAGGTGAAATACCTATTCTGAGTTCTTTAATCTCTTATAGGAGCAAGCTCCTATAATAATTACATCCTGAGCAAATAATATTGCCTAGGAAAACTCCCTATTAAGGTTAACATTTTTCCTCAAAAAAGTGTAAGTGTTGTCGTGGCAGTGCGTTTCTAAAGAATCTATACTACCAGAAGGTTTTGTTTATGTTGAACGTTTATCATTTTATCATTTTTTATGTTATGTCGGGTGTCATGTCAAGATGTCTTAATATGTGTGTCATATTGTTGTATGTAATGTTATGTGATGTCGCAATGTCATGTCATTGTGTCATTTTGTCAAGTTGTGATGTTGTTTTGTCAAACTGCTATGATCATATTGTCTTGGTTTTAAGCTTTTTTTTTTTAATTTCATCATTGTTTTGTGTTTGTTAAGGTCATTTTGTCGTCGTTATGTTTTATTGTCATTCTGTTTGATTTATCATTATTTTGTTTGGCTGTTGTAATTTTGATTTGTCATTTGTTTTGGAAGTGTCGGTTTTATGATAGATATCATGTCGATGTCAATGTCAATGATTTTATCGTGTTATGTCATGTGTCGGGTTTTTTGTTTGTTTTGGTTTAGTATCATATCATGTCATGTGTTATGTTGGGATGTCATAGTTTGTATGCCGTGTTATGTCATAATGTGATGTCGTAATATCATGTCATTTTATGTCGTGTCTTAATGTGAATCATAATGTCATGTCATTTTATTTCATGTCTTAATGGGATGTCGTAATTTCATAAGATGTCGTGATTAATATCTCGATTTGTCATGAGATATTTTATCTCCTATGTCGTTATTATGTCATGAGATACCTTCAATGATGTCAAGAAGATATCATTACTTATTTATTTTTGTTATTTTGTTTATGATTCCATTTTGTTTTAAATTTTGGTTTTTTCATGTCATTTTGTCATGTCATTTTCTGAATCATAATATCATGTCATTTTATGTCATGTCTTAATGTGATGTCGTAATATCATAAGATGTCACGATTAATATCTCGATTTTTCATGAGATATTTTATCTCCTATGTTGTTATTATGTCATGAGATACCTTCAATGATGTCAAGAAAATATCATTACTTATTTATTTTTGTTATTTTGTTTATGATTCCATTTTGTTTTAAATTTTGGTTTTGTCATGTCATTTTGTGAATCATAATATCATGTCATTTTATGTCATGTCTTAATATGATGCCGTAATGTCATAAGATGTCATGAATAATATCTCAATTTATCATGAGATATTTTATCTCCTATGTCGTTATTATGTCATGAAATACCTTCGATGATGTCAAGAAGATATCATTACTTATTTATTTTTGTTATTTTGTTTATAGTTCTATTTTGTTTTAAATTTTGGTTTTGTCATGTCATTTTGTCATGTCATTGTGTGAATCATAATATCATGTCGTTTTATGTCATGCCTTAGTATGATGTCATAATGTCATAAGATGTTGTGATTAATATCTTGATTTGTCATGAGATATTTTATCTCCTATAAGAAGATGTCGTTATTATATCACGAGATACCTTCTATGATATTAAGAAGATATCATTATTTGTTTATTGTTGTTATTTTGTTTATGATTTCCTTTTGTTTTAAATTTTGGTTTGTGGTGTCATGTGAGTTGAATTGAGTTAGGTTCATTATCAGTTGAGCCTAAGGTTTAGATTTTGACTTATGATTAATATGAGTTGAACTTAAGTTAGGTTTTGGTTTAGATTCATGTTAGGTTGAACCTAAGGTTTAGGTTACACTTAGGTTTATGTCATGTTAAACCTAAGTATGGTTTGACTTAAGTCTAATATGGGATAGACTTAAGTTAGGTTTTTGGGTTAAGTTGATGTTAGATTGAACCTAAGTATGGTTTGACTTAAGTCTAATATGGGTTAGACTTAAGTTAGGTTTTTGGGTTAGGTTCATGTCAAGTTGAACCTAAGTATGCTTTGACTTAAGTCTAATATGGGTTAGACTTAAGTTAGGCTTTTGGGTTAGGTTCATGTCAGGTTGAACCTAAGTATAGGTTCATGTATGTTGAACCTAAGGTTTGATGTTTGACTTAAGTTCAAGTTGGGTTTGAACCTAAGTATAGGTTGAACTTGGGTTCATGTTGTGTTGAACCTATGTTAATGTTGAAATTGGGTTCATGTTGTGTTGAACCTAAGTTAAGTTTATTTTGGGTTTGAGTTTGATTAAACCTTAATTGGTTAAGGTTTAATAGATTAATTAAGTCTAATGTGGTAGACTTAATTAGAGTTTAAGTTTGATTAAGTCTAATTTAGTTAAGACTTAATGGTTTAATTAGGTCTAATGGGTTAAACCTAATTAGGGTTTATGTTTGATTAAACCTTATGTAGTTAAGATTTAATGGTTTAACTAGGTCTAATGGGTTAAACCTAATTAGGGTTTATGTTTGATTAAACCTTAGTTAGTTAAGGTTTAATGGTTTAATTAGGTCTAATGGGTTAGACCTAATTAGGGTTTATGTTTGATTAAACCTTAGTTAGTTAAGGTTTAATGGTTTAGTTAGGTCTAATGGATTAGACCTAATTAAGGTTTATGTTTGATTAAGCCTTAGTTCGTTAAGGTTTAATGGTTTAATTAGGTCTAATGGGTTAGACCTAATTAGGGTTTATGTTTGATTAAACCTTAGTTAGTTAAGGTTTAATGGTTTAAATAGGTCTAATGGGTTAGACCTAATTAGGCTTTATGTTTGATTAAACCATAGTTATTTACGGTTTAATTGTTTAATTAGGTCTAATGGGTTAGAACTAATTAGGGTTTATGTTTTATTAAACCTTAGTTAGTTAAGGTTTAATGGTTTAATTAAGTTTAATATGTCCTTAAACTTAACTAAAGGTTTAATTTGTTTTAAACCTAATTTAGTTAAGGTTTAATGGGTTAGTTAAGTTTAATATGTCCTAATACTTAATTAAAGATTTGATTTGTATTAAACCTAATTTAGTTAAGGTTTAATGGGTTAATTAAGCTTAACATGTCCTTAAACTTAATTAAAGGTTTGATTTGTATTAAACCTAATTTAGTTAAGGTTTGATGGGTTAATTAAGTTTTGTATGTCCTTAAACTTAATTAAAGAGTTTGATTTTTGTATTAAACCTAATTTAGGTAAGGTTTAATTGGTTAATTAAGTTTAATATGTCCTTAAACTTAATTAAAGAGTTTTATTTTTGTATTAATCCTAAATTAGGTAAGATTTAATGGGTTAATTAAATTTAATATCTCCTTAAACTTAATTAAAGATTTGATTTGTATTAAACCTAACTTAGTTAAGGTTTAATGGATTAATTAAGATTAATATGTCCTTAAACTTAATTAAAGGTTTAATTTGTATTAAACCTAATTTAGTTAAGGTTTAATGGGTTAATTAAGTTTAATATGTCCTTAAACTTAATTAAAGATTTGATTTGTATTAAACCTAATTTAGTTAAGGTTTAATGGGTTAATTAAGTTTAATATGTCCTTAAACTTTATTAAAGATTTGATTTTGGTTAATTAAGTCTAATATGTCTTTAAACTTAAATAAAGAGTTTGATTTTTATATTAAACCTAATTTAGGTAAGGTTTAACGTGTTAATTAAGTTTAATATGTCCTTAAACTTAATTAAAGATTTTATTTTGGTCAATTAAGTCTAATATGTCCTTAAATTTAATTAAAGAGATTGATTTTTATATTAAACCTAATTTAGGTAAGTTTTAATGGGTTAATTAAGTTTAATATGTCCTTAAACTTAATTAAAGATTTGATTTTGGTTAATTAAGTCTATTATGTCCTTAAACTTAATTAAAAAGTTTGATTTTTATATTAAACCTAATTTAGGTAAGGTTTAATGGGTTAATTAAGTTTAATATGTCCTTAAACTTAATTAAAGATTTGATTTTTGTGTTAAACCTACTTTAGGTATGGTTTAATGGGTTAATTAAGTTTAATATGTCCCTAAACTTAATTAAAGATTTGATTTTTGTATTAAACCTAATTTAGGTAAGGTTTAATGGGTTAATTAAGTTTAATATGTTCTTAAACTTAATTAAAAGAGTTTGAATTTTGTCTTAAACCCTAAGGTTTAATAGTTTAGCTAGGTTTAAGTTGTCATTAAACCTAATTATTGTTTGATTTGAGTTGGATTCATCACTTGCTTAATCCAAGATGAGATAGATTAAATATGTGAAGGGAAGGTTTTGAATTATTAAATTTAAATTTAATAAATCTTAACCTTATTTCAAAATGTCTTTTAGATTGTTTTGATGACTTGAGAATTGTTGTTTTAGGATTTTTGTCTGTTATCCTAATGTTCTCAATCATTTTGCATTTAAAGTTTCCAATTTTCCAAATTTTATAATTATTTTTGAAAATAATTACAAAATATCATGGAAATTAGGAAATCATATCCTAGAGAGCTATCCTAGCCTTAGAAAAATCAGAAGAAATGCCTAAGGACTTAAAGGTAATTTCCTAAAAATTTCATATTTTTCTGACTTGTAAATAATTTTTAATAATTAAAATACACCAGAGAGTATTTAATTAATTATAAATAAAATACTTAGAATAAAATTATGATTTTGGTCTCATAATTTTCTTCTCTTCAAAAGCTTTCCAGAGGTTATTTTATTTTATTTTTATGACCTCTGGATCAAAAGATATGAATTTTTGAAGTTTTTAAGATTTCCCTGAATTTATCTAGCCCAAATAATACAGGTGCTGCCACACATCCTTGTACCGTCGAACAGGAGGGAAGATCCGGTGTATGGTGCGGAACAACAAACACGACGGGCTTAGATCAGCGCCGTCCGTTCCAAAATACGGGAACGAACGGCGGAAATAATTCCCCATTTAATTTGAAAAATTTCCAACCGTTAAACTTCAAACTTCAATATCTCCCTCATTTCTCAACGAAATTGAGTGATTTTTGAACCTATGGACTCATCTTGAGATGTAGATCACATCCATACGGTGATCATAGGGTTTCGAACTGATTAATTTTATGATTAATCAAATTCAAATTTTAATTAAAAAACAAAATTCATACCTTTGATTATCAAGCTTCGGGACTTAATTGGCTTGGTTTGGCAGCTTCTTGAGGTCCTAATGAAGCTTTCCCACCCTTCAATTTGGATCCAAATCGATTTTGTATAGGTGCTAGACCCTAAGGTGGCTAATTTGAAATCTGAGCTCGGTTTGATCAAATTGGCTCGATCAGGTGGCCAATTTTGTCAAATCTTGGTTGGTTCTTGCTATTTGGGTCTGAAGCAAGATTTTTCATGTTGAGGGTTAGAGGATTTGAGCAAGGTATGAGCCTCTATTTTCTCTTCTCTCCGCCTTTACAAAAGCTCAAGTATGGCTTATTTATAGCCTTGGGGAGTTCATGGCTGGCTTTAACTTTATTCAATTCACTTGGGGAAGGTTTTAACTCTCCTATTATTACTTTAGGATAGTTTTTAGGCTAGGGTAATGATAGTCCTAGCCTAGGCCTCATAGGTTTAACTATGGTGAGGATTTAGAGTTGGGCTCTTGTCTTGCCCCCATTGGGTCCATTGTGAGGTGGATTTGGCAGGGCAAATCTTGTTGAATCCACCTCCCCTAGATGTCATTCAAGGTGATTTGCTCTATTTGAGGAAATGGTGACACACGAGCCTCTTACTCATCTCATGCAAGCCTTAGCCATGATGGCTCTCAACCAAGGTGTGGGATGAGTTAGCCTCTTGTCTCCTCTCCATTCGGTGGTCTAACAAGAGAAGGATGAGTCATGAGAGTGAGCCCTCCCCCTTCCAACATGTCATTTAAGGTTTAGATGAGAGGGTGGCACATATTTTTCTCTTGCAAAATTCTTAAAATTTTGTTATAACCATGGTTAAGTATGTTACTCATGTGGGTTTAATTGGTGTCTAATTTTTATTGGTGAGTTCATGAGGATGAGCCACCTTAAGTTTTAACTTCATGAGAGGATGACACCTCATTTCCTCTCATGATTACCTTCTTTAACCATGGTTAAAATGATAGGTTATAGGTTATTTTAATGTGTTAACCTACACCTAATAAGTCCCATGAGTCATGAATAACCCTTGGATGATGTCATTTATGATGTAATAAAGAGATTTGAAATTTTGAAAATCATGGTTTCATGGGTTAAAATTCCATTTTATGCACTTTTCATTTTAATTTCCATATTTAATTAATTATGTCATTATTTAAATATATGAAATTATTTTATTAATCAATAATTAATTGGAAATAATTTCAAATTAATTATTTGATTAATATCCATGTCATTAAAATTGATTTTTGTCTATTTTCATGACTTTTCAATTTAATTTTCACTTTAATTAATTAAGTCATTAATTAAAACATGAAAATTAAATTATTGGTCAATTAATTAATTAAAAATAATCTTGGGATTAATTATTTAATTAATTCCTTTATTTTTAATTAATTTGTGGATTCTGAGATTTTATGGCTTTTGAATTTAATTTTTCCGTGTTGGGAAATGACTTATATCCATAGCTGGAGAGAAAGTATATGTCGTACTATCTCTTCAAATGTCAAATGTCGATTTTGAGAAGGAATGCTATGCGACTTATATCCTTTCTGAAATTGATAGCTAATGGAATGCCATGTTTCCGTGTCAGGAAGGAACTTATATCCATTGCTATAAAGATAGTGGCAAACTCAGAAGGAAGAGTGTATCCGCTGGGGATTTAACCTTTACAGGTCGAAAGATGTTAATCATCACAAGTTTTTTTTATTATGTATTTTTTTAATTATGTCATTTTTAATTCAAAATCTTTATTTTGGCATTTTTGGAACTGTTGATGTATTGTAGACAATTGAGGAAAGAGAGCAAATGTCTTATTCAACTTCCTCAAAAAAAGTGTCAATGTCAAAATGTCGATTTTGGAATAGGAATGCGTATGAGACTTATATCATATCCAAAAGAAAATCGCTAAAGGAGAGCCAATGTCTAATGGTCTTACATCCAACAGTGGAAAAGAGAGTAGATGTCATCTTCCATTTAAAGAGATCTCACACTATCAATGTCAAAATGTCAATTTTGGAATAGGAATGCATTTGAGACTTATATCATATCCAATGAGAGATTTATAAAGGAAAGCCAATGTCTTGATGGTCTAATATCCAATGGCGAGAGAATAGATGTCATCTTCCATTTAAGGAGGTCTTACACTATCTCTTAGCAATTTCAATGTCAAAATGTCGATTTTGGAATGTGAATGCGTATGAGACTTATATCCTATCCAATGAAAGATTGATGAAGGAAAGACAATGTTTGATGGTCTTATATCCAATAGTGATAAAGAGTGTAGATGCCATTTTTGATTTAAGGAGGTCTCACACTATCATTGTCAAAATGTAAATTTTGGAATAGGAATGCATTTGAGACTTATATCATATCCAATGAGATATTGCCAAAGGAAAGTCAATGTCATGATGGTCTGATATCCAATAGCGAGAGAATAGATGCCATCTTCCATTTAAGGAGGTCATACACTATCTCTTAGAAATTTCAATGTCAAAATGACGATTTTGGAATAGGAATTCGTATGAGACATATATCCTATCCAAAGAAAGATTGCTAAAGGAAAGCCAATGTCTGATGGTCTTATATCCAATAGCGAGAAAGAGTGTAGATGTCATTTTCCATTTAAGGAGTTCTTATACTATCTCTTAGAAATGTCAATGTCAAAATATCGATTTTGGAATAGGAATGTATATGAGACTTATATCCTATCCAAAGAAAAATTTCTAAAGGAAAGCCAATGTCATAATGGTCTTCCATCCAATAGCAAGAAAGAGAGTAGATGCCATTTTCCATTTAAGGATGTCTAACACTATCTCTTAGAAATGTCGATGTCAAAATGTCAATTTTGGAATAAGAATGCGTATGAGACTTATATCCTATCTAAAGAAAGATTGCTAAAGGAAAGCCAATGTCATGATGGTCTTACATCCAATAGCGAGAAAGAGAGTATATGTCATCTTCCATTTAAGGAGGTCTTACACTATCTCTTAGAAATGTCAATGTCAAAATGTCAATTTTGGAATAGGAATGCCTATGAGACTTATATCCTATCCAAAGAAAGGTTGCTAAAGGAAAGCTAATTTCATGATGGTCTTACCTCCAATAGCGAGAAAGAGAATAGATGCCATCTTCCATTTAAGAAGGTCTTACACTATTTCTTAGAAATGTCAATGTCAAAATGTCGATTTTGGAATAGGAATGCATATGAGACTTATATACTATCCAATGAAAGTTTTCTAAAGGAAAGCCAATGTCATGATGGTCTTACATCCAATAGTGAGAAAGAGAGTAGATGTCGTCTTCCATTCAAGGAAGTCTTACACAACCTCTTAGAAATGTCAATGTTGTTTTCTTTTGTCTTGGTTATTTGTTTCCCAATTTACAAAACAAGTCATTCATTTTTGTTTATGTCGCATCTTTTTCAAATGCTTCCCATTAATTGGGTGTTTGAAGTACTAAATCCAAATCCCTGATCTGAGTGTCATAGGGTGAACCAATTTATCATGGGCCCGTACAATGCTTGTCAGTCATGTAGGTTCATAAAGCTTACATTAATCACCAATTCTATAAAGGTCATTCAGATTGTCCTTCAAAAATCACTTTAACATTTCCAAATTGGGATTGGGATTGCATCTTCGGAAAATTATGACTTTAGAGTATTTTTTCCATTAATCTCCAATAACAAATCCATTTACCTTAGTTTTTTCTTTCTGGGTCTTAGGAATTTTTCGAAAATGTGATCAAAATATCTTTTATCTTCTAAAGATATGTCTGAACCAATTAATAGTCAACCAGAAGACGAGATCACTTAATTCTTTCCTGATTATAATATCGGAAGAATTTTCTTAAGACGTTTTTCAAGATTTATCAATTAGGGGAGAATTTGGACACCAATTTTTAATTTTATGCTCACCTCAAGCTTCTTTTTAGAGAATTACTATATCTGGTGGTGCATGTTAAAAATTTTGAATGTTTGAATTGAGACACCAATTTTTGATTTTGTACTCACCTCAAGCTTCTTTTTAGAAACCTTCTTTCTTTTTTTTTCTTTTTTCTTTTTTTTTTGGTAAGGCAATATTTAATGATTTTGAATGTTTGAACTCAAACACCAATTTTTGATTTGCTACTCACCTCAAGCTTCTTCTCAGAGAATTGCTATATCTGGTAGAGCATGTTTTAAGGGTTTAGAATGTCCAAACTCCCCTAATTAATAATTCTCAAATATTTCTTAAGACGAATTCCAAGATATTATAACTCATTCAGAAGTCAGACCCAATCACATGGTAGAAGATTAAGAGGCTCGTGACATCTTTAGTAAATTACTTACATTTTGATCACAATATTTTATTTTTCATTTAGGACCCAGACTGAAGATTTAAGATAAAGGTCCTAGTTATTAGGGCATTAATTTCATTTTCCCCTTGAAATCATAATTTTCTTGTCAAAATGTCAGAATTTTTTTTCTTGAATTCTTCCTTTCTGAATTGTCTTTTTGTCAATAGGTGAATGAGAAGAATATTTCCAAAGTTATTAAATCCAAAGATTTCAAATTTCATTCTTCCTTAAAGATCAATTTGGATTTTATTTCTAAAGATATTAGATCCAAAGATTTCAGATTTCATCACTCGTCACAGATCAATTTTCATTTCTCCACAGAGGACATGCTGGTTGACTAGTCCTAGAACTAGACTAGACATATATTAGATTTTCGCTTCAGTTGATTTCTTTCTTTCTGCAAAACTGTCCAAATGGAAACCCTTGATGGAATTCATCCAAAAGCGATTGTCTTCCCAAAAATTGATTAATGATTTTGATTTTTAGAGTCTTTGTAGATTGACAAATCAGAACCTCGAAGGTAGGAAAAAGATCAACCAGAAGAGTGGTTCAGAGGCTGTGAAAAGCACAACCATGAAGAATAGGTTCAGAGGCCATAAAGGCATAACCTAGGGGAGTGGTTCAGAGGCTATAAAAAGTATGAACACAAAGAATAAGTTCAGAGGCCATAAGGGCATAGCCTAAGGGAGTGGTTCAGATACTGTAAAAAGCATAAACACGAAAAATAGGCTCAGAGGCCATAAAGGCAAAACCTATGGAAGTGGTTCAGAGGCTGTAAAAAGCATAACCACTAAGAATAGGTTCAGAGGCCATAAAGGCATAACCTAGAGAAGTGGTTCAGAGGCTGTAAAATGCATAACCACGAAAAATAGGTTCAGAGGCCATAAGGGCATAACCTAAGGGAATGGTTCAGAGGCTGTAAAAAGCATATCCACCAAGCCAGATAAACTGAACATGTTTGGCTGAGAAAGTATTTGCCTGAACTTATTCAAAACAGCAATATCGGTTTTTCTGACAATATAATCGATGAACACTCCGTACCTGAGTGGGAAGGGAGGGAACACATGTTGTTTTCGTATGTCTTTTATGTCATTTTGGTCTGTTGATTATGGAAATGTAACATTCTATGATTTGTTTGTCGTGAACAAATCTTTAAATCGAAGAGGTATTAGTTCTATTTTACTCGAGATTGAGTAAGATATAGAACTAAAGAAAGAATTATTTAGCCTTTCAAAAGACATATTGTCATAGTCATGAGGACAAATTGATTAACCAAAGATGGGGAGAGAGAATGTCCCCAGCTGAGTCGCCACTCTCTGATGGCAATCGATTTGGTTCAGCTTGTCGACGCCGTCAATTCTCATGTCATGTCAATGTCATGGAGTCACCACACTCTTTCTCTATCCATTACCCTAATTCTTATTCTACTTAGACCTTTTGTCAGAAGTATTTGGAGAAATTGAAGAAGGATTAATCATGATAGAGATTGAGAGAAAGATTTCGAATGATAATCTCATAGAATGAATCTTCAGATTGTGTGATTACTGAAGTTTTTCGTATAAGAAAATCACATGAAGATCTTGGGTAACCAGAGAGATCTTATAGGTGAAATACCTATTCTAAGTTCTTTAATCTCCAATAGGTGCAAGCTCTTATAGTTAATTACATCCTGAGCAAATAATATTGCCTAGGAAAACTCCCGATTAAGGTTAACATTTATCCTCGAAAAAGTGTAAGTGTTGTCGTGGCAGTGCATTTCTAAAGAATCTATACTACCAGAAAGATTTGTTTATGTTGAACGTTTATCATTTTATCATTTTTTATGTTATGTCAGATGTCATGTTAAGATGTCTTAATATGTGTGTCATATTGTTGTATGTAATGTTATGTGATGTCAAAAGGTCATGTCATTGTGTCATTTGGTCATGTTGTGATGTTGTTTTGTCAAGCTGCTATGATGATATTGTCTTGGTTTTATGTTTGTTTTCTTTGTTTTAATTTCATCATTGTTTTGTGTTTGTTAAGGTCACTTTGTCATTGTTATGTTTTATTGTCATTTTGTTTTATTTATCATTGTTTTGTCTGGCTGTTGTAATTTTGATTTGTCGTTTTTTTTTGGAAGTGTCGGTTTTATGTTAGATATCATGTCGATGTCAATGTCAATAATTTTATCGTGTTATGTCAAGTGTCGGGTTTTTTGTTTATTTTGATTTAGTATCATATCATGTCATGTGTTATGTCGGGATGTCATAGTTTGTATGCCGTGTTATGTCATAATGTGATGTCGTAATGTCATGTTATGTTATGTCATGTCTTAATGTGAATCATAATGTCATGTCATTTTATGTCATGTCTTAATGTGATGTCGTAATTTCATAAGATGTCGTGATTAATATCTCCATTTGTCATGAGATATTTTATCTCTTATGTCGTTATTATGTCATGAGATACCTTCAATGATGTCAAGAAGATATCATTACTTATTTATTTTTATTATTTTTTTTATGATTCCATTTTGTTTTAAATTTTGGTTTTGTCATGTCATTTTGTCATGTCATTTTGTGAATCATAATATCATGTCATTTTATGTCATGTCTTAATGTGATGTCGTATTGTCATAAGATGTCGTGATTAATATCTCAATTTGTCATGAGATATTTTATCTCCTATGTCGTTATTATGTCATGAGATACCTTCAATGATGTCAAGAAGATATCATTACTTATTGATTTTTGTTATTTTGTTTATGATTCCATTTTGTTTTAAATTTTAGTTTTGTCATGTCATTTTGTGAATCATAATATCATGTCATTTTATGTCATGTCTTAATTTGACGTCGTAATGTCATAAGATGTCGTGATTAATATCTTGATTTGTCATGAGATATTTTATCTCCTATGTTGTTATTATGTCATGAAATACCTTCAATGATGTCAAGAAGATATCATTACTTATTTATTTTTGTTATTTTGTTTATGATTCCATTTTGTTTTAAATTTTGGTTTTGTCATGTCATTTTGTCATGTCATTTTGTGAATCATAATATCATGTCATTTTATGTCATGTTTTAATGTGATGTTGTAATGTCAATAGAAGTCGTGATTATTATCTCGATTTGTCATGAGATATTTTATCTCCTATAAGAAGATGACGTTATTATATCACGAGATACCTTCTTTGATATCAAGAAGATATCATTATTTATTTATTTTTGTTGTTTTGTTTATGATTTCCTTCTATTTTAAATTTTGGTTTGTGGTGTCATGTGAGTTGAATTGAGTTAGGTTCATTGCCAGTTGAACCTATGGTTTAGATTTTGACTGAAGTTTAATATGTGTTGAACTTTAGTTAGGTTTTGGTTTAGATTCAAGTTAGGTTGAACCTAAGTTTTAGGTTAGACTTAGGTTCATGTCATGTTAAACCTAAATATGGTTTGACTTAAGTCTAATATGGGTTAGACTTAAGTTAGGTTTTTGGTTGAGCTTCATGTCAGGTTGAACCTAAGTATGGTTTGACTTAAGTCTAATATGGGTTAGGCTTAAGTTAGGTTTTTGGGTTAGGTTCATGTCAAGTTGAACCTAAGTATGCTTTGACTTAAGTCTAATATGGGTTAGACTTTAGTTAGGTTTATGGGTTAGTTTCATGTCAGGTTAAACCTAAGTATAAGTTAAGTTTAGGTTCATGTATGTTGAACTAAGGTTTGATGTTTGACTTAAGTTCAAGTTGGGGTTGAACCTAAGTATAGGTTGAACTTGGGTTCATGTTGTGTTGAACCTAAGTTAAAAGTTGAACTTAGGTTCATGTTGTGTTAAACCTAAGTTAAGTTTATTTTGGGATTGAGTTTGATTAAATCTTAATTGGTTAAGGTTTAATAGATTAGATAAGTCTAACGTGGTAGACTTACTAAGAGTTTAAGTTTGATTAAGTCTAATTTAGTTAAGACTTAATGGTTTAATTAGGTCTAATGGGTTAAACCTAATTAGGGTTTATATTACCAAATTAGGGTTTATGTTTGATTAAACCTTAGTTAGTTAAGGTTTAATGGTTTAATTAGGTCTAATGGGTTAGACCTAATTAGGGTTTATGTTTGATTAAACCTTAGTTAGTTAAGGTTTAATGGTTTAATTAGGTCTAATGGGTTAGACCTAATTGGGGTTTATGTTTGATTAAACCTTAATTATTTAAGGTTTAATGGTTTAATTAGGTCTAATATATTATACCTAATTAGGGTTTACGTTTGATTTAACCTTAGTTAGTTAAGATTTAATGGTTTAATTAGGACTAATGAGTTAGACCTAATTAAGGTTTATGTTTGATTAAACCTTAGTTAGTTAAGGTTTAATGGTTTAATGGTTTAATTAGGTCTAATGGGTTAGACCTAATTAGGGTTTATGTTTGCTTAAACCTTAGTTAGTTAAGGTTTAATGGTTTAATTAGGTCTAATGGATTAGACCTAATTAGGGTTTATGTTTGATTAAACCTTAGTTAGTTAAGGTTTAATGGTTTAATTAGGTCTAATGGGTTAGACCTAATTAGGGTTTATATTTGATTAAACCTTCGTTACTTAATGTTTAATGGATTAATTAGGTCAAATGGTTTACACCTAATTTGGGTTTATGTTTGATTAAACCTTAGTTAGTTAAGGTTTAATGGTTTAATTAGGTCTAATGGGTTAGATCTAATTAGGGTTTATGTTTGATTAAACCTTAGTTAGTTAAGGTTTAATGGTTTAATTAGGTCTAATTGATTAGACCTAATTAGTGTTTATGTTTGATTAAACCTTAGTCAGTTAAGGTTTAATGGTTTAATTAGGTCTAATCGGTTAGACCTAATTAGGGTTTATGTTTGATTAAACCTTTGTTAGTTAAGGTTTAATTGTTTAATTAAGTTTAATATGTCCTTAAACATAAACTAAAGGTTTGATTTGTATTAAACCTAATTTAGTTAAGGTTTAATGGGTTAATTAAGTTTAATATGTTCTTAAACTTAATTAAAGATTTGATTTGTATTAAACCTAATTTAGTTAATGTTTAATGGGTTAATTAAGTTTAATATTTCCTTAAACTTAATCAAAGGTTTGATTTGTATTAAACCTAATTTAGTTAAGGTTTAATGGGTTAATTAAGTTTAATATGTCCTTAAAATTAATTAAAGAGTTTGATTTTTGTATTAAACCTAATTTAGGTGAGGTTTAATGGGTTAATTAAGTTTAATATGTCCTTAAACTTAATTAAAGAGTTTAGTTTTGTATTAAACCTTATTTAGGGAAGGTTTAATGGGTTAATTATGTTTAATATCTCCTTAAACTTAACTGAAGATTTGATTTGTATTAAACCTAATTTAGTTAAGGTTAAATGGGTTAATTAATTTTAATATGTCCTTAAACTTAATTAAAGGTTTGATTTGTATTAAACCTAATTTAGTTAAGGTTTAATGAGTTAATTAAGTGTAATATGTCCTTAAACTTAATTAAAGATTTGATGTGTATTAAACCTAATTTAGTTAAGGTTTAATGGGTTAATTAAGTTTAATATGTCATTAAACTTAATTAAAGATTTGATTTGGGTTAATTAAGTCTAATATGTCCTTAAACTTATTTAAAGAGTTTGATTTTTTTATTTAACCTAATTTAGGTAAGGTTTAATGGGTTAATTAAGTTTACTATGTCCTTAAACATAATTAAAGATTTGATTTTGGTTAATTAAGTCTAATATGTCCTTAAACTTAATTAAAGAGTTTGATTTTTATATTAGACCTAATTTAGGTATGGTTTAATGGGTTAATTAAGTTTAATATGTCGTTAAACTTAATTAAAGATTTGATTTTGGTTAATTAAGTCTAATATGTCCTTATACTTAATTAAAAAGTTTGATTTTTATATTAAACCGAATTTAGGTAAGGTTTAATGGTTTAATTAAGTTTAATATGTCCTTAAACTTAATTAAAGATTTGATTTTTGTATTAAACCTAATTTCGGTAAGGTTTAATGGGTTAATTATGTTTAATATGTCCCTAAACTTAGTTAAAGATTTGATTTTTGTATTAAACCTTATTTAGGTAAGGTTTAATGGGTTAATTAAGTTTAATATGTTCTTAAACTTAATTAAATAAGTTTGAATTTTGTCTTAAACCCTAAGGTTTAATAGTTTAGCAAGGTTTAAGTTGTCATTAGACCTAATTATTGTTTGATTTGAGTTGGATTCATCACTTGCTTAATCCAAGATGAGATAGATTAAATATGTGAAGGGAAGGTTTTGAATTATTAATTTTAAAATTAATAAATATTAACTTTATTTCAAAATGTCTTTTAGATTGTTTTAATAACTTGAGAGTTGTTGTTTTAGGATTTTTATCTGTTATCCTAATGTTCCCAATCATTTTGCATTTAAATTTTCCAATTTTCCAAATTTTATAATTATTTTTGAAAATAATTTCAAAATATCATGGAAATTAGGAAATCATATCCTAGAGAGCTATCCTAGCCTTAGAAAAATCAGAAGATATGCTTAAGGACTTAAAGGTAATTCCCTAAAAAATTCATATTTTTCTGACTTGTAAATAATTTTTAATAATTAAAATACTGCAAAGAGTATTTAATTAATTAAAAATTAAATACTGATAATAAAATTATGATTTTGGTCTCATAATTTTCTTCTCTTCAAGATCTTTCCAGAGGTATTTTTATTTTATTTTTATGACCTCTGGTTCAAAAGATATGAATTTTTGAAGTTTTTAAGGCTTCCCTGAATTAAACCAGCCCAGAAAAATCCAGGCGCTGCCACACGTCCTCGTACCGTCGAACAGGCAGGAGGATCCGGTGTATGGCATGGAATAGCAAATTCGATGGGCTTAGTTCAGCGTCGTCCGTTCCAAAACACGGGAACGGACGGCAGAGATAATTTCCCATTTAATTCAAAAAATTTTGAACCGTTAAACTTCAAACTTCAATATCTCCCTCATTTTTCAACGAAATTGAGTGATTTTTGAACCTATGGACTCATCTTGAGATGTAGATCACATCCATATGGTGATCATAGTGTTTCAAAGTGATTAATTTTATGATTAATCAAATTCGAATTTTAATTAAAAAACAAAATTCATACCTTTAATTATCAACTTTGGGACTTAATTGGCTTGGTTTGACAGCTTCTTGAGGTCCTAATGAAGCTTTCCCACCCTTCAATTTGGATCCAAATCGATTTGGTATAGGTGCTAGACCCTAAGGTGGCTAATTTGAAATATGGGTTAGGTTTGATCAAACTGGCCCATATGTAGATCAGTTTCAAGAATAGCAGAGGCTTCCATAGCAGGGGCCAGAAGGGCCTCATGTGGTGAAGATGGTTTGAAAGAGAAAACCTCATAAATGAGAAAAAAATGAGTTTCAACAGTTAGAGAATTGGTATGGTCTGAGATGGGAAGATGTAAAGGAATGGGTGAGGCTGGCGTAACCAATTGTGTTTGGAAAAAAACATCAATAGGTGCTGAGGTAGTTGACTGGGTTGCCTGAGTTGAAATGGGGGTTCCTTTAACATGTATTATTTGCTGGGAAGATGTGTCAAGGGGAGTGGATTCACGTTCCAACCCCTGTGAACCCTCCATAAAAAAAAAATGTTTGAGGGGGATTGTTCTGATCATCCTCCACTGGCAAAATAAACTGAATAGTAGTGAGCAAATCAAAATTGAAACCGTGTAAAGTAGTGGTCATGTGAGTATGTAAGTGGGAGTTATTATCAGTGGGCGGGGCAGTAGGTGGGTTAGGAACAGGTGGTTCAACAACAGATGAGGGAATAACAGGTAGGCGGATGGCTTGAGATGGTGGAGGGTGGTCAGAAGAGACTGGTGGAGCACATTTAAGAGGATTTTTGGGTAGATGAGGGGGTTTTAAATGAGGATGAAAACGATAGCAAATGGAAGCAGAGTGACCAAACACAGTAAGAGCAATAGGGTGGGTGGGAGCCCAAAACTACTTGCTACCAATACCCCTTATGTGAAGAGCCAATCTAGACTTCATCGGGGTATGGCTGCGTGACATCCCTTTCAACGAGAAAACAAGCATATGAGGGTTTAGTATGCTCAACTGCAGGATTATCAATGCGTAGCGGCTTACCAAAACCTTTAGCTAAAGAGTAAATGATCTCATGATTGAATAGGTGATATTTAAAATTCAGAAACTTTATCCAGACAGGAGTTACTGGAGATTCAGCTTTAGGATCAAAGTCAACACTGCACTTTGGGATTTTCATATACCTATTATCAATTTTCATAACATTCCGCATAAAAACATTAGTGTAGTCCACATCATTTGTGAGCTCAATGAGAATATGTCACCCATCAAGTAAGACAATCTTCCAAGTGCCAGTGAGTTTAAGGGAGTCAAACACTTTGTGGATAATATTATGTTTTGGATGCCAATAAAGAAATTTCCCTACCAAAGTAAAATGACAATAAGAGGCCAGGATGTTTGTTTCCTCATCCGAAAGGTAAAGAGTAGGTTTACCATTATTCCTTCCAAGTTTCTTAATGAAACTATAGTCTCCCTCTCCGAGCTCCCAGGCATCATGGAAAGCTTGAAAGAAGAAACAAGGATGTTTCTTATGGTGCAAAAAATACCTCCAGTAACTGCATTGGCATAGTTTTTTTTCATCAACAAGGAGAAGAGAGATGAGGGAAGAGATCTCCAAGATTAGAAGCTGTCGATCGCCAGAAGTTTTCCATGAAAACCAGAGATCCAAACCCTATCTGCCATTTTCATACACTATATATATATATATATATATATATATATATATATATATATATATATATATATACATACATGTATGTATATATATACAAGTATATATGTATATATATAAATGTATATATGTATATATATACATGTATATATGTATATATATACATTATATATACGAACACACACACACACACAGATATAATAAAAAAGTCATGGTGGTGGCGGCTGCCTTAGCTCTGCTAGGGTTTGGGCCGTGATGGAGCTGTTTGGGGGGCGGCAGAGTCTGTGGTGGTGTCTTTCAGGTTGTTGGAGGTTTCTTCTTGGGCTGGTAAGTGGTGCTCACCCTTGGTGGACTTACTGCGAGGACTTTTGTTGGTTTAAAGCTTTCCCGGGCTCCTGAGGTTTTGAATTCGACTACTGTTCCATTGCCTTCTGGTTTGGTAGTTTGATTTGAACTCTTGGTCTTTACTCGATTCTTTCTGGGGTGTGTTCCTTTTGGCTTTGGCTAGCTCTAGTGTCATGATGACCCCCCCAACTTATGCTTCTACTGTCATTAACAGTCAGGGGCCTAAATCTGTAGAACACCTTACCTTTCCTCAGATACTGCATGATGCGAGTCGTCGGTAGGGCTGATTGCCCTTTTGTTAGACCTCCGGGCATCAAGGATGGTCGACACTGCTATAGTTTTTACTACTCGGGAAATGAATGCCACAGTCGATTACGTTAAGTTCACCATTGTGGGTCAATTCCAATATGGACATCCCAAATTGGAAATGGTCGGGAGACATTTTGAAAATTTTCGGTTTGAAGGACGATGGAAGGCTGGGGGTGATGGATGGAAGGCACCTCCTTATTAGGCTATCTAAGGAGGAGGACTATGCAAAGTCGTTGGGAATGCGGAGTTATGCGGTGGCTAATTCATCTATGAAGCTTATCAAATGGTACCCGGATTTGACCACCGCCAAAGAACCCCCTTTAAAACCTTTGTGGTTTACTTTCCCAAACCTACCAATCCAACTATACCACACCAATTCCATTTTTCGGATTAGCGGGGCTCAGGCACACCCCTTAGAGTTGACTCTCCAACTCATGATATGGGTAACCCCACTGCTTGCAAAGGTTTTGATAGAAAGAGATGTGTCACCGCCGGACATTGATAAGATCCGGATTACTACTTCGATAATGGTGATGGGTTTTGGCAGGAAGTAACACTAGAAAATAAACCTATCTATTGCCACCATCTGCAGGATGTTTGGCCATCCTAAGGAAAAATGCTATAGGCTCAGACCTCCTTCCAAAAAACCAGAAAAAGGTAAGGGTGTAACCCAATCTGCCCAAGTGGTTAATGATACTCAGATGAACAGGTGTAACTCAGAACTAATTGATGTAATCCCCTGCGCTCAAGCACAACCGGAACCCAAAGAGTCCGTACTTCCGGGACGGGTTTGAATGCTTGAACTCCACATACCAGTTGATTGTCCCTCTCCAGCAATGTTAGAGGAAAATCAAAAGAAAATGGAAGAAGCCTGGCAAATTCAGAAGTCAAAGAAGAAAAAGCATCACTCTACTGAGCTGCAGAAATTAACAGGTCCTTCACGGGAACAATGCGAACTAATGAGAATTCACGATGGATCCCCTCGGCTCCCTTCCGGGAGCGGAACTACTACTAGATCCGAGGTCCGGATCTAAATCTACTCCTACATCACCCAACCCTAAACCTCCGGATGATCGACTGCACTGTGTTGGAATATTAGAGGGGTGGCACACCCCCTCACCTTAAAGAGATTATTACACTTGTACAAAAAACACCGGCTTTGGTGTATGATTCTTTTGGAACCAATGGTCCATAAAAATCATTCTAGAATCCTAAATAAATTCCCTGGATGCACTTTTTATGCAAATTGCACAAACAAAATTTGGGTGATCTGCGAGAAAGAACTCTCTTGGAAGGTTATGGTTGACCACTCCCGGTTTTACACTTGTCATTTTCGGTTGATGGGTAATAGCTTTGCGGCAACATTTGTTTATGCTTGGTTGTACCAAAGCCGAGAGGCTAACTACGTGGAATGAGATTATAAAAATCGGTAAGGAGGAACATCAAAGTTGGATTGTGGGGGGTGACTTTAATAGCATAGCTTCTCCAAGTGAAAAATTGGGAGGGAGAATTCCCGACCAAGGTATGATTTCGAATTTAATGATAATATCCTTTTGGCGGGCCTTTTTGATTTTGGCTTCATTGGGAACCGGTTCACATGGAGAAGAGGGGCCATTTGGGAGAGACTTGGATAGGTTTTGGCTAATGATTCCCGGCACCACCAATTTACTGCATACCACTATTTCTCATCTTAATTTTGTTGGATCCGATCACGGACCCTTCTTTTAACCATTTCCACTCCACGGCCCCAAACCTCCTCCCCTCCATTTAGATACCTAAGCTTGTTGTCGGGCCATCCCGAGTTTAATAAAATTATGCAAGACAAGCTGGAAAGGGATTTCCTCTACTAACCCTTTTACTAAGCTGCAATACCTACAAAGAAACTTGCTAAAGCTCTCAGGAAGTGGAGCTGGGAGTCCATTGGTGATGTCTTCAAGGAGGTAATCCAAGCTGAATGGGAGGTCAACAATACTGAGGTTGCTGCCCAAGCTGATCATAACAAGTTTAAGGATTTTGTTGCTGCCCAAGAAAAGTTGCTAACTTACATCAACTGGCAAGACCAAATCCTCAGTCAGAAAGCTTCTATTAACAAATTTAAACTTGGGGATAGGAATACTAAATACTATCATGCTTGTATTAAGTATAAAAGGAAGTGCAATGCCATTTTTTCAATCGGGACTGATCAAGGGACACTTCTTACTAATGGAACTGATATTGCTAATAGTGCTGTTTCCTTTTTTCAAAAGCTTCTGACCTTTAAGCCAGGCTCAGGTATTCCTTTTGATAGCAATCTGTTTAATGATGTCCACAACTACACCAGCTCTCTCTATCTTGTCGACACTCCCCCTATGGAAGAAATTTGGTCGGCTTTGCAGATCCATTGACAATTCTAAAGTCTATTTGGACCGGATGGGTTTAATGCTTGAATTCTATAAAAAGGCATCGAAATTTTTGTCACACTCGAAGTGGTTGCTGCTAGGTTCAAGGTTTCTTTAATGGCATTGATCTTAATCAATACTTCTACTCATCTAACACCTGTGCTCATCCCTAAAACAAATGCTCCCTGTAAATTGGAACCACTACGGACCTATAAGTCTAACTTCGAGTGATAAGCGAACTAATTAGCAAAGTTATTGTGGGGAGATTACAACCTCATCCGGACAAAATTATTAGCCCTCGACGATCGGCTTTTGTGAAAGGAAGGTCCATAATCGACAATGTTCGCTTGCCCGAGAATTACTTCTTGATCTTGACAAAACATGTAGGGGAGGTAATATCATATACAAACTTGACATTAAGAAAGCATATGATACTCGTAGATTGGAACTTCATTCTCCAAGTGCCGCATGCCGGAGGCTTTCCACTCGAGTTCGCCAAATGATCAAAAGATGGCCGAAGTTCAACCATCACTCAATTCCGGTAAATGGTCGGTGTTGGGGAGGTTTCAAGCTACCGAGAGGTCTTAAACGAGGAGACCCTCTTTCCCCCTCCATTTTTATATTAGTGATGGATTATCTCTCTAGACTCCTTGAAGCTCAAATTTCTCCTCACCACTATGCTAGATACCACCATAAATCAAATGTTATCATCTCCCATCTATTGTATGCCGATGATCCGATGTTATTTTCCGAAGCTTCCAAACTGGTCGTCAAGAGAGTTAATGAATGCCTTACTCAATTCCAAATATTTACGGGCTCCAATTTAACAAATCCAAATGTGAATTGATTTTCTCTAGTAACACCAAGCTCGACCTCGTCACTGGATTACTAGCTATACTCGGATTTTCTACTGCATCTCTTCCTATGAAATACACAGGAGTGCTTCGATCGAGGGAAATCTAAGCGGCTCCACTTTGATGAGATCATTGGTAAGCCGAATACCCAACTCTCTAATTGGGCTAATTCTTATTTATCTGATGGGGGAAGAATCACTC